>JAVUPR010000060.1:13132500-13837500 GCA_036785695.1 Gentiana straminea
TAGGGCACCATATAAGGATTCTGCTGGGAGTGCCCTTAAGGATTGCTTATATAAGGGACGTCTCGTCTAATTCATTGTCCAAAAAGGATTCGTAGTCTTAATCCCTAAGGATTAGTATGTGCAAATTCTGCTGATTTAGGGATAATGATGGTCATACCCGATTATTTGAATCACAATCTTAATGACTAAAGATTATTTCCATAACCTATCCTATCTCATAGGACATGCTTAACAAGCTTTGTTGAAGGCTCGTGGCCGACATGCTCAGGGCCTCCTAACCCAGTTCGGTCTAGTTCTGACGTTCCTGACTTCCCCTGTAACAGAGCCGACCTGCAGGGGTTAGTTCGGGAAGCCAGGTCGGAGTTCCCACTTGGGGCTCTAAATCTGAAGATAGATTGCAGGGCTCATGGCCCCTTTTGGGGATGATGTTGCTCCACCCTCATCTATTGCTCATCCATTGTACGAATGACATGTGGCACATCCTAACCCGGACATCGCCATAAGCCCCCCAGATCCAGCTGTCATGGCTTGGCCAGCTCAGATCGGTTACTGGTGGAGTTCGGACCAGACTTTCTGCAAATACTTGACTACCATGTTAATCTGCCAGCTGGTCAACCGGCGTCATCACCACGTCACTGTGCGGGAATTGAGGCATTTTTCCACCCACACATTCGAATTGGGGCAGTTACCAACGCCTATGGGCGGAAATCGAGTCTTTTATGGGGTTATTACCCCCTTCCCTTGTCATATCAATTGTTTCACCCGTTATATTAGAAGCTAAGGTTTCACTTTGCCGGTCTCTCTATCTTCTATCCTTTGATTTTTTCAAGTAAGCATTTTTTGCTTCTTTATTTCTTTCTTGTATTAACTGGTTAATGAGGGCAGTGCCTGTTACTAGTAGTTCCGTAGAGAGAGAATTTGCATCTTTATCTGAAACGGATTCCGAGGTTAATCAACCAGATCTTAGGCTTTTCGGCCCTACCCCTACCCCTACCCCTACCCCCCAACTTTGCTAGGTCGAAGAGGGTTAGAGCATTTGATTGTAGATCCCCGTTTCACCGCATCAGCTTCTATTCCTAGAACTCCATCCGAGACTTCTCCCTTTGTATTATCCCTGAAAGCCTATATGGCTCTCAAATCGGCTATTGGTAGTCACGGTGTCAAATCTATTATGACTCAAGTGGAATTAGATAATGCTTGCGAGACCTATGGCATAGATAGAGAGTGGTATGCCCCTTGTCTTCCATCGGCACCCAATCTCTATGCTCACAACCCCCTCGAAGGGTTCTGCACGGAGCCCTCAACGGGCTCAGGGCCATCTTGGGGTTCGCCGTCTGGTGCCGACTTCTTGGCACTAAGTTCTCGGTTAGGTTGTTCAGATCGTTTTATCAACACAAGAAGGTAAAGGATCTGAACGGTTGGTACTACTTCCCTCGCCGCTCAAGTCCGTTGATGGACATATACATCATGCCTAAAGGGAAGTCGTATATTAATCTGCGGAAAGATAGCTTCTTCTTCATCCGAAATGAGGGTCCACCCGAACTGAGTCAGTGGAGATCGGCTGATCTTGACAAAGATAAGTGTCCCACGGATGTTAGTCCGAAGTTGTTGGCCGATATTCGTGAGACGGGTATTAGCGTAGATATTAAAGAATTCTTTACAGAGATGATGGTTGCGCCTCGGTTACAGGATGCCGGGCCAGCTCCTTATGTGGAACTTACTGAGGAAGAGTGGAAATCATGTAGGGTTTCCTTTTTATTTTCTTTTTCTTTTGTTTTCTTTCCTCTATTATACTTGTTGCTTGCATATTTGGCTTCAATCATGGATGACCCATGATGAGGAGTTGGAGGAGGTTGCGGGGGGTCAGCATGGCCCTAGTGAAAATACTGAGGAGACCCAAAGTGTGGATCCTCTTTTGAATCAATCTGTGGGTCCCACTCTTACCACTGGGACTGTTCGGATTATGTTTAGCTATCCTGACGAGGCTCTGACCCCTACCGCCCGATCTACCCCATAGGACTGGCGCGATCGCATCAACTTGGACGATGAGTCTAACCATGAAGGAGAGTGCCACGAGCTGGTGCGTAGGCCCGATCTGGTGTTAACTCGCAGGAAAGGCCTGCAAAGAGGGGAAGGATCGGTGGAGGGTGTCATGAACATGGAGAAGATTTTTCTGAATTACTGACGTGCAGCTGGCAGAATCCAGGTTCGCCACCATGGAGAGGGTAAGTGCTTTTTGTTTGGTCTTGTCTTTTTTTTTGAGATCGGGATGATTTGTTGTGCAAGGAACCCAGATTGGACAGGCGGTTTTTGAGAGATTGGCTAAGTCAGTTGATGTCTGAGCCAAGTTGGAAGGAAGAATTTCCATTTTGTCCGCGAGCTGCGAGAAACACAAAGAGATGGCCAATCTCAAGGGAAAGACATTGAAGAACTTAAAAACAGCTTCTAGCTAGGGAGGCCGAGCTGGAGGGGTCGCTCAAAGTGCCAATCTCCGAGTAGAGAATGAGAAATTGGTTAGTTCCAAGGCTGAGCTGGAGAAGACCGTAGACCGGCTCCATACTTAAAACGCATATCAGCGTGCTGCTATTCCCGTCCAGATTGAGGAAGCCATTAAAGGATATAAGGCTTCTAATGAAGTTGCATCGGCCTTAAAGTTGCTGATGACCCCGGTGCTATGCCATGGCTTCATATTGGGGGTTGATGACGCTAAGACCCAATTCGCAGATCTCGATATTGGGAGCCTGCCCAATAAAGCTAAGTATAAGGCTGGCTCTAGAGCGATCTATGAGAAGCGTTTGAAAGAGTTCCAAGGGGGAAAGGACTCCTACTGCACCGACTCCTACTGCTGCCACTTCTTCAGCTAATCCTCAGACTGAGCAGCCTGCCCCAACCTCCAATGCTTAGAATAGATTTCTTTTTTAGTACTTTGAACTTTTTTTATTTCAGACTAATTCCGATATTTTTGTTTTGAAAATCCCTTCAAAAAGGGTGTTTGTATAACTTATTTCGGGGCTTTCCCCATTGGATTCTATCTTTTCCATTACTCGACCTGTTAGCATTTATCGTGCTTATCCTGGGTATAATCCCCCCCACTATGGCATATAAGCCTTTATAAGTTCTTAGATGGCATACTCTTCAATTATTTTCTTTTTGCGAGATTTGTTTCACTGTTTTATTGTGTCCGACATGCGGAGTTTGGCTTACGTCTTACTTGAAGACTGAGCGTTTACTTTGTATCCGGCCTGCGGTGTTTGGTTAGAGTCTTTCTTGAAGACTAACCGTTTAATTTGTATCTAACCTGCGGAGTTCGGCTGGAGTCCTTCTTAAGACAAATCGTTTAAGTTTTTATCCGGCCTGGGGAGTTCGGTTAGAGTCTTGAAGACTCACCGTTTAATTTGTATCCGACCTCCGGAGTTCGGTTGGAGTCTTTCTTAAGACAGTTTGACTTTCTATCCGGCCTACGGAGTTCGGCTAGAGTCTTTTTCGAAGACTAACCGTTTAATAGAGTTGAAGTGTGTGGGCTAAATAGCCCATTTGTCCGTACGATGGATGTTGCGAGGTTATTCTACAACTTTAATTAAAGAATTCACATCGCAAAATAAGAGGATTTTACACAATGCCGCAAATTGTGACTTATTCGAAACAAAAGTACATAATACATAGAAATAACTAAAATGTGTTCGGAACCTGTACTTGGCATAGAACCTACGTAGGTTATTAGCATTCCAACTTCGAGGAATCATTCTTCAATTTGAATCTGCAAGCTGATACGACCGCTTGCCATGGACATTTACCACTTTGTATGGGCCTTCCCAGTTTGGCTCAAGCTTTCCTTGCGGGCCTTGCCTGCTAACTTCATTCTTGCACAGCACCAAATCCCCTTCTCTAAAATAAGAGTGCTTGACACGGGAATTATAGTACTGAGTTATTCGTTGTTTATACTTGGTCATTCTAATGAAAGCCACCTCTCGAGTTTCTTCTAGATCATCTTTCGCGTGCCTCAGCTCGGTCTCTTGTTCATCTGATGAATACAGCTCGGTTCAAGGTGAATGGAGTCCAACCTCTGCTGGTATAACTGATTCGCATCCATATGGAAGAGAAAAAGGTGTTTCTCCAGTCACTGCATTTGGCGTAGTTCGGTAGGCCCACAGTATGTTGGGTAGATGTTCAATCTAATTTGATCCTTCTTCTTCAAGTCTTTTCTTTAAGCCAACTTTAATTTGCCTATTGTTTTGTTCGACTTGTCCATTAGCTTGTGGATGACCTACAGAAGTGAAGTGTTGCGCGATTTGTAGTTCGGCGCACCATTCTCTGATCGTCCGATCTTCAAACTGCATGCCATTGTCTGAGACCAGTATCTTTGGGATGCCATATCTGCAGACAATGTTCTTCCAGAGAAATTTTTGTATGTTCTTAGCAGTAATTGTTGTTAACGGTTCCGCTTCAACCCACTTGGTGAAGTGGTCTACATCCACTACCAGAAACCTATTATTGCCTGGAGCTCGGGGCAGCGGACCGATCATATCCACCCCCACTGATAAAAAGGCCATGGTGATGCTATGGGGATCATTGACTGGGAAGGTTGGTGTGACATGTTATCACGAACCTGGCATGACCTACATCTTTGCACTAGCTCTTTTGCATCTGATAACATGGTCGGCCAATAATAGCCAAATAAACGGCACTTGCGAACTAAGGTTCGAGCCCCTGAGTGGTTGCCACATATTCCTTGATGGATTTCCCGAAGTAGGTAATTCTCCTCCTCCTCTGTGGCACATCTATGCCAAGGTGCTATAAATGACTTTCTGTATAAAATATTGTCAAAAAACGAGTACCTAGTTGATAACAAGTTAAGCTTCCTAGCTAAGAGTTTATCTGCAGGCAAAATCCCATCTTTGAGGTAAGAGGTGATGGGATCCATCCAGGTGCTTCTTTGATTGACCGGCAAAGCCTCTTTTGTGTCATAACTCTGCTCCTTCAGCAATTTAACCAATACTTTCTTGTCTGACAGAAAAGTTGATGCAAACTTTGAAAGTGCGTCAGCTCGCTTATTTCGAGATCTTGAGATCTGTTCTACTTGGACCTTCTTGAAAAATTGTAATAAATCTTTCACTTTGGAAAATTGTTTCTTTCATAGGTTCTTCTTTGGCCTTATACTCACCTTTAACATGGTTAACAACCAATTGTGAGCAGTGTTCTAAAAATCGGCCAACTCGGCCGCCTAGGCGCTGGGCGGCCATCATCCGACCCGACTTTACACTACTCGGCCCTGTCTAGGCGGGATGGTATCTAGCAGGCTGAAAGTCGGACTAGGCGGGTCAACTCGGCCAACTCGGTCAAAGCTAGTCTTTGTATTTACTCTTTATATTTGGAAGCCCAAATGTAATTAAAGAAATCATTTCCATTTCTTCCCAATTCCAAGTTGCGTTCTTTCCCCCAATCCTTCTCCTGTTGCAAATCGCAAGCAGCTGCACCGCCGACCACCGGCCACCGGCTAGCCGGCAGCAACCACCGACGACCACCGGCCAACATCCTTTTATAACTTGAATTTTTATACTTATGATATGTTAGTACTTAGTATACTAGAGTGGTAGTATCACGATTTTTGGGGGTTTGTAGTAGTATTTTGTTTTTTCGTTTTTGTCAAGTCCATTATTATTAATATTATTAATAAAATAATTTAAAAAAATTCCACATCCGCCTAGTCCCCCGACTAGCCGACTACTCCCAACTCCCCACCCAGCCGCCCGACTAGCGCCTAGCGACTTTTAGAACATTGATTGTGAGTCACTGAATACCTGCAAGTTCTATGCTCCGAGCTTTGTGGCCAGATTGAGCCCAGTTATCAACGCTTCTTATTCGGACTTGTTGTTAGGTTTTGAAAGCTGAAACGCAGGGCGTATGGGAATTCTTCTCCCTTTGGACTAATGAGTAGGAGACCTTCCCCTGCTCCATCTTTGTTAGATACACCATCGACATTCAGCGACAATTGTTCTGTGGTGCAGTTCGGCTCGTTTTGGCTGATGGTTACGGCAGCTCTTTCAGCCAGAAAATCTGCCAACGCTTGAGCTTTATTCACCGTTCATGGTTGAAACGACCCATTTTGCTAGTTGACCTAAAGTGTCCGGTCGGCCAGTATTTGCCTTAGCGGTTGGTCTGTGACCACAATGATCTGATGCGCCTGAAAATAAAGCTTCAATTTTCTTGAGGAATGGACCAATGCCAATGCCAATGCCAATTTTTCCGCTGTGGAATAGTGTACCTCGGATCCATGAAGTGCTTTGCTTACAAAAAAGATGGGTCGCTGAGTACCTTTTTCTTTTTCGACCAACACTGCCCTAACCGCTTCGTCACATACAGAGAGATAGATCAACAATGTATCCCCTTCCCGAGGAGATGTCAAAGTTGGTAACTCAGCTAGATAAGCCTTTAGTTCGTCAAAATCTCTTTGACATTCTTCATCCCATTGGAATGAAGCAGATTTCCTTAGGATTTTAAAGAAAAGAAGGGCAACATGTGCCGACCTAGATAAAAACATGTTCAGGGCGTCCATCCGTCCGTTCAATCTCTGGACCTCCTTAACGCTTTTCAGTGGAGGCATAGTCTTCAACGCCTCTATATTGTCAGGATTTTCCTTGATTCCTTCCTTAGAAATCATGTAACCTAAGAAATTTCTCGATCTGACTCCAAAAGTGCACTTTTTGGGGTTAAACTTCATTTGGGTCGCCTTGAGTACCCCTAAAACTTCCCTGACGTCAAGAAAATACTGATCAAGAGATTTGTTTTTTATTAGAAGATCGTCCACATAGACTTCCATACATCGGCCGATCTGAAGATCCTGTTAACTGCCCTTTGATATGTTGCGCCAGCGTTCTTGAGGCCGAAAGGCAACGTGACATAACAAAACATCCTAAATTCCGTAGTAAAAGCCGTCTCTTCCTCATCTTCAGAAGCCATGGAGATTTGGTGGTAACCTTTTTACGCATCCAAAAAGGCGAATATTTCAAACTCCATTGTGGAGTCCACAAGCCTATCAATCTTGGGTAATGCATAACAATCTTTCGGGCAAGCCTTGTTCAGGTCGGAGAAATCTACGCATATTCTCCAACTTCCATCTGGTTTCTTGACTAACACTGGATTTGCTTGCCACTCTGGGTACTTTACCTCCCTGATGATCCTTGCCTCGAGCGGCTTTGCAACATCTTTTTCTATTGCGTCGATTCTCTCTTAGGCAAAATGCCTTTTCTTCAGCCGAACACGCTTTCTGTGCGGATCTATGTTCAACATGTGAACTGCCAGCTTGGGTGAGAGGCCGGGCATGTCCACTGTTTTCCATGCGAACACCTCTTTAAACTCTTTTAGTAGCTCAATAAGTGACATCTTGCATTGTTCTGGGATCCATTTACCAATTGTCATGGTATGGTGTTCCTTGGCCTCCGAAAGGCTGATACTCTCGACCTGGTCTTTTGAGGACCATATTTCTTCATCTTCTGGGAGTAACTTCTCAATGAAGACTTGTTGAATCATCATTTTGCCGTTCACGGTGGCCGTGTAGCAACTCCTAGCTGCTTCCACATCCCCTTTTATTTCCACAGAGCCTTCCACAGTCGGGAACTTTAAGTTGATATGAGCTGGTGAAATTATTGCTCACGCAGGTCGATAAGCGCTGGTCGCCCCATTATGACGTTATACGCGGATGGGGCTTTGACCACCACATAATCAACCATAAGGGTCTTGCCCTTTGGTTCTCTTCCGAAGGTAGTGGGTAATCTGATCATCCCCATTGGATAAACTGGGGGTCCGGAAAAACCGAAACGGGGAGGATACGGGAGTTAGTTCGGGGTCTTTTAATTTCATCGCATGAAACACAGAATAATATAAGACATTTATTGCGCTCTCTGTATCTACGCAAATGCGCTTCACCGTATGACAATTCATAACCGCTTCAATGACTAATCCTTCATTGTTTATAATCAAAGGAAGTGGGTCTCTTGGACCATATATTACCCCTCCGGAAAGCCTCTGTCTTTTATTCGAGTCGGGTGTGGTAGCAGACCTGCTGTTGCTATTCTCTTCAGTTCGGATGACGCTAGTCGGGCCACCCACAATTGTATTGATAGTATTCACAGGGCGATTATCCATGCAACCATCTGGGTCAGGGGACGGATCTCTTCGACGCCGGGGCTCTTCTTTATGATCTTTGTCTTGATAGTAATTTCTGCATTTAAACTCATGCCGACCTTGTGGTTCATTGTTCTGAGATTGATCTACGACCTCCTCCAACTTTCCTTCCATCACCGCAGCATCAATATCCCTTTGCAGGTCTCGACACAGCTCCGAATCACGCCCAATGTCCTTATGATACTTGCAATATTTGTTGGGGTCTCTTTTTTCATGAGGTCCTTGATGGCCAAATCCTAGAGGTCTAATCTAACCGGCAGTGTACCGGGTCGACTGTAGTCTAGTATGGTGAGTCAAGGTCGTCTCCACGGGGAAAGCTCAATTGTAAGGTCACACACTAAAAAGTCTATATTAATTCGATCTAGGTCACAAATTTGCAAGATGGTTATTAAATGCATAAATAAAGTGCTTGTGATAAAAAGGATGGTAAACGATAAAAGAAACTAGCCAAGATAACTTGTAACCTAGCCATCCTTTTATAGTATCATGGGAATGATCTCCTACCATCCTACCATTGGTGTTCGAAAGTGTGAAGCGGTGCATTCCTAAGCAAGCAATCTCCCATCGTACGAGTGCATGAGATTGCTCTCTACCTCCTCCTTGGTCTAGGTGTCCTAAACCTAATGACTCGGTATGCTACGCACGTGAATGCAATGACAAAGTCAACTATCCCCGGAGAAGAAATCGAATGCCACGAAGGGTCGATTTTACCTTCCGGTTCTCCTACTCTCTTACCACGACTGACATCTCATTTCGGTCTCCGTCAAGGTGTAAATTCTAACACTAGGCAATTACTCCAATGCTAACAATCAACACAACACAAGTAGGAAAAGCTTCAAACAATCAAAACTAACAACACAAACTATCATTCCCAATCAACATAAGAGGATAACCTAAAGCTACACATAATCTTGGCTAGACAAGTCTAGCCACTCATGTCTACAAATATCAACATCTCAAATTAATATTCATAAACATAAGAACAATTGAATGAAAATAAAGATTAAGAATTACCAAATCAAGAGTACAAATTCGAGTTGGTGCTAGCACATCATCCAACTTCCAAAAGTTTCAATGAACTAACACTACTGTATTGAATTCAATCAACTAAAAGAGTTAAACTAGAATCCTTAGCTTTTACAATCAAAATCAATGGTTAATTTCTACTAAAATTCGGCTATAAGAGCCTGGGGTGGGGGTTCGCCTTCAAGATGGAAAAGTTGAAGAAGATGAAGTGTATCTTGATAATCTTGTGAGTGGAAGAATAAAAGGGATTAATTCTTTGCTGACTCTGCAATGTTGACTCGGGTCAATTCAATCTGGCGTGCGTCAAGCCCAAAATGCACTACTGGCGCAGGTCAGAGCTGCATGGCGCGGGTCAAGTCCAATATGGGTAGTTGGCTGAATGACACTTGCATTAATTGCTCAGCAACTTCTTGACGCAGGTCAAGGCAACATGGCGCGAGCCATTTGTATCTGATATCACATAATCAAAGTTTATTCTTCCACTTGGCTTGGATTGAACCGTTTAATGTGTATCGATAATCCTCGTGGGCTGAAATCTTCGCCAAAGCTCCAAAATCATCATAAAAGGAATCAACTGCCACCCTAAGGCCAGAATCCATGCTCTCACCATGATACATGTGCTGCAAAATAGACACAGAGATACCACGTGTAAATCTGATAACAAAATCAGCTAATAACTAATATAATGTAACTAGAAACATGGTTTTTCTGAAAATTCTATGTACACAAAAATGGTTCCGATCATCATACAAATTGCTCAAGTTGATGTCAAAATATCGCTAAATGCACTAGAAAAAAAGGTAAATCATCGGGAATTATATCATCAGGTTGACCTACATCAACCACTCCACACTTAGCGTTTGCTCGTCCTCGAGCAACTAGAGCGATAAGGTTATCTAGAGACATAAAAATACGATCATGCAACATCAAGAATTGAGGATCCAATTAGACTATGCAACCCATCAAAACCACAAGAACATGTTCTTCACGATCTAAGGAAGTAGTGGAGTGTGTGAATGAATATTCTTCAAGCTTGCTAACAACTAATGTGGAAATATTACATTACTTGTAACTCGTTACTTATTTGTAACATGACATATTAATTGTAGTGTATAAACAATTAATATGTCGTAAAGTAACTCTATTTCGTCTTATTATGCTCTAGCCGACTCTAGCACTTAATACTAGCCGACTCTAGCATTTAATAGCATTCATTACTCTACTCATGCTTGTATCTATTTATACTCATACTTTTATCATGAATAAAATAAGTTGAGTTTACTCAAGTATTATTGCTTTCTCAAACTCTTTTCATGGTATCAGAGACATAATCTCTCTAATCCGCTGCAAAATCTCCCTTTCTTTCAAGAATGTCTTCATTATCTGACGCCTCTTCATCCTCAGTTGAGTCCCAGCAGCCTTAGCAGGCTGGGGTCGCTGAAAAATATTCTTTTATAAATCACAGACTTGATGGCAACAACTACCTGCTGTGGTCAAGATATATGAAAATGTATATCTCAGGCCAGAGCAAGATGGGATACTTGTCTGGCTCCAAACCTGCCTCTGCTGAAACTGACCCCAAGTTTGAAGCATGGGATACAGAAAATAACCAAGTCATGACCATCCTCACGAGGTCAATGACAAAAGAGATCAGTGAGAACTTCATGATGTATGACACTGCTAAGGATATATGGGATAATGCCAGAGACCTTTACTCAAAAAAGGAAAATACATCTGAGGTCTATGAACTTGAAGCCCAAATCCAAAATTGCAGACAAGGAGACATGTCTGTAACTCAGTTTTACAACCAACTATCTAAGGCATGGCAACACCTAGATATGTTGGAAACTCACCCATGGAAGGATGTAGAAGATGCTACCTTATACAAGGATATCATTGAGAAGAAGAGGGTATTCAAGTTCCTTACAGGACTGAACTCTTCCCTTGATGATGTTAGAGGTAGTTCTTGCTACTAAACCTCTCCCAACCTCAAATCTGTGTTTGCTGAAGTCAAACATGAGGAAAGCAGGAGAAAAGTAATGCTGCAAAGTAACCCTGCTGATCACTCTACTGATAGCTCAGCAATGTTGGTGGTCAGGAAGCCTACTGAGGTTACTGAGACTTACAGGAAACCTACGGAGAAGACATGAAAGTTGTTCTGTGACCACTGCAAACGCACCAATCACACCAAGGACACTTGCTGGAAACTACATGGTAAGCCTGATTCTTTTAAACCTTTCAAACCAACCAGGGAGAGTCAGGGCAGGCATGTCACTGAAGAAGGGAACAAAGATATCACGTTGGATGCTCAGTTTGCTACCTTCAAAGCCTTCATTGCGCAACAAAAGGAAGTTAGTTCTATCACTGACATAGCTACTCATGCTAAAACAGGTATATTCCACTCACCTCGCAGTAATGATACTTGGATTGTTGATTCTGGGGCTTCATCCCATATGACTGGTAACAAGAGTCTCATATCTCATTTTAAGCCCTGTCATCAGACCCACAATATTAGGATTGCTGATTGATCTATTTCATGCGCACAAGGTTTTGGAAATATTAAACTTACTGATAAGATCTTCCTTCAGGATGTCCTATTTGTTCCAAAATTAGACTGTAACCTTATATCTGTCAGTAGACTCACTAAAGACCTAAATTGGACAGTCTTGTTTAATAACAATCAGTGTATATTCCAGGATCTTTCTTCACAAGAAGTGATTGGGAGAGCTAAAGCCTACTCAGGACTGTTTATGGTCAACCCTGCTGAAGATAGAAGATTGAAGACTGAAACTGCCTCAGCAACCTACAACCAAACCTTAGACAATATCATGTTATGGCATTATAGACTAGGTCATCCAAGTTTTGGTTATTTAAAGTCTCTATTTCCTGAATTATTTAAAGGATGTAACCTTAATGACCTTCAATGTGATATTTTTCAGTTTGCTAAACTTACTAAGTCTGTGTATACTAAAATATCTTACTTACCCTCCACACCTTTCACTCTACATAGTGATGTATGGGGACTTTCAAGAATTAAAAGTATAACAGGAAAGAGGTGGTTTGTCACTTTCATAAATGACCACACCAGGATCACATGGCTGTTTTTGATGAAAGATAAATCTAAAGTTGGAACCATCTTCCAAGAGTTCTATAACATGGTATCCACTCAATTTGACACTAAGATAAAAATCTTAAAAACAGATAATGCACTTGAATACTATGAGTCCAACCTCAGCACCTTCCTGAATGATAAGGGAATTGTTCATACCAATAGCTGTGTAGAAACACCTCAGCAAAATAGGGTTGCTGAGAGGAAGAACAGGCACTTACTGGAGATGGCTAGATCCATTATGTTCACCACACATGTGCCTAAATATATGTGGGGTGAAGCTATATTAACTGCCACATACCTGATCAATAGGTTACCCAGCAGAGTGTTAGGATTCAAGACTCACATTCAAACCCTGCTGACAACTCATCCCTGTCCTCATCTCATTGCTGACTTGCCTCCAAAAATCTTTGGATGTACTGTGTTTGTCTATATCCATGCCCAACATAGAAGCAAACTTGACCCCAAAGCTCATAAGTGCATTTTTCTTGGGTATGCCAAAGACAGGAAGGGCTACAAGTGTTATTCTACCACTGACAAAAGATTCTACAACTCTATGGATGTGAAATTCTTTGAAAAAACTCCTTACTACAACAACCTTACTAAGACTGTCACAAATGGAAACCTAATTGAAACAATAACTCTTCCCTCCTCTCATAGTCCTCTAACTCCAAATACACCCTCAGCTAAGAATCTTGAGGCCGTGCCAATACCTATACCAATTCCTAATATTCAGCAACCTCATGAGCCTCATCAGCCTGCTGACTCTGAGCTCCCTCCATCCACTGAACCTCAGCAGCCTGCTGATACTCCTCAACCTCCTGAACCGTCGATATACCTCAAAGCAACTCCGTCGATATACTTCAAAGAACCTACTGATAGTCCTGAACCTACTGATATTGATAACAGACCCATTGCTGTCCGAAAGGGAAAGAGATAATGTACTGACCACTCTATTCATAACTATGTGTCATATGATCACTTGTCACATGGTTTTTCTCTGTTTACACAGGATTTGGATACTCATTACATTCCTAAAAATATACAGGAAGCTC
This sequence comes from Gentiana straminea, assembly GCA_036785695.1. Taxonomy (NCBI): domain Eukaryota; kingdom Viridiplantae; phylum Streptophyta; class Magnoliopsida; order Gentianales; family Gentianaceae; genus Gentiana; species Gentiana straminea. Next base: position 13,145,872 of record JAVUPR010000060.1, read on the forward strand.
TCAAACATGACAGGTGGAAGGCTGCTGTCAAAACTGAAATGAATGCACTCATTGACAACCATACTTGGGATCTCACCACTCTCCCACGAGGAAAGAAGACAGGCAGCTGTAAATGGCTATTCACCATCACGTACAATGCTGATGGTACTATTGACAAGTACAAAGCTAGACTGGTTGCAAGGGGCTTCACTCAAACATATGGACTTGACTACAAGGAAACATTTGCACCTGTGGCAAAGCTCAACACACGGTCGAGTCAGGGTACTGATCTCCCTTGCTGTCCAATTTGACTGGCCACTCCACCAATTGGACATCAAGAATGCCTTCCAAAATGGTGACCTCACTGAGGAAGTATATATGACTGTACCTCCTGGTTTTACCAACACTCACACTAAAGGGAAGGTTTGTAAACTGAGAAAATCTCTGTATGGCCTGAAGCAGTCCCCAAGAGCATGGTTTGACAAACTTACTACTGTGGTTAAAGCTGCTGGATATCATCAGTGCAACTCAGATCACACAATGTTTAATAAAACAACCAATAAAAGAAAATCCATCCTTATTGTCTATGTGGATGATATCATCCTTACTGGTGATGACCCTACTGAGATCCAACACTTGAAGACCCTACTGGCAAAGGTATTTCAAGTTAAAGATTTGGGCTACCTCAAGTACTTCCTTGGCATGGAAATAGCAAGAAACAGCCAGGGTATCTCAGTCTCACATAGGAAGTATGTGCTATACCTGTTGAAGGAAACTGGCATGCTAGAGTGCAAACCAGCTATCTCTCCAGTAGACCCCAGTAATCCACTAGTGCATGGTAGTATTGCCGTAAGAAAGGAACAATATCAGAGACTTGTAGGGAAACTCATTTATCTCTCTCATACAAGACCTGATATTGCATATGGAGTTAGTCTTGTCAGTCAGTTCATGCATTGCCCTACTGAGCACCATTAGGATGCTGTCTACAGAATACTATGATACTTGAAGTCAACTCCTGGCCAAGGCTTGAACTTCACTAAGTCTACTGAAAGATCAGTGAAAGTCTATACTGATGCTGACTGGGCTGGTTGCCACATAGACAGAAGATCTACCACAGGCTATTGCTCATATGTGTAGGGTAACCTTGTCACTTGGAGAAGCAAGAAACAACCTATTGTCTCTAGAAGCAGTGCTGAAGCTGAACTCAGGGCACTTGTTTTGGGCATTTGTGAAGTGCTGTGGCTGAAAAGAGTCCTTACTGACCTTCAGCAGCCCCTTCAGCAACATATCATACTCTGTTGTGACAATAATTCAGCATTATGCATGGCAGAGGATCCAGTTCATCATGATAAGACAAAACATGTGGACATTGACAGACATTTCCTTAAAGAGAAGATTGATGCCAAGATCATTCAACTTCAATATGTTCCCACAGCAGACCAGAATGCCGATATTCTCACCAAGGCCATTCCACCGCTTATGTTCAGCAGACTAAGTAGCAAACTTGGTTGTATTGACATATACAACCCAGTTTGAGGGGGGGTGTGGAAATATTACATTACTTGTAACTCGTTACTTATTTGTAACATGACATATTAATTGTAGTGTATAAACAATTAATATGTCATAAAGTAACTCTATTTTCTCTTATTATGCTCTAGCCGACTCTAGCACTTATAACTAGCCGACTCTAGCATTTAATAGCATTCATTACTCTACTCATGCTTGTATCTATTTATACTCATACTTTTATCATGAATAAAATAAGTTGAGTTTACTCAAGTATTATTGCTTTCTCAAACTCTCTTCAACTAATAATCATCAAATCATGCAAGCCTTACTCAAAACATGCAACCATAAGCTTAGGAATGAGATCGATCTCCACTAATGAGGTACTCGGAATCAAGGAACTAGGTCAGGTATTTGACAAATCGGCTTGTAACGTTCAGGCTAGGGTAGTGGCTAATCAAAAGGGAACAAAGGGATTATCAAAAGAATAAGGCAAGATAGAAAGAATCCGCACTTTCTCCTTATTGACACCACTCTTCCACACTAATCACTTCCCATCCTTACGTCACTTTTGATCTTACAATTTGCTTCAAAATTGCCTTCGATGACTCATTATTTCTATGTATTTACACTTGTAGGCTTCCTTTTGATTCGAGTTTTTGATTTGTTAGAAGCTTTTATTCAACTCTTGGAATATGTACAAAATGAAGAAAATTGTTTGTTTTTTTTTTGAATGAAAGTTTCCAAACCGAACTTCACAAGTTGTCCTCTCAACCTGCTAATACTCTCATCCAACTCTTAGTACAAAACCACCGCATCATACTTACTAGAACCTTGCTATGCTTGCGGGATGCCAAAGGAATGTAGACCAAAATTCTTTTTTCTACCTCTTTCTGAATGAGAGTCTTGCACGAACGCTAGGCTATGATGCACCGACACCTGAATATGGGCGTCGTGCGCCGTGTCCGACACATTTACGACACGACACGCTCCCGACACGCTCCGACACGTGTAGGGTGATAAAAATAATAATATTTTAAATTTTAATATCCGGCACTCCCCGAAATTCAACCTAGTACGAGAGGAACCGTTGATTCGCACATTTGGTCATCGCGCTTGGTTGAAAAGCCAGTGGCGCAAAGCTACCGTGCGTTGGATTATGAAACAAAGATTTTATCGCTGCCCAGTTACAATGTTTACGGATCATAAGATATTCAAATCATCATTTCAAAAAAAGTTTTTTTTGTGACAAAGTTGTAGTGACAAATAGTTGATTTGTCACCAAAGGCTTCGGGATTGGAGTAATGATTAACAGGGACAGTCGGGGGCATTCGTATTTCATAGTCAGAGGTGAAATTCTTGGATTTATGAAAGACGAACAACTGCGAAAGCATTTGCCAAGGATGTTTTCATTAATCAAGAACAAAAGTTGGGGGCTCGAAGACGATCAGATACCGTCCTAGTCTCAACCATAAACGATCGCAATGCTTTGTTTTAATTAAACAGTCGGATTCCCCTTGTCCGTACCAGTTCTGAGTCCTGCTAAGGGTTGGATTATAATGAGGCTAAATACGAACGGCTAGCTCGAGTGGGGTCTCACCACTCTACAAGGCTAAGACAGGGACAAAAAAGGGAAAATTCCAGTTCAAGTAGGCCATTTGGCTCTGGTTAAGTCAAAGTAATGTCAAAAATCGTTATCCCTATTCCGATTCCAACACCCGTTATTCGTCTCGATGAATAACATTCCTAGGTTCAAGTTGCAAATCAAAGCGTGCATGCACAATTTCATGAATAGTTGCTCGTTAACAACGAAAATCGGAATATACGTGCACAATGGGTCACACTACCAACGAAGATTATTGATAACATGTACTTATGTTCCATCAGAGTTACTCATTTTATTGACATGATCGCTCTATCAATTACAAGATCATAATTTAAGCCAAAAGATAATAATACAACTCTGAATTTCTCAGAGACGATCAAAGCTAAGGTTTTTCTCAAGTAATTAGAGGCATTACCCATTGTTAGACTATCTGTACTCCCACTACCCACTGAAGAACTTGCATTGCCCTCAATGCAAAGTGAGTAATGCAAGTACGGTAAGGGAAACAATGGGGAATCAGCAGGAGCAAAATGAATGAATGAAATGACCATATGCAAAACTGGAGCAAAATTAGGTCTGAAAAGGCCTGTTGGCGCAGGCCAAAGGCATACTGGCGCACGCCAAAATTACTATTTCTATACAAAGAGTTTGCTCTGAAAACTGACGCACGCCAAAACATGGATGGCGCAGGTCATTCCTGAAGATACGCGGAATGGTGCACGCCAGAAACATATTGGTGTAGGTCAGTAGTGCAGAAAACTCATTAAAGGGAGGGTTTTCATGCAGAGGGGGGGTGAAATAAACAACTATGTACGGGTGCATAATAATCAAACAGACAAATTCAACCAAGTAAACAAAGACAAATATTTTACATTAAAAATAGAAATTGCAAAAGCATTGTTCAGAAACATCAAAGGGAAATTGCAACAAGGATTCAAATGAAACAGCATAACAGGAAACTTAGAAAAAACACGCGACCAACCCAACCAACCAACAACTAAACTGACGAACTAATCAGACTCGACATCAACCTCAACATCGGACTCGTCAGAAGACGGAGGAGTACCTGGCATGTCCCTCAGAGCAAGACCACGACACGTAACCGGACTAAGAAAGAACTCATCCTGAGAGTAGGCGGGAACTCGGACAACACACTCTCGAATCCTAACCTAGAGTTGGTGTCAGATGCCACCAACACTCCACGCATAGCTGCCATCTCAGACTCAAGGAACTCAAATCTAGCCCTCACAGCTGAATCATGAATATAAGGAAGCGACGAAACAGGCTGGCCGGAGGTAGGGACGTTGGTAGAAGACAGAACACCGACTGAGATAGGAATATCAGGAGAAGGAGTGGGCTGCTGAACATTCTCTGAAATATTGGGACCAATCATGAGATTAACCGGGGGAAACATGGTATCACTGTATGAACGTGGGACTTGAGCTCGGGCACAAAGCTCATGAATCAGCCAAGGTAGGGGTATATTGCCATTCGCCCGGCGATTCAGAGCAAAGTCCACCGCTCCCTGGTACATTTAGTACCCGACGTCCACATGCACGTCAGTGAAGATGGAAAGGGCTAGGCAAGATTCAGTATAATTGAAGGTATTGATTTTGTGGGAAGGCATGATATTGTGACAAATGAAATGTCTCATCACCCTCACATCCTTAATTGCCTTGCCATACTTAAAACACTTGTCCACCCAAGTAGACGACGAACAGAGATAGGTCTTAGCCTCCTGAGCCTTATCAGCGAGATTTCCCTCCTCATTCAACTTCCACACACTAGAAAATGTGGTATCCGCAGGAATCTCGGGAATACCAAAGAAGTCATTGATAACTTTCACCGAAAACGGGACATTCTTGCCAAGAATAGGGACTATACCCTTGGCTGCCTCGACAGGGTCAGCGGCTAGATTAGCATAAAACTCAGCCACAACAGTGTCATTGACAGTAGAAGTACGGTTGGCTGCTAGGATTTCCCACTTACGATCCTTAACGATTTTCTGAATCCTAGGGCTGACCGACTTATACTCTATTCCTCGCTCAAAATACAACGTGCACTGACTGAAATACGTGACAAAGAGCCTCTTGGCCTTCCTACCAAAGGTAGTTGGGGGAAAAGAGATTTCAGGCTCGGTTTCACTAGGGTTTGAGGTCTTACTTTTCTTACTCTAATCACCCTGACGACCGCTACTACAAGCAGATGACTCAGACATGGCTACGGGTTCACAACAAGCCAACAATACAACAAAAGCAACAATCAGCCCTTCCTCCGGTTTCAATCAACTCAAAACATCAAAATAATTAAAAGAGATTAAGCTGGAAAAAAAAAGAGAACTAAGCCAAAATACCTTGTTGGACTGATGAACACCGCAGACAGAAATTAAGGTCGCCGGAAAATAAGGAGTTGGCCGGAAATGCTGAAATGATGCCCAAAGAAGAGATGGAGTTCTTCACATTCATGAACCAACATGAGAAAAGAGATGGAGAAAGGTGTAGGGTGAGTAATTGCTATATGCTTAAGAAGTGAATTGGAGGATAGTACCCGTGGTGTGCTAAATTTATAGTCTATAGCTAGACTGTGCAATTCTTTAGTCTGATGGGGGGTCTTCGAGGAACAACACCTCCTCTGGAGGTATGCCCTCTACTTCAATGAAATGCTTAATGCGATGACCATTTGCTATGAATGTCGTTTTGCCTTCTGTAAGTTCAACTACACCGGACGCATACACCTTTGTGACAATGAATGGACCTGTCCACCTAGATCAAAGCTTCCCTGGAAACAATCTCAATCGTGAGTTATACAAGCGCACCTTATCATTCACATGGAACTCTCGATCAAAGATCTTCCTGTCATGAAATGACTTGGTTCGTTCCTTGTAAATCTGGGTGTTCTCATATGCATCAAGGCGAAACTCGTCAAGCTCGGTGAGTTGGAGCAACCGATGGTCACCAACGAGCTTAGGGTCAAAGTTGAGAAACTTAATGGCCTAATAAGCTCGGTGCTCCAATTCAACGGGCAAATGACAAGACTTGCCAAAAACAAATATGTATGGTGAACAGCCAATTGGTGTCTTAAACGCAGTGCGGTAAGCCCAAAGTGCATCGTCAAGCTTCACCGACCAATTCTTACGGTTAGTGTCCACTGCCTTTTCAATGATCCGTTTCACCTTTCGGTTTGACACTTCAACCTGCCCACTAGTTTACGGGTGATACGGTGTGCCGACTTTGTGTTTCACACCATAGCTCTCAAGAAGTTTAGTGAATGGTCGATTGAAAAAGTGCGAGCCGCAGTCACTAATAATAGCTCAGGGGTGCCAAATCTAGTGAAAATGTTTTTTTTAAAATTTCAGCACCACCTTAGAATCATTTGTGGGACAAGCTTGTGCTTCAACCCATTTAGGAACATAATCGACCATCACCAAAATGAATTTATTACCAAATGAGTGAGGGAATGGACCCATGAAGTCGATGCCCCAAACATCGAATATCTCGCACTCCAAAATAGGTTGGAGGGGCATCTCATACCTCTTGGACACATTTCCCCACTTTTGGCATGCAACACATGATTGTGCAAAACGATGTGCATCCTTATAAAGTGTAGGCCAATAAAATCCACATTGTAAAACCTTATACGCCGTCTTCCACCCTCCATGGTGGCCTCCGGTGTCTTGACCATGGCAAAAGGAGAGTATGCTTGAAATTTCATCATCGGGAACGTATTTCCTAATAATGTTATCCAAACACCTCCTAAAAAGGTTTGGTTTTTTCCCAATAATAGAATTTCAAATTGTGAAAGAATTTCTTCTTCTTTTGCCATGTCCAATTAGGTGAAACATACTCACATGAAAAGTAATTTAAAATATTAGCAAACATTGGTGAGCTCTCCTTCGGTTTTGAACCGGCATGAATAAGTTGCATTGTTGGGGGAGCATCCACCAGCATGAGTTGTTCTTCCGGGAAATAATCATGAATCTCTCTTTGTTTCCCTTCCTCTTCAATGAAATCCAACCGGCTAAAATGGTCCACCACAACGTTCTCACTACCATTTTTGTCTTTAATCTCAATGTCGAATTCTTGGAGTAGGAGAATCCATCGAAGTAATCTCGGTTTAGCATCTCTCTTGTTCAATAAATACTTCAAGGCAGCATGATCAGTATAGATGATGACCTTGGAACCAACAAGATAAGATCTAAACTTGTCGACGGCGAACACTATAGCTAGTAATTCCTTATCGGTTGTTGCATAGTTGACTTGAGCGGAGTTCAATGTATGAGAAGCATAATAAATGGCTTTAAGCACCTTGTCATGACGTTGGCCCAGCACGGCCCCAACTGCCAAGTCGCTCGCATCACACATTAACTCAAAAGGTAGATTCCAATCCGGCGCTACCAAAACGGGTGCGCTAACCAGTTTCTTCTTCAAAGTCTCAAAAGCCTCTATGCACTTTTCATCAAAAACAAACGGTACCTCTTTCTCAAGGAGATGACTGAGAGGTTTGGCAATGCGGTAAAAATTGGTAATGAATCTCATGTAGAAACCAGCATGCCCAAGAAATCCTCTCAACGTCTTCAGATTATCCTGTGGGGGTAACTTCTCGATCACCTCAATTTTTGCTTTGTCCAACTCAATACCTTCCTCAGAAATTCTGTGGCCTAACACAATACCTTTTGATACCATGAGATGACACTTCTCTTAATTAAGCACTAAATTCGTGTCTTCGCATCGCTGTAACACACGCTCCAAATGAGAAAGACATTCCTCAAAAGAATCCCCAAAAACACTAAAATCGTCCATGAAGATTTCCAAAAATCTCTCCACCTTGTCGGAAAAGAAAGCCATCATACATCTCTGAAATGTAACTAGAGCGTTGCATAAGCCAAACGACATTCGTTTATAGGCAAACGTTCCATATGGACAAGTGAAAGTCGTCTTTTCTCTGTCTCCTTCCGCAATGAATATCTGTAGATAGCCCGAATATGCATCAAGAAAACAATAGAATTTATGCCCGCACAACCGTTCCAACATCTGGACAATATACGGAAGTGGATAATGGTCTTTCTTGGTGTGGTCATTGAGTCTTCGAAAATCAATACACATTTGGTAACTTGTGACTTCCCTTGTCGGAATCCATTCATGCTTATCATTTTCCTTCACAGTAAATCTGCCCTTCTTTGGCACAACTTGAGTGCGACTCACCCATTCACTATCCGAGATCGGAAAAATAATACCCATCTCCAATAACTTGATGACTTCTTTCTTGACAACCTCTTGCATATTGGGATTCAAACGACGTTGTGGTTGAGCACACGGCTTGGCATCTTCATTGAGAATGATCTTGTGAACGCAAATCTCAGGACTAATTTCCCGAATATCTTCCACAGTCCATCCAAATGTTCTCTTGTACTTCCTCAGCATCCTCAACAGCAAGTCTTCCTGCACATTGGTTAGTGATGAAGAAACAATAACAGGAAGAAGATTATGACTTTCAAGAAAAGCATATTTCAAGTTAGGAGGTAAATTTTTTAATTCAAGATTCCTTGGTGGCTCCTCTATTGAAGGTTTCAATAATGGACCATCATGTTCTAATTCCAAATATCGATGCCATGGCTGCTTGTTGAATGTACGACCGGCATCCAAATAAGAAATCACCCTTTTATTTCATCATCGTCACTTTCACTATCAAAGACGGATAAGGCCAAACAATCCTCAAGCTTGTCTTCATAGACCTGCAAGTTAGCATTCTCCATACAAGCAAAAGATAATGCATCAACAAACGAACAAGACTCCCGTGAATCGTACGGATGCTTCATAGCCTTGAAAATATTGAATGTGACCTCATCTTCATTAACTCGCAAAATTAACTCTCCACGTTGAACATCGATTAGTGTCCTTCCCGTGGCTAGGAATGGACGACCAAGAATAAAGGGCGTTGAGTACCCTTCTTCCATATCCATAACCACGAAGTCAACTGGGAAGTAAAACTTATCGACCTTCACTAACACGTCTTCTATGACTCCTTTAGGACGTTTTATGGACATATCTGCTAGTTGTAGAGTCATCTCAGTGTTCTTTAACTTTCCTATGCCAAGTTTGATAAAGTCCTCGTAAGACATGAGGTTAATGCTAGCGCCAAGGTCACAAAGCACCCTCTTAAACAAAAAGCCCCCAATTTCACACGGGATAGTAAAGCTCCCGGGGTCTTTAAGCTTAGGTGGAAGCTTATGTTGCAACACGGCGGAACATTCCTCATTGAGACAAATGTTCTCATATTCCTCTAACCGCTTCTTGTTAGTGATAATGTCTTTAAAAACTTACCACACACAGGCATGCTAATGAGTGCTTCTTGTTGGAAGTAGCTCCCGAAAGACAATTTATGTAATTGTTTTTAGAATTAATAAATGACAGATTTATTCTCATCTTATTACTTGCTTCGTGCTTGTAAGTAATACACTACTAAAAACCCTAAGTCGTATCATATGTAGCCATATAACTTAGTGTGTGTCACACATGAGGAGTAAGTTTATGGTGATACACTTGAAATGTTAGTCCGTGGTGAAGTTAATCAAAATATGGGGTCTATTGATTAAACCACCATTAATGGAACCAGAACACTTTATGGTGTGACCGTCTTATCCGGACCGTCGACATTGGTTGTCTAAGTGGGGCATTTATATATGATGTAGTCATATAGGACTGGACCGATTTAATCAGAGTTTCTCATATAATTCCGTGAATGAGAATCTTATTAAATCACAAGATGATCATATATGGATTAACCTTAAATCCTGAAGTGATTACAGACTCCTATTGATTTCAAGATAGGGTTTGACGTGTTCGTTAAGGATCGCTAAGAGGCGCGGTCCGAATCACTTTCACGTTGGCACTATTCTGGAATGAGTGAGAAGTGTGTGTCTCACAGATATGGAATCCATTCCTTCCTGCGGGAAGTAGAAAGACAATCTCCTTATTTTTAATCCTAGAAACTGATCGATCCACGGAGTTCGCATTGGTTATGAACTAATTGATCACTAGTAGGTTAATGGTAAATAAGGATAAGATGTATTGAAGAAGGTTTACGGAAATAATCCTGCTTCATTACGGATAGTCTATGGAGGATTAGTTTATATGTAATGATTATATCAATGGACACTTATCGACTCGACTCGACGTTTTGAGAATAAGTTATATCTATAATCGATAGAGTTCAGTTTCGGATTTATGGTGGCGTAATTCTGGAATTAATAAGTTGAGTACAAATATTCTGTTCGATGAATATTTTATTTAATTTATTGTAGCTACTGGTTATAGGTCCATGGTCCCCGCGTTGGCTCCTAACACGCGAGTGTTTTCTCGTTTTATAGAACCTCGAGAATAAATTGAATAGTTGGTCTATTTAATGAATATGCAATATTATTTATTTGGTAAATAATATGTAAAATAGAAAAGACATTTTCTATTAAAAATGATTTAAATGTGGCGCCTATAATATCGATAAGTTAGGAGAAGAAATTTTCCTAGATTATCTCATATGTGTAATTAATTAATTATCTATTTGTTGGATAATTAATGGAAAAATAAGAGATTGATTTTTTGGGAATTATCTCTTATCTTTTGGCAAATATCTTTTCCTAATAGGAATAGGTAATTGTAGTGTAAAAACGATAACTCTCTCTTGACTAGTTATTTTCCTATATAAATAGAGTTCCTCCTAACACAATTTACAATTGAAAATGCGCCAACATCAAATAAAAAGGGAAGAAAAATTAGTTTCTTGCCTTAGACATTTAGATTGTGCATATTCGAGGAGGTTCTAAAGCGAGGATCGACGTCCACCAGTCGTCGCTAGGAGATACAATCCGGAAGATTGTGGCTTCTCTTTCTGTCAATTTATTATTCCTCTCCGTTAAGGTAATAGTCAACCTTCTCATAGTTAGATTAATTATTTATGTAAATCGAATCGTGGTATTATCGCATGCGAATTTATTCGTAGCTTCCGCTGTGCATGATCGAGTGTCTCGATCGGTGCTGTGAATCAGATCTGATGATCTAATTATGGATCGGATCCGGATTCGGGTTTCTGTATATCCAGCACTTCTATGACAGGAATGTTAACATTTAAGTGTCGAAATGTGTCAAGGAAGCGAGCATACTTTTTATCTAGCTTTTTCTTTTTGATTTCTTCCCTAGGAGGATAAGGTAATGACTCAATATCAATAATTTTAGGAGTAGTGTTAAGAACATTTTGTTATGTTTTGATGATGGCCATACTAGCTGTTATAGCAAGCCTAAAATAAGTTAGAATTCTCTGTATAAGTCTTTACTTAGAGTCTGACATGTTGTATAAGTTGAGTCAGACAAGTATTGTACTAGTTGGTAGGACGGCAAAGCAAAAATAGATCTTCGGCAGAGTGAAGCCCGTCAAGTACCAGCAGAGTAGCAATGAAGAGATTATGGTCTGACTTATAACCAAGAAAGTTTGTGATGACCTTGGATAAGTCTAAATTATGTTTCAAGTAATGAAACTTAATGTTTAAATATGGTGTACACTGATCTCACCCAAATCAAGGATCAGTGAAGTACAAGGATTATCCTTAAACTTAAAGAATGAAGGAAACAGTGAATCAGCAAAGTAAACTGACTTTCGGCTGAGTGAAGATAAAGCAGTAAAGGAATATCTAAGCGGCTGAGTCAGAGGGATCACTTGACCGTTCGGAGAACGGCTGAGTAAACTTTACCCAATCAGATTATTGAAGTATGAAGAAGATACAGAAGATCAAGCATTAAATGCATAATCAATAAAGGATCAATCAAGGACGGATTCTCTGATAAACGTTTGAAGAAAAATCCGATCACTGAAATCAAGGAGAATACAATTAAGGGGGAATCAAGAATAAAATCAAGGATTATTCCCTCCATTAATATAGCCAACGGACGGAAATTCAAACCAAAGATAATCAAGGCTATAAATAGAAGGCCTTGATAGAAAAAATAAATACAAGAAGAGAACGAAAAATCTAAGCAAAAACTCTGTCAAAGTTAAAAGCCTTGTATCTGTGCTAAAAAGGAATATCTAGTGATCAACTCAAAACTGAAAGCTACAATTCAAATATCAAGCATTGAGATTGATAAATAAATTTGTGAATCCAATTCACATCAATCAAGCAACTGAATCAGAGCCATCTGAGAAGGAGTTGTGTTTGTGATAGCTGCTGAAGGATTTGATCCCAAGGAGCAGTGAAAGAGACTGAGTCACTGAAGCTGTTGCAGTCAAGGAGTGATAGTCTTGTAGATTGTGAAGCTTGTGTAGTCAAGGACAATCAGACTATTGTAGCTGTGAAAACAATAGTGAATTCCTCCAATCATCACAGGAGAAGAGTGGATTAAGGGATTACACCACCCTGAACCACTATAAGCCTTGTGTCAATTTACTTTCAGCAATTTACCTTACTGCATTCATTTAATTACATACATTATATCTTATATCTGTGATTGCCTAAACTACTTTGAAACAACATAGTAAGAAGGGACTTATCCGCTGCCCAAAAGCTTTTAAAAACAAGAAATGTTTTTGAAACTCCACTATAGTCATTCACCCCCCCCCCCTCTCTGACTATAGTTTTACCCTTCTCTCGGGACCAACAATTGGTATCGGAGCAAAGTGTTCCTAGTATCGTAACCTCGTTCGATCTAATTTCTGGTAACAAGGAGATCACATGTTTTCAAAGTAGTTTTCAAATATGTGCTTTCTACTCATAAACATAAATATCTCTTATCTGTACTTATGGATTCCTCAAACTTTATCTCAAAAGTACATGTTTTCAATGTTAACAATTTTGATGAATATAAAATAAGAATGTTATCTCACCTTGCAACAACTCATGAGAAGATGCTGGATGTAATTAATCAGGGCCCAATCATGATCATGACTGTGATTGCCACAGGAGAAGATCAAGGAAAAGAAGTGGTTAAACCCAAGAAAGATTGGACCAAGGATGACAGGAGAAGAGCGAATCTGGACTTTGTTGCAAAAGATATGATCTTGAAGACCCTGGATAGCAACATTTTTATGAGAATCAAAGACCGCAAAACAGCAAAGGAGATGTGGGACAAGCTGGCACTGATAAAAGAAGGATTTGAAGCAGTTAAAGAAAACAAATTATCTGTTGCAAAACAGAAATTTGAGAACTTCAAAATGAAGGCTGGTGAATCCATTGATCAAATGGACAACAAATTCTCAAGCATCATTAGTGAACTACAACAGCTTGGACACACATATCCTCAGAAAGAAGTGTGCTTAAAGATCTTAAGAGGTTCACCTGAAAGATGGAAGATCATAACATCAGTAATTAGAGGAACAACAAATCTTGCAAACACTGACACCCTGACTCTGATGTCCCAACTAAAGGCTCATGAATTTGAGTTGAACGGCGAAGACATTGTACCAACAGAGGCAAATAAGGCCAGTGCACTGGTTGCACCCCAACAAAGTCAAGCAGCTAATGCAAACAGCAAATAGACACAGGAGCTAAAGGAACAGGTAGCTTTATTAGTAAAACGTTTTGACAGGTTTAGCAAAAAGAAGATATTCAAAGGAGGATCATCATCTAACAAGAAGTCAAGCACAAAAAAAGACACCAAGAGAAAAAGATGATGAATACAGATGCTTCAATTGTAATATGAATGGCCATTTCAAAGCAGATTTCCCTGAAGACATAGTCAAAGTTGAGGATAAGAAGAAGTACAAGACAACTGAAAAGTGGAAAAGCAAGAAGGCACTCAAAGCTAAATCTAGCAGTGAAAAGAATGAAGAATCATCTGAAAATGATTCTGATGATGAGGATGACAGCACAGACAATGAAAAGGCCTATCTATGTCTTATGGCTAAAGAGTCAAATGAAAGTGAGAAAATGTCTGGCTCATGATCATCGTCTAATTCATTCACATCTAACACTACACAATCTTCTAATCTCCCCTTAAATACTGCAAACATAATCCAAAATCTCATGAGTAAATTTGATGAAATTGAATTGAATCATGAAATTTTGGAACAAAAATGTGAGAATCTAAGAAAGGTTAATGATCACAAATGATCATTTTAAAGAAAGAACTGGACTAACTAGGAAGGAGAGAACTAACTAAAGAAAGAACTGGATAAAGCAAAAACTGAACTGGATAAAGCAAAAACTGAACTAACTAGGAAGGAGACTTACTCAAATGATCAACAAACAGCAAATGATCACACATTTGGTGTTGACAGATCGGTTGAGAAAATTCCCCTACCAGTTAAGATCACAAATGCACCAGCTTACAAACTTTCAAAAAGGTACGGATCCAGATCTGGTCTTGGCTACAATAGTCAGGATGAGAATAGAAACAATGGACAACATAATTCTGAATCTAGGACCAATAATGGACCAAAGTTCAGAAAAGGACAGACCATAATTTCAACCACTCATCATGTACCGTGAAGTCAAAACCTAGTGCAGTGAAACAGCAGTCTAAATTATCATTCCAGTCAACCAAAAACGAAGACCTTCTGAAAGGTAAAGGAAGACTTTATCCTTCAGAGGATGATTGGAATGTGGCACCTCCAAAATACAAGAAGAAACCATTTCATGACATGCATCATGTGTTTAAGAAAAATCAATCTAGGTATGTTCCTAGACACATGAAGCAACATAGGTTTCCCACTGCATTTTGGAAAGTGAAGAAGGATGCAAATGCACCAAAAAGTAGAGAAAAGTATCAGGATACCTTCGGTAGAAATATCAGAAGCTATTCTGCCATGCCTTATACATATGAAGTTGATGACTTTAATTATCCAAAAAGAAGATCATTTGGATATACACTTGGAGTAGGAGGCATGACTGCTAACATGTATGGACCCAAACAGTGTTGGGTACCTAAACATAATTAACTTGTTTTGTAGGATGTCTGGTACATAGACAGTGGATGTTCCAGACACATGACAGGAAACAAGAGATGGATCACTGATTTCAAAGCTTTTGATGGACCCAAAGTCAATTTTGGAGACAAAGAAAACCCTAGCAAGATTAAGGGGGAAGGCACAATGCTCAAGAACAATTTGAAGATTCAAAATGTGGCATATGTTAAGGGACTAAATTTCAATCTGCTAAGCATTAATCAATTTTGTGACAAAGGCTACAATGTACTCTTCAACAAGGAAGGATGCAAAGTGATTCACAGCCAAACCAACATAGTGGTTCTTGCAGGAAGAAGAGAAGACAACATGTATGTGGTGGATTGGAGAACAGATAAAGCAGAAACATGTTTACTTGTCAAAAATAAACAACCAACCAATTGGATTTGGCATAGAAGATTAAATCACCTAAATTTCAAGACCATCAACACACTATCAAAGAACAAGTTAGTTGAAGGTCTGCCAGAGATTACATTCAAGAAGGAAAGTCTCTGTGATGCTTGTCAGAAAGGGAAACAAATCAAAAGCTCTTTCAAATCAAAGCCCTATCAATCAACAACAAGAATTCTACATCTCTTACATATGGACTTGTTTGGACCAGTCACACCAGTAAGTGTAAGTGGTAAGAAATACACTCTAGTAGTGGTTGATGATTTCTCCAAGTACACCTGGACTATATTCATGAACAAGAAGAAAGAGACACTCAAGAAACTGCTAGATTTGTTGAGAAGAATTCAAAATGAGAAAGAACTAAAGATTATCAAGATCAGATAGAGGCACAGAATTTCTAAATAAAATAATCAGAACTTATTGTGAAGAAAATGGAGTATTACATCAATTATCTGCAGCAGGAACTCCACAACAAAATGGTGTAGCAGAAAGAAGAAATAGAACACTTAAAGAAGCAGTCAGAACAACGATTGCAGAAACATGCCTACCAATGAGGTTTTGGGCTGAAGCAGCAAACACAGCATGCTATACACAGAACAGATCAATCATCAACAAATATCATGGAAAGACTCCATATGAAATATAGAATGGAAGAAAACCTAATATCTCATATTTGCATATGTTTGGATCAAAATATTTTGCTTTGAACGGGAATCAGTTACACACCTTTGATGAAAAAGCTAATGAAGCAATCTTTATGGGATACTCAGACACCAGCAAAGCATTCAGAGTACTCAACAAAAGAACATTGGTGATTGAAGAATCAATACATGTAGTCTTTGATGAACCAAACACAAATGGTGAAAATCTTCAGGATCAAGAAGAAAAAGCAACACAAAGGGAAGTACATACAAGTACAACCATACCAGTTTCCATTCTGAATCATCATTTTGCAAATCAAAATGAGCCACATGTCAATACAACAAAAGAAGCACCAGAACTAGAAGCTCATGTACAGTCTGGAGGTGTAGAAGCACCAAGTGAAGAACAACTTCAACCTGACCTCAATTGGCTAAGAGATCATCTTGAAGATCAAGTCATTAGAGACATTCACACAGGGATTAGAACCAGAAGACAACTGGAGCCTATGCTAACATGCTTTCTATCACAAGTGGAACCCAAGACAATAGATGATGCAATTCAAGATGCAGACTGGATTACAGCCATGCAAGAAAAACTAAATGAATTTGAAAGAAATGAAGTATGGGAACTTGTTGACAGACCAGACACAGCCAACATCATTGGAACAAAATGGGTATTCAGAAACAAGATGGATGAGCAAGGAACAGTTGTTAGAAACAGAGCAAGGCTAGTTGCAAAAGGGTACTCTCAAGCAGAAGGAATAGATTATGATGAAACACTTACACCAGTAGCAATACTGGAGGCAATCAGACTCTTTCTAGCTTTTGCTACACACAAAGACTTCAAAGTCTATCAAATGGATGTCAAGAGCGCATTTCTGAATGGACTTTTGGAAGAAGAAGTATATGTGGAACAACCTCCTGGTTTTCAACTCAAAGGAAAGGAAGATAAAGTATACAAGCTCAAGAAGGCCCTTTATGGACTCAAACAGGCACCCAGAGCTTGGTATAAAACTCTATCACAATTTTTGATCAAGAATGGATTCAACAAGGGAACTATAGATAAGACTTTATTCAAATTAGAGGAAGGAACAAGTACATTACTAGTACAGATCTATGTTGATGACATTATCTTTGGATCAGAGGATGAAAAGCTGTGTGAGAAATTTGCAAACCTAATGAAAAGAAAATTTCAGATAAGCATGATGGGAGAATTAAATTACTTTCTTGGCCTTCAAGTGAAACAAATGAAGAATGGTATTTTCATTAGTCAAGCCAAGTATACAAAAGACTTAATACACAAGTATGGTATGGACACAAGTGGCACAGCAGATACACCAATGTGTGCAAGAGTCGTTCTTGGAAAAGATGAAGCTGGAAAAGATGTTGATCAGAAAATGTATAGAGGAATCATTGGATCCCTACTATATCTAACTGCAAGCAGACCTGATATAGCATTTGCAGTAGGAGTATGTGCAAGATTTCAAGCTCAACCAAAAGAATCACATCTTCTAGCAGCCAAAAGAATAATCAAATACCTGAAGAACACCATCAATGTTGGAATTTGGTATCCAAAAGATGGAGGATTTAAATTGATATCATATTCAGACTCTGACTATGCTGGATGCAAGATAGATAGAAAAATCACTTATGGAACATTCCAGATGCTAGGTACCAGGCTAGTTTCTTGGTTCAGTAAAAAGAAAAACTCCATATCAACATCAACAACTGAAGCAGAATATATAGCAGCATGCAGCTTTTGTGCACAAGTCCTATGGATTAGACAACAGCTAAGGGATTATGGAATGGAGGAGAAGACTATTCCAATCATGTGTGACAACACAAGTGCCAAGTCTATCACTGAAAATCCAATGTTGCACTCAAGAACAAAGCATATTGATGTGAGACGTTATTTCATCAGAGATCATGTTGAGAAATGAGATGTTATTTTAAGATACATACCCACTGAAGATCAATTAGCTGACATCTTCACTAAACCACTTAGTCATGAAAGATTTAGCATGTTGAGAACTGAGTTGGGAATGATTGAAATTGACTAAGTATCAAAGAGCGACTAACTAGAGTAATCAGCTAAGTGACCTGACCAGCTGATTAAACCTTTGCCATTACAGGAGATGTAGCAGGTAAGGCAGTGGTACTCGGCGAAGTTAACTTAACTGATTGTTAGGAACAGTTAAATAAAGCAGCTCAGTGAAAGATTCACTACACCGGCTAAGTGACTAACAAGGCACTCCACCGAAATGAAGACTGGAGTCATGGGCAAACTAAAGTGTGAACAAAATCAACGTTTACACACGTGGAGAATAAGGAAGTTATGGAGGATTATACTGTGGAAGATTACACACGTGGAGATCAATTTACAATCATGGAGGTAACCATATTATCTTTTGAACCACAAACGCCTCGATTCCCGGGATCTATCATTACTTACCTCAATCCACTCCCCCACTACACTCGAATATCGTGATTTATGTACATAAAATCACACCATTATGTCATAAAATCCTTCCATATTCAACCACGTTCACACTACACAAATCATCCTATATAAACAACACTTAGAGGTTTTTTAAAAATCTTTACGCTCACTTGCAAATTATAAACCCTTTCTCTTCCCTTGAAAGATCGAAACTTTTCTAAATATCAATCACATTCAACAATGGCTTCATCCTCTACAATATCTCCCACAGAAAGATTCTATGAAAAATCGATCATCACTGGATCGTTTTTCAAACCTGAACCCTATCTTTCTTTCTGTGATAATGATGCACAAGCTCAACGCTTGGTTGATTGCTGCTCAAATCTGGGGTTAATGACCTTCCTAAACCTCCCAATCAACAGAATTTGCTATGAAAATCTGATTGCATTCTGGAAAAATGCAAAGTTTGTGCCCAACACAAAGAAGACTGATATCGACTGCATAAGAAGTTCAATCTTTGGGAAAGAAGTAGTCATTACGCCTGGCCTTCTCAATAGATTCCTACACCTACCTATGATAGGTCCGGCTAATGTAAAGTTTGTAAAGATTGACATCAAAAGGTTCTGGTCTGAAATAGCCAAGAACCCCAAGAAAAACAGCAAAACCTACAACCTCCCTAGATCAGCACTCAAACTCCCTTTTGCTGAATTCGCACCGGTCATCACTAAGAACATCGAAGGCAGAAAAGGACCGATGGAAAACTTGACCGAGTTAAGAGTCAAGCTAATGGCAATCATCTATGAAGGTACTAAATTTGACTGGGCAACATTTGTATTCAATAGGCTGAAAGACCAGATTCAAAAGGAAATTGATCTGTCAATCACAGCACCAAGCAAGGGTTTGTGCAAGAAATGTGATTTCTGGGAGAGGAAATCATATGGGTTCCTTCTTCAACACCTGTTTGACACTTTGAAAGTGAAACCCACAAATCTGCAGGCTCCACACAAGTCCAAGGTAATGTTTACCTACATCAAGGCATCTATGAAACCCAAATCCACTGCCGGGAGAAAAAGAAAACAACCTGAAAGCAGCAGATCGGGAGTGGGACGAAGAACCAGATCTCAGAAGGCACAAGAGAGCACCTCTGTGACTGGTAACAGCAACTTGAATGAACCTGTGGTAATCAGTGATGATAAAGCAATGGAGGAAGAAAAACCCCAAGAGGACATCACCTATTTGGAAGAAAGTGAGAAAGGATGTGTTCTCACTTCATCTGAAGAAGAAGAGATGGATGAAGAAGAAGCTGAGACAGAGGATGAACACTCAGAGGGCGACCATCTTGAAGCTGATCCGGAAAACATGGAGATATCTGACAATGATCTAACTATTCAAGAGGCACTTTTCAAGAGTCTCAGCAAAATTGACAAACAGCCGAGTGAGCCAGCTGATCAAACTCACTCCGCTGAACCTGTCAACTCCCCCATTATTGACCAATGGGGAATAGCAGCAGAGAAAGTCACATCTCCAGCAGATAAAGAAGCCAACACCCCCCAACAACCCCTTAATGACCCTGAGTCTAATGAGGAAGAAAGAGAAGAAGAGGCAGAAAGTGAAGAAGAAGATGAGGTGGAAATAGAGAAGGAGGAAGATGAAAATGATGAAAATGTTGAAGTGGCACCAGAGGAAGTTGATCCAGAAAGAATCTTCAATCTGGACATTCAACCCCTGATTGTAGACATGGAGAAGCAGTATCACAGCAGGCAAAACCTGAAAGCTGCTTTAAGGAGTGAAGCAACCTCCTTAAACCACAATATTGAAGCCCTCATCAATCACATCAAGATACAAGACGAGGTCATGGAAAAACAGGGAAACTTGCTTTGCAACTTACAACATCTTATTCCCTACCTTGTCCAAACCAACCATGAGCTTCATGCTGAAAAGATTGACAACAATCTCAAACCTTTTGTGGACACTCTAAATGCTCACACTCATCAACTTCAACACCTGGATGAGGTTATGGAATTTTCTGGCCAGCAGCTTGACACTCTAATAAACATTAATACGGCTAACAACAAAATTCTGAGGAAAGGTATGGTCCTCTCCCTGAGTCTGAAGAAGCAAATGCAAATCTTGAAGCACATTTTGGTGCTGCCAAAAAGGGGGAAGGAAGCTCAAAGCCTGAGAGCTCCAGTGGAAAGAAGGCAATCCCAACTGATAAGGGCAAGGGCATCAAAGGCAAATGCATCAAGTTTGAAGAAAAGAAGAAGTAGCTCTTCTTGTTTAACTGAATTAAATGAATTGAATTCTATATGCCTTTGTTTTTAAATAAAAAGATGAAATATCTTATTGCCCTTAAATGGATGAATAAAATCATTGAGCTATATTGTGTTGTTCTATTATGAAAATTTTGGCTTACTTATGTTCAGGCTTATGAGGGTTTTGACACCATCAAAAAGAGGGAAATTGTTAGGAACATTTTGTTATGTTTTGATGATGGCCATACTATCTGTTATAGCAAGCCTGAAATAAGTTAGAATTCTCTGTATAAGTCTTTACTTAGAGTCTGACATGTTGTATAAGTTGAGTCAGACAAGTATTGTACTAGTTGGTAGGACGGCAAAGCAAAAATAGATCTTCGGCAGAGTGAAGCCCGTCAAGTACCAGCAGAGTAGCAATGAAGACATTATGGTCTGACTTATAACCAAGGAAGTCTGTGACGACCTTGGATAAGTCTAAATTGTGTTTCAAGTAATGAAACTTAATGTTTAAATATGGTGTACACTGATCTCACCCAAATCAAGGATCAGTGAAGTACAAGGATTCTCCTTAAACTTAAATAATGAAGGAAACAGTGAATCGGAAAAGTAAACTGACTTTTGGCTGAGTGAAGACAAAGCAGTAAAGGAAGATCTAAGCGGCTGAGTCAGATGGGTCACTTGACTGTTCGGAGAACGGCTGAGTAAACTTTACCCAATCAGATTATTGAAGTATGAAGAAGATACAGAAGATCAAGCATTAAATGCACAATCAATAAAGTATCAATCAAGGACGGATTCTCTGATAAACGTTTGAAGAAAAATCCGATCACTGAAATCAAGGAGAATACAATTAAGGGGGAATCAAGAATAAAATCAAGGATTATTCCCTCCATTAATATAGCCAACAGATGGAAATTCAAACCAAGGATAATCAAGGCTATAAATAGAAGGCATTGACAGAAAAATAAATACAAGAAGAGAACGAAAAATCTCAGCAAAAACTCTTTCAAAATTAAAAGCCTTCTATCTGTGCTAAAAAGGAATATCTAGTGATCAACTCAAAACTGAAAGCTACAATTCAAATATCAAGCATTGAGATTGATAAATAAATTTGTGAATCCAATTCACATCAATCAAGCAACTGAATCAGAGCCATCTGAGAAGGAGTTGTGTTTGTGATAGCTGCTGAAGGATTTGATCCCAAGGAGCAGTGAAAGAGACTGAGTCACTGAAGCTGTTGCAGTCAAGGAGTGATATTCTTTTAGATTGTGAAGCTTGTATAGTCAAGGACAATCAGACTATTGTATCTGTGAAAACAATAGTGAATTCCTCCAATCATCATAGGAGAAGGGTGGATTAAGGGATTACACCACCCTGAACCACTATAAGCCTTGTGTCAATTTACTTTCAGCAATTTACCTTACTGCATTCATTTAATTACATACATTATATCTTATATCTGTGATTGCCTAAACTACTTTGAAACAACATAGTAAGAAGGGACTTATCCGCTGACCAAAAGCTTTTAAAAACAAGAAAAGTTTTTGAAACTCCACTATAGTCATTCACCCCCCCCCCCCCCTCGACTATAGTTTTACCCTTCTCTGGGACCAACAAGTAGAGTTCATACCTTCCTTACCTTTGCCGCTCGATGAATCATTGAAAACTTTTCTCAATGTTTGAGCTGCCGGTGGTCGCCATTCATCATCGGTTTGGACCACCTTCTCTTTGCCTTTCTTGGAATCAGACTGTTGGGTCTTGACTCACGTCGGATCATCATTGGCGTGCGTCAATCCTTCACTTGGATCACCCTTGACGCACGTCGAGGTATCTTTGGCACAGGTCAATTTTGCCCAAAACTCTCTGAATGTCTACAGTGATCATTGACCTGAGTCAGATCAGCCTTGGCGGGGGTCACTGAGACATGTTCCCTGAAGAGAGTCCTCAAATCTCTTGCTCTCAGATTCTTCAAAATCCTCAGGATTTTCTCCCAATCCTTGTCCTCTTTTTCCACATGAACATACCCGTCACCCTGCAAAAATTCATCCACAATTTCCTCATATTCCTCGCTCAACTCCTTCTCTTCTTCAGTGTTGTGAAAATCATTTTCAACTTCGTTTCCCACTTGATTTTCATAAAACTCTTGATTTCCACATACTTTCCCACTTCGGGTTATGATGGCATTCACTCCCATCGGGTTTCTTTCTGTATTACTTGGAAGTCCGCCCGGCGGTCTGTTAGATATAGTGTGCCCGAAAGACAATTGTTGCTTGTCCTTACGGGCAAGTGGGAGATTGTTGGAAGTAGCGCCCGAAAGACAATTTATGTAATTGTTTTTAGAATTAAAAAATGACAGATTTATTCTCATCTTATTACTTGCTTCGTGCTTGTAAGTAATACACTACTGAAAACCCTAAGTCGTATCATATGTAGCCATATAACTTAGTGTGTATCACACATGAGGATTAAGTTTATGGTGATACACTTGAAATGTTAGTCCGTGGTGAACTTAATCAAAGTATGGGGTCTATTGATTAAACCACCATTAACGCGCCCAGAACACTTTATGGTGTGACCGTCTTATCCGGACCGTCGACATTGGTTGTCTAAGTGGGGCATTTATTTATGATGAGAGTCATATAGGACTGGACCGATTTAAACTGCGTTTCTCATATAATTCCGTGATTGAGAAATCTTATTAAATCACAAGATGATCATATATGGATTAACCTTAATCCTGAAGTGATTACAGACTCCTACTTGTTCCAGGATAGGGTTTGATGTCTTCGTTAAGGATCGCTAAGAGGTGCGGTCCGAATTACTTTCACGTTGGCACTATTCTGGAATGAGTGAGAAGTGTGTGTTTAACATATATGGAATCTATTCCTTCCTGCAGGAAGTAGAAAGACAATCCTCTTATTTGTTAATCCTAGAAACTGATCGATCCGCGGAGTTCGTATTGGTTATGAACTAATTGATCACTAGTGGGTTAATGGTAAATAAGGATAAGATGTATTGAAGAGGGTTTACGGAAATAATCCCTCTTCATTACAGATAGTCTATGGAGGGTTAGTCTGTATGTAATGATTATATCAATGGACACTTATCAACTCGAAGTTTTGAGAATAAGTTATATCTATAATCGATAGAGTTCAGTTTCGGATTCATGGTGGCGTAATTCCGGATTAATGAGTTGAGTGGAAATATTATGTTCGATGAATATTTTATTCAATTTATTGTAGCTACTGGTTATAGGTCCATGGTCCCCGGGTTGGCTCCTGACACGCGAGTGTTTTCTCGTTTTATGGAACCTCGAGAATAAATTAAATAGTTGGTTTAATTAATGAATATGCGAATATTATTTATTTGGTAAATAATATGTAAAATAGAAAATACATTTTCTATTAAAATTAATGACTATATTGGCGCCATTTTATGTGATAAATTAGAAAAAGAATTTTTTCTAGATTATATGTGTAATTAATCAATTATCTATTTGTTGGATAATTAATGGAAAAATAAAGAGATTGATTTTTTGGAATTATCTCTTATTTTTGTAGCAAAAATATCTTTTCCTTATGGGAATAGGTAATTGTGGTGTGAAAATGATAACTCTCTTGACTAGTTATTTTCCTATATAAAGAGAGTTCCTCCTAACACAATTTACACTACAATAATTGCGCCACACACCAAAATAAAAGGAAGAAAATTAGTTTCTTGCCTTAGTCATTTAGAGAAGAAAAACCTAGGGTTTTTCTTGTGCATATTCGAGGAGGTTCTACGGCGAGAATCGACGTCCACCAGTCGTCGCTTGGAGATACAATCCGGAAGATCACGGCTTCTCCTTTTGGTCGACTATTTCTTCCTTTCCGTTGTGGTAAATATTCAACCTTCTCATAATTAGATTAATTGTTTATGCGAATCGAATCGTGGTAAAATTGCATGCGATTTTATTCGTAGCTTCCACTGTGCTAGATCAAGTGTCTCAATCGGTGATGAGAATCAGATCCGATGATCCAATTATGGATCGGATCCGGATTCGGGTTTCTGTATTTCCAGCACGGTCTACTGGCATTCCTCTCACCTTCTCTACATGAGTGTTCTTTCATATTCCGCACGGATGCTTCTATGTTTTTCATTCCCATATCATGACCGCTCATGGATGTTCTCAAAGTACCCACATCATGTGTCACCGTGCCTATAGAATACATCATCGATTGCATATTTGCAGCTTGAGTCGAAACAACGCCCATAAGATTCTCCATCATCTTTTCCCATCTATCTTCCTTCTCCGTAGATGAGCTAGAAGTTTGAGTGATTGTGATGCTTTGGGTAGGACGTTGTTGGTATGGGGTATGACCTTGGAAATTTGGTGGCGGAGTGTTATTATTGAAGGAGGACTTTTGTTAAGGAATGAAGGTTGATGCCTATTTGTTCGGGTTAGGAGTCCAACGTTGAGTAGGAAAATCTCTTTGCAAACTGTTATAAGCATTGGAGTAGGCATTGTGTAGTGTGTTGTTGCATGCAGCTCGCCTCTTCATTGGAATAATCACCGGACTCCGTTATCTCCAATGGTGTATAATCTTCATTTTTCATTTCCCCACTACTCGTATCCATGGATGCATTTCCTTCCAAACTCTTATTTCCATTGATCTCATCAACCTTTTTGCTAAGAGAAGCTAATTGAGCTAACACTTCGGTTTGAGCGGTGGCTTCTCCCACAAAAGAAACTCTTCTTGTGCTTGACCCGGTTTCCCGCGTTCTGTTGTTCTGTGCAATCTTCTCAATAGCATCGTGCACATCTTGTGCTGCGCTCATCATCAATGAACCATTGCACGCTTGGTCAACCTCGGCTCATGATTCCTTTCTAAGCTTCCGACAGAAAAACTGAATTTGCATGTCCAACGGATAACCATGGTCAGGGCAAGCCCTCAATAACCTCTTAAATCACTCCCATGCAACTCCAAGAGATTCATGTTCACCTTGTTTGAAACTGGAAATATCAACTTTCAACTCTAAATTCCGGCCCGGAATGAAGTATTGTTTTAAGAATGCATTTTGGATTTCCTCCCAACTTGTCAAGGAATGGTGAGGAAGTGACATAAACCAATCTTTAGCTTTCCCATCCAAGGAAAAAGGAAACATCAACATTCTCGTTAACTCTCTATTCGCACCTTGACTCTTGGCCATATTACACAACTCTTCAAAGTTATACAGATGGTGGTGTGGATCTTCGTCATCACGCCCGTGAATTTCTGCTCTTGTTCCAACCAACCCGAAAAGATGAGCTTTAACCTCAAAATTATTTGCTCCCACATTTGGTAAATGAATTGGATTGTTGGTCTCGTTCCTTCTCACGGCTTGATCACAAATGGGCCTTGGGTTTTGGGGTTTGTTCCGGTTGTTGTGATTCCGGTTTTGGTTTCGGTTTTGTTGGTTATTGTTTGGTGGTGGAGGAGGATTGTTATTTGGTGGATTTGGGTTGTTGGGATTATGAGGGTTAAGGATATGGAGGTTTTGGTTTTGTTCTTGGTTTGGGGCGTCTTCATGCCCTTGATCAACTTGTGCATTTGCTATGTCTCCGTCCATTTCTACACCTTGGGTAGACGATCCTTGGGAGGAATCACCACTAAGTTCCAAACCACAACGAGCTTGACCAACCTTGTTCTCAGCTACTCGTTCCCGAATAAATGTGTTGATATCTGGAATGAGAGGAGTAAGTGGTGCCTTACTGCGTCGAGTCTTGGTCATCCACTACAAAGTAGAAACAACAAAAACACAATAAAATAACACTTGGTGACTTACCAAGAGGCAAGCACCAAAGAAATAAAATAGAAATGAGATTAGGAAAGTTCAACCTATTCTCGAAAACTTTAAAACTAGTACAAGTAGCAACTATTACTAAAAAGCAGTGATCCCCAGAAACGGCGCCATAAAGCTTGATGGCCAAATCCTAGAGGTCCAATCTAACCGGCAGTGTACCGGGTCGACTGTAGTCTAGTATGGTGAGTCAAGGTCGTCTCCATGGGGAAAGCTCAATTGTAAGGTCGCACACTAAAAAGTCTATATTAATTAGATCTAGGTCACAAATTTGCAAGATGGTTATTAAATGCATAAATAAAGTGCTTGTGATAAAAAGGATGGTAAACGATAAAAGAAACTAGCCAAGATAACGTGTAACCTAGCCATCCTCTTATAGTATCATGGGAATGATCTCCTACCATCCTACCATTGGTGTTCGAAAGTGTGAAGCGGTGCATTCCTAAGAAAGCAATCTCCCCTCGTACGAGTGCATGAGATTGCTCTCTACCTCCTCCTTGGTCTAGGTGTCCTAAACCTAATGACTCGGTATGCTACGCACGTGAATGCAATGACAAAGTCAACTATCCTCGGACAAGAAATCGAATGCCATGAAGGGTCGATTTTACCTTCCGGTTCTCCTACCCTCTTCCCACGACTGACATCTCCTTTCGGTCTCCGTCAACGTGTAAATGCTAACACTAGGCAATTACTCCAATGCTAACAATCAACACAACACAAGTAGGAAAAGCTTCATACAATCAAAACTAACAACACAAACTATCATTCCCAATCAACATAAGAGGATAAACTAAAGCAACACATAATCTTGGCTAGACAAGTCTAGCCACTCATGTCTACAAATATCAACATCTCAATTTAATAATCATAAACATCAGAACAATTGAATGAAAATAAAGATTAAGAATTACCAAATCAAGAGTACAAATTCGAGTTGGTGCTCATCATCCAACTTCCAAAAGTTTCAATGAACTAACACTAGGGTGTTGAATTCAATTAACTTGTAATATCCCGATTTTCGATAAAAGGGCATTTCGGTCTTTTGATAAATCGGAATATTATGTTCTTTTATTTTTTTTAAAGGTTTTATAAAAGAAAAGGGATAATTAAGGAATTATATGGTATTTAGGAAAAATTGGGATTTATTAAAAGGAAATAAATCCTAAATTAACCTAATCACTTTTTGAAAAGAAAAAAAAATAGAGAGGAGGCCGCATCTTTTGAAGAAGGGCGCAAGTTTAGAAAAAAAAAAAGAGAGGAAGAACTTTCAATCCCCAGGCTTAATCCGTTGATCTTTTGGACAGACATCTCAAGGGAAAAAGAATCACCGCGACAAGAGGATCGTTTGGATATCAACCATCCTTAGAACCGTTAACGTAAGTTCTCATCACCGTTCTTGTTGGGGTTCGTTTTCCTGTTTAGCATCGTTAAGCCTGCGTTTCTGCGTTATCTGCATCGTAGTGATCAATTTGGTGTTGATCGTTTTAGGTTCGAGGTTAAAGGTTTATCTTTTTCAAAGTTGTGGTTGCTTGGATCGTAGTAGCTCGCAAGAATCGAGGTAACGTGGTCTTCTATCGTATGATTTAGTTCTCATAACGTTGTAGGGCAATGTGTATGTTTTTCTCGCTCGTTTTTAAGTTGTTTTGGTCGAACTTTGGGATGCATATGGTTGGAAAACGCAGCAAACAGGTTGCAGAAATTCTGGGAAATTCCCAGGTGGACGGGCGTCCAGGGATTCGGACGGGCGTCCGGTTCCTCTCGCAAAGTGGACGAGCGTCCGCTCCCTTGGACGAGCGTTCAGGGTGAAATTTTGATACAGGATGTGATGGTTTGAAGGTGGACGGGCGTTTGGTTTTTGGACGGGCGTTCAGCCTCTATGGACGAGCGTCCATGTTCAGACGGGCGTCTGCATAGGAGTGGACGAGCGTTTGGGCCTGGTGGTTCTAGTTTTTCATTGTTTTTTTGTCATGTCAGCTTGAGTTCAGGCTTTATTGTACTGTTCTAATGCATAACCTTACGTGACAAAGCTCTGAACTAGCTTCTGGTGCGTTTAGTTCCGGCACCACATGGATTCCCTAAAAGATGAAGTGTGGGACCACTGGAAGCTTCGGATTTGCCTTGTGCTTCGATAAGCTAGGGTTTATCGATGTCTGTGTAATTGCTAGGGCTTGTCCGTGTCTAGAGGTCTAAGTACGAGGGTAGGAAGTGTGAGGGAGCTTACCTGAAAACACTTAGGTGGCTAGTTAAACATCTAATCAAACGTATGTGCTAGATTAAAATCTTAAACATCATGCAATGCTTGGTAAGGCATAGTACAATATCGCGATGTGTCCTCCGACCGGACAAAGTAGATCGTACCCACGCCGGTCAATCGATTGGCCGATAAAGCGTCCGGTGCACTCGCCGGTCATCACACTATCGGGACTCGATATTCCCGGGGCTACTAGAGCGAGTCTCTAAGTAAGTTGCACCCGTTGTCCTAGTACATCCCGTTACTAGGCGTAGTGCCCTTGTTATTCATGATGTAACAAACTTGAGCTAAGATAGATACCCTTGGAACCTCATGTTATGCAATGAACATAATGTGATAGATAGTTAGGGCTAATAACGGAAAATGAATTAATAAAAGACGGTATTGCTTTTATTTCTTTATGAGGGCATAGTTATACGATCTTCTACACGTTACTGAGTACTTTTGTACTTACCCCGTTACGTTATCTTTGTCTTTCCCTTTCCCCAAAGAAGATGAACAGTGGTTACCGCCGATGAGTTCTTTGATGACGAGGACGTTTGAGTTGGAGTTTGAAGGCTTAGATCGTTTAGATGTTTTCTTTTCATTAACATTTGTTTCCAGCTTTGAACAATGTTGTTCTTTCTTTTGGTTTAGTTACCTTTGAGATCTTTTGGATTGAATTCGGATGTTTAGATCTTTTATTGGATTTAGTTTTTCTTCACAAAGCATTGATTACCGTATGTTTCGATCGTTTGGTTTCCCGAGTTGTTGAGTTGTTTTATCTTCCGCGTCGTTTGATTTTTGATGGATGACGTAAGGCTTGCATGTATTATTGAGTTTTTATTTGATAATATATGTGTCGAGCGCTCTTTCCGGATAAGGACTCGGTGTCCGGAAACGGGGCGTTACAGTTGGTATCAGAGAGAAAGGTTTTCCTTGCTGTGTAGGACTTGATTTTCTTTAAGATAAGGTTAGAGCTTTAGTAACCCCTCTCTTTCTTGGCTACAGGATGGTGCTTACTAGAGGAGGAGCTAGTTCGTATAACGCCAAGGCGATAATACCCGGACAAGTAACGCGAGAGACGGATTTTACCGAGGTTGTGGTTCCGAGAAGGAGGAGGAGTGGACCGCCTACTCGGGTTCCTCCGGTCACTCAAGTGAACAACCCCGGTCATGGTGGAAATCAAGGACCAAGTAATTCGTTAGAGGTCGAGTGGAACAAGCGGGTCCTTCAAGGTTTAGCACCCGCGTACCGCTTTCTACATCGCCCCAAGGACCACCACTTGGACCGGGTTGGGACTTTCTAACCCACCGGCCGCCGGTTCTTCGATTATCCACGGTATCCATGTTTCCGTCTACACCGTTGAGTTTCACTCCTCGGCCCGACAGTTCGACCTCCACCACCACCTAGATCGAGTTCTTTCGTAGCACCGGCTACACCCGGCCCGCAGCGAGTTATCGAATGCCCCACCGGTACAAAGAAGAAGCGGTTTCAAAGCACCGGCAGTTTGGGGGTTACGATAGACCAACAGACCGGTATGAGAAGGTGAAGAAGCACGGGGTACCGAGTTTTTCGGTAATGTTGAGCCAAGCAGCGAGCAGACTTGTGGCTTCGTCGTTTTGAAAAGGCATGCGAAACATGAGGGCCCCGTAATCCGAATGGGCTCGGTTGGCGTATCCTTGTTGGCGTGTAATGCGAGAGAGTTGGATGGAGTCTTATGAGCAAGCTAATCCTAGAATCACAGATTGGGCGGTATTCAAGAATTTGTTCTATCAGGAATACTTCCCTAGAACGGCACAAAATGCAAAGGCCAACGAGTTTCTGAGTTTAAAACAGGGAAGAAATACTACAGTGACACAGTACTCGCAGAAGTTTCACGAGCTGGGCAGGTTCTACCCCGAGATTATGAAGAGTGAAGAAAAGAAGATAGACAAGTTTATGGAAGGGTTGTCACATGATGTGGCAAAAGGTATGCTTGGAGATAGACCGACGAGTATGGCAAGCGTCATGGATAGAGCATTGACGGCGGAAAGGTTTGCCAACAAAGCCGACGGTTGTAGTTGGGGACAAGAGGCCATTCTCAAATTTTCAAGGAGGTAGTAGAGGGGCGCCACGGCGAGAATGTAAAGAAGACGGGGAGTTTAGCAATGAAGAGTTCGACAAGTGGGACGCCACCGGTTTGTGCTAAATGTAACAAGGCACATACGGGAGATTGCATGGTGGTAGCTTGAATTGTTTCCTTGCGGGGAAGCGGGACACTACTCGAGGGCGTGTCCTAAGAAGCTATCACGGGGCAATCAGCAGAGGGCGAAGTAACCAAGCGGGGTAGTCGTCCTACGGGTAGCGAACCGGTTCGTATCTTTGCGCAGATGCGAGAACCGGAGGAGCTAGATGACCTTGTGGTGACAGTACTTTTTCGTTGTTTGTGTTTCTTATAAATATTTAATATGATATAGCGCGCATATGATATTACATATTTATACGTAAATTGATTCACTTTTAGGTACCATAATCATAGATAATCTAGCAGTTTCGGTTCCGTTTGATACCGGAGCTTCGGGAACTTTTGTTTCTTCAAACATAGTCAAGAAGTTAAACCTACCGCTTAAGGAGTTGGAGAGACCCTTGAGTATATCCACCCCTTTGGGCCGAGTCACCGAGATGTGCTCAAGTCACACCCTCGCCGACATTAGAGTTGGGACTTACAAGTGCCAAAGCATGCCCTGACGGTGTTGGATTTCTCAGACTTTGATGTTATCCTAGGTATGGACTGGTTGTCTAAGAACCATGTCTATTTGGATTGCAAAGGCAAGAGAGTAATCTTTAAAGTTCCAGGAAAATCAGCTAGGACGTTTCAGGGTATCGTATACAAGCCTAGCAAGAAACAGCATCCGATCATCTCAGCAGTTAAAGCTTTAAAATCCTTGAGGCAGGGTTGCCAAGGTTTTGTGGTGTACGCGCTAGATAAGGAAAAGCTCAAACCCGAGTTAGGAGAGACTCGTGTAGTTAAGGACTTTCCTGAAGTTTTCCCGGAAGATTTGCCAGGACACATGCCTGATAGGGCCATAGAGTTTGAGATCGAGTTGATCGCAGGAGCTTCACCAGTAGCTAAAGCGCCATACAGGATGGCACCAGCTGAGTTGAAAGAGTTGAAGATTCAGCTTAAGGATATGTTAGAGAAAAATATCATCCAGCCAAGTACATCACCGTGGGGAGCACCGGTTTTGTTTGTAAAGAAGAAAGATGGGAGTATGCGCTTGTGCATCGATTACAGAGAGTTGAATAAACTGACAATCAAGAATAAGTATCCTTTACCAAGGATTGACGATCTGTTCAGCCAGTTGCAAAGTAAGAAGGTGTTCTCTAAGATTGATCTTAGGTCCGGTTACCATCGTTGAAAATCAAGGTGTCGATATACCTAAGACAGCCTTCAGTACGAGGTATGGACATTATGAGTTTTTGGTCATGCCGTTTGGACTCACTAATGCTCCATCAAAGTTCATGGACCTAATGCAAAGAGTTTTCATGCCTTATCTCGACAAGTTTGTGATAGTCTTCATAGACGATATTTTGGTATACTCTAAAGACGAGAAAGAGCATGAAGAACATCTAAGGGTAGTACTACAAACCTTAAAAGAGAACAAGCCGTATGCCAAGTTTTCCAAGTGCGAGTTTTGGTTGGATCAAGTCGGTTTTCTTGGACATATAGTTTCGGAGAAGGTATTAAAGTGGATCCAAAGCAAAGATAGAAGCTTGTCTCTAAGTGGCCTAGACCGACATCGTAATGAGAGGTAAGAAGTTTCTTGGGTCCGGGGTATTACCGGAAGTTTGTAAAGGATTTCTCGAAGATAGCTACACCTCTTACGAGACTTACTCAGAAGAACGTCAAGTATGAGTGGACTGATGAATGTGAGGAAGCCTTTCAGACTTTGAAAGAAAAGTTGACCACAGCTCCTGTGTTGGCGTTACCGGAGGTTTTTGATAATTATGATGTTTATACAGATGCATCGGGTCAAGGTTTGGGTTGTGTTTTGATGCAGTCAGGAAAGGTGATTGCTTATGCATCTAGGCAGCTAAAGGTGCATGAGAAGAATTACCCTACACACGACTTGGAGTTGGCAGCAGTGGTGTTTGCTCTGAAGCTTTGGAGACACTATTTGTATGGTGTCAAGACAAGGATCTTCACGGATCATAAGAGCCTTAAGTTCTTCTTTACTCGGGAGAATCGAACATGAGACAAAGAAGATGGTTAGAGTTTGTGAAAGACTACGACTTGGACATTCAATACCACCGGGTAAGGCGAATGTCGTAGCCGATGAACTTAGCCGGAGAGCGGTTAATGCTATCACCACCTTACAAGAAGTTGTGGATCAGTTGGATAGAATGCGATTGAAGTGGTTGAGCGAAGGATGAAGACCGGTTTATGGCGCCATTGATGGCGAGGTCGGATCCGCTAGATGAGATACGGTTTAAACAAGATAAGGACCCAAAGTGATGGTTAATTTGAAGCGTGTGGCCCGAGAAAAACCTACAAGTGGGTTATCGGTTGGACAAGAGTGGTTATCTTTGGTATGGAGACCGTTTGTGTGTACCAGATGTGGATGGTCTAAGAGAGAAGGTTATGGATGAGGCTCACAAGATTGCTTTTGCGGTTCACCCCGGAGCCACTAAGATGTATAGAGATCTCAAGGAAAGATACTGGTGGCCTGGTATGAAGTTAGGGATCGCGAGTTCGTGGCGAGATGCGATACATGTCGAGGGTGAAAGCGAGAACATAAAAGGCCGGGAGGTTTGTCGAAACCTTTGGAGTTACCGGAATGGAAATGGGAGAATATCACAATGGATTTCATCACCGGTTTGCCTAAGACGAAGGGCGGTCATGACATGATTTGGGTGATTGTGGATAGACTTACCAAATCAGCCCATTTCTTGCCGTGTAAGGTAGACATGCCTATAAAGAAGTTCGCTACTATGTACATCGACAATATAGTGAAGCTTCATGGTGTGCCTTTATCTATTGTATCCGACAGGGATAGTAGATTCATCAGTCGCTTTTGGAAAGGTCTGTAGAAAGCTTTTGGAACGAAGACTGATTTGAGTACAGCGTTTCATCCTCGGACGGATGGGCGGTCCGAGAGAACGATTCGGACTCTTGAGGATATGCTTAGAGCTTGTGTTTTGGATGCCGGAGGTTCATGGATAGATTACCTCAACTTGGCGGAGTTTGCTTACAATAACGGTTACCACGCAAGTTTGGGAATGCCACCTTTTGAGGCCTTGTATGGTAGGAAGTGTAGGACTCCACTTTATTGGGATGAAGTGGGAGAGAAACACATCACCGGGCCGGAGATGGTTCAGTAAGCCAAGGAGAAGATCGAGTTGATACGGAAGAATCTGAAAGCTGCACAAGATCGCCAAAAGAGTTGGGCCGATGTTAGAAGGAGACCGCTAGAGTTCGAAGTTGGGGACAGAGTTTACCTTCGAGCGTCTCCAATGAAGGGTGTCAAGAGGTTTGGTCGAAAGGAAAGCTAAGTCCAAGATACGTAGGACCTTTTGATATCATCGAAAGAGTTGGGAAGTTGGCTTATAGACTACGGTTGCCAGAATCGATGTCTAGAGTCCACAATGTCTTCCACGTATCAATGCTTAAAAAGTGTTTATCAAAAGTGGATGTGGAATCTGAGATTGATCCGGAAGTGTTACAAGACAACCTATCATACGTGGAAAAGCCGATCAAGATTCTGGATAGAAAGGAAAGGATGATCAAGAGGCGAATGATTCCGTTAGTGTTAGTGCAATGGAGCAACCATGCACCGACGGAAGCCACTTGGGAAGTGGAAGCGGACATGATAGACGAGTTCCCGAGTTTTCTCATCTCGCTGTGTACGTTCTAGTTTCGAGGGCGAAACTCCTCTTAAGGGGGGAGGAATGTAATATCCCGATTTTCGATAAAAGGGCATTTCGGTCTTTTGATAAATCGGAATATTATGTTCTTTTATTTTTTTTAAAGGTTTTATAAAAGAAAAGGGATAATTAAGGAATTATATGGTATTTAGGAAAAATTGGGATTTATTAAAAGGAAATAAATCCTAAATTAACCTAATCACTTTTTGAAAAAAAAAAAAGAGAGAGGAGGCCGCATCTTTTGAAGAAGGGCGCAAGTTTAGAAAAAAAACAGAGAGGAAGAACTTTCAATCCCCAGGCTTAATCCGTTGATCTTTTGGACAGACATCTCAAGGGAAAAAGAATCACCGCGACAAGAGGATCGTTTGGATATCAACCATCCTTAGAACCGTTAACGTAAGTTCTCATCATCGTTCTTGTTGGGGTTCGTTTTCCTGTTTAGCATCGTTAAGCCTGCGTTTCTGCGTTATCTGCATCGTAGTGATCAATTTGGTGTTGATCGTTTTAGGTTCGAGGTTAAAGGTTTATCTTTTTCAAAGTTGTGGTTGCTTGGATCGTAGTAGCTCGCAAGAATCGAGGTAACGTGGTCTTCTATCGTATGATTTAGTTCTCATAACGTTGTAGGGCAATGTGTATGTTTTTCTGTTGTTCTTAAGTTGTTTTGGTCGAACTTTGGGATGCATATGGTTGGAAAACGCAGCAAACAGGTTGCAGAAATTCTGGGAAATTCCCAGGTGGACGGGCGTCCAGGTATTCGGACGGGCGTCCGGTTCCTCTGCAAAGTGGACGAGCGTCCAGTTCCCTTGGACGAGCGTTCAGGGTGAAATTTTGATACAGGATGTGATGGTTTGAAGGTGGACGGGCGTTTGGTTTTTGGACGGGCGTTCAGCCTCTATGGACGAGCGTCCATGTTCAGACGGGCGTCTGCATAGGAGTGGACGAGCGTTTGGGCTGGTGGTTCTAGTTTTTCATTGTTTTTTTGTCATGTCGGCTTGAGTTCGGGCTTTATTGTACTTGTTCTAATGCATAACCTTACGTGACAAAGCTCGAACTAGCTTCGGTGCGTTTAGTTCCGGCACCACATGGATTCCCTAAAAGATGAAGTGTGGGACCTTTGGAAGCTTCGGATTTGCCTTGTGCTTCGATAAGCTGGGTTTATCGATGTCCGTGTAATTGCTAGGGCTTGTCCGTGTCTAGAGGTCTAAGTACGAGGGTAGGAAGTGTGAGGGAGCTTACCGAAAACACTTAGGTGGCTAGTTAAACATCTAATCAAACGTATGTGCTAGATTAAAATCTTAAACATCATGCAATGCTTGGTAAGGCATAGTACAATATCGCGATGTGTCCTCTGACCGGACAAAGTAGATCGTACCCACGCCGGTCAATCGATTGGCCGGATAAAGCGTCCGGTGCACTCGCCGGTCATCACACTATCGGGACTCGATATTCCCGAGGCTACTAGAGCGAGTCTCTAAGTAGGTTGCACCCAGTTGTCCTAGTACATCCTGTTACTAGGCGTAGTGCCCTTGTTATTCATGATGTAACAAACTTGAGCTAAGATAGATACCCTTGGAACCTCATGTTATGCAATGAACATAATGTGATAGATAGTTAGGGCTAATAACGGAAAATGTATTAATAAAAGACGGTATTGCTTTTATTTCTTTATGAGGGCATAGTTATACGATCTTCTACACGTTACTGAGTACTTTTGTACTTACCCCGTTACGTTATCTTTGTCTTTCCCTTTCCCCAAAGAAGATGAACAGGTGGTTACCGCTGATGAGTTCTTTGATGACGAGGACGTTTGAGTTGGAGTTTGAAGGCTTAGATCGTTTAGATGTTTTCTTTTCATAAATAGTTGTTTCCAGCTTTGAACAATGTTGTTCTTTCTTTTGGTTTAGTTACCTTTGAGATCTTTTGGATTGAATTCGGATGTTTAGATCTTTTATTGGATTTAGTTTTTCTTCACAGCATTGATTACCGTATGTTTCGATCGTTTGGTTTCCCGAGTTGTTGAGTTGTTTTATCTTCCGCGTCATTTGATTTTTGATGGATGACGTAAGGCTTGCATGTATTATTGAGTTTTTATTTGATAATATATGTGCCGAGCGCTCTTTCCGGATAAGGACTCGGTGTCCGGAAACGGGGCGTTACATAACTGAAGAGTTAAACTAGAATCCTTAGCTTTTACAATCAAAATCAATGGTTAATTTCTACTAAAATTCGGCTATAAGAGCCTAGGGTGGGGGTTTGCCTTCAAGATGGAAAAGTTGAAGAAGATGAAGTGTATCTTGATAATCTTGTGAGTGGAAGAATAAAAGGGATTAATTCTTTACTGACTTTGCAATGTTGACTCAGGTCAATTCAATCTGGTGTGCGTCAAGCCCAAAATGCACTACTGGCACAGGTCAGAGCTACATGGCGCGGGTCAAGTCCAATATGGGTAGTTGGCTGAATGACACTTGCATTAATTGCTCAACAACTTCTTGACGCAGGTCAAGGCGACATGGCGCGAGCCATTTGTATCTGATGTCACATAATCAAAGTTTATTCTTCCACTTGGCTTGGATTGAACCCTCTAATGTGTATCGATAATCCTCGTGGGCTGAAATCTTCGCCAAAGCTCCAAAATCATCATAAAAGGAATCAACTGCCACCCTAAGGCCAGAATCCACGCTCCCACCATGATACATGTGCTGCAAAATAGACACAGAGATACCACGTGTAAATCTGATAACAAAATCGGCTAATAACTAATATAATGTAACTAGAAACATGGTTTTTCTGAAAATTCTATGTACACAAAAATGGTTCCGATCATCATACAAATTGCTCAAGTTGATGTCAAAATATCGCTAATTGCACTAGAAAAATGGGGTTAATCATCGGGAATTATATCATCATGTTGCCCTACATCAGTCCTCTCATGGGGGGTGGGACTCGTGCTAATCCTTTCATTTCCATTATCGCGAGAACCTGGTCGCGTGATATGTTCAATAGGATGAAGTTTCTTTCCTGTAAGGCTCTTTTTTGCCGATCAGCTCAGAGATCGGTGTGGTCATACGATCCCATACCGGCTTCCTTTTTCTATCTTTATCTTCGGATTTATCTTTTTTGGATTCTCTTCTCTCTGATTCCTGCTTCAGCCGGTTGGCTTCTTCCCCTTGACAATGCTTGTACGCCACGTCCAGACATTCTTCCATGGAACATGGGAGTGTACTGTTTAACTTTGCATATAGCCGTCCTCACGTAGTCCTGCTACGAAAGATGCGACCAAGAGACGATCATCAGTGTCCCTAATATGGGCGGATTCTTTGTTGAATCTCTTGATATACTGCAACACGGTTTCTCCGGACTTTTGCCCTATGGTCATAAGATACGTCGGGTTCCTCTGGAAAGGCCGAGCTGCAATAAAAGCGTGTACGAACTTCCTGGTTAGCGTTCCGAAATCGGAAATCAACCTTGGCGGAAGCTACCTGAACCATCACGAGCCCTGCCCGTGAGGAGTGCAGGGAAAGTCTTACACATCATCTCATCTGGTGCATTGAAAAAGGTTCATATGCGTCAGAATTGGTGCATATGATCATAGGGATCTTTGGATCCGTCGTACGGCTCGATCTTTGGAATTTTAAATCCTATGGGCCGCTGAAAATTGTCAATGTGCTCGGTGAACGGGGAAGTGCACAAGAACTTGCCCGATTTTTGCCCTAGCATGGCTTCAAGTTGTGACTTAGCCGCATCATACGCTCGGGGATTGAGATTTGTTCTTCCAGGATCAGAGCTTGATGAACCGTCCTCCTCTATATCATCCTTCTGGAGGAGCCTTAGTTGCACGGTCTTCAGAGACGTCATCTTCCCGTCCCTTGATGGTGGCGTTAAGGACGGTTTTGAAGTTTGAAGTGTCCAGTGCCTTCAATGCTTCCAACAATGCTTGTTGTGCTGGATCTGGAAGAGTTATTTCTTCCAGCTGCTGTTGTTGGCTAGTGGTGGGTTTTGGCTCCTTTTCACCGGTTGTTGTTTGACCAGCGCTTTGAGCGGTTCCACCACCCTGAGTAGTAGGGTCTTGAGCAGTTTTATTGCCTGTATTTTTGGGTTGTGCCATTGTTGATGATTATGACCTTGATGAAATTGTCAATAGAATGCCCTCCTTGTAGCACCAATTGACGAAGCTGGATCTCGTCGGGTATTAAATCTGGGCTAAATTAATCTAGAGACAATAATCAAGATCCAACAGCTCAAGAACATGGTAATTATGGGGGAATGATTGTATATTAGGTTTAGACTGAGCCTGAGAGATTGCTCTCAAGTTTCCTACGTATCCAATAGGTGTATTGGAATCAAGTCTCTTGTAGTTTCTTAGGGATTGCTTATATAAGGGACGTCTCGTCTAATTCCTTGTCCAACAAGGATTCGTAGTCTTAATCCCTAAGGATTAGTATGTGCAAATTCTGTTGATTTAGGGATATGATGGTCATACCCGATTATTTGAATCAGAATCTTATTGACTAAAGATTCTTTCCATAACCTATCCTATCTTATAGGACATGCTTAACAAGTTATGATGAAGGCTCGTGGCCGACATGCTCTGGGCCTCCTAACCCAGTTCGGTCTAGTTCCGACGTTCTTGACTTCCCCTGTAACCGAGCCGACCTACGGGGGTTATTCAGGAAGCCAGGTCGGAGTTCCCACCCGGGGCTCTAAATCTGAAGATAGATTGCAGGGCTCATGACCCCTTTTGGGGGTGATTGCTCTACCCTCATCTATTGCTCATCCATTGTACGAACAACATGTGGCACGTCCTAACCCAGACATCACCACGTCGTAACATAATCTTGTCTCGAAATAAGAAACACGAAAAAATTAAAAATTATCAATTTTGAAGTTATAGATTTTTTTTTAAGGGGGAATTTATAGATTAAAATATGTGTCTTTAAAAATGGTGGATGAACAAGTGTGGTGCCAATTGAAGCGTAGTGCCAATAGATTGAGAGATGAGTCTTTATTGTGATGTCTGGAGTAATTTAAAGAGTGTCGGGAGTGAGTGTGATGCCGGAAGTAAAAACGTGGTGTTAATAGAAGCCATCAAAACAAATTACCTTTGGATTGTGATTTCCCGTTACGCTTCACGTCAAACAGCAGCATCAGTTTTTTCTTTTTCTTTTTTTCAACAAGTTTCTCATTTATGCAAAACTTTTAAAATGATCATATCGCTTAAATTGCGTTTATTTTTTTGGGTGTCATTTCCACTAATTCCCCCTTAGAAAATTCCACTCACATGCAATGCAACTCGTATGACGTGGAGATTTTAAATTTACTTGAGAATCTCAAATTCGACTCCATGCTTCCGAGTTCCAACTCTCCTTAGCTAAACCTCCTTAATTATAGACATGAGAGCATTTATTACTCGACTAATGATACGGTGGTTCTAATTTAATCATGTCATCGATATGTATTTGTATCCGATTAAGCAGGTTTTTTTCTCACTAAATCTATTGAAACATGCATAATCATCATACAAGTGCTATATGCATAATCATACAAGTGAAAGATACATAATGATACAAGTAAAACCACCATAGATACATATGATGATACAATGTCAACACCCACATATCCATAATGATACGTATGAAACCACCACAAATACATGATGGTACATGTGAAACCAAGATCCATAACGATACAGGTGAAAAATCCGATGAAACCACAGATACGTAGTTCCGACTCTCCTTTGCTAATACAGGTGAGAGCATTTATTACTTGACTAATGACACGGTGGTTCTGATTTAATCATTTCATCGATATGTAATTGCACCCGATTAATCAGGTTTTTTTTTCCAGTGAATTTACATACACTACGTACACTAGATCTAATTTTTTCGATCCGCCATTAAGACATTTCCATAATGATTCAAGTAAAAGATCCTCAAGCTTCATGATGATTCAAGTGAAACAACCACATAATGATACAAGTGAACCGCCACAGATGAACGACGATACAAAGTGAAACCACAAATCTATTGAAAGATGCATAATCATACAAGTGAAAGATCCATAAAGATACAAGTAAAACAACCACAGCTACATATGATGATACAAGGTGCAACACCCACATATCCATAATGATACATATGAAACCACCACAAATACATGATGGTACATGTGAAACCAATATCCATAATGATACAGGTGAAAAATCCAATGAAACCACAGATACATAATGATAAAAGTGAAATAACAACGATACGGGTGAAACAACCACTCATCCATGATAATACAAGTGACACAATAATGATGATACAAACAAAACACATTGCAGCAAAACACTGCCAAAAGCCTCTTTCAAA
This sequence comes from Gentiana straminea, assembly GCA_036785695.1. Lineage (NCBI taxonomy): Eukaryota > Viridiplantae > Streptophyta > Magnoliopsida > Gentianales > Gentianaceae > Gentiana > Gentiana straminea. The sequence continues at coordinate 13,186,948 of JAVUPR010000060.1, forward strand.
GAAAATATATCAGATTCAACAACATTAACAACACATATTCTTCTTCTTTATTGTACACCACACTCGAGCACCCGGCATCACATAACCAAAAAAGAAAATTTATTTTTTTAGGCAGATTGGGTTAACTGTGAGGAACAACCGATACCGGAGAAGAAATGACAGAAATTAACAGGGAAAAACTAGAGATTTGTATTGAAAGAAAGAAGAGAGCGAGCAAACAGTTTACACAAAATACGGCAAAATATCAGACACCCTACCCAACAGTACCAACTTTCTATATATACTACCGCCCTATCCACTAACTTGACACCCCAGCACACTTACATCAGCATACTAGTAATGACATCACCAAAAACTAACAATAATATTAATTAAGTCTAAATATTAAAATAAAAATTCTTCGAAGACTTGGAATCCTGACATTAACCTTTAGTCAAAAGTCAAAACCTGCAGCCATCCCTTGTATATTTGCAGGACGAACCTGTGGATTCAAGTATTCAACAATACATACATATTATTGACCTCCAAAGCAATGCTTCGCAATTTCACGCACTAAGGCCCTAGCGCTAAAGAGAAAAATTGAAATTGAAATGATAGAAAATTGTAAACACATAACAATGATAAATGCCACCTTCCCCTCCCCCCCCCCCCCCCCCCACCCCAAGAAAAAGAACACATGTAAGCAGTACTACATACACACAAAACACATGCGTGTGATTGCACCTGAGAGCATGAGTGAGGGTCTAAGATAAAAATAAGTGTAGTTTTGTATCTACTACACGCATAAAGTCCATCACATGAAAGAGATGAGAAAAGTCAAGGAAATATTAAACCCTAAGAGATTTAGTTCAAACCTCTCATGCTCCGAAGTTGACAAGGACTCTGTCTTTTTCTTAAGTTCTGCGATTTTTGCTTCACAATATTCCCTGAATGACAGTTTAACACACCCCCACATGATTGAAAGAATCAATAGTCAAAATCTTCAGACTGAAAGTTGTTTGCACAAAAAAAAAAAAAAAAGAGTTGTTTGCACAAACCTGGTCACTCCCTTTACCTCCAACGCTATCCTCATTGCTTCGTCCGACTTAATTATCGTTTTCCTCACTGAGTCTCTTGACCTGTTAAGAGTGTGATAATGCATTAATCTGTAAGGAAAGGGCCAAATGACACACTGCCTCTTCAATGAAAATTAGTTAGTCACACAGTAACCATGCAAAAAATTACAAGAACATATGCATGGCAGAACAGAAAAGGGTGCAGATTAAAACAACATCTTTGTCAACTGACCTTCCACGTGTAAAACCAAGACTTAGGTAAATGAACATGCATTATTGTATTTAATTCAGTTGTGAGAATGGAAAGCCAAAATCAAGAGGAAGCAAAAGTACATCCTGCATAACATTCCTCATCGTTAAACACATTTCATGCAACTAGCTACATGAAAGCAAAAGTACACTGTTTTCTTATTTATTTTATTTTGATTTTTATTATGGTTTAGGGCCTTAAAAAGTAGAGCCCCCAAAAATACTTCTTGACGGTGGATCATCATATAACAAAAGTCAACTCATGTAGAGGGACCAAAATGAGGCAAGGCATCCCCCAATCTATTTAGTCACTATGATATTGTTGAAACTCTGCATCTTGATGTCTATTTTCCTTAAAATTGAAGTCAGTCTCGGATTATAGCTTCTTCGATGCCTCCACCCGGTTCCTTCTGCAGTGCATGGATAGCCGCTAATGAGTCAGATTCAACAATTAGGTTCTTCATGTTACAGCTCCATGCTTATAGCCAAAAAATTGATAGAAGATTTTACAGCTTCATGGCAACAGTTTTAGTTTGATTTAGAACATTTCCTATTGTTGTGATATGCTCCCTTCCCAAGCAGCTGGCAACAGTTAAAGTTTGATCCAACCTGGAGGAGGATGGCGTTATGTTTGGTCCACCTACATGAGGATGCTCCTAGCCAAGCAAACAATTTTTTTTATTTCGCAGAGGTGGTTTCAGTGGGAGGCTAGAAGTTGAAAAGGAGTTGGCGCATTCCTATACGCAAAGAGAGACTCTTTGGATCAGCAGTGAGAGTCTACTAGTCTAGTTCTAAGGTTGTCGAACAGGATAGTTGTCATAAGAACCAAACAGGACAAATAAAAGAAAAGCCAATAATTAAAGGCACCACACCAAACCAGTGTTCTAAATATCGGCCCAGGCGGCCTCCCACCGAACCAATTACACCCTAGGCAGACATGTCTAGGCGGGTAAGATCTTAGTCGGGGTTTGGGCGGGTTCTAGGCGGCGTCTAGGCAGGTCCTAGGCGGCAGGGCTACTCTTGGATCTTGACTCTCGACTCTTTGAAGATTGGAGTTGAGAGTCAAACTCTTGACTCTTGACTCTTGACTTATTTTAACCTAATCTCATGAGTTTTTGTACTTTAGTTAGTCTTTTGACACATTCCCTTAATGCTTATGCTTTATGATTTATTGATTTATGTTGGAAAACCATAGTATTATTTATAATAAAAATAAAAAAAACAACAACAACAACAACTCAGGCGCCGCCTCAGCGCCAAGCGCCCCATCACCACCCGACAAGCGCCTAGCAACCTTTAGAACACTGCGCCAAACCTACCGATGGGGCATCATAATAACATATTCAACCTCTAGAAAGTCGAATCTAGGCCTTAGAATCCCGGTGCGGTGCCGCAGTAAAATCGCTTATTTCTAGGTTGTCACATGTATACAGAGAGATGTATTCTGACATATATATTCCTCCAAAGCATATTCAACCAATAGCAGGGGACGGGGACAGGGACGGAGATGGCTTTTAAAGTAAGGCAGATGACATACTTGTGATGATGCCTGCAATCACAGCCAAGAAAGAAAAAAAAAAAAATTAACATATTAGACAATGCAGAGGCAGTAAGGGAAAAGAGGGAGGTGGCAAGAAAGTGGAGGACAGAGGCAGTACCTCCAATATTCATTCAACAAGAGTGTACCCCATAATATTTTAAGATTATGCTGCTCAAGAAATTGGCTAGTTCTCGATAAACCTGTGCTCGACCCCAAATCTCCACCACTGTCAGCTACAAAACGCCGAGCAGATGCAAAGCGCCCAGCAGATATCTGGTGGATAAGTTTGCGCCTGCAAGGTGAATATTTCAACAAGGGCCGCAGTTATAGTTAGCGGAATCACCAATCGAGGGAAACCAAGCAGAAAATAAATAAATTTACACGCACTAATTAACTTAACAAGGAAAAATTTACCCCAAATTCATCGTCGCCGTCTTTAATCAGAAGTTCAAACTGAGAAACGAAACCCTAAGTCCCCTGTTTTGCCAACGGGAAATCGCAGCAACCCGCCAAGGCGCCAAAGGAGTATTACCCAAGTGAACGCGATGCGACGATGTATATTTATTATCAAACAAATACTACTAATTATCAAAACTCTTTTACCCATTTAATACTATTTATTACATTATACTTTATTAATAATTTAATAAGTTTTTTATTTTGGAGGGGACAACTTTTTTATTGGGCCTCGGGTTATTAGGAATGTTTGACTAAAAATGTTGTTTAAATAGTTTTTGGAAAAGCAAATATTGCTTAGATGCATTATTTTTCATACTTTTTTCCTTACTTGCCCGAAATATCGTGAAAACGAATTTGAACTCGTTATTCGAGCTCGTTACACGAGTTTAAACCCAAGTCTTTCATCTTCTTCAACCTTAAATCACTCATCTTCTTCAGCCCAAATACGAGTTTTCACTCGTTCACGAAATCTACACGAGTTTGAACCCAAATCACTCATCCTCTTCAACCCCAAAATCCCTTGTTGGAGCCAAGCCGGAATCCCGCCGGAACACAAATTCGAGCTCGTTTGAACAAAAAAACGAGCTTGAACTCGAGAATGAAGAAAACGAGTTTGAAATGGATGAAGAAGGAAGAAGACGAAGAAAACGAATTTGAAATGGAGGAGGAATAAGAAGAAAGATAAGAGAGAGATATGGATATATTCAAAATTTGAATTTGAAGAAGGGATGGAAGATTTGAGGATGATTCAAGAGGGGGCATTTTAGGAATATCGTTAATTTTCGGTTTTTCTTTTTTCTTTTTAATAGTCTTTTAGTCAAAGACTATATAGACGATGAAAAATTCAAATAAGACTATACAAACGATTCCCCTTTTTTTTATTTGGGGCTTGGAGAATGGAATCATAGTTCTCTCGCAATGTCAATAGGCCAGTTTCGATTCTCAATTCATAGTTTCTTTTAATAGACTCATTTCATAGTTTTAACTTCATGTTCATAATCTTATCTTAACAAAATAAAGAGTTTCATAAAATATATATACACACACAGTGGTAGAATTGTAGAAAACTCCGTGCAATACACGGGAGAGAACGTAAATGTTGAAAGATGTATTAAAGAAGGCAAATTTTATGGCGGTTAATAATCATCAAACTCAATGGACACATGTTGGCTGTAAATGAGTTGGCTACTCTTGAGCTACTCGTACTCGACTCGTAAGAGAGTTCAACTCGATTCAGTTTTTTTTGAGTTCGAGCTCGAGTCGAGCTACTCAAATAATTAATCGAGCCGATCCCGAGTTTTTTGAAATATAGTAATCGAGTAGCGCATGAGCTTATCGAGCTTGATCAAATAATTATTTAATTTATTAAATTTATTATTAAATATTACTTTTTATAATTCAAAAAATATTATTCGATTCGGGCTCGATCTTGCCAAATTTCATTAAAAATTAAATGAATTGTAAGAAAATAATCGAGTTTACGAGTCGAGTCGAACTATATCGAGTACTTAGCAAGTCAAGTTCGATCTTGCCTTTTTATGGCTCGATCGAGCTCGAGTCGAGTTTCGACTCGAACTTTTTTAGTCGAGTCAAGCTCGAGCCTTAGGAAATATCGACTCGACTCGGCTCAATTACACCCCTAGTGGTCATTGACCACCATAAAATTCTCCATTAAAGAAAATGACATGTTAAATAAAATGTTGTGTTTAGCTATTGTAGCATCACGACAAAACGAACAGCCACCAACATCTAACACATCACATTTAGGTAAGATATTCATTCTAGTATCCATTGTTGGGATAGGTGTCATGTGTTGAGTGATTTACGGAACAGATCCGTAATTTACGGATTAAATTACAGAATATTAATCTAGAAAATAAATCATGCGAATATTATAACTCATATTATTTAGCAGATCTAACAAGATAGATATCATCATGCATATCTGTTTCAAACAATAGACAATAAAGTAGTATGCACAAAATAAAGGACTAAGACAAACCGAGGCGAGTAGTTACTATTTCCTTAAGACAAATTGCTCCGGTATGGTGCCCACGGTAGTAGCAAATGTCTCCCAAGATACAACGGCTTTATGTCTCGGATTTAGAGGCACTTCAAAAATCCAAGCTCCGGCGAACTTACATAGTGCTCCGACTTCTCTTCGACTCAATACATAGATCTATATGATTGACTCTTTGTGGTGGAAAGACACAAGAGAAAATTTGATGAATAAACTTTCATCCATGGGGTTCTTTATATAGTGGAGATGAGGAGCCAATGCTTTAATCTGATTGGCCGGAACACATCATCAATACTTTTCCCCTTGGACAAGACATGGGGTCGAAATTTTTATTAAAAGTAATAAAATTTCGAATTTTATTTCCACACCCTGATTGGTCGAATGACACATCTATGAATTCTGATTGGTCGGATGACTCAATGAATTCTTATTGGTCCGATGACACAGTTACTTAAATTAATTTTTAGAATTAATTTCATAAAGAAATTTTGTCCAAAAAATTAATAGTTACACCCGAACCGAACCGAACCGAGCCGAGCCCGAGCCCTAGCCGAGCCGAGCCGGACGGACGGAGGCGGCGGCGCGCGCACGCGTGTGGAATTATCTAAGTCCTCCCTCCTGCACAAAAGTGCCTTGCCCCTTGGGGCACATCTATAAGAGCACACACTAGCTCTTATTACTTGAGCTCCCAACACTCAAGTTTCCAATGTGGGAGAATGGGGTGAGGTCCTCCCTTCAACTCCCATCTCCTACACATTTTCTACCAACTTTAGCCATTAATTTCTCATTCACCCGACATCTGAATCGAGTGATTCAAAAGCCCATCATCAACTACTCCGTATGAAGTTGACGATACCGTATCGAACACCTCCACGTGGCATCACGAGATGAGACTCTTAGATTAGAGCGAGTGGTGGCTAAAGGATCAACTCGATAACTTACGACATCGACATGGTCAGGAAGCCTAGGCAGCAATCCCATACTGACATCGACGATCCACATCGACATGAGTAATGTCCGCAGAAGCGTACAAGCTCGAATTCTCGAGTCGAATATCGGCAACATGAAGCTATAAAGCAGTGCAGGCTGTAAAAGCCCATTATCTCGCAAACTAGTTTAACTTGGAGAAGAAGCAAGGCCCGGTAAGGGCAAATGTGACAATAACCTCACCGACCCATAATTAGGGTTAGGGCACAAATAGCCCCTATAAATACTAGTTAAGATGAACTACGAAGGGGCTTGATTCCCGAATAATCAACGGGATACGTAGGCAACTTGAGAGAGACTCTCAAGCTCGGTCCAAAATATACAACAAACACACACCTCTTCTTTGAAGATTTTAGGGTTCTTATCATTATCACATAGAAGAACAACCCGATATTATCAAATGACGAAACCCAGCCTCGTCATTTGGCGCTAGAAGGAGGGGCTTCTACTGATAATCGATTGAATCCGCCAAGAACACCCTAAAAAGAATTATGGCACCACCCAAGAATACTGGGAAAAGGGCCGCAGATCCCAAGGATGCGTCCCAGCAGGCTGCAGCAACGTCAACCATCCAAAGGGATGTTCAAAGAAACGCAGCCGCGGCGGAGGAAGAACCTAATCTTGTCCTTCAAGATCCAACCAATCAAGCACCGGTGGAATCCTTGAAAAATCGGATAACGCCACGATTAAAGCGATCTTGGATGAAACTCTCAAGGGGAGAAACCCCCGAAATCCCGAGATACAAATATCCAACCGAAGCTCCAAAACGGGCGGAATTGGTAGAATCAAGTGTCCATACGAACATGTACCGCACCGGGACACGGCCAAAGCCGAACTCGATATCATTCTCGGAAAGCGATCGGACGAGTCGATCCGCGCATCACCCTTCCTTCGCGCATATCGACAACTACCCTCGACCCGCAGGATTTAAGATTCCTAAGGTTAGTGCCTATGACGGGTCCAAGGATCCTTACGATCATATGCACCAATACATCTCGCATATGAACTTGTACAATGCTTCGGACGAAATGAAGTGCAAGGCTTTCCCCGCACTTCTAACAGGAAGAGCTAGGGAGTGGTTCGGCAAAATCCCTCCCAGGTCGATCTCCGATTTTGGGACCTTGACTAGGAAGTTCGTTCATGCTTTTATCGCTGCTCGACCATTTCAAAGAAACCGGACTCATCTTTTGACTTTGAAGCGAAGCCGGATGAGACGGTGCTACAATTTATAAGACGCTTCAATGAAGAGTCCGTACAAGTATGCGACACAGACGATCGGTTGTTGGTTGCATCCTTCGTGTCAGGTCTGCGAGAAGGGCGGCTACATGCCAAACTTAACAGTAAGCTCCCTCATACGATGGAGGAGTGTTTAGATGTCGCCTACAAGCACTGCCAGGGGGAAGAAGCCAATAGGATCAAGAGAGAGATGGAAAAGGGCGAGAACAAGAGGAACAAGCCTGAAGACGGTTCAGATAAGAAAAGAAAGTCGAGTTGGGATCGGGTTACGGGATCCGTCTCGGATCGATTCGGGGAGAAGAGACCCCGCGGGAGAAGGACTTCATCCCATTAAACAGGCCTCGTGAACGGTGTCTTAACAATCATGCAAAGGAAGGGATTGGCCGAAATCCCCCACCAATGAGGGGACCCGGGGAGAGTAGAAACCCCAACAAGTACCGCAAGTACCACCAAGATATTGGGCACGAATCGGAATATTGCCGAGATCCGATACGAGACATAGATACGAATTTGTGATGGAAGGGAAGCTTGACGAGGTCGTAGATCGATCACGCAGTCGAGCCGAGGGGAAGGCATGGATTTAAACGCTACAATAGTGGCAATAGAGAGCAGCGGGATGATTACCGCAGAAGAGACCGTTCCCCAGAGACGGCGGATTACCTAGATAACCGCCCTGTGAATACGATCCCATGACTTCCGGGGGGGGGTCGATCGACTCTAATGAAAAGCCTCTAGCTCGAGGAAATTTTATTTTCAGGGTGACTTGCAGATCGAATTAACAAAGTTTACAAAAGACGAACTCAAATAGTCTATGAAATCAGACCTAACGACTCGATCTGAAAGTCGGATTCACACGCTCAACAAAGTCCGGGAAGTCGATACGATCGGCGCAGCTCGGCAAAAAATATATGCGGGAAGTCGATACGGTCGGCGCGGCTCGCTCAACAAAGTCCGGGAAGTCGATACGATCGGTGCGGCTCGGCAAAAAATATATGCGGGAAGTCGATACGGTCGGCGCGGCTCGCTCAACAAAGTCCGGGAAGTCGATACGATCGGCGCGGCTCGGCAAAAAATATATGCGGGAAGTCGATACGGTCGGCGCGGCTCGCTCAACAAAGTCCGGGAAGTCGATACGATCGGCGCGGCTCGGCAAAAAATATATGCGGGAAGTCGATACGGTCGGCGCGGCTCGCTCAACAAAGTCCGGGAAGTCGATACGGTCGGCGCAGCTCGGCAAAAATAAAATGCGGGAAGCTGATAAAACTGGCGCAGTTCGCTATTCATCAAAGGTTCGACATCGAACCTCAATATTCGAGCTCCACGAGTTCAATCTAAAACTCGTATCGACTCCTTATTTGAGGATCTGCGTGTCGACCGCTTTCAATGTCGACAGTTAACGATTATAAGTCTTAAAGGGACAAAAACGATACGACATCGAAGTCGACATCAACTTAACCGCACATTATAAGGCCAAGGGTTGACAATAGCCGAGGTACACGTTTGGCGAGATCGACCCGACCTCAAGAGCTCGATTGATGCGGGGGCTTATGACGATACCGTATCGAACACCTCCACGTGGCATCACGAGATGAGACTCTTAGATTAGAGCGAGTGGTGGCTAAAGGATCAACTCGATAACTTACGACATCGACATGGTCAGGAAGCCTAGGCAGCAATCCCATACTGACATCGACGATCCACATCGACATGAGTAATGTCCGCGAGAAGCGTACAAGCTCGAATTCTCGAGTCGAATATCGGCAACATGAAGCTATAAAAAGCGGTGCAGTGTAAAAGCCCATTATCTCGCAGCCTAGTTTAACTTGGAGAAGAAGCAAGGCCCAGTAAGGGCAAATGTGACAATAACCTCAGCCGACCCATAATTAGGGTTAGGGCACAAATAGCCCCTATAAATACTAGTTAAGATGAACTACGAAGGGGGCTTGATTCCTGAATAATCAACAGGATACGTAGGCAACTTGAGAGAGACTCTCAAGCTCAGTCCAAAATATACAACAAACACACACCTCTTCTTTGAAGATTTTAGGGTTCTTATCATTATCACATAGAAGAACAACCCGATATTATCAAATGACGAAACCCAGCCTCGTCAGAAGTATTTAATGATATCATTAACTCTCGATGACATACATCGGAGCCTATCCGTAATTAGCGCTAAAGTTGACTGTTCAACCCTTCAATTGGGTTTTTTCTCCAACAATCCCCCACATGAATGAAAATTAATGCAAATGCAAATGCAGACTCTGAAGAGAAGTAAGACGGAAAAATATTGCATCAGGAGAGGTAGCTTCTGGCCTTGAACCTGCCTTAGTGAAGTACTATTGGATTTACTCGGCTAATCAGTGAACTAGGTCTTGAACTGTTCAGCCTTTAGTGTAAACCAAGACAACAGTACTCACACAATATTTCCCCTAGCACCTTTCGGTTCTCATGGTTGTGTCCATCTCGGCCCTGGACAACACTTGGTTTCAGAAAGTGCTTTAGAGAATTCAAGCCTCAAAATTCTCATAGAAGCGGCCCCACTTCGCACTTACATAGGTGACCTCCTATCAAGGGTATTCTGCCCTAACCCACTTGAATATCAAGATATAGGAATCATTAAAAGCTAAGCTTAACCTCACACCCTCTGCCAGATAGCACTTTTATTCTCTCAGAATGGGTAAGTGCTTTGGGACTCGTTCCTTATAGCTTAGTTGTCCCTTTTGAACCATGATCTTGGGATCTCCAGTCAACATGGTTGGGTTGCCACTACAAGGAAACATACGTAATAGGCTTCCGTCCCATTCCAGTTGTCAAGATTGACACCTGATCTCTAGCTAAACCTTTGTAAGCGGATCCGCAAGATTCTCCTTCGATCGTATATAATCGACGGAAATCAAATCATTAGAGATCACTTATTTAATGGTATTTTGTCTACGCCGTATGTGTCGAGACTTACCATTATACACACTGCGCTGTGCCATTCCTTTAGCCGACTGGCTATCGCTGTGTATGCTGATAGCAGCCACTGGCATGGAACATCCTCCAGGAAATTCCAAAGCCATTCAGCTTCTTCTCCAGCCTTATCAAGGCTATAAACTCATCTTCCATTGAGCTATGCACGTTTGTCTTGTAGACTTCCAGGACACAACAGCACCACTAATCGTGAATAAGTATCCACTGGTGGACTTCGACTCTTTCGTGTCTGATATCCAGTTCGCATCACAGTATCCTTCTAATACTGCTGGATATCTTGTAAATCGTAATCCCAGACTCATAGTGTACTTCATGTACCTCAACAACCTATTTAAGGATTTCCAATGATTATGATCTGGATTACTCGTGAACCTACTCAGTTTATTCACAGCACATGCTAAGTCTGGTCGTGTACAACTGGTGATGTACATCAGACTTCCAATCACTTGAGAATATCTTAATTGATCCACATATTCATCTCTGTTCTTGACTAAGTGCATACTTAGGTCAAGTGGAGTGCTCAATGGACTTTTATCAAAGACTTTAAATCTTTTCAAAACAGACTCAATATAATGAGTTTGTCACCACAAGTCCATCGAATATTCTAGAGATCTTACTCCCTAGTATCGAAGTTCATTGTCAGCACCTTTATCATATTCATGATACTCCCATTAATACTTCCCATTATCAGCATGTCATAGACATATTATCACATATGTGTGTTCTTAATGTAGACATATATATGTCCTACCCACTTGACAACATAACATTGTCAAACTCGATATGCCGTTGCTCTGGCTATTATTCGAGCCCACTGAGAGACTTAACAAGTCTACACACCTTACTCTCTTGTCTTGGAACTATGAACCCTCGGGTTGTTCCAAGTACATCTCTTCTTTTAACTCACCATAACCATCTATTTGATGGATTTCCATGTTATAGACTCCAGCTATATCGATGAGAACCCTTATATAAGTAATTCTCACAACTGGTGAGTAAAATGCCAAGGCCTTCTTTCTGTTGATACCCTCAGGCTACCAACAACGCCTTAACAATAAATCAATCAGCCTTTAACTTCTTCTGGAAAGCCACTTGCACTCGAGTGGTATATTTCCGTTGGAAGACCAACCAAAATCCAAGTGAGGTTATGCACGATGGATCTCACTATTTATCACCTCTTGCTAGAAATGAGCTTCTGGTATTGACATTGCCTCATCATATGTCATGGGTTCGATTTCTACTATATAGGTCAGAAAATCCGGAGCAAAGGACTTGGAAGTCTTAGCCCTCTTCCTAAGATTATGTTCCTCAATTTCTTGAGGACCACTCTCTTATATGTCCGCCTACTCATGCTTGCTTCTTCTTTAACACTTTCCTTACAAGGAAAGATATCTGCAATGAACACCACATTCTTAGACTCGGTGATGACATGTTCATGTACATTATTGATGTCTGATTTATGCACCAAAACCAATAGGCACTAATGATCTTAGATCCTATCACTCACTTTGGTTTAGGTACTTCGACCTTAGCCAAACACCCCCACATTTCCAAGAATCTGTAGTCTTTCCACAGTTCATATGGGGTAGCACCCTTCTTCTTTGAAGGGATGTTGTTCAGAATGAATTCTGCTGAGAGGACATCTTCCCCCCACAAGTTCTGATGTAAACTCGAACTTATCAACATAGCATCCATCAACTCTTTAAGAGTTCGGTTCTTGCACGTAGCAATACCACTTGATTGAGGTGTGTATGGTGTAGTTGTTTGATGAATGATGCCGGACCCTTAGCAAGACTCATGAAACAATACCTCATATCCACCACCACAATCACTACGGATGCATCTCATCCGTTTGCTATGTTTATTATCACCTTCATTCTGATAACCATCAAGGCGTCACGAGCCTTATCTTTGCTTTTCAGCATCATAATATTTCGGTGCTATACTTAATAAAAGTAACATTATACTTTTATCACCTCTAGTTTGCATGAATCTAGAGGTTTTGTGTTCCTTTCTACTGGTCCACCGGTGAGTTAGCCAACACGGCTTCAACAAATATTTGACACTTGTGATTAGGATCAAATTTCAAATTTGGTAACAACACCATGTTCATCAAAGGATGAACGAATTTGAAATTTGCAAGTCCTGGTTATAGTGTCACAAACATGATTACTCGAGCATGTAAGCAGATCTTAAAACCAATCTCATTGGCTTTTTACGGAGCATCACTTTTGTGCTCAACAGACAGTTTCACTGTCAACATACGGGTCAATCTGGTTTGATCATTCAAACCATCGTTCGTTGCACTACCAAACTTCTCCATCCAAGGGATGAGAATAACCGGTCACTGGTGCTACGTCTAGTGCTATAAGAGGCACGTAAACATGCGTCACACAAGACACAGTTTAATTGGATTCACCTCGGTGTTTCCTTCCATTCTGTTCGATGACAAAAGATCGACATAATCTCAATATCCGTTATGCAATCGGAACCATGGCTTGCAGAATAGTTAATTATCTTGTTGCACAACAAATTAAACTCCAACATAGTTTATAAAAGATATTCACAACCACTTTTACGCATGAAGAATATTTCATCCACCTTACTTATGTACTCCTACAAAGAACATAATCGACAGAATACAATATGTTTAAACAATACTTCCGGTAGCCACATCGGGTTAACAAGGAAGTAATCCAAGCAACGGTACACGAGATTGAACAGCAGTATCTAGGCTACTACACCATATATCATGGAATATAAATCAGCTAGAGCACCCAAATCACCGAATAGATCGATGAAATCATAACCGGAATCACTAATGGATAATTAATGCTATTCAATTATTTTCTCTCATTCTTTTCACATCACAGCAATTATATGCAGACATAATGATATACACACCGACTAGCATATCATTTACTTTATCAAGTTCCAGCATGTGTCCACATAATTACAACATGTTATAAATAGCAACATTACTCACAAATAAAAATTGTAGTAACTATACAGTCAATACTACTATTTATAATTAGCATGTTGATCTCACTCAATTAACTAGTTTTTTTTTTTTTTTTTTTTTTTCCCCTTCGACTCACGCATGAGGTAAGACCAAGCAAAGGTATATATATATATATATACACGTAAAGCATACAAGTATACATAAGTACTCAAATCCAGCAATCACATTTATTTATTTTTATTATCCTTTTTTTTTCCCATAAGAATTAGAGAAACTTCCGGAACAAAATCAATCTCGAATGATCTCCATTAAGTATATCAATTAAGGATCTACCAATAAATAAATAGAAGCACAAGGGGAAAAAAAAAACACATTGCCATGAGCCATCAATAGATTCGAAACCAGCAATCCATATTATTTATTTATTTATTTATTTATTTTAATGTACAGTCCACTTGGCAGGGGATATGCAGCACGTTGGCAAGCACTAGATTTACGTAGATACGCAGTTGATCAGATATATTAATAATTTTTTTTTTCCATTTAAAGGTATCACCAAATAATATTTATAATTAATGCAGATTGGTCATCACACCAATCAGCGATTTGCAAATCCGGTGTTGCAAAAGGTAATTAGTAACTCAAGAACTAAACGACTTAAGCAGATCGGATGCAATTCAATGAAAAATTCTGCAGCATGACAGTTAAAGGACAATATACGCAGATTGGTACCAACACCAATCACCACTCAATAATGGATCTGCAACAAACGATTGGTAACACAAGGATAAAGGTAACAACAATTCGACCTGTAACGTAATACATTTAAACCAATCCTAAAACACACGAGCGCAATTTGTCTTAAGCTTGTTGGGATAGGTGTCGTGTGTGGAGTGATTTACGGAACAGATCCGTAATTTACGGATTAAATTACAGAATATTAATCTAGAAAATAAATCATGCGAATATTATAACTCATATTATTTAGCAGATCTAACAAGATAGATATCATCATGCATATCTGATTCAAACAATAGACAATAAAGTAGTATGCACAAAATAAAGGACTAAGACAAACCGAGGCGAGTAGTTACTATTTCCGTAAGACAAATTGTTCCGGTATGGTGCCCACGGTAGTAGCAAATGTCTCCCAAGATACAACGGCTTTATGTCTCGGATTTAGAGGCACTTCAAAAATCCGAGCTCCGGCGAACTTACATAGTGCTCCGACTTCTCTTCGACTCAATATATAGATCTATATGACTGACTCTTTGTGGTGGAAAGACACAAGAGAAAATTTGATGAATAAACTTTCATCCATGGGGTTCTTTATATAGTGGAGAGGAGGAGCCAATGTTTTAATCTGATTGGCCGGAACACATCATCAATACTTTTCCCCTTGGACAAGACATGGGGTCGAAATTTTTATTAAAATTATTAATAAAATTTCGAATTTTATTTCCACACCCTGATTGGTCGAATGACACATCTATGAATTCTGATTGGTCGGATGACTCAATGAATTCTTATTGGTCCGATGACACAGTTACTTAAATTAATTTTTAGAATTAATTTCATAAAGAAATTTTGTCCAAAAAATTAATAGTAACACCCGAACCGAGCCGAGCCCGAGCCCTAGCCGAGCCGAGCCGGACGGAGGCGGCGGCGCACGCGCGTGTGGAATTATCTAAGTTCTCCCTCCTGCACAAAAGTGCCTTGCCCCTTGGGGCACATCTATAAGAGCACACACTAGCTCTTATTACTTGAGCTCCCAACACTCAAGTTTCCAATGTGGGAGAATGGGGTGAGGTCCTCCCTTCAACTCCCATCTCCTACACATTTTCTACCAACTTTAGCCATTAATTTCTCATTCACCCGACATCTGAATCGAGTGATTCAAAAGTCCATCATCAACTACTCCGTATGAAGTATTTAATGATATCATCAACTCTCGATGACATACATCGGAGCCTATCCATAATTAGCGCTAAAGTTGACTGTTCAACCCTTCAATTGGGCTTTTTCTCCAACATCCATCACCCGAGCCCCAAATTTGTTATCTTTTGATGTGCCTATTATAATTTCTCATCACAGAGTGAATGCAGATTATAATTTGAAATGTTATGAGATGGAGGATCCTACTCTCTTTCAATCGCCGATGCTAAAACAAAGAGGGCCTAGACCCGATCGAGGGGAGGTTGACTCAACAGCAAGTCTTGCCGGAATAGGAAGAAAGGATGCAATTAAATCTGCTGGAGGAAGCAATAGACGGAATGAGTCTCACGTTTCACCCCTGCTCTTGTTTAGGGGTAGCACGTAGCACTATGACTTTCATTTTAGGAAGAAGAGAAGAATAGATGGGTCACTCTCAATCGGCAGTCAAAAAGAAATGGTTATAGGATGCATTTTTGTTGGTCAAATATTGCTTGTGTGACTTTATGATGTTAAAACACCCGTCAATCAGGCTCCGTTTGTTTTGGCCGGAGTTTTTTTCGGCGTTTTTTTTCCATCACATCACCAATCATTTCTTACAATTCTTTCAACAATCAAATCTTCAACTACAAATAAAAAAATATTAAATCATCTCTCATCATTTCACTTTATCAACTTTATTACATTTTTTACCATTATTTTATTCATTATTCTACTTTATTTCACCAATCATTTCATAATCTACACCAATCATTATTCTACTTTATTTTACCCCATCAACTTTCTAATCATTATTTCAATTACTTTATCTAAAAAAACTCCCAAAAAAACTCCCAAAAAAACTCTAACCCAAAACAAACACAACCTCAAATCTTATAATGCATTTTTGTTGGTCAAATATTGCTTGTGTGACTTTATGATGTTAAAACACCTGTCGATCAAATATTATAATCAGGGTGTATTTTATCTAATGAACATCCACACATTAAGTGTTATATTTTGTTTTTTTTTGAAACGAAAGAATAACACCACACACACGCAACACTACACACACGCCTCAAACGGAGATCGAACCATGGACTCCTCACTGAGAGTCAGGTTAGGCCTTAGTGGATTACCACTAGAGTAATTACCCGAGTACGTGTTATATTTTGTAACACAAGTAATATTTATAAGAACAAATATAAATTGTTGCATAATTTTTTTTTGACTTGGGCAATACGTTATTTCGTTGCGAGACTTGGGTAATATAGTAGGACACTTCAAAAGGGGGCTTCCATTGTAAAAAAAAAAAAAAACAAACAAACAAAACAAAACAAAAAAACAAAACAGGGGGCTTATGCGCCTAGGTTTGCGTTTTCTTGTTGCTGCGATTTCCCGTTTGCATAACAGGGGCTTAGGGTTTTGTTTCTCAGCTTCGGCTTGTGATTACAGATGGCGATGAATTCTGGGTAAATTTGTTCGTTCTTAAGTGTTTTTCTTTTTCTGTTGGGTGTTCCTACATTGGTGATTTCGTTAACTACAGCTGAGTATATATCTGCGGACCTTGTTGAAATATTCACCTTGCAGGCGCAAACTTATCCACCAGATATCTTCTAGGCGTTTTGCATCGAGCACAGGTGGAAATTTGGGGTCGAGCACAGCTGGTTCAGCGGGAGGTAGCCAAATTGTTCGTTCTTATCAGAGGATTAATAAACTAATGGACGGGTATATATTCCTTATTTCATTTCAAAAATAGTATATGGATTTCGCTCCTGTTCAATGGTCGTAAGGGATGCCTTGTGCAGGCATCTTCCGTGGACCTGTTTTTTTATCTTCATGACGGGTGTTTGGTCGTGCGCCTACAAGTAAGTACTTACCTTCTAAATTTTCAATTTTTTTTTCTGTATTGCCTGCTTGCTGTGCTCCGCTATCTTTGTCTTCTCTGTTATTTTTTGCCTAGCCCTCCGCAAAATATCTTTTTCTGCTACTTTTTTTTGTTGTTGGTCTTCTTATAGTCTTTTTGCCATATGAACCCAATATGCATCTCTTTACTCTCATGGAAAATACAAAATGAAATTTCCATTCTCTGAGATTCTTTAGCTCAGCAATATATATCATGATGTTGAGAGTTCTCTACTTGATTTACTGCTTCATTTTTATAGAATCCATGTTTTTCGATATGTTGCCTTCTAGTTCTGCTCCTCTAGTATATATATGGGTTGAGCGTGCCTTCAAGTCATGTTTTTTGTTTTGCCCACCGCCAAAAACAACTTTCCTCCTACATTTTTTTACTGCTTTTTCTATATGATGACACCCGATGTATTTATTTACCCTTACAGAAATAGGAAAATCAAATTCCCTACTATACCCACTTTTTAGTTTCTTCAATTAGCTAAAGAAGATCGGTATGCTTGCTCATGATGCCCGCATTTTGGATTTATCGTGTAAAACTTGATGTCTGAAACGGTGGCCTTCCGTGAAGTTGATGATAATATCTTAAAGGGAGGGAGGGCACATGGCTCAGTCAGCCTCTTAACCATTTCCTTGCTATCACTACTGTCATGAGTGCCCTTGGTGTCTGCTGTCCTATGAATGAACTTCCCAAATGTTGATGCAAAGAAGATAATTCGCTCCATTTTTATGCTATTGGCATGCAGTTAGGAACATAGATTCGTCTTTCTTCCCGACACCATGAATGCATATGCATTAGATGTAATTCTGGGCCTTGTGGTGTTCACCTAATAGTCTATATTGTGGTCTTTTCAACCTCTCTCATGCATTATAATAGGTCAATGCTCATCTTACAGTCGATGGATTGTAACCAACATATAATAATTCCAATGTCATCCTTTTATCTTCTTTCAAAGCAACTACTAATAATTTTTTTTGGCACTTCCATAGCGAATTACCGCAGCACTGTACCAGGATCTCAGGCTCAACTTTTCAGAGGTTGAATGTGCACATTCGACCTCTTTAAAGTTGATTCTAAGTCCACGTTTCAACTTTCTCCATGTTAAATGTCACTATGGTGCCCCATCAATAGGTTTGCATTAATAATTGCCTTTTCTTTTATTAGTGCTGTGCTGTCTTATGGACAACTATTTTGTTCAACAAGCTTAGAACTAGACTAGTAGATTCTCAGAGCTGGTCCATAGCGTCTCTCTTTGCGTACTGGAATACGCTAACAGCTAATTCTTTTTCAGCTTCTAGCCTCCCATTGAAACCACCTCTGGAAATAAAAACCGTTGGCTTGGCTAGGAGCATCCTCATGTAGGTCGACCAAACTTAACGTCATCCTACTCCAGGTTGGATCAAAATTAAACTGTTGCCAGCTGCTTTGGAAATGAGCATATCAGAGCAAGTTCTAAGGGATATAGTAAATGTATCAGGTGATATGTAGGACGTTAGGAAAATCTTCTATATATTTTGGCTGAACTTCTGGCTATAAGCATGGAGCTATAACCTGAAGAACATAATTGTTGAGTCTCAAAATAAATAATAATTAGCGGCTATCTATGCACCGCAGAAGGAACTGGGTGGAGGCATCGAAGAAGCTGTAATCCGAGACTGGCTTCAATTTAATTAGGAAAGAGATTGGAATGCAGAGTTTCAGCAATATCATAGTGAGGAAATAGATTGGGGGACCGGATGCCTTGCCTCATTTTGGTCTCTCAACATGGGTTGACTTTTGTTATAGATGATCCACTTTCAAGTGTTGGAGAGGTAATCTAGGGGGCTCTTATTTTTAACGCCCTAAAGAAAAAAAGGAAACAAAACCAGCGTACGTGAAGTCATGTAGCCAGTTCAAGAAATGGGTTTAATAACGAGGAATGTTATGCAGGGTGTTCCTTTTTTCCGCTTGATTTTGGCTTTCCATTCTCGCAATTGAGTTAAATAAAATAATGCATGTCTATCCTATATTATTCACATTTCACGCATTGTTTTATTTACAAAAATCTTTGTCTTACGTGTGGAAGGTCAGTTGAGAAAGAGGTGGTTTAATCTGCACCCTTTTCTATTCTACCATGCATTGTTCCTGTGATCTTTTGCATGGCAATTGCGTGCCTAAAATTCTTCATTGAAGAGGCTGTGTGTCAATTGGCCCTTTCCTTACAGATTGATGTATTATCATTCTTAACAGGATAAAAGATGGTTGGGTGAGGGACATGATAAAAGAGCCGGATGAAGCACTGAGGAAAATGATGGATAAAAAGGGAGTGAACAGGTTTGTGCTAACAACATTCAGTTTCAAGGTTTTGACTATTGATTGTTTCAATCACGAGTGGTTGTTAAAATGTCATTCAGGGAATTTTGCGAAGCAAAAATAGCAGACATTAAGCAAAAGATAGGGTCGGGGTCAACTTTGGAGCATGAGAGGTTTGAACTGAATCTCTTAGGATCCGAAATATTTTGACTTGATTCAAATAAAGTAGGGTTGAGATATCATATGCTGTTTACTTTGTATTGGATTTCGTGTTAAATAAAGTGGATGCGATGTTTAGGAGGAGGAAAGTAAGAGAGAAATTTACTTTATTCAAGATGAATAAAGTTGTTACTACCTCCGATCCAAAATATAAGTCATCCTAGAATTTTCACATTGATTAAGAAAGTAGTTAAATGTAATTAATGTATGGATAAAATGTCTAATACACCCCATGACTATCATAACTGCAACAATTGTGTCGTAAATAAAAGTGGTTGAATTGATATAAATTAGTGGTAAGATAATGAAAAATGTTCATTAATGCTCTCTTGGTATTGTGAATGACTTATATTTTGGGAACAAAGTGAAAAAGCTAGGATGACTTATATTTTGGACCGGAGGTAGTATATTTTATTCAAGTTACATTAGAACTGATTAGTGTCCAAAGGATTACTCTTTCTTTTAATTTTTCTCATCTCTTTCATGTGATTGATTAAATTGGGTTTTATACGTGTGTTTTCTTAGAAGGAAGGGGGGGGGGGGGGGGGGGGGTGGAGGATGTGTTTCCGATTTTTCTATCATCTCATTTCAATTTTCGTCTTTAGCGCTAGAGCCTAGTGTTGAGATTGCGTAGTGTTGTTTTGGAGATCAATAATTTATAGGTATTGTTGCTTTGACAGGATCATCCTGCAAGTATACGAAAGATGGATGCGGGAATTCACTAGAGGTTTGTCCCATTCTGCATATTGTTTCTTGCAAATGAAAAACAAAAGATTTTTTGTATGAACACTTATTGACTAGTATATATACCCCCACCCCTCTTAGTGGATGTTTGTTAGTGTGGTGTAAAAGAAGTAGACTTTGTATTGTTGAATCTGATATCCGATCTTTGAAAGAGGCAATTCGCTGCTATGTCTTTTGTTTGCAAGTATGTTATATTGAACATCTAGAACATCAATTTAATTGTGAAGTTGGTGTTCTCTAGCTTTGTGTTTTCTTTGATTTTGTTGGAAAAAAACAATACGTCGAGTCCTTTTTTTTATCTTGATCAGGCAGGTTGTTTCTTAGAGGAGTATTCTTCAGACACCGAAGTAGTAGCAGAAACCTGTTTTTTGGCTACTTGTCTAAAATTTCAGAAACAATAGCTTTTTGAGAATAGCCAGAGTTTATAGGTTTGATTTAGAGGAGCCAAACGTATGTCAATCTTGACACCAAAAGGGGATGCAAATTCCATCACGAATCTGCTTCTAGTGTTGTGTAGCTTTCGCCCAATCCGAGTGGCCCAACTTGACTCCCCTTTTGGAAGTGTGCTTTGAGTCTATTTCACCTCATAGAGTAAGAAAAAACTAGAATGCGGCTCTTCTATCTGTATATGTATGTATCTATAAATTGTCCTTTGGCCTTGTGGCATCCATACGTTATGCGTGCAGGTTTGGGCGGGCTGTCCATTAGGATATTCCTCTCTGTCTTGCATATCAATCAAACTATCTATTGCTGAGTAATTTCAGAAGATTTCAGTTCTTATAACCAAATTCAAAGTTATCTACTATGAACTGGTTGTATTCACTTAAAAAGAATGTGGTTTATGTTTTACTTTGTGTTGTTTGGTTGTCTTTTTTGTTTTTTTTTTTTTTTTGTACTAAAGCATGTTAATTTCATTTTGGTAATGGATGTTGGATGTTGATTGCAGACACATGATAAGATACGTATGCTCGCAGCTCGCGAAACAATTGGTCGGGGCAATTGATCACTTGTTTTTTGTGTTTGTGTGTTTATGGATTTGTGGTTGTTTCACTTATATCGTCATGGTTGTTTCAGTTGTATCTTTATTGTAGGAACACTTGTTTTTTCATGGATCTATGGTTGTTTCATTATGGATTTGTCATTAGTATCGTCGTGTATCTATGGTGGTTTCACGGGTATCTTCATGGATCTGTGTTTATCACTGGTATCATTATGTATCATTTGATCTGTGGTGGGTTTTGATCATTGATCTGTGGTGGCTTTTGTATCCTAAAATTCATAAATACGTCTTTCTCGGTAATTTATTAAGGGGAAATTGTCTATTTAGTATATTTCTCCAAGTTTTTTTCTTTTCAAATCAGTAGTACTCGTTGAAGTGCTGGTGCCAAAAATGAAAAAAAAAAAAAAAAAAAAAAAAGGATTTAAGTGGTCCCATCAGCTCATTTCCACTACGTGAATCTGCTGGGAATTTAGAACCCCTCCCAAAACGTGAATCTGTATATATTAATTATTAAATGAAAGTTCTTTGCTTTTTATTGATTCATTTTTATTGAATTTGTTTGTTTTGGGGAGTTTTGTCGTTGATGCTTGAGTTTTCAATCTGGGTTTTTCATTTTGAGCTGGATTGCTGTCAAGATTTAATCTTTGTGGATGGATAGCTTTTGAGGTGCTTTGAAGGCACCACAATCAATTTCCCTCCAACACCACACAATAATCGACCCAATAAAAGTCGATTGGCATTGATTATCGGCTCTAGAATCGATCGACTTTCATCTGGTCGATTGTGAATCGACTAGTAGATACTCGATTATCTAGTGTTCAAAATTCAGATTGTATTGTGATGCCAACAATGGTAGATTTAGTGTTTTGCCATTAACAATGGCTATTGGATCATTGCTTTCGTTTCTTTCCCCTCAAGTTTCGATGCATTGAATTAAATATGCTTCAACACTTCTGTAAAGTCCCACATCGGTAAAATAAGAGAATGCTCACCCCATATAAGTGTGAGACATAAATGTCTTGTCAACTCGGGTTAGCCCTTTTAGACCAAGCGAGGACGGCGGTCAAGCGATTGACCGGATATTTATGACTATTTACCGCTTACCACTGGGCCGGGTCAGGGGCGTTACAACTTCCACCGATTCAGCACCGTTTTTCCACACATTCTTGTGAATATGCATGTGTGTGTTTTCTTATATTAATTTGTTTGAAATGGAAAAGAAGATTATCATGATTATATAATTTCCAAACCATTGCACTGAAAACTGATTTAATTGCAAGTTGTTACACTTTGATCGGTTGTTTTCTTATGCGATGATCAAGTAAAGGTAAAAACAATATCAACAACGGTGGATCCTCAAAGACGGTGACAAAAACTGTTGATAAAACCAGAGAGAAGAAAGTGTATTCATTGCCTGGCCAGAAATATGATGTTTCTGAGGAGGTTGTGAACAGTTAGTTAATTAGGACTCTTTTTGTGATTTGAGTGTTTTTTCTGTGCTTGTGGCTTACAATGAAGTGCTTACCGTTTTAGCTTTGCATATATATATGGATTCGTACAAGGTGTGAAGCATTGGACCCAAAAAAATGCAGAACTCCGAAATGCCCGAGGCTTCATGTGTGGATTAGTATCAAGTAGGGTAGGGTGACCTCTTGAGAATATCCTTCAGGCAAGCCTCTCTCACGCCTTTTTTGGTTAGAGGTTTTCCCGTCTTTTTTATTTAAGAATTCTCCTTGTAAGTTAATAATAGGAGACCTGGGATTCTGCGTTGTTTGGTTTGAATGTCTATTTGCATAGAGAGTTTTTGCTTGTCCTGTGGATGACTGCCAGTTTAACTACCGAAGGAAGGATCATATGTAGAGAGTTTTTGCTTTGGTTACTTTCTTGTAACATGTGAAAGAAGCAATTTCATTGATTATGTTGTTGAAGTTCCAGAAGTTGTTTCTTTAATAACCGATTTCATGGTTCTTGACTTCAGTTAAGTTGGAGACATTAGAGTCTGTGTTCTGATCCCAGTTGCATGAAGTATTTTACAAATGAGAAGTGCTTGAAGGAACATGTTCAAGAGTGTCGCCCGCATATTATTTAAGCGCCATCTTCGAACGCATGATAGAGTTGTGTCATCGAAAGGAAATCAAATGCAGTTTTGATGGTTGCCTTCATGTCTTTACAACCGTAAGTGATCTGGTTTAAGAGTAAATATGGTTCGGTTCGACCGGTTTTTGTTCATTTTCAATTAAAATTGAATCATTTTACCCCATCTATTATACCCTCGTAAAATAGATGAGTGGAAGGATGGCCCTCTCAACCTATACACTTTTTGCGAGTCATTACAACTGAATGAGGCAACTTGCATTTCAATACTTTTACAAGTGGGTCATAATATTATTTTATTTTATATTTACCTTTTCAGTTGGGATTTAGATGGTCATGAACACACTGGCTACTCATTACAACTGAATGAGGCAACTTGCATTTCAATACTTTTACAAGTGGGTCATAATATTATTTTATTTTATTTTTACCTTTTCAGTTGGGATTTAGATGGTCATGAACACACGGCTACTACGACTACTCTAAGGCACTTTAAAGATTAAAAAATGTACTTTAAAGACATCACATCAACTACTTTCGTTACATTTTTTCTTACAATTACTTTCATTATATTGTATTTAATCATTTAAAATCAATTATCAAATCACAAAATATAATCATAAAATTAATTACACGTTATATTGTTGGTAAAACACAATAATTAATTCTAAAAAACACTATACTCATCAAATTTGATATTCAATCAAATATAATCAATATTAAACACCATGAGACATTAGTCTGGTGGTCATTGCTGAGACCTCAAAACGAGGAGATCCTGAGTTTGAATTCAGGAAAAAAAAACTATGCTAGAGATGAATAAACATCAAATTGATGTACAATCACATATGATAATAATCAACATCATTATTAACTAAAATAAGTATTGTATTAGTTTCAAAACAAATAAAAAATTGGGTTATACAAAATTCATTTTGTATAAATAAAAAAAAGAAGAAGAGTATTTTCAAAAGTAAACCCAAACTTATTCTTTAGCGTAAGCGAGGTCTATATATCGAATCAAACAAAAAACAACAAAGATTTTATAAACATCAATGAGATAATAATCATCACCGTCATTAAAACTTGAATAAACTTAAATAGATATCAAAATGATCTTCAAACAATCATAACTGTCATTAAAACTATAATAAATTTAAATAGACATCAAATTTATGTTTGATATCGTATAATCATCATTAAACACTATATTCACTCAAATAAACATCCTATTGATGATTAATTGCTAATAAACATCGTTGAACGCTATAATTAGCTTAAATAAACATCGTACCGACATTCATACATCAAATATGATGTTCAATCACATACAATAATCATCAAATATTATAATGAACTTCACACTTTACTAAACTTAAATGAACATCAAATTAATGTTCAATTTTAATAATCATTATATTGTAAACATCAAATTGTTATTAAATCATCAAGAAGTTGTTCAAACACCTATAGTGAACATTAAAAACTATAATTAAAGAAAATCAGCCCATGAAGTTGATGTATAATAACTTATAATCATCATCAAACACCACAATTAACTCGAATACACATCATATTGATTTTTTTAGCAACATCATATCGATTTTTAATCAATCATAATCATTGTCAAACACTATAGATAACCTGAATGAACATCAAATAGTTGTTCAGTCATATCAATCATCATCATTAAACACAAAAATAAACATTAATAGTCATCAAATTGATTGGCAATCACTTATAATTATCATCGAATACTAGACTTAACTCAAATATATATCGAGCTAACGTTCAAACATCAAATATGATGTTCACTAACCATTTTAATAAAATTCACTGAATATCATTTTAACGTTTAGTCACTTATAATCACCATTAACCAATGTATTAAATATTATGATCGTCATCAACTAGTACAAATTTAGATATATATACTAAATTTGTGTTAAGTAACATGTAATCAACTAACAACACAATTCACTTAAACGAATATCATAATCGAGGTTCGGAATCAAGGCGATTACAGTGCGCAGGGTTGATCGCACATAATCCGACGTTAGATCGAGTTCGGTCAAGGCGTTTACTATACTCGGGGTTGACCACACGTAATCCAACGTTAAATCGAAGTTTGGTCAAAACGATTACTGTGCTCGGGGTTGACAACACAAAATCCGACGTTGGAGATTCGGTCAAGGCGATTACTATGCTTAGGGTTGACCACACATAATCCGAGATAAGATTGAGGTTTAGTTAAGGCGGTTACCGTGTTGGGGTTTGACCACACATAATTCAACGTTAGATCGAGGTTTGGTCAAGGCGGCTACCGTGCTCAGGGTTGACCACACATAATCCGACAATAGATCGAGGTTCGGTTAAGGCGATTAAGGCGTTTACTATGCTTGGGGTTGACCATACATAATCCAACGTTAAATCGAAGTTCGGTCAAGACGATTACTGTGTTCGAGGTTGACAACACAAAATCCGACGTTGGAGATTCGGTCAAGACGATTACTATGCTTAGGGTTGACCACACATAATCCGAGATAAGGTTGATGTTTAGTTATGGTGGTTACTGTGTTGGGGTTTTACCACACATAATTCAACGATCGAGGTTTGCTCAAGGCGGTTACCGTGCTCAGGGTTGACCACACATAATCCGACAATAGATCGAGGTTCGGTTAAGGCGATTACCGTGCTGGGGTTGACCACACATAATCCGACGTTCTAGATTTGGTCAAGGCGATGGTTGACCATGCATAATCCGACGTTAGATCGAGGTTCGGTGACGATTACCGTGCTCGGGGTTGACCCCACATAATCCGACATTCAAGATTCGGTCAAGGCGATTACTATGCTTGGGGTTGACCACTGATGCTGCCAGAAAATGGACTCATCCACGTGGCGCCTCTCTGGTGGCTCAACACTTGACCAAGGGAAATAAACCACTTTTGACTTCCTAGAGACGATCCCAGGGGGTCCGCCCGTTCGGTTTGTCACTACTGATCCTCGTGTGTCCAACCATAGTTGGATCAAGTCATCCCGGTCTCTGGCGGATCGGAGAGGAGCCAGGCGCTGAACCTTGCGAGATCGGTTGTATGGTCTCCACCGATCTCTTTGATCGGACAAGGTCCATAGACTTGTACAATCTTGTGGTCATGGGAGCTTGCTCATGGTCTCCAATCCCTGTGAGCCGACCCCGCCAACCCAGTATATCCCTGGCAGAACTTGCCTTTAGTCTTGTACCGTGTTTACCTAATAACCAGGTAACCATTATAAAATCCTGAATAATAGAGGCTCAAATCTTTATCACTTAATATTAATATTTGAATACCATAATTATCTCATATAATCATGGAGATCACTCAATCACAATCTTTTTCCTTAGGGAGTACGTTAATCAGTATCAATCACAGACACGCCACCTTAAACCCTAGGGTCTAGGCCCCTCTATATAAACTATCCCTAAGGAACTACGAAGACTTGATTCCAATTGAACCATTGGATACGTAGGCAGCTTGATCATCATCAAGTGCAGTCTAAAACAAATCAAACCACCCCCCTCCATCAGCGTTTTTCTATGCTCTTGAAGCGTTCTTAGGTCATAATCAAGGAAGTGAGATTAGGGGATCACCTTGACGATTTTTAGATCGTCAATTGACGCTAGAAGGAGGGCCTTCTGTTGATTGATAATCCCAGGAAAAGCTTCAAGACAAACATGGTAATTACTTTATATACTAATCCTCCAAAAAGACTTTATGAAACTTCACCTTAGTACAGTAAACACATTAATTTTGTTCAAGTTCAATTGCAAGACAACAACCATTTATCTATATAGCCTAAAAGCAAAGAAAGCTAGAAATGCACCCACATAAACGAAAAATTCCCATTCCTAAAACTAATAAAGTACCTCTTGGCGTCAAAAGCAATTTAGAACAAAACTTCAATATGTAAAAAGTGAACTTGTAATATAAAAATTGGAACAAACCACAATATGATAGAGAAAACAGAACAGAAAGAATGTGGTTAGCTGAGGCAGATTATTAAATTACCAAAACACTATGAAGAAAAGTATATACCTTCAAGTACTCTCTAATACAGCGCCACTGTCTCTTGACTCGCATCGTACAACCTTCTTTGGCTAGGTGTTACAACAGGCTCTAGCGAAATCGAATCTGCAGTTTTGATTGCATCCATGAACTGCCTTCCGAATGACGCTATCTTTTCCACTATCTCAGCACGTTTCAAAGCCATATCCAAACCATGATAATCAACCATCATGCGCCTCTCCTCTAGGAGGACCTGCTTGTTGCTCTCATCCTTAAGGTGTTGATCCTCCTTAAACTTTTCCCACCTAGAGTTGGTCGATGCTTGCAAACTCGCGATCCCAGCTCTGAAGGTTTGGGTTGCCGCAGCCGGTGCTTCAGAAAACTTCTTCTTCTTTTGTGCCTTTGGATTCCTTGATCTTTTGTTACCCGGAGGATGGTTAATATCTATGGAAGCAGGACCAGTCAAGATAGGTGTGCATGCGGC
This sequence comes from Gentiana straminea, assembly GCA_036785695.1. NCBI lineage: Eukaryota > Viridiplantae > Streptophyta > Magnoliopsida > Gentianales > Gentianaceae > Gentiana > Gentiana straminea. The sequence goes on from JAVUPR010000060.1 coordinate 13,215,137, forward strand.
CTCTCCATCAGTCACATTAGTACGTCTTGTACTTTTTTTAGTTCTGGGAGTGATGGGAGTCTGTGATTGGTCCATGTTGGAGTCAGTATGGACATGAATAGGCTCAGGAATGTGGATATCCTGAGGTGCCTGTGTTGTTAGATAAGCATAAGGGTGGTCCTACCTCTCAGGAATGTGGATATCCTGAGGTGCCTGTGATGCAGATGCACGTGCCTGAGAGGTAGGACCACCCTTATGTTTATCTAATTTTTTTTCCGTGTATTGGATCCATCTTGGGCATTTCTTCAACACCTCCCAACATGCAATAAACTTAAAAGACTTTCCATTGTTGTCATCCTCCCACATTTGCCTCGCAAGAGCCTCCTGTTAATAAAAATACACATAAACCATTACATATACGGATTTAACAGTAATCATACGCATGGCTATCATGTGGTGTATAGAATTTACCAAATCTAATAGAGAGAAGCCGCTGCTAGGCTGTTGGAATGCTTTTGTTTGTATGGCTGACCACTTGCCACAAAGTAATTTAATATCATTCATGCGGCTCTGACACGCACCAAGATTCCTAGTAGACGTTTTGCCATAATGTGTTTCCATCAACTCGGACATCAAAGCTCTAATCCTTTCCCAAAAGCAATCCTTCTTCTGCCCAACTCCAACAGATGGATCTTTTGTCACACGCACCCATGCACGAGACAGCTGTAGGTCTTCCTCTGAAGTCCAATTTCTATTTGGGGGAGTAGCGGAAACAGGCGGTGGGAGTGTTTCATGAGTTGGGTTATGAGGACTTGTATGTTGTTGGCTATGGATGGACTGATAGTTGTGAGGGTTATTTTGATAATATTGTGGAAATTGCAAAGGTGTTTGTCCAGAGAACATCGGACCGGGATAATTGATTGGCACCGTATTGTTAGGGGATTGAACAAGCACTAGATGCGGCTGTAATAGATGACCTGCAGTTGTTGATGGCCATTCTGTGTACATTCCGGCATGAGGAATTTGCATAGGAACGGTGGGGTTAAAAGGTGTTAAAGGTCTAAACATGACATTATCCGACCTCGGAGTTAAAAAAACATTTTGGGCCTCATTGACTTGTACGTCTTGATCAAGGTTTGGAACAGTTGACATTATGTATTAATCTGCAAAAAGTGTAGAATTATTAGATTAACATACGAAGAAAGTAAACTCATAAAAAGATCCTCAAGGGAATATTCTAAGCATATATGTGTGCCCGGAAAAAATATCCTCAACATAATATTTTAAGTATATGAATAACCACAGCTGAGTCACAAATAAAATTAAAGGACAGCAAACCGGTACATGCATTCAAGCCTCAACCTCAACCACATCAAAGGTATATGATTCATTGTCACTGAGAGTATGATGGCTAAACTACATTTCTTAAAATTCATAAGAGTTCAACGTAAAATGATATGTTGAAAAATATTCACATCAAAGTATGAAAACCCCAAATCACTAATTAATATGACCTCAACCATGATTTCCAAAACGTACTACAACAATATTATAGTCCAAAAAATAGAATGCATGCATGAAAGGATATTAAGAATGCATGCATGAAAGGATAATTCAAGCTCCAGCTCAATCATAGATCAGCAGAACATGATAATAACTTATTCTATGTAAAAAGCGATATACAGAGTTTAGTATTAATGTTTAGTCGGGGGATTTTTGACTGCTATGATGCCAAAATTAGATACATCCAGGGGCGGATGTACCTTATCCCTCCTTAGATGCTATGATGCCAAAATTAGATACATCAGAGAAGACTCAAAAAAGGCACATCTCAATGCAACACATGTGGGCATAATAAGATCATGCATGTGCATCAACCATTGGTACAAAGATAATGAATGACTTACAAATTTGGACCTCTTCTAGGTAGAATGCAACGTAAACACTAGCTGACATTGATTTCAGAAGCTCAAGTATTACAACTTCATATTTCAAAGGTATACCAACAATAACTATTTGATAATGCAATATCACTTTAACCCGCAAACAAAATACGCATAACTTATTCAAGAACTCATGTACTTAACAAATTTCAAGCTTTATCAAACACATGTAATAAGAAAACAGAGTGAAGCACAAGGGTCGTTTGAAAGTAACAAATATAATCAATTTCTCACCATCTTAAAATTGATTAACTATTTATCTAAGATAAATGATTATGAAGATGTATACTTTAATCCTTCTCAATAGATAAACAAGAACAAACAACCTTTCCTTTTTTATCATTCAATCAAGCAGCAAACACTACCAAAGAGCAAGCCCTAAATCAAGCAATTTGAATGCTTGTTTTGCCCGGTGTTTTTCTTTTATTTCTTTTTTCCACCAGAAGAAGTAGTAAAGCTCTGCAACAAGTACGTCCCAACACCGAACACAGAACATAAAATTACTCCTAATTTATTGAAAGATGCCATTTTTTTAAGACAAAAATGATTATTACATCTAAAGTATGGTACGATAAGAATCTTGAGAGCTTTAGAGGTGTGGGGAAAGGGAAACTAGACAAAAATTCGAGACAAGAATTGAAGCCTGAAACAAGAAAACAGGGGAACTAAAAGATTCTTCACTTTTACAAGAATGTCACGAATTGAACAATTAACCGGATAAAATTAACAGAAATTGGGGACGAAGGAGAAGAAGTGTTATTGATAGGAGAGAAGATCAGACTATTACATTCAACATGACCTAATGACACTTCTTTTACACCCTTATATAGCTAACGACTTAGCTGACGTCACTTTCTAGTTAAATGACATTATAGACCGCCAAATACATAAATTCGAAAATACATATAAAATTATAATAAAAGTCAATATCGTGACATATCCTTCCCCTCAACAACCACCTTGTCCTCAAGGTGGTGAGATGAAAATCCCCATCGAAATCCTCCCAAGAGCTGCGAGACTGATACGAAAGAACCCGGGTCCCATATGAAGTGTTCCAGCTCTGCAGTAAAAAATACTAGTGTCTTAGGGATTAATCCAATATCGTCCAAGGCGCCAACTGTGTCTCCCAATCCATTGGGAATACAACGTGAAGCATACAAAGCATCCCAATCCAGATTCCAAAACGATTGTCCATACAAACGTCCCAGTATCATTATCATCCCAGTTACCTCCAATGTAGTATCCATAAGTACTATATCCTTTCCCACCCTCTCAAAAACATCCTTGTCCTCAAGGATGTATAAGAGAACGACATTTCGGCCCGGATCCCAAACAAAATTTTCCACATCAACAATAAAAAGACAATCTTGAATCTCCATTTCAGATTGAATGATAAGTGTGGCATCTCTCAACTCCTCCTTTAGCTCATCAGCCATGTATCTTATGCCAACGTTATTTTTCGGAGTCATGCCGTTTATAATGTCCATGCACTTTCCCTTTTTGCTACGGCACTGCCACAAGGAGTCAGGAGCACAACTAATAGAGAACAAGGCCATCACAACTATTTTTCTGGCATCCGCAAATAATACATTCTTAATTTCTTGCATCATCGCATGTGCCCAAGAATTATTGAAACTCCATGCTAGTCTAGAATAATGCATATCAGGTTCATCACGTAGATACCAATGTACACTATCATCAGCCCATATTGAGATGTAGAGAACCATGGTTACCTGGAAATAAGATGTGAGGTCTTCATCAATAATTCTGCTGTTTACCATTATTATTAGGAAAAGAAATGCCCCTTTAATTGTGCCGATTCGTTCATATATGAATTCAGATTTGGAGAGTTCACACCGCAAGGGAACAACTTCTTCAACTAAACGCTGACCATATTCATCATATCCATCGGGATCAAACATGAACATCAAATTTTTAGTCAAAGTAATCTCCTCACCAACCACATCTAAGGTTTCCAATGACATTTTGAGATATTCAACCCCATGCCTAAGGCTGGGTAAGAATAATAATGTCTTTTCCTTTCTCATTGCAAAAAGGGCTTCAAGCAATTCATCCACCGTAACGTTAAGGTCATTTAGCAAAATGGCAATATATTGATACTTCTTAGGATCAATTACCTTTCCCTTTTCATTTGCATAAAACACAGCATAAAACATGTCCCATGAGTCACTCTTATTGGAGCTCTTGTCACAAATAAGATTTCAAGCACCTCATTCAGCTTAAATGAATTCGACATGAATCGATAACTCACCATTTTGCTTTCTGAACTGGCTACAACCTTATCCCAATGCAAGCGCTGCAATTTTAGTTCGGGAATGTCAACCTTTTTCTCAAGCTCATCATACGGAATTTCTCTTGAATCAAAGATACTTTCATGGTTCTTAACTTGGAATCCGGCAGAATCGCTACCCTTTTGGAACCAAGAACTTCTACCCATATTGAAATAAAATAATATGTCATTATCAATCAAAACAGGAGCATTCTTACACTTCCCGAGGGCTGGAAACATCAAGCTTCTGCCCTTCCTGGGAGCCAAGCCTTCTATTTCTTCTAGGCTTGATCCGTTAGTGCAAACATTTTCAGTTGTGTCACTGCCGGGGTCGAAAACTTGTGGAACACAATCAATTAGTGTTATAGAAACCTTGTCACCATGGATTTTTGCATTTGGCTCGACAGAGAACATCTTTGGCATTTCATCGAACGCTTTGTAGGCAACTTTTACAACTTCGAGTTTTGATGGAAATAACTCCTCATCCTTCTCCATCAACTGAACTCCAGCTTTGAGTGAAGGAAGTTCAACTTCTTCCATCGTTGAAATGGGGTAAGACTTTCCAGAAAACAAATTCAAACCTGTAAAATTTGGCTCAGTCGATTTGTCAGTCGAATCGTCGAACATTTTGTAGGCAACTCCATTTGCCATGACAACCTTTCCAGAATCAACCTCTAACCGCATTGCTACATCGTTGTTTCCTTGTGCATTAACATCGTAATAATTCTCATCCTCTGATTCTAGCACCTCCTCAATTGGATTTCCATTAGCCATGGCTGAGTTTGAATTGTCATTTCCCAGAACTTGAGGGTAATCCATCGTCAAAATTTCCAAGCTCTCTGTTGGAGTTGATTCGGTCATTTTGTCGAACACATTGCAGGCAGAGTCCTTTCCCACAGCCACTTGAAATTCATCAGCAGGGACTCGGCTGGGAATATCTTCAAACACCCTGTTTGCTTTGATCTTCTTGAGATTCTCGTCAATAAACATCATTGATTCCTCAAATTTTGCATTGTAGAAAGCATTAATCAATCCACTCCTACTCGATCTGTAGTTAGATGACCTCAATCGAATGTCCTAACTCAAATTTTCAATGAATCCGTCAATATAATCCTCTTCTTCAGCTGGAAATGATAAGCTAATCATTTCCTTTTTCCAGTCGCAAAACCGAGAGTAATAATCTTCTACAAACATTCCAATCCTTTGGTTAGGTCTAGAGAACCACCTCCATTGCCAATGAAATTCTGCTTCAGCGAATTTGAACATCATACTGATTTTTGTTTTTTTGTGTTTTTTGTTTTTTCTTGTTACAAAGCGAAAAAGTTAGAAAGCGGAGAAGACGGAGTCAGATAAATGGTGGAGGAACGGTGTCTCTGATACCAAATGTCATGAATTGAACAATTAACCGGATAAAATTAACAGAAATTGGAGGTAGAGGAGAAGAAATTGGGGACGAAGGAGAAGAAGTGTTATTGATAGGAGAGAAGATCAGACTATTACATTCAACATGACCTAATGACACTTCTTTTACACCCTTATATAGCTAACGACTTAGCTGACGTCACTTTCTAGTTAAATGACATCATAGACCGCCAAATACATAAATTCGAACATACATATAAAATTATAATAAAGTCAATATCGTGACAAAGAACAGGCTGATTGGAATTGCAACTCTTTAAGGTTGATTATCATCAATTTTGTCAAAGCTAGCGGCGACAATTTACTAACCCATTACAATTTTTTCATTAATCGGTGAAGAGCATGGTTAATAACATGCTGCTGAAGGAGTTACATTCTCAACAACAACAAAAAAAAAAGTTGTACCTGCTATCCCCTCCGGAATTCAGATGAAAATAAGCACCAATTTTTGCTTCTTTAACCATTGTTGTAATGAAAATGGCGGGGAGATTTCCCGGGCAAATTTGATTGACGGAGATTTGACAAAAAGTAGGGAAGAGAACGAGTTGGAGTGCCTCCCCTGCTACTCCCACCTGTAGCATCTGTACTTGACACACTTGATAAAAAGGCCTCTCAATTTCACTACTATTTTAATTTTAGTCTTAAAAAAGTATCCAATTTTTATATGTCAGATTGAGGCAGTCCAAAATGCCCATATTAGTGTTGCTCTGATCCCAAAACAAAAATAAAAATAAGTAGCTAAATAAATAATAAGACTCAGATTAAATACTACTACATTCCAAAATGATGTAGCTCGACTTTTTTAACAGTAATAATACCCTCCATCGGTTGAAACAAAACAAAATCACAATTAAAACATTTTCCAAATCAACTGGAAATTAGATCTCTATCAAGTGGACATTAGGTTATTAGATCAGATCTAGAAGAAAGAAAGAATCACCAGTTCATCAAATCTCTTGCTCTCTCAAAGTCTTGCGCCATTTTAGAATCTTCATCATCAGCAGTATTCTTCACAACAACAGGAACATGAGGAGCAGCCATCAGATCTTTGACACCATTCGTCTCTTATTTTCCTTCAGAGGCTAAAACAACAACAACAACGGCTGCAACTTGTTGCTCTTAGGGAAGAAGAGAAGGCCAAGGCGGCAGCCGTTGTTGTTGTTGTTTTAGCCTCTGAAGGCAAATAAGAGAAGAAGGGTGTCAAAGATCTGATGGCTGCTCCTCATGTTCCTGTTGTTGTGAAGAATGCTGCTGATGATGAAGATTCTAAAATGGCGCAAGACTTTGAGAGAGCAAGAGATTTGATGAACTGGTGATTCTTTCTTTCTTCTAGATCTGATCTAATAACCTAATGTCCACTTGATAGAGATCTAATTTCCAGTTGATTTGGAAAGTGTTTTAATTGTGATTTTGTTTTGTTTCAACCGATGGAGGGTATTATTACTGTTAAAAAAGTCGAGCTACATCATTTTGGAATGTAGTAGTATTTAATCTGAGTCTTTTTATTTATTTAGCTACTTATTTTTATTTTTGTTTTGGGATCAGAGCAGCACTAATATGGGCATTTTGGACTGCCTCAATCTGACATAAAAATTGGATAATTTTTTAAGACTAAAATTAAAATAGTAGTGAAATTGAGAGGCCTTTTTATCAAGTGTGTCAAGTACAGATGCTACAGGTGGGAGTAGCAGGGGAGGCACTCCAACTCGTTCTCTTCCCTACTTTTTGTCAAATCTCCGTCAATCAAATTTGCCCGGAAAACCTCCCCGCCATTTTCATTACAACAATGGTTAAAGAAGCAAAAATTGGTGCTTATTTTCATCTGAATTCCGGAGGGGATAGCAGGTACAACTCTTTTTTTTTTTTTTTTTTTTTGTTGAGAATGGAACTCCTTCAGCAGCATGTTATTAACCATGCTCTTCACCGATTAATGAAAAAATTGTAATGGGTTAGTAAATTGTCGCCGCTAGCTTTGACAAAATTGATGATAATCAATCTTAAAGAGTTGCAATTTCAATCTGCCTGTTCTTTGTCATGATATTGACTTATATTATAATTTTATATGTATTTTCGAATTTATGTATTTGGCGGTCTATGATGTCATTTAACTAGAAAGTGACGTCAGCTAAGTCGTTAGCTATATAAGGGTGTAAAAGAAGTGTCATTAGGTCATGTTGAATGTAATAGTCTGATCTTCTCTCCTATCAATAACACTTCTTCTCCTTCGTCCCCAATTTCTTCTCCTCTACCTCCAATTTTTGTTAATTTTATCCGGTTAATTGTTCAATTCGTGACATTTGGTATCAGAGACACCGTTCCTCCACCATTTATCCGACTCCGTCTTCTCCGCTTTCTAACTTTTTCGCTTTGTAACAAGAAAAAACAAAAAAACAAAAAAAACACAAAAAAAAAAAAATCAGTATGGTGTTCAAATTCGCTGAAGCAGAATTTCATTGGCAATGGAGATGGTTCTGTAGACCTAACCAAAGGATTGGAATGTCTGTAGAAGATTATTACTCTCGGTTTTGCGACTGGAAAGAGGAAATGATTAGCTTATCATTTCTAGCTGAAGAAGAGGATTATATTGACGGATTCATTGAAAATTTGAGTTGGGACATTCGATTGAGGTCATCTAACTACAGATCGAGTAAGAGTGGATTGATTAATGCTTTCTACAATGCAAAATTTGAGGAATCAATGATGTTTATTGACGAGAATCTCAAGAAGATAAAAGCAAACAGGGTGTTTGAAGATATTCCCGGCCGAGTCCCTGCTGATGAATTTCAAGTGGCTGTGGGAAAGGACTCTGCCTGCAATGTGTTCGACAAAATGACCGAATCAACTCCAACAGAGAGCTTGGAAATTTTGACGATGGATTACCCTCAAGTTCTGGGAAATGACAATTCCAACTTAGCCATGGCTAATGGAAATCCAATTGAGGAGGTGCTAGAATCAGAGGATGAGAATTATTACGATGTTAATGCACAAGGAAACGACGATGTAGCAATGCGGTTAGAAGTTGATTCTGGAAAGGTTGTCATGGCAAATGAAGTTGCCTACAAAATGTTCGACGATTCGACCGACAAATCGACTGAGCCAAATTTTACAGGTTTGAATTTGTTTTCTGGAAAGTCTTACCCCATTTCAACGATGGAAGAAGTTGAATTTCCTTCACTCAAAGCTGGAGTTCAGTTGATGGAGAAGGATGAGGAGTTATTTCCATCAAAACTCGAAGTTGTAAAAGTTGCCTACAAAGCGTTCGATGAAATGCCAAAGATGTTCTCTGTCGAGCCAAATGCAGAAATCCATGGTGACAAGGTTTCTATAACACTAAAATAAGAAGATAACTTCAAATCAGATCAGATTCATCTATAGAGAAGAGAAGAGGATAAACAACCTATAAATTCTCTAAAATACCCATTTATTCCTTTATTTTTCTTGGCCCCAACCCACCTTCTCTAGGATTGAGATCCTTTTATAGCCTCTCATCTAACTTGGAGAGCAAGGGTGAGCCTTAAACCCATTCTAGAAGGGTTCTAGAACCCAACCCACCCAAAACGTGAAAGTGAAATCGAAGATTGAAGAGAGGGGCACTGAGAGGGATTTTGAGAGCCAATGCGTTGAACCAATTGTCAGTCGGTAAATAAGCTAAAGAAAACCAAAGTCACTAAATAATAATGAACAAGTATACTTTTCTCGGTCCCACTTATCTATAATTCTTGTATTTGCATATTTAAACTTATGGTACTAAAATCTGTTTTGGAGATGTAGCTTAAGGTCCATTGGTTTTGGCTATAATTCTTGTATTTACATATTTAAACTTAAGTACTATAATCTGTTTTGGACATTTATCCTCAGCATTAAATGGGATCATTTGGGATCATTTTGGTTTGTACCTCTAATGTATGAATCTAAAGGCAGAAGTACTTCTGGGGATGTATGAATCTAAAGGCATCACAACTACTTCTGGGGATGTTGTACATTATTATATGTTGCTTTGCAAAACTAATGCAAGCTAAATATGTATTATTTTGTAATATTTGAAATACTATAAAGATGTACTATATATATATATATATATATGGATATTATATAATAACTGTAAATTATTTTATAGTTTTCTAGGAATGAAAAATAAGAATTTTATTGAGAATGCCCTTAATCCTAATAAACAAAATTATAAATTACACCTTACCCATGACCCTTAAACTCCACCTCCAACTCAATTCCCCTAAGGCGAAATACAAAGTTATTAGCCTTTCAAACAGTAAAAGACTACTCTCACTTGTTTTTAATCAGTTTGAAATAAATAAATTGGGTTTTTTTTTTGATTGATTGGTTAGAGATTAACCTCCATTTTTTTTTTGGCACTTTGTACAATAAGAAGTGAAGAAAATTGGGAGTACTTAGTAAACGTGCAAGCTAAAGATACAAAAGTTCTCATACTAGTAACATACAAAAATTCATACTAGGAGAAAATTCATACTAGTAACATACAAAAAGAACTGAAAGTAGCAAATGGAAAAAGAAAACAAAAAGGAGAGAAAGTTATAAAAGAAAAACGATTGTAAAAAAATTATGGTGCTGACAAAGGGATTTGATCCCATATGTGCACAAGTTAATTAAGCGTGCACAGTACCACTGCACCATCTCTCTCAACGTATTTTTTAAGCTTAGACAAAAGTACTATAATCTATGAAGGTAGTTCACTGAATATTAATAGATTCTAAGGGCATTTTATTAATTTCGGAAAATTTCATAATTTGTACCATGAAAAAAATAGTTAAGTACTAATCTGATTGTACTTTTGTCCTTAAAGTCATTTTAACTTAAAAAATTTGTTCACAATAGAAGTCGCTTGTACTTATCATATTTTTTCTTAATCATACATCTCATTTTTACAGATTAAAACATTTATAAATGCTAGTCAAAAGATACTTTTGACTATATGAGTAATATTACGCCATGCCATGCCCCTTCCAATTTTATGTTGCTTTTAAGTTTCACGAATTTTTTGATAGGCAAAACGCATGAGGTAGTCACTTCATTTAAGTTGCACCTAAATAACATAAAATTTTGATATGCAAAACATAGAAACCGTCACATCGGCTAGATTAAATCAAAGAAAAAACAATATGATAAAATGATAAAAAAACAATGCACATATTCAGAAAATGACACTGCCTATAATAACCTACAAAGCTTGCAAAATTTTAAATATTGCTGAAAATGTTTTTTGCAACACATTCAATAAAAATAGTGAGTGATATCATTCACGAACAATTTTACATATTATTCATAACCATATCAATTGTCGCTAAATGTACAACTAATGGTCAGGCATAATATGTATATATTCTCACTAATCAAAACCAACGGCAGTTAACTTCTCCACACTAAATGCGGGGGGCTACATGGCATAGCTGCAAAATGAGAAAGAAATTCAATAACACAGCTTCTACACTGAAAGTTCATCATTACAAATTAACATTCTATTTTCGTTTCCATGTATCCAACTTAAGAAATTAGGATAAATAATTCTTTATTGATTGATTCAATACACAACTGATTGCATCATTATATCAATGTTCATTATACCAGAAATGAAAAACTCAATCTTATCTAGATCTTAGCCACCACACTTGACATATAACCACTAACCGAGTCCATCTCATAACTAAGGCTCGATTCATAACTAGGTTCGGCTCAACTCACTTATACTTAACTGCCCCCTCAAACTAAAAGGAGAACAATCCATATTAAGTTTCGGTCTAGAAAAAGTAAATTGTGCACCAGTAACAAGTTATGTAAGACAATCTGCAAGTTGATTAAAAGAAGAGACATGGGAGACTTGAAGATGTCCTGCCAGAACATGATGACAAACTGATGTTGCGTGGAACACCAGATTTGCGGTAACAGTGTTTATCTTGAGGATATAAGACTGATATGAACGATTTCTCCGGTGTGGTTAGGGTGGCGAGTAAGAACAAGGTGCCGGATCAGTTTATAAGATAAACTGATTGATCAGTCGACAAATTGGCAGAGTTTCTGCTTGTATTAGATTTATAGCTAAAAGCTTAAGATCCCCTTTCTATTACAATGTGATCCCATATATATAGGTAAAAAGTGAGTCATCTCTTGTTCATTGACAAGACAAGCGAGAGTACATAGCTAAGTTAAGCATGCATGCAATACAAGTGTCCTAGCCGGTTTGTAAAGTGTTGCCAGCTGGATTGGCCAGCTGGATAAGCATGGCGAGCAGCGAGTATCGAGAAATATGGTCGAGCAGCGGACTCACTTGTGCCTTGAGTATATAGTTTGGAATCACATGGAGAGAATGAATCCGGCTAACTGGTGGCGGACATGTCCCGGCCGGTGGCGAGCGACTAGAAGGAGTCTGGTGGCAGCGGCCAGCGGTGATAAAAGCCCATTTATCTGTGTTGATGGGCCAAGATTGTAGGCCCAATATGGATGAACAGGGCCCCATTCCAATCCGGGTATATCAATGGCCCCCTACTCTGTGCCTGGCGTGTCCGCCAAGGCGGAGAGTAGAACTTGAAAAAGAACTTTCGATGGAGCTCCTTCGTAGTCGCTTGTGATAGAGGCTTTCGATACTGTTTTATCGAGCTTGAACTAGTGTTGGTGAAAACCACTAGCCATATGCTGTGCATTTGTAGCGGACAGGCTTGATCGCCGATACCATTCTATCGGGCTTGAATCAGTGTTAGTATCGCGTAACGAATTACCGATTATATGCTGTGCATTTGTAGCGGACAGGCTTGATTGCCGACAACGTTCTGTCGGGCTTATTTTAAGTGATAGCGCTCTATCAAGGATGCTTTGTCAGGATAAGCTTTAGCGGGCATTGATCGAGGGTAGCCGCTTGAAATAAGGTTGACAATATGCTGAAGTCATTTATTCTGCGGGTAGTTGATGGTCGCTAGAAAGATTTAAACGGTTGGAAAGTAATAACGGACGTATCGGTACACGAAACGTCACATCAGTCACGTGCACTGACACGGCGGTTGGAACTGAACCGTCCTTAGCTCTGATTGGCGGAGAAAAATTGGTAACCGTTCGCCATCATTACGTTTGAATTTTGAAAATCCCAAACGTCGTTTCCCTCTCTTTTCCTCCTATAAATAGAGGAGTCCCCCCCAACTCATCCACTTTTCGGTTTTCTTCTCTCGGATAAATTCCTTCGGTGATAAACCAAGAACTTCCGGCGATTTACAAGCGATTCCGACGAGTGCTTATTCCGATCAAAGATCAACGTTTTATCATCTTTATTATCAATCGGTACTCTACTTTACTCCTTTATTGCTTGTTGATTAATTATGCTCTTTATTTCTCCTATTTCTCTTACAAAATTTTGACGAATGCTGTGACTCTTGTCTCTGCGATTGTACCTCTTTCTGATGAATGCCATGAGCCCAATCTGTTATGCTTTTCTGTGATTTCGATCCTTCTTTTTGATTGCTAAAAAATACTCTTATATGCATGTGCTCCGATTGATACTCCTTTGTTTATGCTTTCCAGTATTTGGGGTCTATGCATTTTAGGGTTTCGAATTTGGGGGTTTTTCTGGGGAGATGTTTGGGGTTTTTACGGGAATTTTGTATCGTTTAAGGAAGATGGAAGGGCGAGGTGTCGGGGTGTGATTTCTTTCACCTCGACCCGATTTCCATGTCCGGGTGATAAGGCGATCCACCTTGCCCTTTTTCTTTTCCGAGAATGTCATCGGAGCACACACGATCGGACGAAGAGGCTAGGGCCGCGGCGGGTTATGGGTCGGAGGAGGTGAGCATGGAGGATGCTAGCTCAGCGGTGACGAGGAGGAGATGGAAGGAAATCCAAACCCTGGACCCATTAACATAGAATCGACCCGAGAGGTCGCAGTTATTGGTGAGGGCGCGCGGAGGGCGAGGTCGAAGATGACGACCAAACGGTACTAAGCAATCTCCTCACGGGATGGAGAGAGTTTTAAAACCTGGAGCCGCTAAACGTAGCGGCAAGATCAAGGAAGCCGTGGAAACCGCTGTGGTATCGGAGAAGCCCAAAAAGTCTCCAAATATTGTTGTAAAAAAGAAAACCGCCGCTGAGGAGCCCGCAAAAAAAAAGAGGGCGCCTAAGAAAAGGTCCGCTGCGGTTGAAAATGAGCTCGCAGAGCAAAAACGGGCAGACAGTGAACTTATAGCCCGATGGAGGGAGTTTAAAGATCGAGAAGATTATACTTCGGCTTTGGGGGCGTATGATGTCTCGGCGGACTATCGCTTTGTCAGCATGGGCGCGACCAACGTGTCATGGACTCCGTGGCCGAGACCAAGCAAGATTATCCGTGGTTGCATTATGATCATTTTGCGGCCGGACTCGGACCTCCCTTCGATCCATTTTTTGTTAAGTTTATGGAGGAGGCTGGAGGTGATGCCTTGCGACCTGAGTTTGGGAGTTGTTCGCGTGGTCATGTCCTTTATCATAATCAGTAGGTTGAGCGGGCGCGAACCGTCGATGCCGGTGCTTTTATATTTTTATAGTTTCTCCCGGAAGGGCGGCGCCGGCCAAATCCAACCGCGTAGTCGATCGAGTCATGGTAGACCCCGCTTGTTATTTGATCTTCCCGACAAGGTGGCGGATTGGGACAAAAGATGTATGAAGGTAGAGTCCCGGGTAGGTGGCCGTTTAAGAAGCTAGCGGAGAATTCGGTCAAGACCGATCACTTGAACAAAATAAAAACCCAATTTGATGATGATGAGTTTATCTCCAAGCCGAAAGACGATCCGGGCTATACCCGTAAAAATGAACCTCGAGGCTAGGGCATTTAAGCTTGGAGGTTGTTGCTTGACGTCGCTCGGCCTATCTCATACGAGCCGGACTTCCTGGAGCCGGTGTCGGCAAACCTTTAATTGTAGTCGACTTGTTGCCGACCCATCCTGATTGGTACGGCGAATGTCACCACGGGAGGTTCATGCCTTCTCAGTGCGAAATCTGCGGCGGTTATCCTAATATGCGAGCACCGAGTAGGATTTTTACTTGCTTTCTTCTTGCCTCTTTTCATAATATGTTTCTTTTAATATCTTCTGGTCGCTAATAAATATTTGTTCCCCGCAGGTACCATGGATAGATTAGTTCGTCGCAGCCAATTGTCAAAGCAAAAGACCGTCGGCGAGGTGAAAAGGGCCGCTGAACTAAAAGGGGTTAAGACAGCCCTTCCCATGGTCGACTTGCAGACGTCGGCGGCCGGAGTCTCTGGAGCTAAGGTCGCAAAACCATCCCAGCCGCCAGTAGTAGAGAAAGCCGCGGTGGGCAAGACTATGAAGCAGACCACTCTTACAAAGCCGCCTGCTGGTGATAAGAAGAAGAGGGCTGCTGTTGAAGAGATTGAGCCCGCGGGAGATGAAAGCGGCTTGCAGGAGGTCCCTCCCCTTAAAAAATCCAGAAGTGATAAGGGTAAGGAAAAAGCTGTAGATCAAGGCAAACCTGTGGCCGATGAGGTTGTGTCTGCGGCCACGAAGACAGTGGTGCCCTTTGCTGGAGTTCCTATTGGGCCTAGAGGTTGTCCCGCCGCCTGGTTGGATAAAGAGTTTATGCGGCAACAACCTCTCGACCGCCCAAGGCACGCACAATTGCAAGGGGTATCGCTGATGTGCCCCCGTTGAGGCATTTTAGATGGGGTATCCCTAGCGACATCCAGCTGGAGATAGGCCGTGGGATAGCGGATAGGGTTGTTATGGCGGATCAGACTGATCCCCGCCGTGCCTTTCTCGGGAGTATTGATGATTTGTGGGGCTTATATGGCGCCACGGTGAGCATGGTAAACCTTCTTCTTGCTTTTGTTTTTATTCTTTTGTCGTTATTTTTCTCAAGTCAATATTGACTTCGCTGTTTAATTTTCCTCCATTAGGTTGGTGCGGCTTGGCGCGGTTCGTCAATGATTATAGAAATACAATAGCCGAGAGCGCCGATGTCAGAAAAGAGCTGGCCGAAACCCAGAAAGCTCTTGGTGCCGCAAATGCAGTGTCCGCTGGTCTTCGTGGGCGGTTAAGCGCGGCTGAGGCGGAGAATGAGAAGCTGAGAGCACAGCTTGCTGAGGCAAATAAGGTTAACTCGACCTCGTGGAGCGAGTAAATCCGTTGCTCGCACTATGGAAGAGATGAAGCCGAAAGTAAGCGAGGCTCAAGCTCGTTGGGAGGCCGAGCAAAAAGCGTGTGCGGATGCGAAACAACCGGAGGATCTAGGCTCGAGTGTTGAAGGCCGCTCAAGACCGCCGCCGATGACGGCTTTATGATGGGATATGACCAAGGGTTTTATCACATCGCGAGGTGCGTCCCGGCTCGCTGAAGGTGGTACTCCCGACCTTGATGTTTTAGAGGAATGGATTCTCACCCATCCCTTCTCTGATTATCTAAGAGAATTCCATGATCGCATACCCTTCTCTGATGTTGAGCTTCAACGCTATGTCCCCGAGTGTGATCCTGACTGGGTGGCTCCTGCTGTGATAGAGGTGAATCGGCGAGGGAGCGTGTGCGCTTGGCTACTGAAGCAAGAGAAAGAGCTGCTGAAGAGGGAGAGGTGGAGCAAACCGTTGAGCCGATGGTAGAGCTCACTGAGTCTGAGACGAATGCAGATCAGATGCTGCACCATTCTCTCCGCGAAGAGAACGTCCATAATGAGGAGATGCGGCCTGAGAATTCTTAATTTTGTGCTCCTTTTTTGTAAGACATTATTTTGATTTCGCATATGTATAACTCTTCTCTTTTCTGTACTTTTGTCCGTACATTTGCCTCTGTAATAGTATGTACTTTGTCCAACTCATAATTTTTATCCACAAGTTTGTTTTTTGTCCGCTCGTTGCTTGTCTAATATTGAGTTCGATTTTTGTTCGCTGGAAAATCGTGACCGCTTTAAATTTTTCCAAATATTGCCCTTATTAATTTGGCCGAGGGCTGAAGTTTGGCCGCTGGAAAGGCTGAAGTTTGGCCGAGGGCTTCGTTGAAAATTTATTCGAACATGTTTAATTTCTACCCGCGTATACTCGATAACATGCTAAAAGAGAAAATGTAAAATCGGGCTTTATTAATTTCGACTCATCCCGCTAGATGAGTGAAGATTACAAGCAAGTAAGAAAGCCTAACCACTCCCGTCGTAAACGAGAGGATAGCCATAACCCTAGCCGATTTATTACATGTAGTACCTTTTGAGGTTGTCCGCATGCCAAGGTCTATTGAGCTCGTAGCCTTGATGATTTTTGAGAACATAAGTCCCTTTTTTGATTTCCCTCGCGACTTGATAAGTGGCCTTCCCGGTTCTTGTCGTTAGCTTGCCTTTATTTGGCTCCATGCCAGTGGTCTTTCTATTTCGAAGAACAAAATCCCCGACCTTAAATGAATGATCGCGGATTCGCTTGTCGTGTTGTTGTTTGGCGAGTTGCTTGTAGTTCGCGAGTCGATGATATGTCGCCAGCCTTTTTTCCTCTATTAGATCCAAGTCGATCTGCCTGTTTAAAAGATTATTCGCTGATTCGTATAATGCGACCCTGATGCTGGGTAGTGCCATTTCGACTGGAATCATAGCCTCTGATCCATAGGTAAGGGAAAAAGGTGTTTCTCCTGTGGGTGTTTTGATCGTGGTGCGAAGTGACCAGAGTATGGCGGGTAGCTCGTCGACCCACCCTCCTGCTTTCACCTTGTCATCTACGCTTTTCTTAAGCATCTTGATTATTTGTTTATTGCCGGCCTCGGCCGGCCGTTTCCTTGAGGATAAGCCACGGACGACTGCCAGTGTTTGACTTTGAATTCCTCACAAAGGTCTGAAAAGTCTTTCCTGAATTGTGGGCCATGATCTGATACTACTGCCCGTGGAATGCCAAAACGTGAAAAAATTTGATCGTGTAAGAAATAACCTGCGGCTTTTGCGGTTATCTTAACCATAGGTTTTGCTTCGATCCACTTTGTGAAATAATCCACAGCTACTATGATAACTTTGCATCCGCCTCTTCCTGGTGGAAATGGTCCGATGAGATCGAGCCCCCACATGTCGAAAGGCCAAGGTGCGGTTATGATGCTCTGCTCGACAGATGGTATGCGGGGGATGTCCGCATGCTTTTGACACTCTGGACATTCTCTAACCATTTTTTCTGAATCTTTAAGAATTGTTGGCCAATAATACCCTGCGGTTATAACCTTCTGCGCCAAAGAGCGACTAGCGGGGTGTCCCCCACACACTCCTTGGTGAAGCTCGATAAGGATTGTCTTGCTTTCTTCTTCGTGAACACATCGTAATAAAGGCTTTGTTGCGGACCTTCTGTAGAGTATTCCATTGTTTATGATATACCTGGCCGCTCTTTTCTTAAGTGCGCGAATTTTATCCGCTCCATCGTGCAAGATGCCGTCTCATATAAGCTCGAATCTCATCGATCCAACATGTAGTCGGCGCCGGTGTATCGATTTCCATGATTTGTGTTTCCTTAATAGCGGGTACAGCTAGATACTCTATCATAATTGAAGGGTCTGCAATTTCTTCTTTGAGTGATAATTTTGAGAGATAGTCTGCTCGCTCGTTGTCCTCTCTCCGGATTCTGATGAACTCGCAATACTTGAAGCCGCTTTTGAATCGTCGAACAATCTCACCATATTTCTCGAGAATACTACAGTGTGTGACATAGTCCCCTGAGATTTGGTTGACGATGAGTTGGGAATCGCAATAGACTTCAACATTTTCCACACTTAGCTCCTTGGCCAGTTTGAGCCCAGCTATGACTGCTTCGTACTCGGCTTGATTATTCGTGGCCGGGAACTCGAACCTTAAAGCTTTTTCGATTTCCTCCGTCGATCCGGGTTCCATCAAAATTACTCAGGCCCCACAACCATTTCGGTTAGATGCCCCATCAACATATAAATGCCAACATTGATTTGGTTTACTCTTGGCCGCAGCGGGCTCATGGGGTAATGGCGAACAGGGTTGAGGCGAGCTAAAGCTTGTCTCCACAATAAAATCTGGCAGCGCTTGACCCTTGATAGCTTTTTTGGGTTGATATTGTATGTCGAACTCAGTGATTTCGATTGCCCATCTGAGAAGTCGACCAGAAAGGTCCGGTTTATGCAATATTTGACGCAGTGGTCTATCAGTTAAGACAACTATCGTGTGTGAGGTAAAGTAAGCCCCGAGTTTGCGGGCGCAATAACAAGCGAGTAGGCTAATTTTTCAATATTAAAATAGCGGCTCTCCACCGGACTGAGAGCCTTGCTTACATAATAAACGGGATTTTGGAGGGTTCCGGCCTCCTTGACAAGAACGGCGGCAACAGCCCGGTCCGAAGCCGCTAAGTACAAAAACATCACATCTCCCTCTATAGGGCTAGCCAAAAGGGGTGGTTTCCCTAGATATTCTTTTAAAGCTTGAAATGCCTGCGAACACTCTGCGTTCCATGAAAAAGTTTTGTCGCCCCTGAGAATTTTGAAGAAGGGGAGACACCTTTCCGCTGATTTTGATATGAAGCGACCTAGCGCAATGACGCGGCCATTGAGCCTCTGTACTTCTTTGATAGTGGTAGGCTCTCTCATGTCAATCAAAGCTTGAATTTTTTCTGGGTTAGCCTCGATGCCACGACGACTAACCATAAACCCCAGAAATTTGCCTGCCTGGACACCAAAAGTACATTTGGCCGGATTCAGCTTCATCGAATGTTTTCGGACATTATTGAAAGTTTCTTGAAGGTCAGCAGCGTGACCGTCCCCAGCGGACTTAACAACCATGTCGTCTATGTAGGCCTCCATATTTCTGCCTATCTGCGAACTGAAGACCCTGTTGACCATTCGCTGATAGGTCGAACCCGCATTCTTCAGCCCAAATGGCATCATTTCATAATAATACAATCCTCCAGCGGCTCTGAAAGCCGTTTTTTCTTTGTCGGGCTCAGCCATCCGCACTTGATGATACCCAGAATATGCGTCTAAGAAACTTAAAACCTCAAAGCCAGAAATAGAGTCAACTAACCGGTCAATTCGTGGCAGCTGATAAGGATCCTTCGGGCACGCTTTGTTGATGTCCGTGAAGTCGACGCACATTCTCCATTTGCCGTTGTGCTTCTTTACCATAACCACATTTGCCAACCAAGTAGGGTAGGCAAGCTCTTTTATGATTCCAGCCTGCAAAAGTTTTCCGACCTCTACCTTTATCGCCGCTTCCTTTTCGGTTGAGAATTGACGCGCTCGCTGTTGTATCGGCTTGAAAGTTGAGTCGACGTTGAGATGGTGCAGGGCGACGTCTGGCTCGACTCCTCGCATGTCGGTAACCACCCAAGCAAAGGCACTCAAATTATCTTTGAGTAGTTGTATTAATTTTTCCCTTTCGACAGGACTCAGCCGAGCTCCTATCTTAACCTTTTGTTCGGGATATTCATCGTTGATGACCACCTCGACCAACTCATCTTCTGCTGTAAAATCGGGTTCATCTCTGACTTGCAACGTTTCACACTCCACTTTGAATGGCTCAGGATCAATAGCGACCCTGATCATGTCGATGTTTTCCATGTTGAGTGGCTGTTCGATTCGAACCCTCTTATTCCCCGTTCTCATTTCATGTATGTATGTTAGGACGGCGGCGGAGCTCGCCGATCGACGTTCCGATCCCGTCCCCAACATAAAACTTTGTCCGCCGATGCGGAATGGAAGCTACCATCCGAAACCTTGTTTTAAAGTGGTGTCCCCATTATCATGTTATAATTGACCGAAGATCGACCACTAAAAACATCACCTTTTCGGTTCGAAAGGGTGCATAATCTCCCATCCGTACATCCAGGTCGATGGCCCCCGACTCGTATCTTATGATTGGTGAAGCCCTCGGGGTGCCATTATGCGGCCTTAAATTAGAATCGCCGAACCCCAACTCTTTGAAGCGCTTGTAGTATAAGATATCGCGGCGAGCCCCCGTATTGACCATCACTCTACCGACACAGCCCGATTGACGACCACCGAGATGCAAAGGCACATGTCCTCTGTATTGGTTGAAGTTACTAGCTCACTTCGAGTAAAGGCAAGGGTCGTTCACTCCTCGCAAAACTATAGGCTTCTCTACATGTTTGTTGATGGACCCAATGCGATTCTTAATCTGATTGTTACTGGGAGGAGGCTCAGTTATCATTCTAATGTTTCTATCGAACTGACGAGCTTGCTGATTCCTCCTATCTGGACCACCGGTATCAAGTTTGAGATGATCATGATGTCCGCGAGCGAGCAACTTCTCTAATGCTCGTTTGAATTGGATACACTCGTCGGTAGTGTGACCCTTATCCCTGTGATAGCCACAAAATTTGGATGCATCGCGGCGGGTATCAGGAACCATTGGGTATGGTTCAGGTATTTCATCTCTGATTTCATTCAATACTTGAGAATAGGAAATTCTGAGCGGCGTGAAATGCTCTTCCTTAAATCTTTCAGGTTTCTTGATTTCCCTATCCGCCCTCTCGCGGGTGTCCCTTGGCGGGCTACGCTCGCCCTCTCGTTTGCCTTTTGCCGGACGAAGACGTTCCCTCGTTTCCCGCAAGCCGCAATGTACTTCCTAGTCGAGCTCAACATTTCTTGCAGGTTCGCCGGTGGCGACAAAGCGAAGTAAGACTTCAAGTATCCCGGCTTCAACCCCGTTTCGAAACTACTCATGACAACGTTGTCCGCTATACCCCCGGTTAGCTCATACACTTTGTAAAATCGCTCATAATAACCGCGGGTACCCTCATTGTCGCCTTGTCGTACTTCATGTAGCGTAGGTCGATATGCGTCTTTTTAGGTCCTCCCACTGACTTAAATTCTGCTATAAACTTGTTGATCAGGTCATCCCATGACAAAATCGATCCAGGAGGAAGGCTGCGGATCCATGATGCTGCCCGATCTTGCATCGATCCCACAAATGCTATACACCAGGCCTCGTCGCTAGAGGTACATAAGCTGATTCTGCTCTGGAAAGCGGATAGCCAATCCAGAGGATCTGTTGCTCCGTGGTAATTTATGAAATTAGGATAGTGAGTTCCTCCCCTTGGAGCCGCTTTCAGTATGCCGGGATGAAGCACACTTGTCCCCCATGTCGGAACCGTTTTAACACCCTTTGTACCTTTCTGTAATTCCTCTATCTGTTTTTTCATGATGCCTATTTCTTCCTGATTTGGGGGTTGAGGTGGGAGCGCAACATAACTTTCTTCAATTTCCGAGTCCCCCGTCCTTCCAAGCGGGTGCGAACTCGCCGAGTGTTCTTTGGTCGCCTTTGGGCCGCACCACGATCGTCGATCGCGGGCCCCAATCTACCTAGCGCATTTCCTACCCTCTTTGGGATGTGAGGTTGCATGACTACTCTCCTCTATTTCTGATCGCTGTGGTCGAACCGTTTTTGGAGGAATGAATGTGGGCTGAACCTCAGTTTGTGCGGGTTGAGGAGGGTTGAATATACGGATTGACCGAGGTGGTAATCCTTCTGCAATGAGTAGTGCATTTCCTTCCCGCATTTCTTCAACATACTCCATGTGCGCTTGCAGAGCTATTTTATATGTATCTTGTTGTGTGGGAGCTCCTCCGGCTGAAATAGCCTCTTGTTCGTTATTTGGGCTAGATGTCCCCGCGATTCCCTTTCCTTTGCTTTTCCTAACCGCTTCCTCGTGTATTTCACGGGCTTTAGTCCTTTCCCGTATGTATGCTCGCATGTCGGTTGTGAGGGCAGGTTGACATCTGCCCCATCTGACATAACCCTTCGGCTAGCCTCTCCACGAGGTGTGCTCGCTCCGCGTGGCAGTCCTTGATTGGCTGCTTTAGCCGGTGTTGCAGGGTTCATGTTTTTCCCGCCAGCCATGACTTGTGATTTCTGGGTGTTGCAACTAAAAGATGACCAAACTTTCCTTACTTGAAGATCTGAAACCGATGAAAAGATGTATAAACCAACCTGGGTATTTTAGATGGATTCAAGCGTGAGTTTGCAATGAGGTTGATGATCTCTCGTGTAAGTTGTTTGAGATGAGGAGAGCAGCGGTTTCTGGGTTGTATTATCCCAAAAGGTTTTAAAGCTTTGGTGACCGACAGACCGTAGATGATGATAACTTCGCCTGAGACACCGTGAAATCGTCTTTGTGGTGGAGTAAGTGGCCTCCAAATGCTGAATGATAACGATTTTCCCGGTAACGGAGCCAACTGATGTTGCGTGGAACACCAGATTTGCGGTAACAGTGTTTATCTTGAGGATATAAGACTGATATGAACGATTTCTCCGGTGTGGTTAGGGTGGCGAGTAAGAACAAGGTGCCGGATCAGTTTATAAGATAAACTGATTGATCAGTCGACAAATTGGCAGAGTTTCTGCTTGTATTAGATTTATAGCTAAAAGCTTAAGATCCCCTTTCTATTACAATGTGATCCCATATATATAGGGTAAAAAGTGAGTCATCTCACTGTTCATTGACAAGACAACTGAGAGTACATAGCTAAGTTAAGCATGCATGCAATACAAGTGTCCTAGCCAGCTGTAAAGTGTTGCCAGCTGGATTGGCCAGCTGGATAAGCATGGCGAGCAGCGAGTATCGAGAAATATGGTCGAGCAGCGGACTCACTTGTGCCTTGAGTATATAGTTTGGAATCACATGGAGAGAATGAATCCGGCTAACTGGTGGCGGACATGTCCCGGCCGGTGGCGAGCGACTAGAAGGAGTCTGGTGGCAGCGGCCAGCGGTGATAAAAGCCCATTTATCTGTGTTGATGGGCCAAGATTGTAGGCCCAATATGGATGAACAGGGCCCCATTCCAATCCGGGTATATCACAAACAAAATGGACATCTATCTCAATATGCTTGGTCGGTGCATGACATGATTATGTCCTAGAGATTTAGCAACAATAATATCACCGTAAAGTTGAGGAATTTTGGGCAGTTTGATGTGCATTTCCTTCAACAGAGACTGCAACCATAGTAATTCTGTAGCAAGATGAGCTAATGCTCGATACTTTGATTTTGTACTCGACTGCGAGACAACCTGTTGCTTCTTAGATAACCGGTAGATGAGTGAAGAGGCAAGGTAAACACATGCAACCACTGATTTTTTTGTCAAAAGGGTTACAACCCCAATTTGCATCGGAGAATCCCCGAATCTCCAGATTTCAAGTAGCAAAAACAAGACCACGATGTATAGTTCCCTTAATGTACCTTAGGACTCTCTTCAAGGCCTTCCAATGTTTCGAATTTGGAACATACATAAACTGTGACATAGTATTCACAGAGAAGGATAGATCAAGTCTTATTAATGTCAACTACTGTAGGCCCCCAATTGCACTTTTGTAAGGAGTGGGATTCTAAAGTGTCTTATTCATCAGGTCTGAGAATTTTCCCAGAAATCATTGGCGTAAGGCATGGCTTCGGGTTTGACATGTCTGTTTTTTCAATGAGCTGCAGGAGGGCATAATGGTTTTGTGAGAGAATTAGATTGTCTGATGTTGGAAATGAGATATTGGCCCAAGATACAATACGTTATTCTCTCTTAAATGGGTCTTTCACAGTCATGTCAATTATCAGTTCAACTCGTATTAATTATTTTCTTTGTTAAAGTAGATAATTAGGAAAAATGACATTTTTTAAAAGAATAACCCAATAATATTTATAGGCAGAAAGACAACTTTTAGATATATAAACAAAATGTTCATGTCTGTTTAGATAGGAATGTCAATTATCCGTTCAACTCGTATTAATTATTTTCATTGTTAAAGTAGATAATTAGGAAAAATGACATTTTTTAAAAGATTACCCAATAATATTTATAGGCAGAAAGACAACTTTTAGATATATAAACAAAAATGTTCATGTCTGTTTAGATAGGAATATATAAACAAAAATGTTCATGTCTGTTTAGATAGGAATTCAGGTAGATATATAAATAAAAATGTTCGTGTCTGTTTAGATTTTTGACTATTTACTGTTTAAATGAAGGAATTCCGAGTAGATACTTGAAAAAATTGAGATCACATACAAAATCGACCTGGTGACCTTAAAGTTAGAGATGAAACACATGCTTAACCAGTTAGGCCAAACCACATATTATTAAAAATCGAGATGAAATATTACTAACAGTAACTTAAAATAAAAATACTAACAAGGATATTTTTCTTTTTTATATTTAATCGAAACGAAATTATCATGTAAAATGAACATATATAACCACACACTTGGTGGGACTTCTTAAGATCTCATGGTCATGGAGCCTCAGCTTAACCGTTTTGGTAAGCTTTATTGACAATAACTAACAAGGTTATTAATTGGCTAAGCTACAGATTATTAAGAGTTGAGACGAACATTTACTGACTGATAGTAACTTTGAAAAAAAAAAATTTGATTTAGTAACATTATAAGACTATAAGTACATAGAACTAGTAGGTCCGCCCTTGATTTTAGGTTTAGGTTGGAAAAGAGAAGAAATATATGAGAATCAGATGAAAAATTGAAAAAACAGACATGTCAAACCCGAAGCCATGCCTTACACCAATGATTTCTGGGAAAATTCTCAGACCTGATGAATAAGAGCCACTTCAGAATCCCACTTCTTACAGAAGTGCAATTGGTGTCTATAGTATCTGACATTCACAAGACATGATCTATCATTTTCTGTGAATATTCTGTCACAATTTATGTATGCTCCATCTTCAGAAGATTGGAAGGCCTTGAAGAGAGTCCTAAGGTACATTAAGGGAACTATACATCTTGGGCTTGTTTTTAAGGTTGCTGGAATATGGAGATTCATGGATTCTCTGATGGAGATCGGGGTTGTAACCCTTTTGACAGAAAACCAGTGGTTGCCTATTGTGTTTACTTTGGCCCTTCACTCATCTCCTGGACATATAAGAAGTAACAGGTTGTCTCATGGTCGAGTACAAAATTAGAGTATTGAGCATTAGCTCATCTTGCTGCAAAAATTCTATGGATGTAGTCTCTGCTGAAGGAAATGCACATCAAACTGCCCAAAATTCTTGTCTCATGGTGGTCTACAAAATCAGAGTATTGAGTATCAGGTCATCTTCCTGCAGAAATCATATGGCTGCAAATGCAAATCAAATTGCCCATAATTCCTCAACTTTACAGTGATAATATTGGTGCTGAATCTCTAGGACATAAGCATGTCTTTCATTCACGGACCAAGTACATTGAGATAAATGTCCATTTTGTTCGTCATCATGTTCGACATCTTCAAGTCTCCCATGTCTATTCTTTTAATCAACTTGCAGATTGTCTTACATAATGTGTTATTGGTGAAAAGTTTACTTTTTCTAGATCCAAACTTAACGTTGATCGTTTTCCATTTAGTTTGAGGGGTAAATAAAAAGACAAGGGCAGAGAATGCCAAGAGGACAAGCCAACGTACGCTACTAGGAGAGTAAGCAAGCTAGCGTTAAGGAAGTATAAGTGAGTTGAACCGAACCTAGTTATGAATCGAGCCTTAGTTATGAGATAGACTCGATTAGTGATTATATGACAAGTGTAGTTGCTAAGAACAAGATAAGATGTTTGTTATTTCCGGTAGAATGAACACTGATATAATGATGTAATCAGTTGTGCATTGAATCAATCAATGAAGAATCATTTATCCTAATTTCCTAAGTGGGATACATGGTAACAAAAATAGAATGTTAATTTGAAAGGATGAAGTTTAAGTGAAGAACTACGTAGCCCCAACATTTACTGAGAATATTTAATCTTGCCGATGTAAAAACCCTAAACCCCCCCGTAAAAACCCTAAAACCCCCCATAAAACCCTAAAACACCATGTAAAAACCCTAAATCCCCCTTAAAACCCTTAAAACTCTTAAAACCCTAAAATCGCCTAGGCGACTGTTTTCTACATTTTACATATCAAAAGTTCATGTTACTTAGGTGTAACTTAAATGAAGGGACTATCTCATGCGTTTTATTGAATGGGTGCAACTTTAAAGCAACGTAATTGGAATGGGTATGGCATAATATTAGTGATATAGTCAAAAGTGTCATTTGACTAGGATTAATAAATGTTTTAATATATTAAAGTTGTTAGGTGAGTAATGAGGAGTATGATTTAAAAAAAATGATAAATGTAAACGACTTCTATTGTTGAAACATAAATTTTGAGTTAAAATTATTTAAGGACGAAACATAAATTTTGAGTTAAAATTATTTAAGGACGAAAGTACAATCTGATTAGTACTTAACTAGTATTTTTTTCAAGGTACAAATTCTCGGACTACATAGGGCTGAAAGGGTGGGTCGTGCCCTCCCCTGAAATTACTAAAATGCCTTTAGTATCTCTATTAATATTCAGTGAACTACCTTTATATTTTAAGCTAAAGAAAAATACGTAGAGATAGTTAGTGCTGTTAACGAGCCGAGCTGAGCCGAGTAGCTGATGTTCAAGCTCGAGCTCGTTAACACAAACGAGCCTAAAAGCCTGTTCGAGCTCGTCTCGAAGTATAAAAAATGTTCGAGCTCGAGCTCGAGATCAAGCTCGCGAACAGGCTCAAACTCGAGCTCGGCTCGTTCAATAGTATATTTTTAAAGGAAATGATTTTTTTTATATCCATTATTCAACCCAAAATACTCATTTAATTAAACACCCACAAAATATTAGTTATTTATTAAATTATTTATGTGTATATATTCCTCAAAAAAAAATTATGTGTATATATGATTTATATTTAATATTTATATTATATATTATATAAGCTCGCGAACACTAATGAGCGTTCACGAGCAAGCTCGTGTTCGCTCGTTTAGTAAAGGAACAGGAGAACCTGATCGAGCTCAGCTCGATAGCATAAATGAACGAGCTCGAAAAAGCTTAAACGAGCCAAGTTCGAGCCTTGTTCGTGAACGCTCAATTCGTTTAACAGCTTTAGAGATAGTGCAGTGGTGCACGCCTAATTATCTTGTGGCTTGTGCACATGGGATCAAATCCCTTTGTCAGCGCAATACATTTTTCTTTTACAGCTTTCTCTTCTTTTTGTATATTTCAAATAAATAATACCGCATGCAAAATTATACAAAATCACACAGATTAAAAAAGTAATTAATATGTCTAAAATATAGTATTGGAAATGTAAATACTTTGTTGGTAAAGAAGATTTTAATATTGGAAATGTATTTTTTTATTGTAGATGTAAATACTTATTGGTAAAGGAAGAAAAAATAATAAATGATGCATTGAAAATGTAAAATGACAGATAAATAAAAAAAGAAATTCTGAAATGTGACAGATAAAAAAACGAAAAAAAGTATTATAATTGCACAATTGTAGAGCATCGTATTTTGTTATCGATACACATATGATACTGAAAATAAATACAACTTCTTACAATTTTAGTTTCATAAACTTATCAACTTGTCAGTAATTATTGACTAGTAAAAAAAGCCATAGAGAAGCTGTGTATCATGGGGCTACATACCTGAACCAAAACCAAAATAACACTTGCAGATTATCTGAACGAACGAGTTGCCCGGCCCATAAGTCTCCAATCCATCATTCCTTCCTGTGGGTGTTCACGGTTTGATTCTCGGTTTTCTTCGGTTTGTTTTGTCCTTTTACACTGCAAATTAAAACTATATCAAATCAAAAAATTGCAACCAACTTGATCTAATAACACACAATTAACTCATGACGGACAAACTTTTGTCATTTAATTTGATCCATAAACTAGTCGACATCTTGTCTAAAATTGAATCTGAAACGATTAGTGAAAAAAATTAAATGTTAGATGTTTAGAAAAAGAGAGTAATTTAGGACATTTATACTATTTTTGTCGTGATTAATCATTAGTTGATTTATTAGTAAATTTGTCATTCTTGACAACAATCTATAAAATAGAGGTAATATGTGTTCAAAATATAAATTGAAGACAACAATATTTTTTTTTATTATTTTAAGAACAACAATCATATTTATAACCTACCACCATGTATGCGATTAAAACGGTTAAGATCTCCTGTCCAATTTAGGTGTCCAATTTTGATGTTTAGTAAGAGCAATGCTTAGGAGCAAATTTTACACCAAACCATTAATTTGGTGTAGCTTTTACATAAAAAATTATTCATAATCTCCAATGCTTCTCCAACAAATAAGAATATTCTTAGAAATATTCCATTTAATTTTATTTTTGCCGGGAGTTGCATTTTGGCAGCAAATTTGCCAGTCAATTTCCAGATGGGAAAATTATTTAAATAGTACGATCTCGAATATTCTAAATAATATTCCATTTAATTTTCATCGCCATGACGATCGCCGATCGGAGAGCATCGCTAAGATCGCAAATGATCGCGATACAAATTGATTTGAAGGAAGAAAATAATGTCTTATTCAGATTTACATCAATTTGCTAGAGAAAATCCTGATCCATATTGGAGTACTACTTTAACAGCAAATTGATGATTTATTGGTGGATTGGAGTTGCTCTAAAAACTATGTAGTTTAATGTGTGTCTTATTCTTTTTTTTTTTTTTTTTGGAGAAAATGAATGAAAAACAAATAAACAAGACCTAAAAATAAAACAACTAAACACCGAAATAAAAATCAAAGGCTCACCATCCAGCCGAGTAAATTCTGAGATCTACCGATCCGTTAGATGTATCAAAGGCTCACCATCATAAATCATTTTAAACCTATGTAGTTTAATGTGTGTCTCCTCGAAGATGCAATAAAACATCGATAGAGCAGGAGTAAAACATGAGATCTATACATTGGCTTTCCAGATTGATTGGCCAAAATTGAGTCCAACGCTATTACTTTATCCTTGATGATTGAGTACAAGATTTATATTGAAACCATACAACTGATATCAATTTCGACGGGTTTCCTCGAAAACTGATTCATAGTTTTTTTTGTCCGAGGTTTGAACTTTCCATCGATAGAGCATGAATAACGCAATAGAACAGATTTCTAAACCTCCTTAGCTCGTCTTCTTGGATTCCAGACATATGAACTCCAAGATTGAATCTTTTGCTGGAAATTAGTATTACCTACGCCCGGTGGATGGATCCGCCCATTTGACAGAAGAGTTTTGGAGACAAAGGAATCTTCCTTTAATGGGGTAAGAACAATTGACATGATTTTCATAGGGGAATGGACCCTTTTGTAGAAGATGGGTTTTCTTGATTATAATTAAGATTCGAGAGTGGTTGATTTATAGCCTTGGCTAACAGTTTCCACAGCAATCTGAAGTTTTGAACAACCAGTTTCCACAGCATCTGAAGTTCTGAACAATTTTTTTTTTTTTTAAAGCTTTGGGTGTCTTCTTGAACAAAGGAAGGTTGTCGGATTTGTATTACGTTCAGATCTGCAAAAATTGGAACTTCAAGGAGAGATCCAATACTAATGCTGTTGGTGCAGCGAATTCGGAGGTTAACCAACCGGTGAAAGGGTATTGGGATTCTTGAGGTTTGAAGTTATATCAATTGAAGGATTTTGAAGATTATTTCTGAAAGGGGTCGATTTTGTAGATCTGGCTGGGGGATCTCTAGGGGTGGAGAGGGAAAGAGGAGGAGGAGGAGGAGGAGAAGGAGAAATATGGGATGGTGTACAAAATTTAATAAGAGAGAAAGGAGTAAAGACTGTAAAACAAAAGAGACTTCAGAAGTCTGTCTTAGACTATCTTCAACAATAACATTCTACATCATCATTTAATTACATCGTTTTTCGTTCCAGTTATACATTTTTAATACTTTATAAATCATTCCATAGCAAAAGGATTGATTTATCTATTGTGTAAACATCAAAGAGGATTTTTGTTGGAGTAGGTGTGCGGGCTCTAATTTGCCCCATCTTGTTGTATAATCTTGTGAGGAATAAAATTTAATCTGGTTTATGCTATAGTAAAAGTTTGAAATTTGCAGTATTTATCCTTCTGCTATCTAATTTGTTCATCTGATCATCTACTTTGTTTTCTTAATTTTGTAATCTTTGAAGTGCTTAGCATTGATTTTAGTGAGATCATAGCTTGGTAATTTCATTTATCCAATGTTATTTTCTTGTCTTATTTATTTGACAAAAAGAAGGAAATGAAATAACAATATATACCTTGAGAATTCATTTTCTTGATAGCCAAATGCGCTTCCATTTGAACCTGACATCAGAAATTGCTGTTCGTTCATTACAGAATGGTGTTCTTAAAGAAAATGGGGCAAGTCTCTTTTCATTCACCTTTTTTTTTTTTGGGTGGAAGTTTTCTCCTGTTATTCTTTGAAAACTGCCGGTAGAATCAATGGAGGAAAGTGAAGATACTGAGGTTGAAGAAGCCGCCAACCCGTTTGGTTTTGATAACAACAACCACCATAAATTATAAAATATCAAGACCCAAGCTTTCCTTTCATGTTTCATACTACAGTTACCATTGATGGAGGAAGTGTATTTGGGAGACTAAAAAAAATTAGATCAAAAGATTTGGAAGCAAAATTGAAATGGGTTTATTAGATTTTAAGGGTAAAATTGTCCAATAGCTCTGGTATTAGCATATTCGCTCTGACAATAACGCTTGCCTCTATTCACTCTTCACTGTTAGCCGGATTTTTTTTTCCTTCGGTCAAAAGAAACTTCTCGGTTATACCCGTGGTGGGTCAAGGAATCGATCATGCCTTAGAGTACGGAATAGGATCCTCTCAAGTACTTGAGGAAGTACTTTCTCAAGTAGTAGTGATCTAACCATACATCCAAAATGTGAAAATCATCTAACCGTATATTTA
Organism: Gentiana straminea; assembly: GCA_036785695.1. Taxonomy (NCBI): domain Eukaryota; kingdom Viridiplantae; phylum Streptophyta; class Magnoliopsida; order Gentianales; family Gentianaceae; genus Gentiana; species Gentiana straminea. Next base: position 13,246,479 of record JAVUPR010000060.1, read on the forward strand.
TATATTCAAAACTACGCCGTTTTTGGTGATAATGTGTAAAAACAAGAGCACTTTACCCTTAAGTACTTGAGAGGATACACTTCCCTTAGAGTACCTCCAAAAGCTTTACTCCATAGTTTCAAGTTTCAAACCGCTTAATAGTAGTACTAGTGAATCTGAGCCGTGAAAGACACGGCGGGGTCAATATAAATCGTTATCAACGATAATATCAAAAAATAGATCCCCAGCGTGAAATAAATCGCGTAAGCTTAAACCGAAACAAATCCAAGGCACAAGATAAATAGAGCAACAGAAACATATCACATTCTCTGCAAGAGGTAGCTCTTTTTTAGAGAAATGAAGATTGTGAATCACTTTTCTTCCAGCCCTATCAGGACTTTCCACCTACAAAAAAAACCACAATTCAATGTATCGGAAAACAATGTCATAAAGTCGATCCCTTTAGCTTCGACTTTACGTAATGAAACATTATAGAAAAACAATAAGCGAACCATAACTACACGGTCAAAAGTCCCGGGACGCCTTAGCTTCCATATCATTAATATGCTTGATAATGTGTTTCACTCATTTTCTATACGATCTTAAAGATATAAAAAGTTATTTGGTATTCCACCGGCATTATGTTGTTAAAAATAATAAAAATATTTAATGTGTTGTCCACGTGGTCACATGTAGCCACACCTTCTTGGCGCGGATATTTGTTTGCCCTTATTTTTTTGTTGTTGTATTTATAGATAAACTTGACTAATCTTCCATCGTACACTACACAGAGAACTTCAAATCCGTCGGTCTTTTTTTTTTTTTTTTCATTTTCTGCACACACTACTAACGATACACGTTTGATAAAAAAAGTACACGGTTTTATTCAATTGTTGTGCCGAAATCGAATCGGAAATTATCGGTCGATTGAAACTTAAAACTAAAACCAAACTGTCTGTTAGAGGTAATAAAAATGAATCATATCGAAATATACACTTTGGTTCGGTTTATGTAACGGAGAATCGGAAAAAAAAATCGGTATCTATATAACGCTAACCGAATTTCCGGTTTTATTTGTTTGCCCTTATTTTGTTGCCCTAGTTTTTTTGTTGTTGTATTTTATAGCTAAACTTGACTAATATTCCATCGTACACTACACAGTAGAACTTCAAATCCGTCGGTCATTTTACCCCCTTTTCTGCACAAGTTACTAACGTTACACGTTTGATAAAAAAAATACACAGTTTTATTCACTTGTTGTGCCGAAATTGAATCGAAAATTTTCGGTTGATTGAACCTTAAAACTAAAACCATACTGTCTGTTGGAGGTAATAAAATTGAACCGTATCGAAATATACACTTTGGTAGCGGAGAATAAAAAAAAAATTGGTTTATATATAACGCTAACCGAAATTCCGGTTTTTACCAAAGGAAAAAAATGCTCTTTTTAAGAGTGGCTCTCTAAGTTGGTATTGGGTTGGAGGTTGATAACCCGGACCAAATTGTCCAATCGCCTCACACATTTGTCTAAAACAATAATTGTCAATTGAATTAAAAGCAATGCCGCTTTGATACACCCACTTAGCCACATATTGATGCACACTTTGAGTTCTTTCTTTGAAAAGTGCATCATTAATGTTTTGTTGCCTTGTTCTCGTAGGAAAAGTGTCATCCGAGACGGATTCCGGGTTGATTTGTGAGGCATATCTATCCATGGGTCCAAGAGGCCTCGGTCTTTTGTTGCTTCCTCCACTTTCAATGAATTCGATTTCATGCAACTCTTTATTAATATCAACTTCTTTCCTTGACTTTTCACGTTCTTCATTCTCGGTTTGCTTCTTCATTACATTTGAAACAAGTGCTTCTTTACAACGTCTCTTGTCTTCCGCGGACGCCATAAGACAAGCTTTAACGTTCTTCTTTTTTCCGGGATGGTATCCGGAAATGTGTTCCTTAATTCGATAAGCTCCTCCACTATATTTATTGCCGCATTTTAAACATATCCACTTCATTATTGTTTGGTTCATACAACACTCCAAACTCCCACCCAATATCGTCACTTTGTTTCTTCAATGGGAATGAAGAACAAGAATTAGACGAACCAACATTTGTATTCCCTCCTTGTTCTTGAGCCATTGTTTATCTAAAAAGAAGTCAAACAAAAATTCAAACAAAACTAGTTACTACTTAGCTAGTTAGCTTATGAACTAAGTAGTCTAAATTATAAACAAATTAAATCAAAAAAAATACATACAAATTATGAAATTAATCAACTTTCATTTCTTGAAGACTTGAACAAATCAACAAAATGTCTAAATCAAATAAGAAATTAAAAACTCTACTAATTCAAATTGTAAATTGTTTACTAATTCTCTTAATTTGTTAGTCATTACTCATTACTTGAATCATTCATTAGTCATTATTTACTACCCATTAGGCATTGATCAACAAAAGTAAATACTAAATACAAAATAAGTAAACAAATTGATAAAACATTTGGATTAAAAAAATAAAAAAAAGAGACAACCACTCACCTCCGGCGGCTGTCAGACTTCGGACGGGCTGTGTATGAGCCGGTGGAGGCCGGCGGTGAACACCTTGGCCGGCGGCGTGAAGGGGAGGAGAGGGAGGGGATATCGAAGAAGAAGAAGGGGGGGGGGGGGAGCGGCTGAAGAAAGGGAGTAAGGGACGGGGGTTGGTTCTTTTTTTTTTTTGCTTTGAAGTGTTTTTTTATTATGTTTTTTTGTATTTATATTATATATATATATGTCAAGGAACAAAAAAAAAATTATGCAACCCTAATCGCCTGATCGCCCAGGTCGCCTAGGCGGCGCCCAGGTTGCCCAGAACCGCCCAGATGACACAATCGTCCAGCAGATGTCGCCTAGGGTGTATTCGAGACGCTTGGGGTGCGCCCAGGGCCTAGGCGGCGCCTAGGCGATCGCTTTTTGCGATTTTTAGAACACTGGTTGGGACAGATTGCCCACACTCTGATACCATGATAAAGATCAAGCGCTTACCGTTGTACTAAAACCGTACCATATTAAAGATCAAACGCTTACCGTTGTACTAAAACCATTTGGTGTTAATAAAGGTTCTACTGTATTTCTTAATAACAGATTGCCCACACTCTGATACAATGTTAAAGATCAAGCGCTTACCGTTGTACTAAAACCATACCATGTTAAAGATCAAACGCTTACCGTTGTACTAAAACCAATTGGTGTTAATAAATGTGCTACTATATTTCTTATCATTTAAGAGTGTGGGCAATCTGTCCCAACACCCCCCATTCAAACCAATTGGTGTTAATAAATGTGCTACTATATTTCTTAAGGACAGATTGCCCACACTACCGTTGTACTAAAACCAATTGGTGTTAAAAAAAATTGTGCAAGTGTTGGACATAATGCCAACACTTGAGGGGGGGGGGGTGTTGGGACAGATTGCCCACACCCTGATACCATGTTAAAGATCAAGCGCTTACCGTTGTACTAAAACCATATCATGTTAAAGATCAAGCGCTTACCGTTATACTAAACCGTTTGGTGTTAATAAAGGTGCTACTGTATTTCTTAAGGACAGATTTCCCACACTCTGATACCATGTTCAAGATCAAGCGCTTAACGTTTTACTAAAACCATACAATGTTAAAGATCAAATGCTTACCGTTGTACTAAAACCAATTGGTGTTAATAAATGTGCTACTATATTTCTTATCATTTAAGAGTGTGGGCAATCTGTCCCAACACCCCCATTCAAACCAATTGGTGTTAATAAAGGTGCTACTATATTTCTTAAGGACAGATTGGCCACACTGCCGTTGTACTAAAACCAATTGGTGTTAATAAAAGTGCAAATATATTTCTTATCTTTTAAGAGTGTGTGCAATCTGTCCCAACACCCCCTCCTCAAGTGTTGACAATATATCCAACACTTGCACATTTAAGAGTGTGGGCAATCTGTCCCAACACCCCCCTCCTCAAGTGTTGACAATATGTCCAACACTTGCACAATCCCCTCAAGTGTTGACAATCTGTCCAACACTTGCACAATTTTTTTTTCAAGAGTGTGGGCAATCTATCCCAACACCCTCATCAAGTTTGGCAATCTCTCCCAACACTTGCATAATAATTTTTTTAATATTGTTCCAACCAAGGTTCGATCCTTCGACCTCTGGTTCTGATACCATGTTAAGATCGAGCGCTTACCATTGTACTAAAATCAATTGATGGAAGTAAATGTTCTACTTTATTTCCTTATCATTTAAGAGTGTGGGAAATCCATCCCAATAAAAACTGATGTGTGCACTGATAGTAATAATTCAGTCGTCATTAATTTGAAATATCAAAGTACGTTTCGATTAATCATAGATTGTAAGCAACTATTCCATGTATTAGTAACTTTCATGAATTACATGTGAGGAACACAATTTGTCTAAATAAATAAATATCGATAACTACAAACATCAACATACAAACAGTATGTACTGTTTCTAATCAAAACATAGGTATGCTCAAGTTTATGTCAATACTAGTGGAAAAACCCGTGCGATGCACGAAAAAACCTAAAAATCAAACACAAATATTATTAAATGAAAATGGCTACATATGTTCGTAAGTGAAGTAATGTATACATATGATATACATTTAACAATGTTTTAAATGACACCTGACATTCCATGTGGAACAACTACTTCGTAATTCCTTCATCATTTGATTCACAAAGACTAAACGTCACAACCTCCCAATAAGGTTTCACAAATTTGTCCGGCACCTGTTACTCACCGTACAACCAAAAAGTTACATTTATAAATTTGCATAAAAAGATTGCACGCATAAAAAAAAACAAATTCATATTAATTATTATGTTAGCTCAGTTTGACATAGCAAAAAACGTACGCATCATTAGTCATCATCAAAAGCATTATACCTACCACCGAGTTAACAAATTTTCATCAAATAAGCTATATTGCAAAATGAAAACGGAAATGATAGTGCCACATGTTTAGGGCCAAATTATAGTGATTTTCATATATATTTTATGAATCAATTTCCCCTATATATGGATTATTTTCATAGATATCGGGCCTTATAGTCAAATATTGAGTAATGGTGTTTTTAATGATTAAATATGAAAACGTATCGATTTTTATGTTTATTTGATGTTTTTATATTATTTTGGAAATTATTACGTTTTGGTATGTTTTTGATATTTGTAGATACCCAATTAATGATGGAAAAGATGATCCTAAAAGGCTAAATTCGAGATGGAAGAGGATCAATTAAAGATATGGAAGAATAAAAGAGATAAGGAAAGAAATAAATCAAGATAAAGATGGAAAAATCAAGAAATTCGATTTCAAGTCAATATGGACGAGCGTCCATCCGCGTACGAGCGTTCAATAGTGGACGGGCGTTTGGTGAAGTAAACGAGCGTCCTAGAAGAGATTTTACATTCGAGTCTCCAGACGCAAGCCGAACGAGCGTTGACTCTCCGTCCAAGGCAAATGGACGGGCGTCCATGTATTCAAACGAGCGTCCGCCGCCGCCTTTGCCTAAACCGCTTAATCTTCTATTTAAAGAGCCGTCGCCCCAACCCTAAGGGCATCCATATTTTTCTTCACATCAAAAAGAGAGCACGGCCGCATCTTGAGAGTTTGAAGGCCGGTCACCCGAGCCTTGTGCTCGGGTGAACCGAGGTTAGATTAGGAGTAGATTATGTAGCTTTTCTTTTCGTTTCCATGGTGTTTCAACCATTGTATCCAAGACTATGTGAGTTCTCTTATGATTAATTTAATTCCAGTTTTTCTTCATGACGTTTGATTTAGTTTGTATTTTTCTATGCGATTTGTATGCCATGTGAATTAGAATCGAAAGATTAGTTCACGATTGATGTTTATAATACGGAAGTTGCGTAAACGCTAGATCACCATAGAAAGATAGGGTTTTTAGCCATTAATGATGACAAGTTAATGAGTTAGATTCCTAGGTTGTTAGGTTCTTTAAAAACGAGAGTTAATTGAATCTACACCCGAGTTTTGTTTGGTAAATCGGTCTCAACACTCGAAAGATGAGAGATAGATAATTGAATTCACTACGAAAGTAGGCTTTCATAGCTTGAGAGATAAGTTCACTAAGAGATTAGGGATTTGTGTCTCGTGAAAGGGTGAAACCACAAACTGAATTAGAATCATGAGATTAACTAGATTGAGATCACATAGGTTTGTATATTGGTTGTTTGATCCCATGTCTTTAGTTTAGATTGTTTTATTTTGTTTTCTAGGTTAGATTTATTTGATTTGTTCTTTGTTTTTTATGTCTCTTTCTTTCGTTTATTTCGTTTAAGAGTAACAATTTAGGAGATTAGTGAAATTAGATTCAACATCCCTTTTCCCTGTGGATCGACCCTGTACTTACCCTACTATGCTATCAACTACCCGATATTTGGTCGGTTAGGAGTTAGTTTTGCATGGTAGTATAGGTTTTATAAATTTTCTTTTGTTTTAATGATGCAAAATCCTCCCAACAAAAGTGGCGCCGTTGCCGGGGAATAGGTGTCATGTTGAATCTGATCTTGTTATTTCTCGATTTTGTTACGTTTATTTTTCGTTTTAATAAAAGTAGCGTTTACCAAATCGAGAGTTTTTATTTTGCCGTGTTTCGATGACCGTAAGGTTAAGAATGTGCAAAAAGTTTTTTACTCGATTTGTTTAAACGTGAAGTATGTGTTTATGTGTTTTACGATCTAACCTCTTTGTGCTTTAATTGAAAGTGGCCGTTTGCTTGTGATCCGTATTGTGTTAATATGTGTTTTAAGTTTTTAGGGTTTGTTCTGCGTTTTTTTCTGCTTGTGTATTCGTTGTATGGACGAGCGTTCAAGTTAGTGAACGCCCGTCCAGTTCTTTAGCTGCAGGTAAACGAGCGTTTGGAAGTATTGGACGCTCGTCCGTTCAAATATTTTCAATCCTGTTCTGATTTAAAGGACCAGACGAGCGTCTATACTTTCTGAACGCCCGTCCGGTCGGTTTTCAAGGCAGACGAGCGTCTGCAAGGTGGAACGCCCGTCCAGTTCTGAACGCTAAGTGAACGTTCGTCCGGGGTTCAGTCCAGGTTCTCAATTTCTTGATTTTATTTTCAATGCTTTTATTTGATGTGGAATTTTCATTCGAGCTTCTGTGGCTAATTGATGTTTACATAGATGTCCTGAACTTATATGTTTTTACCTTTGCATCTATGAATCCATGTTAGATAATTGATCAATTCCTTATATATGATTCATCTAGGCATGTTATAGTGACTGTCGGTTCTCGTAAGCTATAACTGTTCTGATAGTTCATTAGTAGCTAATGTCGGTTCCCGTATGCTACATACCGCTGTGATGAATCTTGTTAGCTTTTAAGACTTATGTGCTTCCTTGTTGTTTTTGTAACTCGTATGGGTAGCTACTTGTCGGTTTTCCGTAATGCTACCATCTTGGGCCATATGAGTTATATACGTTTAGTATAGCTAATCTGTTGGTTTTCCATAATGCTATCACCTTTGACGAGTCTTAAAGCGCGTCTACACCTTGCATGTAATGGCAAGACTTGTCGTTTATCGTAACTTTGTCATTATTTGGTAGACGTTTATTTTATACATGTCGTGTTGCTAATTAGTGGGCTAGTTTTCTTTCTTTTATTTTTTTTTATTTTTGCATATCACTTAGATGCATATCATTTAGTTGCATATCATATAGTTGCATTGTTTTTCTATTTTTCTTTTATTTTTCTTGAGCGTAGTTAATGTCGGTTTCCGTAATACTACCTCGTTTTTTTTTTTTAGGATAGGCCGTAGTCACGTAGTTTGTCAACTTTGTAGTCGAATTTATTTATTTATTTATTTTATTTTTAGGATTGCATATCATGTAGATTGCATTGTAGTATATTTTCATATAGTTGATACTTTGTAGTATTTCATGTATATGTGTCCATCTTTATGTGAGCTTAATTTGAAAATCTCTATAAATTCTTTTCTTCATGTGCTTTATATATGTAATATTTTCTAATCTTTTCCCCGTAGACTCTTTTTGCACTAATCAAGTCTGCGGGATACTTTCTTATAGCTATTGTGCACTTTAAAGATGTATTCGGTTGTCTGTGATGCTCCACGATCTCTCTCGAGCTATGCAAGCAATCCTGGTTCTTGTTGGTTCCTCCGAATTGCCGGCATCCAATCGGCTAAGTTCTCTAATTTATTATTTACGCACAACTTGAGGACAAGTTGCAATCTAAGTGTGGGGGAAGGGTTAGATGGTTTATATGTATCTACTTTCGTTTGCTCATATTTTTATATTTCTATGAAAAGTGCTTAATTTTAAATTTTTTGTTATATCCCGAGTAGACAAAGGCATATCTTTGCTTGAGTTTATATCATTTTTGCTATATTCGTATATTTAGTAATTTTAGTTGTTTCACCCGACACTCTTTTTCACATGCCATAGTAAATGATGAGCTAAATGTTGAAAGCCTACCCCATTTTAGTTGGAGATTTTTGATGATTATAGCATGTTTCTTTGCTTATGTACAATTCTTGAAAAGTTTAGTAGTTTGTATTCTAGGATTAAAGTATGACATCTTGTGAATATCGTAAGTTTGAATGTGATAAGTGAAACGTGATTAAGTCTTTGCAATAGTAATAAATTGTTTACTTGAGGTGTTATGCTCGGTGGTACGTGCTACTAGAAAATAATCTTTCCATTTGCCGCCCGCCGAGAAATCTCTAAGTAAACATAGTTGTAATTGTGTGTGTCGGAAGTTGGTTTATGATTTGGGTGAGGTAGGGTGTACCACGTATGTCCTATTCCACTATGATGACCAAAAGCTCACGACGGTCGGTTTATAGTTGCCTTATGATTGGAGTAAGGTAGGGGATTATCTTGAAATGTCCTATTCTCGCTATGAGGGCAAAAGCTTATTCGATGTGTGTTAGAAAAGTGTGAAAAAAGTGAAAATATTGAAATATATTATTATGAATAAGTAATGACTTAGTTATCGTTAATCTTATCCCCGAGTATAAAGGCGAAGGATATGTTGTAGGGATTATCCTCTCGAGTCGTCGAAATGTTTTAGATATTCTCTACTATTTCTTTTTGGGATATGTATGTTTTGTAAAGTGCTGTTATAATTTTTGAATATTTCTAACTTAGATGGGAAACCGGGCTAGTTTTGGTTTGAATAACTTTCAAATTGTGGAACTTAGTGGAAGTTTATTATGGCTATGCACACACTCACTTGGGTGAACTTCTAAGTTAATAAATATGCTTCATATTTGCATAGATGTTTATTTATCTCGAGTTGGTTTTGTTTTGTTTTGCTCGGGGACGAGCAAAAAGATAAGTGTGGGGGTGTTGTTTAGGGCCAAATTATAGTGATTTTCATATATATTTTATGAATCAATTTCCCCCATATATGGATTATTTTCATAGATATCGGGCCTTATAGTCAAATATTGAGTAAATGGTGTTTTTAATGATTAAATATGAAAACGTATCGATTTTTATGTTTATTTGATGTTTTTATATTATTTTGGAAATTATTACGTTTTGGTATGTTTTTGATATTTGTAGATACCCAATTAATGATGGAAAAGATGATCCTAAAAGGCTAAATTCGAGATGGAAGAGGATCAATTAAAGATATGGAAGAATAAAAGAGATAAGGAAAGAAATAAATCAAGATAAAGATGGAAAAATCAAGAAATTCGATTTCAAGTCAATATGGACGAGCGTCCCATCGAAAGCGGACGAGCGTTCAATAGTGGACGGGCGTTTGGTGAAGTGAACGAGCGTCTAGAAGAGATTTTACATCACATTCGAGTCTCCGGACGCAAGGCCGAACGAGCGTTGACTCTCCGTCCAAGGCAAATGGACGGGCGTCCATGTATTCAAACGAGCGTCCGCCGCCGACTTTGCCTAAACCGACTTAATCTTCTATTTAAAGTAGCCGTCGCCCCAACCCTAAGGGCATCCATATTTTTCTTCACATCAAAAGAGAGCACGGCCGCATCTTGAGAGTTTGAAGGCCGGTCACCCGAGCCTTGTGCTCGGGTGAACCGAGGTTAGATTAGGAGTAGATTATGTAGCTTTTTTTTCGTTTCCATGGTGTTTCAACCATTGTATCCAAGACTATGTGAGTTCTCTTTTGATTTATTTAATTCCAGTTTTTCTTCATGATGTTTGATTTAGTTTGTATTTTTCTATGCGATTTGTATGCCATGTGAATTAGAATCGAAAGATTAGTTCACGATTGATGTTTATAATACGGAAGTTGCATAAACCTTAGATCACCATAGAAAGATAGGGTTTTTAGCCATTAATGATGACAAGTTAATGAGTTAGATTCCTAGGTTGTTAGGTTCTTTAAAAACGAGAGTTAATTGAATCTACACCCGAGTTTTGTTTGGTAAATCGGTCTCAACACTCGAAAGATGAGAGATAGATAATTGAATTCACTACGAAAGTAGGCTTTCATAGCTTGAGAGATAAGTTCACTAAGAGATTAGGGATTTGTGTCTCGTGAAAGGGTGAAACCACAAACCGAATTAGAATCATGAGATTAACTAGAATTGAAATCACTTAGGTTTGTACTTTGGTTGTTCCCATGTTTCTTAGGTTAGATTTATTTTGATTGTTCGTTTATGTTTTTTTTTGTTTTTATGTTTTGTTCTTTTTCTTTTGTTTTTATTTTTTTGAGTAACAATTGGAGGATTAATGAGATTAGATTCAACATCCCTTTTCCCTGTGGATCGACCCCTTACTTATTACGCTTTACTATCAACAACCCGATGTTTTGGTCGGTTAGGAGTTAGTTTTGCATATATGTTAGGGTTATAAATTTTCTTTTGTTAGGATTTGAAATGCATTTAAATGAAGTGCACTGTTGGGAGGGATTTTGCATCAATAACAAAAGAAAATTTATAACCCTAACCTATATGCAAAACTAACTCCTAACCGACCAAAACATCGGGTTGTTGCTAGTAAAGCGTAATGAGTAAGGGGTCGATCCACAAGGAATTGGGATGTTGAATCTAATTTCATTAACTCTCTCAATTGTTACTCAAGGAATGAATAAACAAAAAACGAAAGAACAAAACATAAAAAACAAAAACATAAACGAACAATCAAAATAAATCTAACCTAAGAAACATGGGAACAACCAAAGTACAAACCTAAGTGATTTCAATTCTAGTTAATCTCATGATTCTAATTCATTTGTGGTTTCACCCTTTCACGAGACACAAATCCCTAATCTCTTAGTGAACTTATCTCTCAAGCTATGAAAGCCTACTTTCGTAGTGAATTCAATTATCTATCTCTCATCTTTCGAGTGTTGAGACCGATTTACCAAACAAAACTCGGGTGTAGATTCAATTAACTCTCGTTTTTAAAGAACCTAACAACCTAGGAATCTAACTCATTAACTTGTCATCATTAATGGCTAAAAACCCTATCTTTCTATGGTGATCTAAGCGTTTATGCAACTTCCGTATTATAAACATCAATCGTGAACTAATCTTTCGATTCTAATTCACATGGCATACAAATCGCATAGAAAAATACAAACTAAATCAAACGTCATGAAGAAAAACTGGAATTAAATTAATCATAAGAGAACTCACATAGTCTTGGATACAATGGTTGAAACATCCATGGAAACGAAAAAAAAAAGCTACATAATCTACTCCTAATCTAACCTCGGTTCACCCGAGCACAAGGCTCGGGTGACCGGCCTTCAAACTCTCAAGATGCGGCCGTGCTCTCTTTTTGATGTGAAGAAAAATATGATGTATGAATTAGGGTTGGGGCGACGGCCTGTTTAAATAGAAGATTAAGTCGGTTTAGGCAAAGGCGGCGGCGGACGCTCGTTTGAATACATGGACGCCCGTCCATTTGCCTTGGACGGAGAGTCAACGCTCGTTCGGCCTTGCGTCTCGGAGACTCGAATGTAAAATCTCTTCTAGGACGCTCGTTCCACTTCACCAAACGCCCGTCCACTATTGAACGCTCGTTCGATTGGATGGACGCTCGTCCATATTGACTTGAAATCGAATTTCTTGATTTTTCCATCTTTATCTTGATTTATTTCTTTCCTTATCTCTTTTATTCTTCCATATCTTTAATTGATCCTCTTCCATCTCGAATTTAGCCTTTTAGGATCATCTTTTCCATCATTAATGTGTATCTACAAATATCAAAAACATACCAAAACGTAATAATTTCCAAAATAATATAAAAACATCAAATAAACATAAAAATCGATACGTTTTCATATTTAATCATTAAAAACCTCATTTACTCAATATTTGACTATAAGGCCCGATATCTATGAAAATAATCCATATATGTAGGGGAAATTGATTCATAAAATATATATGAAAATCACTATAATTTGGCCCTAAACAACACCCCCACACTTATCTTTTTGCTCGTCCCTGAGCAAAACAAAACATAACCAAACTCGAGACAAATAAACATCTATGCAAATATGAAGTATATTTATTAACTTAGAAGTTCACCCAAGTGCGTGTGTGCATAGCCATAATAAACTTCCACTAAGTTCCACAATTTGAAAGTTATTCAAACCAAAACTAGCCCGGTTTCCCATCTAAGTTAGAAATATTCAAAAATTATAACAGGCACTTTACAAAACATACATATCCCAAAAAGAAATAGTAGAGAATATCTAAAACATTTCTGACAGACTCAGAGGATAATCCCTACAACATATCCTTCAGTTTATACTGGGTATAAGATTAACGATAACTAAGTCCTTACTTATTCATAATAATATATTTCAATATTTTCACTTTTTTCACACTTTTAACACACATCGAATAAGCTTTTGCCCTCATAGCAGAATAGGACATTTCAAGATAATCCCCTACCTTACTCCAATCATAAGGCGACTATAAAGCGACCGTCGTGAGCTTTTGGTCATCATAGTGGAATAGGACATACGTGGTACACCCTACCTCACCCAAATCATAAACCCGACTTCCGACACACACAATTACAATTATGTTTACTTAGAGATTTCTCGTGGGCGTGGAAAAGATTATTTTCTAGTAGCACGGACCACCGAGCATAACACCTCAAGTAAACAATTTATTACTATTGCAAAGACTTAATCACGTTTCACTTATCACATTCAAACTTACTAGATATTCACGGTATGTCATACTTTAATCCTAGAATACAAACTACTAAACTTTTCAAGAATTGTACATAAGCAAAGAAACATGCTATAATCATCAAAAATCTCCAACTAAAATGGGGTAGGCTTTCAACATTTAGCTCATCATTTACTATGGCATGTGAAAAAGAGTGTCGGGTGAAACAACTAAAATTACTAAATATACAGAATATAGCAAAAATGATATAAACTCAAGCAAAGATATGCCTTTGTCTACTCGGGATAAAACAAAAAAAAATTGAAAATTAAGCGCTTTTCATAGAAATACTAAAAATATGAGCAAACGAAAGTAGACACATAAATCATCTATCCCTTCCCCCACACTTAGATTGCAACTTGTCCTCAAGTTATACGAAATAATAAATTAGAGAACTTAGCCGATTGGATGCGGCAATTTTGGAGGAACCAACAAGAACCAGGATTGCTTGCATAGCTCGAGGATCGTGGAGCATCACGGGACAACCGAATACATCTTTAAAGTGCACAATAGCTATAGAAAGTATCCTGAGACTTGATTAGTGCAAAAAGAGTCTTACGGGGAAAAGATTAGACTTATACAAATAAAGCACATAAGGAAAAGAATTTATAGAGATATTCAAATTATGCTCACATAAAGATGGACACATATACATGAAAATATCACAAACTCGTAGGCTAGGTGCAACTACATGAAAATGTACTACAATGCAAACTACATGAAAAATCCTAAAAATAAAACCCTAAATTTACGGCCCGTGCGAAACAAAATAAAAACAAAGAAAACGAGGTAGTATTACGGAAACCGACGATTAACTACGCTCAAGAAAAATAAAAAAAAAATAGAAAAACAATGCAACTAGATGACATGCAACTAAATGATATGCATTTAAATGATATGCAAAAAGAAAATAAAATAAAAGAAAGAAAACTAGCCCACTCATTTGCAACATGACATATATATAAACGTCTACCACATAATGACAAAGTTACGATAAACGACGCAGTCTTGTCATTACACTAGTGCCGACGCGCCTTAAGACTTATTGAAAGTGATAGACTTATGGAAACCAACGATCATCTATCTAAACAGGTATAACTCATATGGAGAAAGGACGTAGCATACGGAAAACCGAAGTAGCTACCCGTATGAACTATAAAAACAAAGGAAGCACGTAAGTCTTAAAAGCTTAAAAGATTCATCGGAGCGGTATGTAGCATACGGGAACCGACATTAGCTACTAATTAACAATGATAAGAACGAGTTATAGCTTACGAGAACCGACGAGTGACTATAACATGCCTAGATGAATCATATATAAGGAATTGATCAATTATCTAACATGGATTCATAGATGGAAAGGTAAAAACATATAAGTTCAGGACATCTACGTAAAATTAATCAGCCACAGAAGCTCGAATGAAAAATCCACATCAAATAAAAGCATTGAAAATAAAATCAAGAAATTTAGAACCTGGACTAAACCCCGGACGAACGTTCACTTAGCGTTCAGAACTGGACGGGCGTTCCACCTTGCAGACGCTCGTCTGCCTTGAAAACCGACCGGACGGGCGTTCAGAAAGTATAGACGCTCGTCTGGTCCTTTAAACCAGAACGAGTCGAAAATATTTGAACGGACGAGCGTCCAATACTTTCAAACGCTCGTTTACCTGCAGATGAAGAACTGGACGGGCGTCCAACAGAGCAGACGCTCGTCCAACAACAAGAATGCAAGACGAACGCAGAAAAAACACAAAGACAAAAACCCTAATATTCCAATTCTAAACACCAAGAACGAGGCGACCACATCAAATTCAAGCACGACGGTTAGATTAGGAAACAACTAAACATATAAACTTCACGTAAAACAAGTTGAGTAAAAAACTTTTGCACATTCTTAACCTAACGGTCATCGAAACACGGCAAAATAAAAACTCTCAACTTGGTATACGCTACTTTCATTGAAATAAAATAAAAACAAATAAAATGTAACAAAATAGAAAAATTAACGAAAGAAGATTCAACAAAACACCGATTCCCCGGCAACGGCGCCACTTTTGTTGGGGAGATTTTGTAACAAAATAGAAAAATTAACGAAAGAAGATTCAACAAAACACCCATATATGAAAATAATCCATATATGGGGGAAATTGATTCATAAAATATATATGAAAATCACTATAATTTGGCCCTAAACAACACCCCCACACTTATCTTTTTGCTCGTCCCCGAGCAAAACAAAACAAAAACATACTTTCAAAAATCCACATAGTCTGACACGAGATATAGTCAAGATCATGACAAGCTAGTATTCAGCAAATCGAAACTCACTCGGTGATGTGTGTGCAGAACCTACTAAACTTCCACCGATCCTCTCTTGACTTATTACATCAAGCAACTAACAGTTATCCGGTCAAATAAACGAAAACTTCATTCTATCTACAGCACTTACCTAACAAAAAACTAATTACCAAGAACATAGTAACTAGCTCACAATTAAATTCCTTTACTTAGTACCAAGAAAATACCTTTCGGGTCTCTACTGGGTTTAGATCAACTTGACTTAGAATTCCACAAAAAACGTATATTTTATATTTCCTATCGTCGCGTCTCAAAAGTATAACACACTCCCCTACATTAGAGGCAGTCACCCTGAGATCACTCAAACCCTTACTGTCCAAGGTAAACCACACTCCCCATTTGGGGCAGTATCCAAATGGACTCGAGGTGATAGTTACAAACAAAATTCCCGCAAAGAAATTTTATTCATTTATTATTTATAGATATATATATTTAAATCTCTTTGAAAACTCTCGGTCAAATATTATTTCTAACACATTCAAGACTCTCAAAGTTCTCAAGAACACTAAGGTACTGAGATTCTAACTGTGAGTATAGTACGAATTCTTAACTTTCATTAATGCTAAATAAGTGTTATCTGTATCAAGAATTAACTTCCCTTTAACTAACCGGAAACTATTCTATATTTGGCTCTTCATCTAATAGGTTCGTGAAATGAAGTTCAAGTGAGTATCGATCTACCAAACCTATTCTTAGAACATGATATGACTATTGATAACAACTAAAGGTGCCAGATTATAAAACTAGCATGCCATTGAAGTGTTACTCAGGACTAAACAAAAAAATTTTGAAAATTGAAGCACTTTTCATAGAAAATTATAACTAATATGAGCAAATGAAAGTAGATACACATAAACCATCCCCTCCCCCACACTTAACCTACAACATGTCCTCATGTTGTGCAGAATTAAAGAAAAAGAAAGCTTAGCTGATTCGTTGTTCGAAAGGGAGATATGCTGGAAGTGGGTCGACCTCACCCAGAAATGCCCGACGAACTCAGTAGACTGTGGACCATCCACCGGAAAACTGATATCATCCGAAAACTCACAATAGCTAATGCAAATACCCCGCACACTTGAGAAACATGAAATACCTCGGGGATAGGGGAAGATAACATATAAAGCACGGGAAAGGAAGTCTAGAGAATTTTTAGATTAAGCTCATATAAAGATGGACATATACATGGAATATTACAAAGTAGTAGGGCTAGGTGCAACTATATGAAAATGCATTACAATGCAATCTACGTGAAAAATCCTAAAAATAAAATAAAAACGAGGTAGTATTACGGAAACCGACGATTAACTACACTCAAAAAGAAAAATAAACTAGGTGGTATTACGAAAACCGACGGTGACCACACTTAAGAAAAATAAAAGGAAAAATAGAAAAACAATGCAACTATATGAAATGCAACTAAATGAAATGCATTTAAATGATATGCAAAAAGAAAATAAAATAAAAGAAAGAAAACTAGCCCACTATATGCAACACGACATATATATAAACGTCTACCACATAATGACAGGTTACGATAAACGACAGTGCTGTCACTAGTGCCGACGCGCCTTAAGACTTATCGAAAGTGATAGCATTATGGAAACCCAACAGTTAGCTATACTAAACAGATATAACTCATAAGGTTTCCGATGGTAGCAACGGAGACCAACAGTTACTACCCAAATGAGTTATAAAAATAAAAAGAAAGCACATAAGTCTCAAAGCTTACAGGATTCATCATATCAGTATGTAGCATACGAGAACCGACATTAGCTACACTAACAATGATAAGAACAGTTATAGCGTACGAGAACCGACAGTGACTATAACATGCCTAGATGAATCATATATAAGGAATTGATCAATTATCTAACATGGATTCATAGATGGAAAGGTAAAAACATATAAGTTCAGGACATCTATGTAAACATCAATTAGCCACAGAAGCTCGAATGAAAAATCCACATCAAATAAAAGCATTGAAAATAAAATCAAGAAATTTAAAACCTGGACTGAACCCCGGACGAACGTTCACTTAGCGTTCAGAACTGGACGGGCGTTCCACCTTGCAGACGCTCGTCTGCCTTGAAAACCGACCAGACGGGCGTTCAGAAAGTATAGACGCTCGTCTGGTCCTTTAAACCAGAACAGAGTCGAAAATATTTGAACGGACGAGCGTCCAATACTTTCAAACACTCGTTTACCTGCAGCTAAAGAACTGGACGGGCGTTCACTAACTTGAACGCTCGTCCATACAACGAATACACAGCAGAGAGCAGGAAAACGCAGACAAACCCTAAAAACTTAAAACACATATTAACACAGATCACAAAGCACCACTTTCAATTAAAGCACAAAGAGGTTAGATCGGAAAACACATAAACACATACTTCACGTTTAAACAAATCGAGTAAAAAACTTTTGCACATTCTTAACCTTATGGTCATCGAAACACGGCAAAATAAAAACTCTCGATTTGGTAAACGCTACTTTTATTAAAACGAAAAATAAACGTAACAAAATCGAGAAATAACAAGATCAGATTCAACATGACACCTATTCCCCGGCAACGGCGCCACTTTTGTTGGGGAGATTTTGCATCATTAAAATTAACTCCTTCAATCTCTTTTGGTTAGGGTTATTTGTTTTATTGGGTCAATCAAACTCATTAACTTGTCATCCTAAAGGCTCGGGTTATTCAAAACTAACAACTAACCCCTAACCTATATGCAAAACTAACTCCTAACCGGCCGAATACCGGGTTGTTGATAGTAGAGCGAGATAAGTAAGGGGTCGATCCACAGGGAATTGGGATGTTGAATCTAATTTCATTAACTCTCTCAATTGTTACTCAAAGAATGAATAAACAAAAGGAACGAAAGAACAAAACATAAAAACAAAAACATAAACGAACAATCAAAATAAATCTAACCTAAGAAACATGGGAACAACCAAAGTACAAACCTAAATGATTTCAATTCTAGTTAATCTCATGATTCTAATTCGGTTGTGGTTTCACCCTTTCACGAGACACAAATCCCTAATCTCTTAGTGAACTTATCTCTCAAGCTATGAAAGCCTACTTTCGTAGTGAATTCAATTATCTATCTCTCATCTTTCGAGTGTTGAGACCGATTTACCAAACAAAACTCGGGTGTAGATTCAATTAACTCTCGTTTTTAAAGAACCTAACAACCTAGGAATCTAACTCATTAACTTGTCATCATTAATGGCTAAAAACCCTATCTTTCTATGGTGATCTAGCGTTTACGCAACTTCCGTATTATAAACACCAATCGTGAACTAATCTTTCGATTCTAATTCACATGGCATACAAATCGCATAGAAAAATACAAACTAAATCAAACGTCATGAAGAAAAACGGAATTAAATTAATCATAAGAGAACTCACATAGTCTTGGATACAATGGTTGAAACACCATGGAAACGAAAAGAAAAGCTACATAATCTACTCCTAATCTAACCTCGGTTCACCCGAGCACAAGGCTCGGGTGACCGGCCTTCAAACTCTCAAGATGCGGCTGTGCTCTCTTTTTGATGTGAAGAAAAATATGGATGCCCTTAGGGTTGGGGCGACGGCTGTTTAAATAGAAGATTAAGTCGGTTTAGGCAAAGGCGGCGGCGGACGCTCGTTTGAATACATGGACGCCCGTCCATTTGCCTTGGACGGAGAGTCAACGCTCGTTCGGCCTTGCGTCTGGAGACTCTGAATGTAAAATCTCTTCTAGGACGCTCGTTTACTTCACCAAACGCCCGTCCACTATTGAACGCTCGTCTGCTTCAGATGGACGCTCGTCCATATTGACTTGAAATCGAATTTCTTGATTTTTCCATCTTTATCTTGATTTATTTCTTTCCTTATCTCTTTTATTCTTCCATATCTTTAATTGATCCTCTTCCATCTCGAATTTAGCCTTTTAGGATCATCTTTTCCATCATTAATTGGGTATCTACAAATATCAAAAACATACCAAAACGTAATAATTTCCAAAATAATATAAAAACATAAAAATCGATACGTTTTCATATTTAATCATTAAAAACCTCATTTACTCAATATTTGACTATAAGGCCCGATATCTATGAAAATAATCCATATATGGGGAAAATTGATTCATAAAATATATATGAAAATCACTATAATTTGGCCCTAAACAACACCCCCACACTTATCTTTTTGCTCGTCCCCGAGCAAAACAAAACAAAACCAACTCGAGATAAATAAACATCTATGCAAATATGAAGCATATTTATTAACTTAGAAGTTCACCCAAGTGAGTGTGTGCATAGCCATAATAAACTTCCACTAAGTTCCACAATTTGAAAGTTATTCAAACCAAAACTAGCCCGGTTTCCCATCTAAGTCAGAAATATTCAAAAATTATAACAGGCACTTTACAAAACATACATATCCCAAAAAGAAATAGTAGAGAATATCTAAAACATTTCTGACAGACTCAGAGGATAATCCCTACAACATATCCTTCAGTTTATACTGGGTATAAGATTAACGATAACTAAGTCCTTACTTATTCATAATAATATATTTCAATATTTTCACTTTTTTTCACACTTTTCTAACACACATCAGAATAAGCTTTTGCCCTCATAGCAGAATAGGACATTTCAAGATAATCCCCTACCTCACTCCAATCATAAGGCAGCTATAAACTGACTGTCGTGAGCTTTTGGTCATCATAGTGGAATAGGACATATGTGGTACACCCTACCTCACCCAAATCATAAACCGCCTTCCGACACACACAATTACAATTATGTTTACTTAGAGATTTCGGCCGGCGCAAAGTGGAAAAGATTATTTTCAAAGTAGCACGGACCACCGAGCATAACACCTCAAGTATACAATTTATTACTATTGCAAAGACTTAATCACGTTTCACTTATCACATTCAAACTTACAGATATTCACAAGTATGTCATACTTTAATCCTAGAATACAAACTACTAAACTTTTCAAGAATTGTACATAAGCAAAGAAACATGCTATAATCATCAAAAATCTCAAACTAAAATGGGGTAGGCTTTCAACATTTAGCTCATCATTTACTATGGCATGTGAAAAAGAGTGTCGGGTGAAACAACTAAAATTACTAAATATACAGAATATAGCAAAAATGATATAAACTCAAGCAAAGATATGCCTTTGTCTACTCGGGATATAACAAAAAAAATTGAAAATTAAGCACTTTTCATAGAAATACTAACTTTTCATAGAAATACTAACAATATGAGCAAACGAAAGTTGACACATAAATCATCTATCCCTTCCCCCACACTTAGATTGCAACTTGTCCTCAAGTTATACAGAAATAATAAATTAGAGAACTTAGCTGATTGGATGCGGCAATTCGGAGGAACCAACAAGAACCAGGATTGCTTGCATAGCTCGCATAGGCGTGGAGCATCACAGGACAACTGAATACATCTTTAAAGTGCACAATAGCTATAGAAAGTATCCTGCAGACTTGACCAGTGCAAAAAGAGTCTTCGGGGAAAAGATTAGACTTATACAAATAAAGCACATAAGGAAAAGAATTTATAGAGATATTCAAATTATGCTCACATAAAGATGGACACATATACATGAAAATATCACAAACTCGTAGGCTAGGTGCAACTATATGAAAATGTACTACAATGCAAACTACATGAAAAATCCTAAAAATTTTCTGACAGGCTCAGTGTGATCAGGTCGGTCTGAAACCCTACAGCTACTACGGCCCGTGCAGAAACAAAATAAAAACAAAGAAAACGAGGTAGTATTACGGAAACCGACAGTTAACTACGCTCAAGAAAAATAAAAGAAAAATAGAAAAACAATGCAACTGGATGACATGCAACTAAATGATATGCATTTAAATGATATGCAAAAAGAAAATAAAATAAAAGAAAGAAAACTAGCCCACTCATTTGCAACATGACATATATAAAATAAACGTCTACCAAATAATGACAGGTTACGATAAACGACAGTGCTGTCCATTACGTGCAGTGTAGACGCGCTTTAAGACTCATCAAAAGTGATAGCATTATGGAAACCCAACAGTTAGCTATACTAAACATATATAACTCATAAGGTTTCCATCGTAGCAACGGAAAACCGACAGTTACTACCCAAATGAGTTATAAAAAACAAAGAAAGCACGTAAGTCTTAAAAGCTAACAAGATTCATCACAACGGTATGTAGCATACGGAGACCGACATTAGCTACTAATTAACATGAAGACCGGTTATAGCTTACGAGAACCGACAGTCACTATAACTTGCATGAATCAAAATATAAGGATAAGATCATTTACTTAGCATGAATTCATAGATGGAAAGGTATAACATTCATATTCAGGACATCTATGTAAGAAAAAAAATATAGGCCACAGAAGCTCGAATGTAAGCAATCCATACTAAATAAAAGCATTAGGAATGAGATCAAGAAAAACCTGGACTGCGGGCGGCGTTCAAAGACAACGAACGGGCGTTCACCTCAAAATACAGCTTTGGACGAGCGTTCGGCCAAACAAACGCTCGGTTGACTTGAAAACCAACCGGACGGGCGTTCGAAAGTATAGACGCTCGTCCGGTTCTTTAAACCGAACGAGTCGAAAATATTTGAACGGACGAACGTCCAATACTTTCAAACGCTCGTTTACCGCAGCTAAAGCGGACGGGCGTCCAACGGAGAAGACGCTCGTCCAATAACAAGAATGCAAAGCGAGAACGCGAGAAAATAACACAGCAAAACCCTAATATTCCAATTCTAAACACCAAGAACGAGGCAGCCACATCAAATTCAAGCACAGACGGTTAGATTAGGAAACAACTAAACATATAAACTTCACGTAAAACAAGTTGAGTAAAAAACTTTTGCACATTCTTAACCTAACGGTCATCGAAACACGGCAAAATAAAACTCTCAACTTGGTATACGCTACTTTCATTGAAATAAAATAAAAACAAATAAAATGTAACAAAATAGAAAAATTAACGAAAGAAGATTCAACAAAACACCGATTCCCCGGCAACGGCGCCACTTTTGTTGCGGAGATTTTGCATCAATAAAAACAAAAGAAAATTTATAAACCCTAACCTATATGCAAAACTAACTCCTAACCGGCCGAATACCGGGTTGTTGATAGTAGAGCGAGATAAGTAAGGGGTCGATCCACAGGGAATTGGGATGTTGAATCTAATTTCATTAACTCTCTCAATTGTTACTCAAGGAATGAATAAACAAAAGGAACGAAAGAACAAAACATAAAAACGAGAAAAACATAAACGAACAATCAAAATAAATCTAACCTAAGAAACATGGGAACAACCAAAGTACAAACCTAAGTGATTTCAATTCTAGTTAATCTCATGATTCTAATTCGGTTTGTGGTTTCACCCTTTCACGAGACACAAATCCCTAATCTCTTAGTGAACTTATCTCTCAAGCTATGAAAGCCTACTTTCGTAGTGAATTCAATTATCTATCTCTCATCTTTCGAGTGTTGAGACTGATTTACCAAACAAAACTCGGGTGTAGATTCAATTAACTCTCGTTTTTAAAGAACCTAACAACCTAGGAATGTAACTCATTAACTTGTCATCATTAATGGCTAAAAACCCTATCTTTCTATGGTGATCTAGCGTTTACGCAACTTCCGTATTATAAACATCAATCGTGAACTAATCTTTCGATTCTAATTCACATGGCAAACAAATCGCATAGAAAAATACAAACTAAATCAAACGTCATGAAGAAAAACTGGAATTAAATTAATTGAAAGAAATCAAACTCACATAGTCTTGATACAATGGTTGAACTCCATGGAAACGAAAAGAAAAGCTACATAATCTACTCCTACTCTAACCTCGGTTCACCCGAGCACAAGGCTCGGGTGACCGGCCTTCAACTCTCCAAGATGCGGCTGTGCTCTCTTTTTGATGTGAAGAAAAATTAACCCAAAATCTCCTAAGTGAATGATGCAAAATCTCCATAACTCCTAAGGGCATCCATATAAAATGTAACAAAATAGAAAAAAAGTGGAGTAAGGTAGGGGATTATCTTGAAATGTCCTATTCATATTTTCTCTCATCTCTCATATGATTGGAGTAATCATATTTTCTCTCATCTCTCATATGATTGGAGTAAGGTAGGGGATTATCTTGAAATGTCCTATTCTGCTATGAGGGCAAAAGCTTATTCTGATGTGCGTTAGAAAACAAAGTGAAAATATTGAAATATATTATTATGAATAAGTAAGGACTTAGTTATCGTTAATCTTATACCCAAGTATAAACCGAAGGATATGTTGTAGGGATTATCCCTCGAGTCCGTCGAAATGTTTTAGATATTCTCTACTATTTCTTTTTGGGATATGTATGTTTTGTAAAGTGCCGTTATAATTTTTGAATATTTCTAACTTAGATGGGAAACCGGGCTAGTTTTGGTTTGAATAACTTTCAAATTGTGGAACTTCGACAAAAAGATAAGTGTGGGGGTGTTGTTTAGGGCCAAATTATAGTGATTTTCATATATATTTTATGAATCAATTTCCCCATATATGGATTATTTTCATAGATATCGGGCCTTATAGTCAAATATTGAGTAAATGAGGTTTTTAATGATTAAATATGAAAACGTATCGATTTTTATGTTTATTTGATGTTTTTATATTATTTTGGAAATTATTACGTTTTGGTATGTTTTTGATATTTGTAGATACCCAATTAATGATGGAAAAGATGATCCTAAAAGGCTAAATTCGAGATGGAAGAGGATCAATTAAAGATATGGAAGAATAAAAGAGATAAGGAAAGAAATAAATCAAGATAAAGATGGAAAAATCAAGAAATTCGATTTCAAGTCAATATGGACGAGCGTCCATCTGAAGCAGACGAGCGTTCAATAGTGGACGGGCGTTTGGTGAAGTAAACGAGCGTCCTAGAAGAGATTTTACATTCAGAGTCTCCAGACGCAAGCTGAACGAGCGTTGACTCTCCGTCCAAGGCAAATGGACGGGCGTCCATGTATTCAAACGAGCGTCCGCCGCCGCCTTTGCCTAAACCGACTTAATCTTCTATTTAAACAGCCGTCGCCCCAACCCTAAGGGCATCCATATTTTTCTTCACATCAAAAAGAGAGCACAGCCGCATCTTGAGAGTTTGAAGGCCGGTCACCCGAGCCTTGTGCTCGGGTGAACCGAGGTTAGATTAGGAGTAGATTATGTAGCTTTTCTTTTCGTTTCCATGGTGTTTCAACCATTGTATCCAAGACTATGTGAGTTCTCTTATGATTAATTTAATTCCAGTTTTTCTTCATGACGTTTGATTTAGTTTGTATTTTTCTATGCGATTTGTATGCCATGTGAATTAGAATCGAAAGATTAGTTCACGATTGATGTTTATAATACGGAAGTTGCGTAAACGCTAGATCACCATAGAAAGATAGGGTTTTTAGCCATTAATGATGACAAGTTAATGAGTTAGATTCCTAGGTTGTTAGGTTCTTTAAAAACGAGAGTTAATTGAATCTACACCCGAGTTTTGTTTGGTAAATCAGTCTCAACACTCGAAAGATGAGAGATAGATAATTGAATTCACTACGAAAGTAGGCTTTCATAGCTTGAGAGATAAGTTCACTAAGAGATTAGGGATTTGTGTCTCGTGAAAGGGTGAAACCACAAACTGAATTAGAATCATGAGATTAACTAGGATTGAGATCACATAGGTTTGTATATTGGTTGTTTGATCCCATGTCTTTAGTTTAGATTGTTTATTTTGTTTTCTAGGTTAGATTTATTTGATTTGTTCTTTGTTTTTTATGTCTCTTTCTTTCGTTTATTTCGTTTAAGAGTAACAATTTAGGAGATTAGTGAAATTAGATTCAACATCCCAATTCCCTGTGGATCGACCCTGTACTTACCCTACTATGCTATCAACTACCCGATATTTGGTCGGTTAGGAGTTAGTTTTGCATGGTAGTATAGGTTTTATAAATTTTCTTTTGTTTTTATTGATGCAAAATCTCCGCAACAAAA
The DNA here is from genome assembly GCA_036785695.1 of Gentiana straminea. Taxonomy (NCBI): domain Eukaryota; kingdom Viridiplantae; phylum Streptophyta; class Magnoliopsida; order Gentianales; family Gentianaceae; genus Gentiana; species Gentiana straminea. The sequence goes on from JAVUPR010000060.1 coordinate 13,272,092, forward strand.
CAAAAGAAAATTTATAACCCTATACAGAATTTGTTTTATAGGGTTCGAATTATGTTGCGGAGATTTTGCATCATTAAAACAAAAGAAAATTTATAACCCTAACCTATATGCAAAACTAACTCCTAACCGGCCGAATACCGGGTTGTTGATAGTAGAGCGAGATAAGTAAGGGGTCGATCCACAGGGAATTGGGATGTTGAATCTAATTTCATTAACTCTCTCAATTGTTACTCAAAGAATGAATAAACAAAAGGAACGAAAGAACAAAACATAAAAACAGAAAAACATAAACGAACAATCAAAATAAATCTAACCTAAGAAACATGGGAACAACCAAAGTACAAACCTAAGTGATTTCAATTCTAGTTAATCTCATGATTCTAATTCGGTTTGTGGTTTCACCCTTTCACGAGACACAAATCCCTAATCTCTTAGTGAACTTATCTCTCAAGCTATGAAACCTACTTTCGTAGTGAATTCAATTATCTATCTCTCATCTTTCGAGTGTTGAGACCGATTTACCAAACAAAACTCGGGTGTAGATTCAATTAACTCTCGTTTTTAAAGAACCTAACAACCTAGGAATCTAACTCATTAACTTGTCATCATTAATGGCTAAAAACCCTATCTTTCTATGGTGATCTAGCGTTTACGCAACTTCCGTATTATAAACATCAATCGTGAACTAATCTTTCGATTCTAATTCACATGGCATACAAATCGCATAGAAAAATACAAACTAAATCAAACGTCATGAAGAAAAACCGGAATTAAATTAATCATAAGAGAACTCACATAGTCTTGGATACAATGGTTGAAACACCATGGAAACGAAAAGAAAAGCTACATAATCTACTCCTAATCTAACCTCGGTTCACCCGAGCACAAGGCTCGGGTGACCGGCCTTCAAACTCTCAAGATGCGGCCGTGCTCTCTTTTTGATGTGAAGAAAAATATGGATGCCCTTAGGGTTGGGGCGACGGCGTTTAAATAGAAGATTAAGTCGGTTTAGGCAAAGGCGGCGGCGGACGCTCGTTTGAATACATGGACGCCCGTCCATTTGCCTTGGACGGAGAGTCAACGCTCGTTCAGCTTGCGTCTGGAGACTCTGAATGTAAAATCTCTTCTAGGACGCTCGTTCACTTCACCAAACGCCCGTCCACTATTGAACGCTCGTCTGATTCAGATGGACGCTCGTCTTCTGACGATCAAATCTTGATTTTTCCATCTTTATCTTGATTTATTTCTTTCCTTATCTCTTTAAATCTTCCATAAATTCAATTGATCCTTCCTCAACTCGAAATTGGCTCTTTAGGATCACCTTTTCCATCATTAATTGGGTATCTACAAATATAAAAAAAAACATACCAAAACGTAATAATTTCCAAAATAATATAAAAACATCAAATAAACATAAAAATCGATACGTTTTCATATTTAATCATTAAAAACCTCATTTACTCAATATTTGACTACAAGGCCCGATATCTATGAAAATAATCCATATATGGGGGAAATTGATTCATAAAATATATATGAAAATCACTATAATTTGGCCCTAAACAACACCCCCACACTTATCTTTTTGCTCGTCCCCGAGCAAAACAAAACAAAACCAACTCGAGATAAATAAACATCTATGCAAATATGAAGCATATTTATTAACTTAGAAGTTCACCCAAGTGAGTGTGTGCATAGCCATAATAAACTTCCACTAAGTTCCACAATTTGAAAGTTATTCAAACCAAAACTAGCCCGGTTTCCCATCTAAGTTAGAAATATTCAAAAACTATAACGGCACTTTACAAAACATACATATCCCAAAAAGAAATAGTAGAGAATATCTAAAACATTTCGACGGACTCGAGAGGATAATCCCTACAACATATCCTTCGGTTTATACCGGGTATAAGATTAACGATAACTAAGTCCTTACTTATTCATAATAATATATTTCAATATTTTCACTTTTTTCACACTTTTCTAACACACATCGAATAAGCTTTTGCCCTCATAGAGAATAGGACATTTCAAGATAATCCCCTACCTTACTCCAATCATAAGGCGACTATAAACCGACCGTCGTGAGCTTTTGGTCATCATAGTGGAATAGGACATACGTGGTACACCCTACCTCACCCAAATCATAAACCAGCTTCCGACACACACAATTACAACTATGTTTACTTAGAGATTTCTGGCTGGCAGTGGAAAAGATTATTTTCTAGTAGCACAGACCACTGAGCATAACACCTCAAGTAAACAATTTATTACTATTGCAAAGAAATCACGTTTCACTTATCACATTCAAACTTACGGATATTCACAAGTATGTCATACTTTAATCCTAGAATACAAACTACTAAACTTTTCAAGAATTGTACATAAGCAAAGAAACATGCTATAATCATAAAAATTCTCCAACTAAAATGGGGTAGGCTTTCAACATTTAGCTCATCATTTACTATGGCATGTGAAAAAGAGTGTCGGGTGAAACAACTAAAATTACTAAATATACAGAATATAGCAAAAATGATATAAACTCAAGCAAAGATATGCCTTTGTCTACTCGGGATAAAACAAAAAAAAATTGAAAATTAAGCACTTTTCATAGAAATACTATAGATTAAGCAAATGTATAAATACATAAACCCTACTTTTGTTGCGGAGATTTTGCGTCAATAAAAACAAAAGAAAATTTATAAAACCTATACTACCATGCAAAACTAACTCCTAACCGACCAAATATCGGGTAGTTGATAGCATAGTAGGGTAAGTACAGGGTCGATCCACAGGGAATTGGGATGTTGAATCTAATTTCACTAATCTCCTAAATTGTTACTCTTAAACGAAATAAACGAAAGAAAGAGACATAAAAAACAAAGAACAAATCAAATAAATCTAACCTAGAAAACAAAATAAAACAATCTAAACTAAAGACATGGGATCAAACAACCAATATACAAACCTATGTGATCTCAATCCTAGTTAATCTCATGATTCTAATTCAGTTTGTGGTTTCACCCTTTCACGAGACACAAATCCCTAATTTCTTAGTGAACTTATCTCTCAAGCTATGAAAGCCTACTTTCGTAGTGAATTCAATTATCTATCTCTCATCTTTCAAGTGTTGAGACTGATTTACCAAACAAAACTCGGGTGTAGATTCAATTAACTCTCGTTTTTAAAGAACCTAACAACCTAGGAATCTAACTCATTAACTTGTCATCATTAATGGCTAAAAACCCTATCTTTCTATGGTGATCTAGCGTTTACGCAACTTCCGTATTATAAACATCAATCGTGAACTAATCTTTCGATTCTAATTCACATGGCATACAAATCGCATAGAAAAATACAAACTAAATCAAACGTCATGAAGAAAAACTGGAATTAAATTAATAATAAGAGAACTCACATAGTCTTGGATACAATGGTTGAAACACCATGGAAACGAAAAGAAAAGCTACATAATCTACTCCTAATCTAACCTCGGTTCACCCGAGCACAAGGCTCGGGTGACCGGCCTTCAAACTCTCAAGATGCGTTTGTGCCCTCTTTTTGATGTGAAGAAAAATATGGATGCCCTTAGGGTTGGGGCGACGGCCGTTTAAATAGAAGATTAAGTCGGTTTAGGCAAAGGCGGCGGCGGACGCTCGTTTGAATACATGGACGCCCGTCCATTTGCCTTGGACGGAGAGTCAACGCTCGTTCGGCTTGCGTCTGGAGACTCTGAATGTAAAATCTCTTCTAGGACGCTCGTCCACTTCACCAAACGCCCGTCCACTATTGAACGCTCGTCTGCTTCAGATGGACTCTCGTCCATATTGACTTGAAATCGAATTTCTTGATTTTTCCATCTTTATCTTGATTTATTTCTTTCCTTATCTCTTTTATTCTTCCATATCTTTAATTGATCCTCTTCCATCTCGAATTTAGCCTTTTAGGATCATCTTTTCCATCATTAATTGGGTATCTACAAATATCAAAAACATACCAAAACGTAATAATTTCCAAAATAATATAAAAACATAAAAATCGATACGTTTTCATATTTAATCATTAAAAACCTCATTTACTCAATATTTGACTATAAGGCCCGATATCTATGAAAATAATCCATATATGGGGAAAATTGATTCATAAAATATATATGAAAATCACTATAATTTGGCCCTAAACAACACCCCCACACTTATCTTTTTGCTCGTCCCCGAGCAAAACAAAACAAAACCAACTCGAGATAAATAAACATCTATGCAAATATGAAGCATATTTATTAACTTAGAAGTTCACCCAAGTGAGTGTGTGCATAGCCATAATAAATTTCCACTAAGTTCCACAATTTGAAAGTTATTCAAACCAAAACTAGCCCGGTTTCCCATCTAAGTTAGAAATATTCAAAAATTATAACAGGCACTTTACAAAACATACATATCCCAAAAAGAAATAGTAGAGAATATCTAAAACATTTCGACGGACTCGAGAGGATAATCCCTACAACATATCCTTCGGTTTTATACGGGTATAAGATTAATGATAACTAAGTCCTTACTTATTCATAATAATATATTTCAATATTTTCACTTTTTTCACACTTTTCTAACACACATCGAATAAGCTTTTGCCCTCATAGCGAGAATAGGACATTTCAAGATAATCCCCTACCTCACTCCAATCATAAGGCAAACTATAAACCGACCGTCGTGAGCTTTTGGTCATCATAGTGGAATAGGACATACGTGGTACACCCTACCTCACCCAAATCATAAACCAAACCTTCCGACACACACAATTACAATTATGTTTACTTAGAGATTTAAATTTGGCGGTGGAAAAGATTATTTTCTAGTAGTACGGACCACCGAGCATAACACCTCAAGTAAACAATTTATTACTATTGCAAAGACTTAATCACGTTTCACTTATCACATTCAAACTTACGGATATTCACAAGTATGTCATACTTTAATCCTAGAATACAAACTACTAAACTTTTCAAGAATTGTACATAAGCAAAGAAACATGCTATAATCATCAAAAATCTCCAACTAAAATGGGGTAGGCTTTCAACATTTAGCTCATCATTTACTATGGCATGTGAAAAAGAGTGTCGGGTGAAACAACTAAAATTACTAAATATACAGAATATAGCAAAAATGATATAAACTCAAGCAAAGATATGCCTTTGTCTACTTGGGATAAAACAAAAAAATTTGAAAATTAAGCACTTTTCATAGAAATACTAACAATATGAGCAAACGAAAGTAGACACATAAATCATCTATCCCTTCCCCCACACTTAGATTGCAACTTGTCCTCAAGTTATACAGAAATAATAAATTAGAGAACTTAGCTGATTGGATGCGGCAATTCGGAGGAACCAACAAGAACCAGGATTGCTTGCATAGCTCGAGGCGTGGAGCATCACAGGACAACTGAATACATCTTTAAAGTGCACAATAGCTATAGAAAGTATCATGCAGACTTGATTAGTGCAAAAAGAGTCTTCGGGGAAAAGATTAGACTTATACAAATAAAGCACATAAGGAAAAGAATTTATAGAGATATTCAAATTATGCTCACATAAAGATGGACACATATACATGAAAATATCACAAACTCGTAGGCTAGGTGCAACTACATGAAAATGTACTACAATGCAAACTACATGAAAAATCCTAAAAATTTTCTGACAGGCTCAGTGTGATCAGGTCGGTCTGAAACCCTACAGCTACTACGGCCCGTGCAGAAACAAAATAAAAACAAAGAAAACGAGGTAGTATTACGGAAACCGACAGTTAACTACGCTCAAGAAAAATAAAAGAAAAATAGAAAAACAATGCAACTGGATGACATGCAACTAAATGATATGCATTTAAATGATATGCAAAAAGAAAATAAAATAAAAGAAAGAAAACTAGCCCACTCATTTGCAACATGACATATATATAAACGTCTACCACATAATGACAGGTTACGATAAACGACAGTGCTGTCACTAGTGCCGACGCGCCTTAAGACTTATCGAAAGTGATAGACTTATGGAAACCAACAGTCATCTATCTAAACTGGTATAACTCATATGGAGAAAGGACGTAGCATACGGAAAACCGACAGTAGCTACCCGTATGAACTATAAAAACAAAGGAAGCACGTAAGTCTTAAAAGCTTAAAAAATTCATCGGAGCGGTATGTAGCATACGGGAACCGACATTAGCTACACTAACAATGATAAGAACAGTTATAGCGTACGAGAACCGACAGTGACTATAACATGCCTAGATGAATCATATATAAGGAATTGATCAATTATCTAACATGGATTCATAGATGGAAAGGTAAAAACATATAAGTTCAGGACATCTACGTAAAATTAATCAGCCACAGAAGCTCGAATGAAAAATCCACATCAAATAAAAGCATTGAAAATAAAATCAAGAAATTTAGAACCTGGACTGAACCCCGGACGAACGTTCACTTAGCGTTCAGAACTGGACGAACGTTCATCTTTTCAAACGCTCGTTTGCTCTTGAAAACCTCCAGACGGGCGTTCAGAATTCCAGACGCCCGTCGATCCTTCAACTCGAACATCGTTGAAACCTTTACGGACGGACGAGCGTTCATACACCCGGCCGTTCTTTCACCCGCAAGTTAGGGGCCGGACGAGCGTTCACTTACTTGGACGCCCGTCCAAGCATCGAATTTTGCACGAAACGCAGGAAAACACAGCAGAAAACCCTATACTTCAGATCATCAAATTATATCACAGCACACACATCATATATCACAGAGCAGCCACATCAAATTATAGCACAAAAGGGTTAGACTAGATTACACAAACATGTAATTCACGTGTCATAAATCGAGTAAAAAAAAAAAAAAAAAAACTTTTGCACATTCTTAACCCAACGGTTATCGAAACACGGCAAAAAAAAAAAAACCTCAATTTATTCAACGCTACTTTTATTGAAAAACAAAAACAAAAAACACGTAACGAAATAGAAAAATTAATTCAATTAGATTCAACAAAACACCGATTCCCCGGCAACGGCGCCACTTTTGTTGCGGAGATTTTGCATCAATAAAAACAAAAGAAAATTTATAAAACCTATACTACCATGCAAAACTAACTCCTAACCGACCAAATATCGGGTAGTTGATAGCATAGTAGGGTAAGTACAGGGTCGATCCACAGGGAATTGGGATGTTGAATCTAATTTCACTAATCTCCTAAATTGTTACTCTTAAACGAAATAAACGAAAGAAAGAGACATAAAAAACAAAGAACAAATCAAATAAATCTAACCTAGAAAACAAAATAAAACAATCTAAACTAAAGACATGGGATCAAACAACCAATATACAAACCTAAGTGATTTCAATTCTAGTTAATCTCATGATTCTAATTCAGTTTGTGGTTTCACCCTTTCACGAGACACAAATCCCTAATCTCTTAGTGAACTTATCTCTCAAGCTATGAAAGCCTACTTTCGTAGTGAATTCAATTATCTATCTCTCATCTTTCGAGTGTTGAGACCGATTTACCAAACAAAACTCGGGTGTAGATTCAATTAACTCTCGTTTTTAAAGAACCTAACAACCTAGGAATCTAACTCATTAACTTGTCATCATTAATGGCTAAAAACCCTATCTTTCTATGGTGATCTAGCGTTTACGCAACTTCCGTATTATAAACATCAATCGTGAACTAATCTTTCGATTCTAATTCACATGGCATACAAATCGCATAGAAAAATACAAACTAAATCAAACGTCATGAAGAAAAACTGGAATTAAATTAATCATAAGAGAACTCACATAGTCTTGGATACAATGGTTGAAACACCATGGAAACGAAAAGAAAAGCTACATAATCTACTCCTAATCTAACCTCGGTTCACCCGAGCACAAGGCTCGGGTGACCGGCCTTCAAACTCTCAAGATGCGGCTCTGCTCTCTTTTTGATGTGAAGAAAAATATGGATGCCCTTAGGGTTGGGGCGACGGCTGTTTAAATAGAAGATTAAGTCGGTTTAGGCAAAGGCGGCGGCGGACGCTCGTTTGAATACATGGACGCCCGTCCATTTGCCTTGGACGGAGAGTCAACGCTCGTTCAGCTTGCGTCTGGAGACTCTGAATGTAAAATCTCTTCTAGGACGCTCGTTCACTTCACCAAACGCCCGTCCACTATTGAACGCTCGTCTGATTCAGATGGACGCTCATCTTCTGACGATCAAATCTTGATTTTTCCATCTTTATCTTGATTTATTTCTTTCCTTATCTCTTTAAATCTTCCATAAATTCAATTGATCCTTCCTCAACTCGAAATTGGCTCTTTAGGATCACCTTTTCCATCATTAATTGGGTATCTACAAATATAAAAAAAACATACCAAAACGTAATAATTTCCAAAATAATATAAAAACATCAAATAAACATAAAAATCGATACGTTTTCATATTTAATCATTAAAAACCTCATTTACTCAATATTTGACTATAAGGCCCGATATCTACGAAAATAATCCATATATGGGGGAAATTGATTCATAAAATATATATGAAAATCACTATAATTTGGCCCTAAACAACACCCCCACACTTATCTTTTTGCTCGTCCCCGAGCAAAACAAAACAAAACCAACTCGAGATAAATAAACATCTATGCAAATATGAAGCATATTTATTAACTTAGAAGTTCACCCAAGTGAGTGTGTTCATAGCCATAATAAACTTCCACTAAGTTCCACAATTTGAAAGTTATTCAAACCAAAACTAGCCCGGTTTCCCATCTAAGTTAGAAATATTCAAAAACTATAACAGGCACTTTACAAAACATACATATCCCAAAAAGAAATAGTAGAGAATATCTAAAACATTTCTGACAGACTCAGAGGATAATCCCTACAACATATCCTTCAGTTTATACTGGGTATAAGATTAACGATAACTAAGTCCTTACTTATTCATAATAATATATTTCAATATTTTCACTTTTTCACACTTTTTTAACACACATCGAATAAGCTTTTGCCCTCATAGCGAGAATAGGACATTTCAAGATAATCCCCTACCTTACTCGAATCATAAGGCAAACTATAAACCGACCGTCGTGAGCTTTTGGTCATCATAGTGGAATAGGACATACGTGGTACACCCTACCTCACCCAAATCATAAACCAAACTTCCGACACACACAATTACAACTATGTTTACTTAGAGATTTCGGGTTGGCAAGTGGAAAAGATTATTTTCTAGTAGCACGGACCACTGAGCATAACACCTCAAGTAAACAATTTATTACTATTGCAAAGACTTAATCACGTTTCACTTATCACATTCAAACTTACAGATATTCACAGTATGTCATACTTTAATCCTAGAATACAAACTACTAAACTTTTCAAGAATTGTACATAAGCAAAGAAACATGCTATAATCATCAAAAATCTCCAACTAAAATGGGGTAGGCTTTCAACATTTAGCTCATCATTTACTATGGCATGTGAAAAAGAGTGTCGGGTGAAACAACTAAAATTACTAAATATACAGAATATAGCAAAAATGATATAAACTCAAGCAAAGATATGCCTTTGTCTACTCGGGATAAAAAAAAAAAAATTGAAAATTAAGCACTTTTCATAGAAATACTATAGATTAAGCAAATGTATAAATACATAAACCCTCCCCCACACTTAGATTACAACATGTCCTCAAGTTGTACAGAAATAAAAGAAAAGAGAACTTAGCTGATTGTAGTTCTAAAGAAGCAAGCCTGGAATGGGTGCACCTCACCCAAGAAATGCTTGACGAATCCAGTAGACTGTGGACCATCCACCGGAAAACTGATATCGTCTGAAACGCACAATTGCTAACGAAAACATCCTGCACACTTGACAAACATGAAATACCTCGGGGCTAGGGGAGTAAAACATATAAAGCACAGGAAAAGAAAGGTCGAAGAGATTTTTCAACTTAGGCTCATTTAAAGATGGAAAACATATACATGAAATATTACAAAATAGTAGGCTAGGTGCAACTATATGAAAATGCAATACAATGCAAACTACATGAAAAATCCTAAAAAAAACGAGGTAGTATTACGGAAACCGACAGTTAACTACGCTCAAGAAAAATAAAAGAAAAATAGAAAAACAATGCAACTGGATGACATGCAACTAAATGATATGCATTTAAATGATATGCAAAAAGAAAATAAAATAAAAGAAAGAAAACTAGCCCACTCATTTGCAACATGACATATATAAAATAAACGTCTACCAAATAATGACAGGTTACGATAAACGACAGTGCTGTTCATTACATGCAGTGTAGACGCGCTTTAAGACTCGTCAAAAGTGATAGCATTATGGAAACCCAATAGTTAGCTATACTAAACAGATATAACTCATATGGCCTAAGACGTAGCATACGGAAAACCGACAGTAGCTACCCATATGAACTATAAAAACAAAGGAAGCACGTAAGTATTAAAAGCTTAAAAGATTCATCGGAGCGGTATGTAGCATACGGGAACCGACATTAGCTACTAATTAACCATAAGAACAGTTATAGCTTACGAGAACCGACAAATCACTATAACATGCCTAGATGAATCATATATAAGGAATTGATCAATTATCTAACATGGATTCATAGATGGAAAGGTAAAAACATATAAGTTCAGGGCATCTATGTAAAAATCAATTAGCCACAGAAGCTCGAATGAAAAATCCACATCAAATAAAAGCATTGAAAATAAAATCAAGAAATTTAGAACCTGGACTGAACCCCGGACGGACGTCCAGCTAGCGTTCATCCACGGACGGGCGTTCCACCTTGCAGACGCTCGTCTGCCTTGAAAACCGACCGGACGGGCGTTCAGAAAGTATAGACGCTCGTCTGGTCCTCTAAATCAGAACAGGATTGAAAATATTTGAACGGACGAGCGTCCAATACTTCCCAACGCTCGTTCACCGCAGATGAAGAAGCCGGACGGGCGTCCAACGAACGTACGCTCGTCCATACAACAAGAATGCACAGACAGCAGGAAAAACACAGCAAAACCCTAAATACTTCACAACACAGCAATACAGATCACAGCACAGCAGCCTTGTCAAATTAAGCATAGGGGTTAGACTAGGTAACACATAAACATATAAACTTCACGTAAAGCAAGTTGAGTAAAAAAACTTTTGCACATTCTTAACCTAACGGTCATCGAAACACGGCAAAATAAAAACTCTCAACTTGGTATACGCTACTTTTATTAAAAACAAAAATAAAACGTAACAAAATCGAGAACTAACAAAACTAGATTCAACATGACACCTAATCCCCGGCAACGGCGCCACTTTTGTTGCGGAGATTTTGCATCATTAAAACAAAAGAAAATTTATAACCCTAACCTATATGCAAAACTAACTCCTAACCGGCCGAATACCGGGTTGTTGATAGTAGAGCGAGATAAGTAAGGGGTCGATCCACAGGGAATTGGGATGTTGAATCTAATTTCATTAACTCTCTCAATTGTTACTCAAAGAATGAATAAACAAAAGGAACGAAAGAACAAAACATAAAAACAGAAAAACATAAACGAACAATCAAAATAAATCTAACCTAAGAAACATGGGAACAACCAAAGTACAAACCTAAGTGATTTCAATTCTAGTTAATCTCATGATTCTAATTCAGTTTGTGGTTTCACCCTTTCACGAGACACAAATCCCTAATCTCTTAGTGAACTTATCTCTCAAGCTATGAAAGCCTACTTTCGTAGTGAATTCAATTATCTATATCTCATCTTTCGATAATTTGTATATTGAAAAATATTTTCACTTTTTTCTAACGCACATCAGAATAAGCTTTTGCCCTCATAGCAGAATAGGACATTTCAATAGGACATTTCAATTATCTATCTCTCATCTTTGCGCCTCCAATCATTTTCAGACGCTCGTCTGCCTTGAAATTTGTATATTGTTGTATGGGAAAATTTACTATAATTTGTATATTGGTTGTTTGATCATATGTCTTTAGTTTAGATTGTTTTATTTTGTTTTCTAGGTTAGATTTATTTGATTTGTTCTTTGTTTTTTATGTCTCTTTCTTTCGTTTATTTCGTTTAAGAGTAACAATTTAGGAGATTAGTGAAATTAGATTCAACATCCCTTTTCCCTGTGGATCGACCCTGTACTTACCCTACTATGCTATCAACTACCCGATATTTGGTCGGTTAGGAGTTAGTTTTGCATGGTAGTATAGGTTTTATAAATTTTCTTTTGTTTTAATGATGCAAAATCCTCCCAACACCACACCCGTGTGCGCCACATCCGGCCACATCGGATGATCTGCACCGTTGATCGGTGTTAGATCTATATTATAATATAGATCTAACACCGATCAACGGTGCAGATCATCCGATGTGGCCGGATGTGGCGCACAGGGGTGTGGCTGTAGCAGTGCCCGAATGAAAAAACCAATGGACAGGCTAATCTTTGGAATTGTTAAGGTTTTACCTTCCACTTGATCTCCCCCTTATGATGTAGAAAGGCATTTGTTAAAAGTGATATAAGAAAATATAGTAGCGCCTTTACTAACACCAATTGGTCTTAGTACAACGGTAAGCGCTTGATCCTAATATGGTATCAGAGCGGGAGGTCATGGGATCAATCCTTGCAACCAACATTGTTTCCCCAATTATATTGTGCAAGTGTTGGGCTCTTTGTTGGCCTTGTGTGCCCTTTATATGCCTTTGTGTGCCATGTTGGCCCGGGCTTGTTATAGGCCAACACTTGAGGGGGCGTGTTAAAAGTGATATAAGGAAATATAGTAGCGCCTTTACTAACACCAATTGGTTTTAGTACAACGGTAAGCGCTTGATCCTAATAGCATTTTCGTTCTCCATGGATGGGAACAAACGTCGAAGGCTTGATATTAAATGTTCCTCGTCAAACACCTTAAAATTAAGTATGACAACCTTCACAGAGCAAGAAAAAAAAAATGACGGCTTCAATTGAGCGTTCCGGCCACAAAAAATATGCACCTCTTGCCACTAAGAGAGGTGTTTTGATTTTGCAATCAAACCATTGTTTTCGAAAAAAGTTCTCTCGCTCAAACTTCAAATTCTGAAAATGAAAAGAGAAAGACAAATGGAGAAACTTCGTACTTCATAGTGAGAACTCTTTGAAGCCGTAATTGAATCGGAAAATACTGAAAATGCAGCCCATTGCAGACGTTATAAGTCTGTTGATGAAAACAAAAGACATGGGATATGATGTAGCCAAACTTCGTACGTAAAAAAATATAAAAAATATACATCATAGAAAACCCGTTGAATGATAGGCATAACTCTACATCTTAGCAAACCAAAATTCACTTCCTACACAGAGCAACGACTGAGAAATCCAATTGGCAGGCTGTAATCGTTAGAGTTTTCTATCCATTCGTGATTAGCACTTGTGGTGCTAGAAATTTCCCTATCAAGTAGTGTCCACATAGATAAGTAGATAATCCAAAAAAACATGTACGGCCAAAGATAATCATCAATTATCATCAAAATTTGAATAAATGGGAATATTTAGGATGTAAACGAAAACATAATTGAGATTCACCATGGCAAGTTGCAACATCCGTTGTCTACTGATTTCATCTGATTCGTTAATGAAACTGTAACGTCCTCAGACCCCGGGCCTGGTAGCGCTAAATGAGTCATAAATGTCCGGTCAACTGCTTAGACCGCCGTCCTCGCTTGGTCTAAAAGGGCTAACCCAAATTGACAAGACATTTATTTCTCACACTTATATGGAGGTGAACATTCTACTACTTTTCCAATGTGGGACATTACATTTCCCCCCCCCCCCCTTATAAGGGACTGACGTCCTCGCCAGGACGGCCAAGACTGTTCCCGGATCGTCCCTGCCAGAGGTAACTAGAGGCCATCCTTACACCGTCTTCTTGTACGGTGCAGCGCATAGTTCCGTCTGATAGTCGCCCGAAAACCATTCGTAACGCCCCCACACCCCGGGCCTGGTAGCGCTAAATGAGTCATAAATGTCCGGTCAACTGCTTAGACCGCCGTCCTCGTTTGGTCTAAAAGGGCTAACCCAAGTTGACAAGACCTTTATTTCTCACACTTATGTGGAGGTGAGCATTCTACTACTTTTCCAATGTGGGACATTACAGAAACAAAAATTTCCAAAGATTTCGTTGAAGCACACTTAGGGGACCCATTGTTGCTGGTCATTCGTGGAATCATGCGAAGATGAATATGATTCTCTTTTCATAAACACGCACTATAGCAGACATAGATGTGTCGTTGTTGATTGTCATTAATTGTGGGGAGTTGTTGACAGAGACGTGGCCTGAGAAATGGTTTGACAGAAGTCTTTTTTAGTATATCTCCTCATCCTCCGTTCAGATTACCGTGTTTAGAAGAAGTAGGAAAAACTCTACGAATCCTGTCTGCAAAACATCACCCATCATCAAACCTCTAGAAGGACCTCAACCCCTAGAATAAAGAGGTTAACTCTGAATCAACAAAATCATAGACACATTAGATTGAAAATAAGAGTGAAAAGTAAACTGAGTTTCCACACGATCATTAAGAACTTTTCCAAGAAAAAGGAAAAAAAACACAAAACACAAAACCAAACAAACAAAAAAACGTCAATCAAGAAGTGAAAGAAACATATGACATCCAAGCAATCGGTAAATAAAGAAACATACGACATCCAAGCAGGCATCCAGATTCCGTTTTGGAATGGGTGGGAAGATAATGACACAATCATCTTGAGATGAAATTGGTTCGTGAATTAAAATAAATGTGCTGTTGATAATCATGGAAGATGGAAGTTTGAGAGCGATGAGAATGTTATACCTATGTTTGTAGAGCGACGGAAAGTCATTTAATTGAGTCCGCTTGAATTCCCCCATTTTGTTTTAGAAATTGCCGCATTGTAACCTAAATTCCTCAAATAGGACATCAAATTTCGCCGGAGAAGCTGCTTTTCATGTTCTAGGTAAGAGAACACCTCGATTCCTTCCATCACATGTCCATAAAGCAAATTCCGGTAAGAATCTACTTTGCTTTGCACCGTATATCTGCTCCAATCTACAATCGAGCCGTCAATTGAGGAGGATGAGGACTCGCCTCCTCTTCGTCCACCACCGCCGAAGGAAGATCAGTACTATCGGATTCATCCATGAGAAAATCATTCACAAGCTCAGATAGATTTATACAATCATCACCTACATCGTCTTCAGCTCCACCACCACCATGTTCGCTGCCGCTGCTAACATTTTCAGCAAATTGAAATCTTCTAGAAAATTAGACGACATATTTTCACAGTATGGGTTAAAGTTTAAAAGAATGAAGAATTAATGGATATGATTTTGGAAGATAATGCAGTGGTTTTTAAAAAGGTAAGTCAATCTTTGTAGAGCAACGTGGATGGAAGTTATCAGCAGAGGTTGTGGAAGTTAACAGCAGAGGTTGAAGGGAAAGATTCGTGGGGAACGGGGGAAGTTGCCGGCTGAGGTTTATTTTTTTTTACCTTTTTCTTTTTGGGATAAACCGGGTGTGGGTCGGGTCAATTGGCCTTCTGCGGGTCAATTGACAGTTATTCACTCGAATATATTAATATAGATTTACTAGCACACAATGGAAGGGGAGGTTATTGTGTGGTGTCTCCACACGGTGTGGAGACACCGTGTGGCACACCACACACCTTCATTCTGTATTAAAACTGTGTGGTTCTGATCGTTTCACCCGTCACTTCACCTCAAATTCCCTCACCACACAATAACTTCTCCAATGGAAGGCTAGATGTGCAAATTCCAATGAATTATGTCAATATTTATCACCAATGAATTATCAAGTTTAAACGCACTTGATCAATTAGAAAAAAAAATGAGGGTAATGAAATCTGGCACGAAAAGCATATTACATTCAGCTTTTTGTTATAGTGCATATATTGTACTAACAATATCAATAACATTATCATGTGATAAACTATTCGGAAAAGTATCATTAATATAGTTATACATAACAGCAATAATATATTCTGTTGAAACACAGACGAGAAACTTGCACTTGAAGAAAGATAAATCAGATGCAATCTAATAGAAAAATAAGGCGGAAATTGATAAAACGCAGAAACAAAAAGAACACGGTGATTTAACGTGGTTCGGGCGTTATGCCGACTACTCCACGGACAGAAAATGAGATATTTTATTATGCACAGAATTACAAGATTTTCACAAGTGTGTGAATAATACTTTGAAAGACACACTTTGCATTGATTACAACATTGGTATTCATAGGCACAAATCCCAAACCCTAACCGCCAAAGATCTTTGTCGGAATTGTCATAAATACCCCAGATGTGTACCCCAGCTCCAGCTGTTATCGACCAGACGAAACTCAGCTCCAAACTGACTTTCCCAGAAAACTCACTTTTCTTGAAAACTCACTTTTCAGAAAACTCACTTGTAATCAGCAAACTCAGATGTAGAACTCAGCAAACTCAGTTTCCACCAAAACTCAGTTTCCCCCAAAATTCAGTTTCCACCAAAACTCAGTTTACACCAAAACTCGGTTTCTCCAAAACTCACTTTCCTCTAAAACTCAGTTTTCTCAGCTTTTCCCAAAACTCAGTTTCACTTCACAAAACTCAGTTTCAGATTTCAGATTAGTTCCACCAGTTTTAGAGATCAAGTCACAAAACTAACAAATTTTCACCTTGACTTGAACTCTTATTCAACGTCACCAGATTGCATAATTCAGATGTACTTGTACCAGATGCATTCGTCAATGCCAGGATGTACTTGTACCAGACTTCTCCACAGAATCCACTCAGCTGACCTACCCTCAACTGAGTTTCCAGAAAACTGATTATAAGCTTTGAATGTTAAGAAAGTCTAGACATAACTGAAACTTGCTTTGTTGAACTGGTTTAGTAAACATATAAGCAAGATTTTCCTTGGTGCTGATCTTCTTCACTACAACCCTCTTCTCATTTCTCAGAAAATGATATCTCACATCAATATGCTTGGTTCTCTCATTATGAACCTGATCCTTAGCTAGACAAACTGCACTTAAATTGTCACAATAAATCTCAGCTTGATCCTGATGCAGCCCCAAATCACTGACTAGTCCCTTCAACCAGATTGCTTCCTTGGCTGCTTCAGTAAGAGCCATATACTCTGCCTCAGTTGATGATAAAGCTATTGTTGCTTGCAGAGTTGCTTTCCAGCTGACAACTGAATTCCCCAATGTGAAACATAACCAGTCATTGATTTTCTACTGTCCACGTCACCTGCATAATCAGCATCACAGTATCATGTGACCAAACTCTGAGTATCACCTCCATAAATGAGACCAACATCAGTTGTACCCCTAAGGTACTTGAACATTCTTTTCACAACTTTCCGGTGTTCCTTTCCAGGTTGAGCCATAAACCTGCTGACAACACTGACTGCCTGAGCCAGATCAGGCCTAGTGCACACCATTGCATACATCAGACTGCCAATTGCACTAGCATATGGAACTTTTGACATATATTCCTTCTCTTCAGCTGACTGTGAAGCATAAACTGACAAATGAACATTTGATGCCATATGAGTATCTATTGGCTTTGCAGCAGACATACCATACTTTGCCAAAATCTTCTGTATATAGCCATGCTGAGATAAAAAACAGTTTCTTTTGACTTCTATCTCTTCAGATCTCCATCCCTAAGATTTTCTTGTCTATACCCAAATCTTTCATTTCAAATTCAGCACTAAGAAGGTCTTTCAGATTCTGAATATCAAACTTCTTTCTTGCAGCTATCAGCATATCATCCACATACAAAATAAGAAAGATGTATGATCCATCTTCTAGCTGACTATTGTAGACACAACAATCATAAGGACTACTGCTATAACCCAGCTGGATCATGTAACTGTCAAACCTTTTATACCACTTGTTCAGAGCTCGCTTCGGTACCCATACAAGGACTTTTTCAGCTTTGTTCTCGGTCGAATTATACGATTTTTAACGATATTTTTTATATCAATTTTCCCCATATTCTTATGTTTTTCATTGAAATCGAGCTTCATATTTAAATATTGAGCAAATGATATTTTTAATGAGTTAATTTCAAAATGTATCAAATTTAGTGCTTAAATGATGATTTATTATTATTTTGGAATTATATTACATTTTGGAATCATTCATTGTTTAATTAGGAGCTTACAAGTGTTAAAGATTGGAATGGACAAGTGTCATGGATAAGATCTTGGAGGGCAAGTCATGAATGATCTAGAATATCCAAGAGATAAGGTTTGTTACAAAGGATAAGGATGGGTTGTTAAGAGATAATGACAAAGATCAAATGCGTACAACTCGGCACGTGTGAACTCGGCGTTCCAAGCCCGAACCGGCGTTCGAGAACAGAAGCGGCGTTCCAGAATAGAAGCGGCGTTCGGGACACCAAAGCGGAGTTCAAATGCTCAAACTGGCGTTCAGAATGTCTGCCACTGTTTTCCTATAAATATCAGCAGATCCCAAATCATTCAGGGATTCACAATTCAACTTACATTCATAATTTCTCCTCCACAACAAGGAGAGCAGCAGCAGCCACTCTTTTGGAGCTTCAAGGCCGGTCACCCGAGCCTTGTGCTCGGGTGATCCGGGTTAGATTAGGTGCTTTAATTTCGTTTCTTTTTGCTATTGCTGTGCTGATTTTGGGGGCTGAGCATGTTCAAGCTTTTGAACCCTTTTCATCAGGTTTTTCTATTCTTTAATCTAAGTTTGTTTGTATGATCTTTATTTAAAGGTGTATCTTTTCTATGTTTATTTGTCATTGCAATGCATATCGAAAGATCGTTGCTTGTTGATGTTTAATTTGATGAGAGTCATGTTAAACCGTAGATCACCATGGAAAAGATGTGATTTTTTTTAACCTTGATATAACGAAAGTTGATAGGTTAATTATCTAGGTTATTAGATTGAAAGATCTTACACCTTGTTTTGTATGCGTCAATCTCTATAGATCGAAAGATGACGGGATTGATAGGCGAATTACTACGAAAGTAGGATTCATACCTTTGTGAGGTGAACCACATCTTTAGTTAATCAGCATAAGATAATCTTAGAGAGGAGATAGAGGGATTTGTTGGATAGGATGATTTTGTTTGTTCAATTGTTTATCCACCATGATCATCTTCGTTTATTTATAGATGGTAGTTTTAATACGATAAACCAGCTTTTAAAAGTAGCTAATAGTTTTAAAAGTAGACAGAAAAGGTCGTCCAAGAAAGCAACAGGGATTTTAAAGGATTTGTTGGTACAGGTCGATCGATTTACCTTCCTTGTAGATTGGTATGTCCTAGACATCCAACAACCCAATACACCCCTGATTCTTGGACGACCTTTTCTGTCTACTGCTAGAGCCCTTATCGATTGTGATGATGGGCTAAAGTGACTTTGCGTGTTGGAAATGAAGAAGTGAGCTATAGTGTATCTAAAGCTATCAAAAGACCTTCTGAATGTCCAACCGGCTACTCTATCGAGGAATCATTTGATGATTTTAGTAATTTTCTAGATGAGCAAGTCCTTGCAGTAGATTCTGAATACGAACGCTTGATCGATAATCTAAATCAATATGGTAGGATATATTTGAATGAGCTTGGAGTCGAGACTGAAGATGAAGTTGCGAGGCATAAAAATCTTTCGCCTTCAGAGGAAGTGGATTTATTAGAAGCTATGTTGCTTTCCTCTGATAATCTGCAAAGTAAAATTTTAAAGTCTAGTTTGGAAGAACCTCCGATTGATCTTGAGTTGAAACCGTTACCGAAGCATTTAAAGTATATCTTCCTACAAGATGGTAACAAGCTTCCTCTCATCATTTCATCCAAACTATCCCGGATCGAGGAATTAAAGTTAATCAACGTCTTGAAAGAAAATGCGCATGCTTTTGGATGGCAAGTCGGGGATATCAAGGGGATATCTCCGGACATATGTATGCATAAAATCAAGACAGAAGATGGAGCTAAAAAAGTGAGACAACCGCAAAGGAGGCTGAATCCTCATATGCAGGAGGTTGTCAAGAAAGAAATCATCAAGTTGTTAGATATGGGAATCATATATGCCATCGCAGACAGTGATTGGGTGTCGCCAACTCAAGTAGTTCCCAAAAAAGGGGGAATTACAATTGAGAAAAATGAAAAGGGAGAAGAGGTTGCTATAAGACTTGTGACTGGTTATCGAGTTTGCATTGATTATAGAAAGCTTAACGAAGTCACAATGAAAGATCATTTTCCTCTTCCTTTCATTGACCAAATGCTTGAGCGTTTGGCCGGCCATGCTTTCTACTGTTTTCTAGATGGCTACTTTGGTTATTTTCAAATTCCCATTGACCCGAAAGACCAAGAGAAGACCACCTTCACGTGTCCCTATGGTACTTTCGCCTACAGGCGAATGCCATTTGGTCTCTGTAATGCCCCAGCTACATTTCAAAGATGTATGTTGGTGATATTTGACGGACTCGTGGAGAAATGTATGGAAATTTTTATGGACGATTTCTCGGTTTTCGGTCAAACTTTCGATGATTGTCTTCTGAACCTTGATCAGGTGCTGAAAAGATGTGTGGAAAAGAACCTCATCCTCAATTGGGAGAAATGTCATTTCATGGTAGAGGAGGGTATCGTTCTTGGCCATAAGATTTCGTCCAAAGGTATCGAGGTGGATAAGGCGAAAGTGGAAACTATTGAGAAAATGAGCTTCCCAACTAATGTGCGTGAGATACGCGGTTTTCTTGGACATGTGGGTTTCTACGGACGATTTATCAAAGACTTTTCCAAAATTGCTAAACCATTATCCAACCTGCTTCGTAGTGACGTTGAATTTCATTTTGATGACGAGTGCAAGCAAGCATTTGAAATGCTTAAGTGTCAGTTAATATCTGCTCCTATCTTGATCTCGCCAGATTGGAATCTTCCTTTTGAACTCATGTGCGATGCATCTAACTACGCGGTTGGTGCGGTTTTAGGCCAACGAGTGCAAGGAAAATTCCAACCGATCTATTATGCGAGTCATACTCTAAACCCCGCACAGGTTAACTACACTACAACGGAAAAAGAACTGCTGGCGGTTGTGTTTTCTATGGATAAATTCCGCAGTTATTTATTGGGAGCTAGAGTTATAGTCTGGACAGATCATGCTGCTCTGCGCTATTTGTTGAAGAAGCAAGACGCTAAACCGCGCTTACTACGTTGGATTCTTACCCTACAGGAGTTTGATGTGGAAATAAAAGATATAAGGGGTAGTGAAAACGCAGTAGCGGATCATGTTTCGCGATTATTGAGTGAGAAAGAGGCTGCCCCTGACGATATTGATCTGTACTTCCCTCTTGAAAGTGTTATGCTTGTTGATAATCAAGATTCTGAAATTCCGTGGTATTCGTCAATCGTAAATTATCTCCATTCCCGATTCGAATCCCGAATTTTCGTATCGGGAGAAGAAGAAATTCTTCTCTCGATCTCAAGTATTATGTCCGGGAAGAACCGTATCTTTTTAAGATCCGTAAAGATGGGTTACTTCGCCGGTGTGTCCCCGAATCCGAGCAACGGGACATAATTGAGCAATGTCATAATGGTCCCACCTGGAGGCCACTTCGGTCCCCTGGAAGACCGTTGCAAAGATATTCCAATCGGTTTTTACCGGCCCTCAATTTTTAAGGATACTGAAGCCTTTTGTAAAAGCTGTGATAGGTTCCAGAGAACGGGTGCTTTGACAAGAAGATATGATATGCCGTTACAACCTATTCTGGAGTGTGAGGTGTTCGATGTCTGGGGGTGATGTATTATTTTTATATGATTAAAAATATGTTATATTATTATGTTTTATCAACGAATTCTATGTAAAATATATGAAATTATGGTATAAATAGTATGAAATGTTAATCTTTATACTTTAGAGTAGTTAGTAGTAAAAATAGTAAAAAGTTGTAATTTTGTACCGAGTTTAGTAAATCGGAATGTCGTGTCAGATTTACGTGGGTATTTGTGATGTTTTATTGCAGATTTATAAACCGAGACCCCGAGAATCGACATATTGAAGTATAATCATATCTCTGGAATGATTTAGAGAGTGCCACGAGCTTAAATGATCAATTGCATAGCTTAAGTGGACAAGTGGCCAACCAATCTGGTTAAGTAAAAATCGAGAAATGTCTCCGACAAACGAATGTCTCATCAAAATGACATTATCTGAAAAAGTGTTCTTCACGAAAGTTGTAGATTTTTCCGAAAGCTTTCCAATGCAATTTAAATTATGAAGATTGGAGGTCTACAACTAAAACAGTGATCAAGTGGCTAATCGATTTGGGTTAAGAAAAATCCCGTAAAAGCTTCGGAGGAACACGAGGTTATCAAGAAGGCGTTATCTGGAAAAGTGTCCTTCATGAAAGTTGTAGAGTTTCTCGAGACCTTAATTTTGGCATTTCGTTTGCAATTTTTGGAGGGCCAGAACTCGAGATATGAATTTTAGAAGTTTAATAATTATATATAAAAAATAATATCTTCACCGCACATGCCGGAGTGATCAAGTTAGTGGGGGTAATCATTATACCGGACCGATCCGGCTTAATCTCGGACCGGTCCGGCCTTGAGACCTTTGCCTATATAAGGAATGCATCAGAGAACAGATCGGAGTGTACCATATATATATACATCCTATATATATATATATCTCCTCTCTCTTTTCTTTTCTTTTCTTTTTTATTTTGTAGTTTGTAAATAAGGCCTTACGCCGTAATAATGTAGTTTTAAGTATCGTTATAATGCTCGGGAAAGTCTCGGAAGTTCGGTGTTGTAGAAGTCGTTGTAATGTCCGGAAGAATACAACTCTGATTCAGCATTTGTAACCGGGTAACTTTTCTTAAGTATTTATGTTTGTTTTTATATTTTTCGTTGTTATAATGTTTTTAGGCTAAATATAATACTGGCCAAAACTATGTAATCGGTTTTATTTCGATCTTTTCGTTAAAGAAATGTTGTTAAGTTAAAATTATTAAAATTGAGTTAATTGAATCTTTTTCTATTTTAATCGTATTCGTATTGACGTTTTTTAATCGATCTGAGGAATTCATAATCTAATTATGAATTGACGCCTCGTAGTCAGGATTCGAGATAAAAGATAGAAAAACCGGAGGGTAAAATTGGCCGTGTGAATAACGTGATAACGGAATCCGATTTCCTACCCGGGGGTAAATTTGTTTTGGGAGAAATGAATTTTATTATAATTTGTACTCGAGATCGTAATAATGTTAAATCATCAGTTTAATTGAAACTTAAACCGGAAAGTTAAATCGTCCGGCTTTGACAACCGGAGCCTTTAAAATAAAATTGACCGTTTGACGAACGGAATGACTCCTTTTTATCTAAAGGTAGATTTGTACTCGGGACCGTTCGAAAAACCGTAACGGTTGTGGACCTTGGACCGATGCAATGGACATATGACAATTTCATACGCTCGTGTGAGGAGGAATTGTTTACCTCAGGAGTGCACCGTTTCATTTACTCAATTGGACCTAAAATAAAAGGAGAGATCGAACGCATTTCATTTAATCGAAAATATCGTATAAACCAATTATATAAGTTTTGGCCAGTTCTCTAAAATTATCTGTTTAATATATTGGTACATATATATTTATATATATATATATATATATATATATACTTTGCAATTTATGTACATATATATATATATTTATATATCTATATATATTATATTAGAATAACTTTTAAATTACGTATTTATTTTATGTTGACTAGAATAGTAGTGATCTCGTGTTATAAAATTGCGGTTTAGATCGAGTTAATAATGACTCTTTGGTGTTTAACCACACGTAAAAGAAATTACCAAGTTCCCCGAGGATTCGACACTCGACTCACCATACTAGCACCACAATTTGACCCGGTACACCGCCGGTTAGAATCGTTTAACCCGGGAATTGTCCGTCGATTTCGGCACCATTCTCAGGGATAGGTTAGGCGTTGTCAGCTTTTTGGCGCCGTTGCCGGGGAACGTCGCTAATTTCTTTTTATGTGTCTATGGTTACTACTTGTATTAGCTCAAAATTCTCGAGAATAAGTCAACACGTTTCTTATCCCATTTCTATTTTATTTTTCGTTGGTTGTTACCTTATAGGTAAATTACCAATTTTTACTACTATCAATTTCTAGTTATTTTCTATTTTCGTTAGTTGATGACCAGAAGTGGTAAGGCCCCGCTCACTCCTTATAAGCCTGACATAAACACTTACGAAAGGCAGTTAAGAGTAGAGAGTAAACGCGGTCATACTAGTCAGGGAAATCCTGATCAAGAATCATCTTCAAACAGAAATACGAGAATGGCTGAAATCAGTGATGAAACACCTGAACAAGGGTTGGAACATGCTCTAGGGCATGGACAAAACCCTGTTAATAATAATAATAATAATAATAATAGAAATAATCAGAATCGGAACTAGAATAATCGTAATAATCCACCAAACCCAAGACCTATCTGTGATCAAACCGTAAGAAGAAACCAGACTAATAATCCCATACTTTTACCTAACGAAGGAGCGAATAATTTCGAGATTAAATCTCATCTTTTTGGTTTAATTGACGCAAGAGCCCAATTTCTAGGAGAGGATGATGAAGATCCACATCATCATCTCTATCTTTTTGAAGAACTCGTGCAATACAAACCAAAAGTCAAGGTGCTCATAAGGAATTAACAAGGATGACTATGTTTCCTTTTTCTCTAAAAGGAC
This sequence comes from Gentiana straminea, assembly GCA_036785695.1. Lineage (NCBI taxonomy): Eukaryota > Viridiplantae > Streptophyta > Magnoliopsida > Gentianales > Gentianaceae > Gentiana > Gentiana straminea. Next base: position 13,296,896 of record JAVUPR010000060.1, read on the forward strand.
GAGCCCGAGATTGGTTTATGTCTCTTCCACATCATTCACTTACTAGTTGGGAGGAGATTCAAACTGAATTTCTGAAACAATATTTCACTCCTGGAAGAAATTTGGAATTAAAAGTCGAGGTTGCTAATTTTAGACAAGGATCTGAAGAAACTCTTGGGAATGCGTGGGAAAGGTTTAAAAAATTGTTAAGAGCGTGTCCCGATCATGGTTATTCCTTAGATATGCAAATTCAACTCTTCTGTCGTAAATTGAGAAAAGATTCACGTGCTGATGTAGATCATGCATGTGGTGGTTCGTTAATGATGAGTGAAGCTCAAACGAGTTTACGATGCTATAGAAAAGATTTCCAAAAATAACGAGAATGTGGGAAACCGGTTCTAGCACCAGAAAAGTAGCTTTTGCAGGAGAATGTACGTCTAATACGGAAGTTCTAGCACACTTGGAGAATTTGAGTAGGAAATTTGATGGTCTACAACAGAATAAGAACCTAAGTTCAGAAAATAGTACACCAAATGAATACTCAAGTCATGATAATGTGTCATTAGGGAGTGAAGAACCAACAGGATATTCAAGAGAGGAGGTGAGTTTTCTTCAACAGCATAGGAATTTGAACAATGCATACTCAAACTCGTTTAATGCTATTAGAAGAGATCATCCTACTTATCTATGGTCTGAAAACCCTAGTAAGCCAGGACAACCGCCATATCCAGTCCCGTATAGGAATAATAACCAAGTTTATCAAGAAAACACATCTAATCAGAATTTACAATCATTACCTAGGTCCTATCCTCAACATACCACTCAAAGTATACCAGTAACTCAGAGTTCAACTCAACCTGCAGAAGGAGTTGAAAAATGGGAAAAACTAATGGAAAATATGATGGGTGTAGTATCTACTCAAGCTAAGAATATGGAAACAATGATGACTTCTATTGGTACAAGTCACTAAAGATATGAGTACAATGAAAACATCTATGAGTGGACATGATACCAGAATGAGAACGATAGAAGCTTCATTGAGGAATATGGAAGATCATTTGAGTAGGGAAGGTGAACGTAACAACAGTAGACCCCAGGAGGATTACCAAGCAACACTGAAAGAAACCCAAGAGAGGTAAATGTTGTAGTTACGAGAAGTAGGAAGCTCAGTGGAAGCAATGGAGTAGAAAACTTTGGGAATAATGAAGTAGAAAATGATTTAGATGGAAAGAATGATGAAACTAAAGATGAAATTGAATTCACTGATGAGGAAGAAGAAATTATAGAGAATTTCTTGAAAAGGAATAGAACAATGGAATCTGAGAATGAAGGTGAAAATTGGGTAAAAATCCCTAGGATTTTGAAAGACCCTATGGATAAAGATTTAAGGAATTTATTCAAGGAACATGTTAGAATAGATGAAACTAGTAATAAGGATGAGAAACAGGAAGAACTGAAAGAGTCTGAAGTAGAGATTGATTCATGGAACAATTTAAAGGAAAAAATTCAAGAACCTGAAACATGGCGACTAAGTAATACTCAAAGGTTTAAGGAAAAAGGAAAAGAGAAATTGACTAGGGAGCCAAAGGTTATAGATTTAGAATCTTTACCTTACCCTCCTAAAGATCAAATCAACAAGGCAAAAACTGATAAGAAGTATGCTCGTTTCCTTGATACTTTTCGTCATCTTCATGTTAATATCCCTGTTATTGAAGCTCGATTAATATACCGCCTATGGAAAGTTTACGAAAGATATACTATCAAATAAGAAAAAATTAGAGGACTATGAGAATATATGCCGAATGAAGAATGTTACGCAATGCAAAGCATAAGTTACCACCTAAAGCGAAAGATCCCGGAAGTTTTACGATTCCATGTGAAATTGGAGGATTTGTTTAAGAAGGTCTTATGTGATCTTGGAGCTAGTATAAATCTCATGTCTTATGAGGATTATAAAAAGCTAGGCATAGGAAAGCTTACTAAGACTGAAATGACTCTGCAAATGGCAGATAGATCGATTAAGTACCCTAAAGGAATGATTAAGGATGTACTGGTTAAAGTAGACAAATTCTATTTTCCAGTAGATTTCGTAGTTATGGAAATGGAAGAAGGATATTCAGCGCCACTTATTCTAGGTCGTCCATTTCTAGCTACAGAAAGAACTTTAATCGATGTTCAGAAAGGAGAATTAGTTTTGAGAGTCAATGAAGATGAAGTTGCTTTCAACATTTTCAAAGCTATGAACCATCCATCACCAGAATCATGTTCTTTTATAGAAGATATTCATTCTGTCTATGATAATCAGTTACCAACTTTTGAAGACAGATTAGAAGAATGCTTAACTCTGTCTATCTATAAAGAAGATGAGGAAGACATTGAAATGAAAGAGATAATCCTTTCTCTAGATAAAGGAAGCTTTACTTTTAAGCCACCATGGCATAAGTATTTGGAGTTAGAACTAGAAGGACCAGTTCTTAAATCATCAATAGAAGATCCGCCGAAGAATCTGGAATTGAAACCGTTACCTTTAAATCTGAAATATGCTTTTCTTGAAACTGATAATCTATTACCGATTATTATTTCATCAACTTTAAGCGAGCAACAAGAAGATCAATTACTTAGAATGTTAAGAAAGCATAAGAAAGCTTTTGGATGGACGATTGCCGATATTCGAGGTATTAGCCCCGAGATTTGTGTTCATAAGATAATTCGAAAGAAGATGCTAAACCTTGTATTCAACCGCAACGCCGCCTCAACCCGAATTTACGGTTAATCGTTAAGAAAGAGGTGATTAAGCTATTAGAAATGGGGATAATCTTTCCTATATCGATAGTGAATGGGTAAGTCCAACTCAAGTTGTACCAAAGAAAGGAGGTTTCACAGTGAAAGAGAATGATAAGAATGAATGGATTCCAACAAGGGAAATTACAGGTTATCGAATGTGCATTGATTTTAGAAAGCTAAATGATCATACTAAGAAAGATCATCATCCGCTTCCATTCATAGTTCAAATGTTGGAACGTTTAAGTGGTCATAAGTATTACTGTTTCTTAGATGGTTATTCAGGATATTTACAGATTTTCATTGCAGTAGGAGATAGGGAAAAGACTACTTTCACATGTCCTTATGGAACTTTTGCGTATAAAAGAATGCCGTTTGGTTTATGTAATGCTCCTGCTACGTTTCAAAGATGTATGATGTCTATATTTTCTGATATGGTTGAGAAATTCTTAGAAATTTTTATGGACGACTTTAGTGTTTACGGAGATTCTTTTGGTAAATGTTTGTCGCACTTAGAAAAAGTGTTACAACGCTCGTGAGGATACCAATTTAGTTTTAAAGCGGGAAAAATGTCATTTAATGGTATCGAAGGAATTGTTCTAGGTCATAGAATCTACGAAATAGGAATTGAAGTTGATAAAGCTAAAGTCGAGGTGATTGAAAAATTACCACCACCGGTTAATCTAAGGACTCTAAGAGGATTTCTTGGACATGCAGGATTTTATAGGAGATTTATTGCAGATTTTTCGAAGATAGCAAAGCCTCTAAGTCATTTGCTTGAAAAAGAAGTACCTTTTAAGTTTGATAGTAAATGTATGGAATCATTTAAGACCCTGAAAGCGAAGTTGATTACTGCACCAGTATTGGTAGCACCAGACTGGAATTTGCCTTTTGAGATTATGTGTGACGCGAGTGATTTAGCTGTAGGAGCTGTTTTAGGTCAAAGGTATAATAAAATTCTCAAAGCTATTTACTATGCTTCTCACACATTAAACGCAGCTCAACTTAATTATGCAACTACAAAAAAAGAACTGTTGGCTGTAATTTTTGCCTTAGATAAGTTTAGATCATATATTGTTGGTTCTAAGGTAATAATCTACACAGACCATTCAGCTCTGAAGTATTTACTAAGTAAGAAGGATGCGAAACCATGTCTTCTTAGATGGATTCTCCTACTTCAAGAATTTGATATTGAAATTAAAGATAAAAAAGGAAGTGAGAATGTAGTAGCAGATCATCTAAGTAGAATGGAGGCGAGGAAGAGATAGGGAATGAAATTAAAGATTCATTTCACGATGAACAACTATTTAGAATAGATACTCCTTCAACCATGCGGTTATTAAAAAATAGAATTCCTTCTAAGGAAATGTCACCTTGGTTTGGAGATATCATTAATTACTTAACCTGTGATTATATTCCGTCTCATTGGACTTGGCAACAGAAAAAGAAGTTCTTTTACGACTTAAAATTTTATTACTGGGAGGAACTGATGAGCTAAAAATTCACCCACTAAAATATTGGTCCCCGGCAACGGCGCCAATTTTTTTGATGAGCGAAAAATTCACCCACTAAAAATACATTTATAAAGACTCGCAACTGTGGGTAAACTAACTCTCTAAGCGGCGAGTACCGGGTCGATTGCTAGGATAGCTACAGGAGTACGAGGTCGTCCCAAGAGAAATGTGGTTGTGAGTACCAAAGCGAACGTGGTTCTTAGTCTAGGCGATCAAAGTTTTAGGTGGAGTTTTTATACTAATGCGAAAAAATAAATTTTAACTAACGAGATTAACTAGGTGATTAAAAAGCATAGCCGAGCCATGATCCAACAGTTATCTCCCCACAGAAAAACTTGATAAGGAGTGTGTTTTATCCGATTCGGTTCATATGATATTCACGGGAGTCAACTCTTTATTCTTGCGTTAAGATCCGAATGCTCTCACTTAACCCCCACACTAGGTTTATTAACCCTCCCTTTAGAGAGCTAACTCGCCTAACATGGTTGACCGGAATAAAAAAAACCGCTGAAAAACCTCACATAAAACATAATTTTAACGTGTCACTTAGGTTGCCAATCTAACGATTAAGACTATGGTTTAGTGATTTTAAAACATGTTTCACACATCTCGTAAAAATACAAATCTCACTTAGGCATAGTCCAGATCTGTCACTTAGATTGTCAATCTAACAATCCGGACTATGATTAGTGATATCCATATCTCACATCTCACCGCAAAATACATTTATAAGCTCGATGTAACCGTGAACAAAGTTGTCAATTTTATTCAAAGCTATTAAAATGATCGAAACAACTTTAAAACATGATTTTATCATAAAAACGTTAATTTAAGCGCACACAACTCCCATCTCATCTCCCGAGGGTTAATTTTTACCCGTTTTCACATAATTCGGCTATGTTGAGTTTAACTACTCATATTTAACGAAAATAACAACGAAAATAACAAAACGAAAGAAAACAAAATGAAAAAGATAACTACAAACTATATAGATATACGTATAGATATATATATATAGATATATATAGATATAGATATATATATAGTATACGTATATATATATATATTTATACTAATTGCATAAAAGTAAAAGAAAGCAATAAAAACGGAAATGAAATTATATTAAAACGATAACTAGTCGGGTTATTACACCGACATTATAACGACATAAATTACTACAAATATATATATCAATATAGATATATATAGGCCCCAAAATAAAATAGAAGGGAGAAGATGAAGCAAAGGAGGGAAAGAAGGGGGCAGCCGGCTCTCTCGTTGATGCTCGCTATATATAGGCAAATATAAGGGGGCCGGATCGATCCGAAATTGTGCCGGATCGATCCGAGCTCATCATCACTAATGATTACAGTAACATGCAGGAGAATATAATTATATATAATTATATATTAAACTTCTAAAATTCATATCTCGAGTTGTAGACCTCCAAAAATCATGATTCAAACGTCATTAGAAAGCTCTCGGAAAATTCTTCAACTTTCATGAAGGACACTTCTTCAGAAAACGTCGTTTTGATGGGCCATTCCCATTACGTGTCGTTTGCGACATTTTCCTTAATACAAATCAATTAGCCACTTGACCACCATTTGAGTTGTAGAAATCCGATTGACTTGATTCAAAATCCATTGGAAAGCTTTCTTGAAGATATACAACTTTCATGAAGGATTCTTTTTCAGAAAACGCCGTTTTGATGAGCCATTCGTATGTCGTGTCGTTTTCGGGATTTTTACTATTACGAATCGATTAGCCACTTAGTCATAACTCGAGTTGTAGACCTCCAATTGACGTGATTCAAAATGCGTTGGAAAGCTTATGTGAAGATCTACAACTTTCATTAAGGCCACTTCTTCAGAAAATTCCGTTTTAATGGGCCATTGGTTCGTCGAAGATATAAATCGTTAGTGGCACTACGAACCACTGATCCACTTGACCTTTTAAGCTTGTGGCACACTCTTATATCCCCATAAACACCTCTTTTAGGCCTCAAAACGTGTCGTTACTCGGGATTTTGGTCAACCTATAATTCTGCAATAAACCACCAAAATACCAAACGTAAATCCGACACGACACTCCGGTTACTAAACCGGTACAAAAACTAATAAAAACACATAAAAACACGATATTTTATAAAATAGTCACGACTTATACATTTTTATGAAACTAAGGAATTAATGACTTAAAATGATATAAAAATGCTCAAAATGATATTAGAAACGGGGTGAAATGTTATGAAAATAACAGTGAATTTTTCCGTTATCACAACCCCCCACTTAGCTTTTGGTTGTCCTCGAACAAAACAAGCGATAAAATAAAATGAATGAGGAAAAATTCATGAAGATGTAAAATATAAAGGCCAACCAGATGATGTAACCAATCGAATCATAACCACACGTTAACCTTAATATAAATGTATAACAGAGTGTGTGTGTGACAAGCCTTTTCAATTTCCACTATCCTCTCTTGAATAAATCAAGCAAACGCACAAATATCCATTCGACAAATTCCTAATGACTTTCCTAGGTATAGGTAGTAACAATTCCACACAACGTCCTCCCGTGTACTTATTAGGATAATCCCTAAAGCATATCATTCGGCTTTATACCGGGGATAGTTAAGATAACTCTCTTTTTTTTTCTCTTTTTTTTTTCATAGAATACTAACATATCCGAACTCATTGCCAAAATCGACTATCTTTCAAGCGTCATGAGGTGAGATCGAATACATTAATACCTATCTAACTCTTTTTTTTTTTTCACATGTATAGTATATGCCCTCATTCCTAGCAATAGGATGTTTCGTGATAACACCCTAGCTAGACTACAATCATCAGGCAATCGGGAGCTTTTAAACCTCATAGTGATATAGGACGTTTCGTGATAACGCCCTACCGCACTCAAATCATTGGTAGCTACAACCGACATATATATAGTTTATCTTATTTTGACATTCTTTCTATCACATTCAAACCTTCGTATATTCACAAGACACGTTCAAAATTTAGGTACTAAGTTACCGCAAGTCTCTCTAGGATAATCACTAGGATACCGAATGGATACAAAGTTTAAAATTTTCGCTTCAATATCAAAGGCTTACGTGAAGGAATTCATGTTACACAAATAAATTTGGGGTTAAAATGCACTTATAGTTCAAATTAGTTATACATATCAAATTGATCATTACATCTTCAAATCCATGAAATATATACCTTATACAATTCATTTTAATCAACTAAATAATGTTCGAAAAAAATCAAAAACTAAGGGATTTAACCTTTAATGCCATTTCTAAACCAATCACGACTCTACCCCCCACTTACGAACTTGCATTATCCTTTAAAACATAGTGAATGAGATAGAGAGGAAGACTTAGCTTATAAACCTCGGCGTAAAAGTGCTACCGAATCCCGTAACAACCATGAGAAAGCACATCCCGAATCCCTATACAAAAACAACCAAAACAAAGCAAACACGGGACATGGTCCTCGTGCCAAAATATGCAATAGGGATATGGGAATAATAAGATAATGGCATTGTCACGTCGAAAATTCGATAGGCAATATATAGCACATCGCATAACAAAGCTTTAGATGGAAAAATAACCCACACGGGTAAAGCACGTAACATCTAAGCATATACGTATCACATGAGCATATATCATAGTCAAGTCGCCTATTCCTAGATTCATTTTTTATTACACACACACAGCTTTTATTAAGGTGGGAATACTCACCACTATACTACAACGACCGTAAATTTGAAACAGACTAGATCATAAAATGAAATGTGTGAAAGAGTATTGAGTCTTTTATACCCGATCCTCAAGGATTCAATAACCTAAGTCCAAGAAATGATACATTTGAATTTTTATCTTTTTTCTCCATCGGGATTTTCGGATAACCACCTAATCATTCCCTCTTAATGAAATTCAAACATTCATCCCGAGACTTGGTTGTACTTTGTCCATATTTCCTATTATATTGACTCCACATATTCTATATTAAGACTAGTCTTATTCAAATTATTTATTTAACGGGCCGCCTCCCGGTAGCGCTTTTGTTTAACGTCGTTTGCTCGACATGGTGACTCTATACGAGACTCAATCAACCAAAATCCGAACTTAAGAAGATCAACAAGCTTTAGAAAAATTAACAATGCGAGAACCATTGAAATTAAATTGTCTAGAAACGTACCTCGTTTGGCCCTCGATGTTACCTCCTCCCCCGTCGAACCTTCTTTTATCATCCCGTCGAACCATCTTCTTTTGAAAATTACCATAAAGCTCATCCATCGGGGAGTACACAACCGGACCGCGTAAAATTCATCCTCACAGAGTGGACGAATGTAATAATCCGGGACCGATATATCGCTATTACCAACTCTCCCAAAGTGGCTTTACTAAAGATGGCCAATCAATCTCTCGCTCCTCTAACTCGTCATCTCCAAATCTTGCACTTTTTCTTCGTGAACCGAATTATCAACCTCATTCTCATCCCGAACTTTTTCAAAGTGATAACATTTTCATCCCTAACCACCTCTATTGCACTTGTCTCTCGCCTCTTTCACATACCTCACTAATTCAATCAATTGCCCCACCTTGTCTTGAAGATTTCTTATAGCGGAGTCGTACTTACCTTGAACTCCCGCATGTCCAACGCCGCTCTTCCAAGATCCGGTTCAATCGTTCTAGTTGCTCTATTTGACTCGTCGGTGAATTCTTCTTGTGGCATGGGGGCGCACCGATCATATTGACTTTGATTCATCGGAGGTGAGTAGTAGTCCTCTTGCCATTCCGTACACCGATCGATGGCCGAATATGGTTAAAGCTATCAACGTGCCGAGTATGAACACCGTAATCCCGATAAGCATTGTGGTTCGGGTAACCCTCGTAATGTTGTGGCTCATAACTCGAATAACCATAATTCTCGGTCCCGGTATGCACTAGGGCACCGATAATTCCATGAACCTTGGTTATTCTCGTTGTTGATATTGAGGCTCGTACACGAACCGTTGTTGATAAGGTTGGTAGGGGTATTGTTGTTCATTTGAGTAGTTTTGATTGAAAAATCCATCCATTTAAGCTCAATCGCAAGATCTCGTAAAACAACAATAAAACAATAAATTTTTTTTTTTTTTTTTTGTTTTTTTTTTTTTCGTTTTTTTTTTTTTTTCGTAAACACACGATATTTAGACCCCTCAAAAAGTTATGGTTGCCGAAGGCCCTAATCCCCGCTTTAGCCGACTTACAAGATATCACCCTCCGAAGAGGCTAAGTACCAAAGTCGTATTCAAACCGAGTTCGGGACAATATCACTTCAGCATCCATAGCTCTTTGTCGACATCTAAATAAAACAAGAAAATAAAAACCTAGGCCCAAGCCTTCGGTTCACTTACAAGATATCACAACAATATCACACATTTCCCCGGCAACGGCGCCAATTTTTTGATGAGCTAAAAATTCACCCACTAAAATATTGGTCCCCGGCAACGGCGCCAATTTTTTTGATGAGCGAAAAATTCACCCACTAAAAATACATTTATAAAGACTCGCAACTGTGGGTAAACTAACTCTCTAACTGGCAGAGTACCAGGTCGATTGCTAGGATAGCTACAGGAGTACGAGGTCGTCCCAAGAGAAATGTGGTTGTGAGTACCAAAGCGAACGTGGTTCTTAGTCTAGGCGATCAAAGTTTTAGGTGGAGTTTTTATACTAATGCGAAAAAATAAATTTTAACTAACGAGATTAACTAGGTGATTAAAAAGCATAGCCGAGCCATGATCCAACAGGTTATCTCCCCACACGGGAAAAATTTGATAAGGAGTGTGTTTTATCTCGATTCGGTTCATATGATATTCACGGGAGTCAACTCTTTATTCTTGCGTTAAGATCCGAACAGCCTCTCACTTAACCCCCACACTAGGTTTATTAACCCTCCCTTTAGAGAGCTAACTCGCCTAACATGGTTGACCGGAATAAAAAAAACCGCTGAAAAACCTCACATAAAACATAATTTTAACGTGTCACTTAGGTTGCCAATCTAACGATTAAGACTATGGTTTAGTGATTTTAAAACATGTTTCACACATCTCGTAAAAATACAAATCTCACTTAGGCATAGTCCGGATCCGTCACTTAGATTGTCAATCTAACAATCCGGACTATGATTAGTGATATCCATATCTCACATCTCACCGCAAAATACATTTATAAGCTCGATGTAACCGTGAACAAAGTTGTCAATTTTATTCAAAGCTATTAAAATGATCGAAACAACTTTAAAACATGATTTTATCATAAAAACGTTAATTTAAGCGCACACAACTCCCATCTCATCTCCCGAGGGTTAATTTTTACCCGTTTTCACATAATTCGGCTATGTTGAGTTTAACTACTCATATTTAACGAAAATAACAACGAAAATAACAAAACGAAAGAAAACAAAATGAAAAAGATAACTAAATTATATATAGATATACGTATAGATATATATATATAGATATATATAGATATAGATATATATATAGTATACGTATATATATATATTTATACTAATTGCATAAAAGTAAAAGAAAGCAATAAAAACGGAAATGAAATTATATTAAAACGATAACTAGTCGGGTTATTACACCGACATTATAACGACATAAATTACTACAAATATATATATCAATATAGATATATATAGGCCCCAAAATAAAATAGAAGGGAGAAGATGAAGCAAAGGAGGGAAAGAAGGGGGCAGCCGGCTCTCTGTTGATGCTCTGCTATATATAGGCAAATATAAGGGGGCCGGATCGATCCGAAATTGTGCCGGATCGATCCGAGCTCATCATCACTAATGATTACAGTAACATGCAGGAGAATATAATTATATATAATTATATATTAAACTTCTAAAATTCATATCTCGAGTTGTAGACCTCCAAAAATCATGATTCAAACGTCATTAGAAAGCTCTCGGAAAATTCTTCAACTTTCATGAAGGACACTTCTTCAGAAAACGTCGTTTTGATGGGCCATTCCCATTACGTGTCGTTTGCGACATTTTCCTTAATACAAATCAATTAGCCACTTGACCACCATTTGAGTTGTAGAAATCCGATTGACTTGATTCAAAATCCATTGGAAAGCTTTCTTGAAGATATACAACTTTCATGAAGGATTCTTTTTCAGAAAACGCCGTTTTGATGAGCCATTCGTATGTCGTGTCGTTTTCGGGATTTTTACTATTACGAATCGATTAGCCACTTGGTCATAACTCGAGTTGTAGACCTCCAATTGACGTGATTCAAAATGCGTTGGAAAGCTTATGTGAAGATCTACAACTTTCATTAAGGCCACTTCTTCAGAAAATTCCGTTTTAATGGGCCATTGGTTCGTCGAAGATATAAATCGTTAGTGGCACTACGAACCACTGATCCACTTGACCTTTTAAGCTTGTGGCACACTCTTATATCCCCATAAACACCTCTTTTAGGCCTCAAAACGTGTCGTTACTCGGGATTTTGGTCAACCTATAATTCTGCAATAAACCACCAAAATACCAAACGTAAATCCGACACGACACTCCGGTTACTAAACCGGTACAAAAACTAATAAAAACACATAAAAACACGATATTTTATAAAATAGTCACGACTTATACATTTTTATGAAACTAAGGAATTAATGACTTAAAATGATATAAAAATGCTCAAAATGATATTAGAAACGGGGTGAAATGTTATGAAAATAACAGTGAATTTTTCCGTTATCAGGAACCGACCTTTTCCGTAAATGTTCGGATGGGATAATCAGAAAATGTGTGCCTGATAATGAAATTTTAAGTATTTTATCGTTTTGTCATGATCGTGAGGCAGGAGGTCATCATGGAGGATGGAAAACTGCTTTTAAAGTTTTACAATGTGGTTTTTATTGGCCTACACTATATAAAGATGCTTATAAGTATGTTAAATCTTGTGAATCTTGTCAAAAATGGGGAAATGTATCTAAAAAACATGAAATGCCTATGCAACCTATTTTAGAATGTGAGTTATTTGATGTTTGGGGTATAGATTTCATGGGGCCTTTTCCTATATCGTTTGGAAAAAGATTTATTCTTGTAATGGTAGATTATGTTTCGAAATGGGTAGAAAGTTTGAAGCTCTTCCTACTAATGATACCAAAGTTGTCATACGATTCCTTAAAAAGAACATATTCACTAGATATGGCATTCCAAGGGCAATCATTAGTGATAGAGGTTCACATTTTTGCAATCGACCATTTACTAAGTTAGTTGAGAAATATGGTGTAACGCATAAGTTAGGAACGCCCTATCATCCGCAAACTAGTGGTCATGTAGAGGTGTCGAATAGAGAGATTAAAAGAATCGTGGAAAAAACAGTTGATTCAAATCGTAAAAGCTCAAGGCGAGTTAAATTAGATGATGCATTATGGGCGTACGAATGCTTTTAAAACACCAATTGGTTGTTCTCCCTATAAGCTAGTCTTTGGTAAGTCTTGTCATCTCCCAGTTGAGTTAGAACACCGAGCCTTCGGGCTATTAGATTTCGAATTTCGATCCTAAGGTGTCGGTGATCATAGATTGCTTCAATTGACGAACTAGAAGAATTTCGACTCGATTCTTATGAAAACGCTCGAATCTACAAGGAACGCACGAAATCTTTCCATGATAAGAAAATCTTTAAGCGTGAGTTCCATGTAGGTGATCGAGTGCTTTTGTACAATTCACGTTTAAAGTTGTTTCCAGTAAGCTTAAATCAAGATGGACGGGACCATTTAAAGTAACACGGGTTTACAAAGCTCGGATTTTGTTGAACTAAGCGATGGAAATACAACTTTTATAGCCAATGGCCACAGAGTAAAGTTATTTGTGGAGGGAGAAGGAATCACACCGAAAGAAGAAATAATGTTACCGATTGATCCCCCGACAAATTGAAAAAGCGAGAGGAAAAATGAAAAAGCGAAAAGCGAGAAACCGGAATCACCGAAAACCAGGTTCTATCTATCTTTACTTTTCTGTATTTTTAATTATGTTTAAACTCTTTTCGTCTTTTACCGGATAGACGTAAAAGAACCTGGATGTCTTTTTTAGATAGAATAGGAGTTTTTATTTTACTTTTGAAATTAGGCCTTGATAAAGATGTCGCGTTTTCTATAGAAGCTTTAGTTTTTGAACAAAACAAGAAATTGTTGAGAGAGATCAGATTGAGAGAAGTATGTAATGGAACATCAAGAAGTGCGATAAAAAGAAGGGCAAAGTTTCTAATGAGATGCGAATAACTGTGGAAAAAGTGAACATGTTGGACGCTCGTGGGAAAAACACAACCAAATCCCAGGATGAGTGTTTGAATATTGTTAGGAAGGGAACGATTAGGTGGTTATCCGAAAATCCCGATGGAATTCCGAGAGATAATTCAAATGCTTCGTTTTTAGGAGTTAGGTTGATCGAGCGTTATATCAGAACTTTGGAAGATTTAGAAATCGAAGAATCAGGAACCCCTTAAGTTTCGAGTCTTTTATTTTATTTTTTATAAAATTTTCGCATAACTTCTGAGAATTTTATAAAATTGGATCTTTATGAAATTTGAGGAGTTTTATAAAAGTTTTATAAAAGTTTTTTTTTTAATGTTTTATAAGAGTTGATATAAAATTTATTAAATTTTTATAAGCTTTTTATTAAAGTGTTATAAAGATTTTATTAAATTTTTAGAAATTGTTATAAAATTATAAAAGTTCCTTCAAATTTTATTTTTAGTAAGTTTTAAATTTTATAAAATTATTTTTAAGGTTTTAATTAAGTTTTATTAGAATTTTTATAAGTTTTCATCAAAAATCATAAAAAGTAAATAAAAAAAAAATCGAAAAAGTAAAAAAATTGGGCACGGACCGATCCGGCCTTAACCCGGACCGGTCCGGGGTCTAAATTCATAAAAAAAGACGGGGACCCTTCTTTTTTTCTTCTTCTTCTTCCCTAATTCTTCTAATGACCGCACCCCACACACCAAACCCCACCATTACGATTTTTTTTTACTTTTCTACAACAAAAATTCATCTCACACTACACCACTACTTGATTTCTTCTCATTATCATCTCCTCTCTTCAACACAAATTGAAAAATTCAAAAAGGGTCAAAAACAAGCTCCATTTCATTCCGGCGACTTTTGAACTTTTCCGGCCTACTTTTCAACGTTTTCTACACATTAAGGTATAATTTAGTTTATTTAGTTGTCAATTTCGTATTTTTCATAATTTTTTAGAGTAATTTCAAGTTTGTTTTGATTTTTAAGTGTGTTGTGACATTTTTATTTTTTGTTGTTTTTGTTGTTGTTTTTGTTGTTGATTGGCATTACCAATATCGTAGAATGGCCGAGTCGAGTACTAGAGTCTCTAAAAGAGAAAATCAAAAATTCCTATATCAACTCCCCGTCGTAGGCACAGTAATTTTATCATCTGAGGAAGAAGCCGTAAGCTTTGAAAAAACCGCATCACCTGAGGCTAAGAAAGCGTATAAGAAAATTTATAGTAAATGTGATGTTTTGGTTGAAAAAGGATTAGACTTGGATGACTTAGGTGATGAAGTTAAGAATATCTTTAGAAAGCGTCAGTGGTTAGATTTAGCAGCTAGAAGGGAAGGGGAGATTAACACGACTATAGTAGCTGAGTTTTATTCGGTTTTATCTACTTTGTCAGAAGAGTTGACTTACGCAAAGCCGCAAACCGTACCCTTACGAACCAGAAATATTCCTTTTAACCCTGCCGTCATTAATGCAATTCTAGGAGTTGAAGAATTTCCTGAGGAGGAGGATTATAGGGTAGTTTATAATTTAGATGATCCTGCTAGCTTTGAGCAGACTGCCCTGAGAGCTCAGACTGTTTTTGACCCGACCGCTGTGTGGGTTGAAAATCGGTTTAATTACGGAAACTGTTTTAGAGGGTTGAGGGCAATTAAAAGATTTATTAGCCATAATCTCTATCCTTCTAGTAAACATACTGCTTTTGGAAAGGAAGATGTTTGTATCGCTTGGGCGATGGTAAATGATGTTAGAGTGGATGTTGGAAAGGTCATGTTTAAAAGAATTTTTGAAAGTATTGTCATCGCCAGACCAGGGAGTCATCTATACTTCCCTTGTTTTATCTCTGATTTATGTCGTAGGTTGGGAGTACCATTCCTGCCTAATGACAAGTTATCTCTGGCTGATGGAAATCTGATTGGGCCTAGTTTGACTAGTCTTCCGGATGGTAGTATTAGCTCTTTGCTTAGAAGACGTCAAACTCAGCCACCTCCACCAGTTTTTACATCTTCTTCTTTTCCATCTTTTTCTAGTCAGCCTCAACAAACTCCTTTCTCCAACACTATCACATATGACATGTTTCAATCTTTAGTGACAGATGTTGCACGTGGTCAAGCCAATGTGGCTTATTATGCTGAGAGTACTAGGCAGTGGTGTGATGATCTTCGTAGAGGTTTAAGGAGGAACGAGCAGTTGCTTCGTAATCCTACTTTTGATGATCCTGCCTATCCACCTTGTCAGTCTGATCCTTATACCTTACCAGAGTGGGTAACACCTATTCCACCACCTACGAGCTTTCATCCATCGTCATATCCTTTTGGAAGCCAATCTAGTGGGACAGGTGTATTTTCGACAGGTGTTCAGAGACCGGCGATGTCGAGTTGGGGAGGATTCACTGAGTTGCACATGTCACGACTGGCATGAGTTCGATGGGTCTTGATAGTTCAGTCAGGACCACGACTACAGTTCAGCCATCAGCTTCTCAGTCGTTTCCGAGTTCGAGTTTTCAAGTTGATCCTGAGGAAGACTACGATGAAGATTGAATTTAAGAATTTTTGATTAAAACATTTTTATTGCATTTTTTTCTCGACATTTGTCATTTAGATATTGGTTTGTTTTCATTTTTCGTTTAGTTTGATGTTACAATCGTTTTTATCAAAATTTGGTTTGCATTATAAAAACTATAAAAAATCCCAAAAATAATTTTTGTAGTATTACTACGTCATTTTACAAAAATATAATGTGTCATTTTATCCGTCCGTATCAAAGTGGATGAATTAATTCAACGTTTATCAAAATATCTTCAAGGCAAGTGGAAGCCTTGTTACACCTGTGAAGTAAAAAAACAAAACACAAGTTGTCTTTCACCTCTGTCCCTCAGTAAAAGTAAGATGAGGCCGGACCGATCCGGCATATTCCCGGACCGGGCCGTGAAGAAAAGAAGGCTGAGTCATTTTGGAGTCTGTCTAATGCAGCCACGTACGTATACTTTTACCATCTATTTAAAGAAGTAAAGGCAGGAGCAACAATTGCTCATTTCTTTCACTGTCTATCTAACTTAAACTGTAATTTTACTTTTTATCAAGTTTTAAAAATGTCGAACCACTCTTCACCGTCGGTTAATTCTTACGAGCCTAATACACCGGATCATCCGGAATCTCAAGCTTCTAATGAGAGTATCATTTTACACAATCGTTTTGCAAATTCTCCGATCCTATTGGAGAAAGGTTTAAATTTAGATAAGCTTGATCAATGGGGAAAAACTATCATTCGAAGTTTTGGTTGGAAAAAATTTGTCAGTACACCGAGAGGTAGGATAAATGTCTCAATAGTGCGAGAATTTTATTCTGCGCTTATGACGACATCTATGGTCGATATCACTCAGATTGTTCTAGTAAGAGGAGTGGCTGTTCCCTTCTCTTCATCTATTATCAACCAAATCTTTGAAATTCCACCAGTTACGATGCCACATTTTGAAATGCAATGGGGACTACAAAATCCCTCTAATCATTTGAATAAAGTACACGAGTCATTCCAATGTCTGTTCCCGCTTTTTGATACAAATCACGACATGTCAACACGAGCTTTACTTCCACATCTAAAGGCGTGGAAGCATTTTATAAATTCTCGAGTTTATCCCACCTGGGATTTTGGAAGTTTGGCTGAGAATGAAATGCTTCTACTTTTTGCTTTGGCATTCGGTGTATTTGTTGATTGGGGTATATTGATTCAAAGGACGAGTGTTGGAGTTTGCGATCACGAGAGGTAGTAGGGGAAGCCTATGCCTAATTCATGGATGATATCACGTTTGTGTATTCTGCTGAATGGAGTAGAGGAGCTGGAGACGGATGAAATTTTTCCGTCTAGAGATAGTCGGTTTGGTTTGCTACCGGTTGATACACCGGGTTGTTCGTCTACCATTTAGAAAGTTGTTTGTTGGTGTTATTTAAATTTGAATAAGTTAAATTAAGTTAAGTTTGAAGTTTCTTTAGTTAAGTTGTGTTTTTCTTTTAAGTTTATAATGTATCTTGTTTAATATATATGACTTAGTTTTTTTTTTTTTTATTATTATTTTTAGTTGTTTGTTTTTATTTAATGATATAATTAGTATACGCTAAAATAAAATTAGAAAAATAACGTTCATAGATAATTTTAATTTTATTTTCGAACCTACTTCTTTACTGCTCATTGAACATCGGGACGATGCCACTTCGTAAGTGGGGAGTAGAGTTAGGTTAGAAAATTCATTAAAATTTTCGAAAAATAGTCAAAAATAATTATATTATATGTCTAATTTAGATTTTAATAAGATTTTAAGTTTATATAATTGAGTAATATTAGATATCGTTTTTATGAAATTATATAAGTATGTTGATATTTATAAGTAAAATTTTTAGAATCATTTTCTTTTCAATATGAATTATGAGTTTGGAATTGGACTAAGTTTGTTGATTTTTGGCACCACAAAAATATAACTATAGCCAAATAACCTACCTCAGCCTTGATTAGAGTGATCAAGACCTCACTCGAAATTGTCAATTGTGATTAAATAACCAAGCTTTAGCTAATTGTGGTCTACATTTCCTTGAAATACCGCAAGTTTGTACGTACTTATGAAAAGAGATGGAGACATAAAAGCTAAGTTTTGGTATATGCTGAGATTGGAAAGATTAGATAAGTAGTAGTATATTCGATCTTACCTCATGACACTTGCAACATAGTTGATTTTGGTAATAAGTTCGGATATATTAATATTCTATAAAAGAATTAAGAACGAAGCACCATATTTACACAGAATTAATCAAATATCAGGTATCTTCCTTATCTGTGATTAACAACTTAAAAATAAAAAGAAATGATCGGTTGTAGCTACCAATGATTGGAGTGAGTAGGGTATTATCACGAAATGTCCTATATCACTATGAGGTAATTAAGCTCCCGATTGCCTGATGATAGTAGTCCAGCTAGGGTATTATCTCGAAATGTCCTATTGCTGGGAATGAAGGCACAAGATAAAATGAAAAAGGAAAAGTTGAATCATAAGATCTCATGAATTATTACAAGTTTAAGGAAACCGGACTTTTAATTTTCGATCGAAAGAGTAGTACTCCGATCAATCTTGATGAAGCAATGCCTGTAAGTTTGATTTTCTACACACACTCACGCTTTTAGTTCTTAATCTTAAAAAAAAAAAAAAAAAAAAAAAAGAAGAAGAAGATGTTATTAATCGATGATTATTTTTTATCAGGAATATAAAGATGTAGGTACGTACGACTTGCCTCTTTCTCTTTTTGATTTCCCTTTTTTCTGATTAACCAACATCTTGAACCTAAACTCTATAAGCCATTTTTGTCGACTATCTGACCGAAGTTTCTGATTCCAAAATTTCATAATAGTTGCGATTAAAAATAATTCTAATATTTTATTTATACTTATTAAGTGTTACATGTACAATTTCATCTAAATAATATTTAATGTTTAAGTTATATACTCTTTCTGTCTTCTTATAATTTTAAATTAGCATAAGTAATATATTTGACAATATAAATTACATTAAAAATTATAATATTATCTTTTATTACCGCTTATTTTTGCTCGAGGACGATCAAAAGCTAAGTGGGGAGTAATTTGATGTATTATTTTTATATGATTAAAAATATGTTATATTATTATGTTTTATCAACGAATTCTATGTAAAATATATGAAATTATGGTATAAATAGTATGAAATGTTAATCTTTATACTTTAGAGTAGTTAGTAGTAAAAATAGTAAAAAGTTGTAATTTTGTACCGATTTTAGTAAATCGGAATGTCGTGTCAGATTTACGTGGGTATTTGTGATGTTTTATTGCAGATTTATAAACCGAGACCCCGAGAATCGACATATTGAAGTATAATCATATCTCTGGAATGATTTAGAGAGTGCCACGAGCTTAAATGATCAATTGCATAGCTTAAGTGGACAAGTGGCCAACCAATCGGTTAAGTAAAAATCGAGAAATGTCTCCGACAAACGAATGTCTCATCAAAATGACATTATCTGAAAAAGTGTTCTTCACGAAAGTTGTAGATTTTTCCGAAAGCTTTCCAATGCAATTTAAATTATGAAGATTGGAGGTCTACAACTAAAACAGTGATCAAGTGGCTAATCGATTTGGGTTAAGAAAAATCCCGTAAAAGCTTCGGAGGAACACGAGGTTATCAAGAAGGCGTTATCTGGAAAAGTGTCCTTCATGAAAGTTGTAGAGTTTCTCGAGACCTTAATTTTGGCATTTTGTTTGCAATTTTTGGAGGGCCAGAACTCGAGATATGAATTTTAGAAGTTTAATAATTATATATAAAAAATAATATCTTCACCGCACATGCTGGAGTGATCAAGTTAGTGGGGGTAATCATTATACCGGACCGATCCGGCTTAATCTCGGACCGGTCCGGCCTTGAGACCTTTGCCTATATAAGGAATGCATCAGAGAACAGATCGGAGTGTACCATATATATATACATCCTATATATATATATATATCTCCTCTCTCTTTTCTTTTCTTTTCTTTTTTATTTTGTAGTTTGTAAATAAGGCCTTACGCCGTAATAATGTAGTTTTAAGTATCGTTATAATGCTCGGGAAAGTCTCGGAAGTTCGGTGTTGTAGAAGTCGTTGTAATGTCCGGAAGAATACAACTCGATTCAAAGATTTGTAACCGGGTAACTTTTCTTAAGTATTTATGTTTGTTTTTATATTTTTCGTTGTTATAATGTTTTTAGGCTAAATATAATATCGGCCAAAACTATGTAATCGGTTTTATTTCGATCTTTTCGTTAAAGAAATGTTGTTAAGTTAAAATTATTAAAATTGAGTTAATTGAATCTTTTTCTATTTTAATCGTATTCGTATTGACGTTTTTTAATCGATCTGAGGAATTCATAATCTAATTATGAATTGACGCCTCGTAGTCAGGATTCGAGATAAAAGATAGAAAAACCGGAGGGTAAAATTGGCCGTGTGAATAACGTGATAACGGAATCCGATTTCCTACCCGGGGGTAAATTTGTTTTGGGAGAAATGAATTTTATTATAATTTGTACTCGAGATCGTAATAATGTTAAATCATCGTTTAATTGAAACTTAAACCGGAAAGTTAAATCGTCCGGCTTTGACAACCGGAGCCTTTAAAATAAAATTGACCGTTTGACGAACGGAATGACTCCTTTTTATCTAAAGGTAGATTTGTACTCGGGACCCGTTCGGAAAAACCGTAACGAGTTGTGGACCTTGGACCGATGCAATGGACATATGACAATTTCATACGCTCGTGTGAGGAGGAATTGTTTACCTCGGGAGTGCACCGTTTCATTTACTCAATTGGACCTAAAATAAAAGGAGAGATCGAACGCATTTCATTTAATCGAAAAGATCGTATAAACCAATTATATAAGTTTTGGCCAGCTTCTCTAAAATTATCTCGTTTAATATATTGGTACCTATATATTTATATATATATATATATATATACTTTGCAATTTATGTACATATATATATATTTATATATCTATATATATTATATTAGAATAACTTTTAAATTACGTATTTATTTTATGTTGACTAGAATAGTAGTGATCTGTGTTATAAAATTGCGGTTTAGATCGAGTTAATAACAGCTCTTTGGTGTTTAACCACACGTAAAAGAAATTACCAAGTTCCCTGAGGATTCGACACTCTGAATCACCATACTAGCACCACAATTTGACCCGGTACACTGCCGGTTAGAATCGTTTAACCCGGGAATTGTCTGTCAGATTTCTGGCACCATTCTCAGGGATAGGTTAGGCGTTGTCAGCTTTTTGGCGCCGTTGCCGGGGAACGTCGCTAATTTCTTTTTATGTGTCTATGGTTACTACTTGTATTAGCTCAAAATTCTCGAGAATAAGTCAACACTTTTCTTATCCCATTTCTATTTTATTTTTCGTTGGTTGTTACCTTATAGGTAAATTACCAATTTTTACTACTATCAATTTCTAGTTATTTTCTATTTTCGTTAGTTGATGACCAGAAGTGGTAAGGCCCCGCTCACTCCTTATAAGCCTGACATAAACACTTACGAAAGGCAGTTAAGAGTAGAGAGTAAACGCGGTCATACTAGTCAGGGAAATCCTGATCAAGAATCATCTTCAAACAGAAATACGAGAATGGCTGAAATCAGTGATGAAACACCTGAACAAGGGTTGGAACATGCTCTAGGGCATGGACAAAACCCTGTTAATAATAATAATAATAATAATAATAATAATAATAGAAATAATCAGAATCGGAACTAGAATAATCGTAATAATCCACCAAACCCAAGACCTATCTGTGATCAAACCGTAAGAAGAAACCAGACTAATAATCCCATACTTTTACCTAACGAAGGAGCGAATAATTTCGAGATTAAATCTCATCTTTTTGGTTTAATTGACGCAAGAGCCCAATTTCTAGGAGAGGATGATGAAGATCCACATCATCATCTCTATCTTTTTGAAGAACTGTGCAATACAGCCAAAAGTCAAGGTGCTCATAAGGAATTAACAAGGATGACTATGTTTCCTTTTTCTCTAAAAGGACGAGCCCGAGATTGGTTTATGTCTCTTCCACATCATTCACTTACTAGTTGGGAGGAGATTCAAACTGAATTTCTGAAACAATATTTCACTCCTGGAAGAAATTTGGAATTAAAAGTCGAGGTTGCTAATTTTAGACAAGGATCTGAAGAAACTCTTGGGAATGCGTGGGAAAGGTTTAAAAAATTGTTAAGAGCGTGTCCCGATCATGGTTATTCCTTAGATATGCAAATTCAACTCTTCTGTCGTAAATTGAGAAAAGATTCACGTGCCGATGTAGATCATGTGCATGTGGTGGTTCGTTAATGATGAGTGAAGCTCAAACGAGTTTACGATGCTATAGAAAAGATTTCCAAAAATAACGAATGTGGGAAACCGGTTCTAGCACCGAAAAGTAGCTTTTGCGGGGAGAATGTACGTTTAATACGGAAGTTCTAGCACACTTGGAGAATTTGAGTAGGAAATTTGATGGTCTACAAGAATAAGAACCTAAGTTCAGAAAATAGTACACCAAATGAATACTCAAGTCATGATAATGTGTCATTAGGGAGTGAAGAATCAACAGGATATTCAAGAGAGGAGGTGAGTTTTCTTCAACAGCATAGGAATTTGAACAATGCATACTCAAACTCGTTTAATGCTATTAGAAGAGATCATCCTACTTATCGATGGTCTGAAAACCCTAGTAAGCCAGGACAACCGCCATATCCAGTCCCGTATAGGAATAATAACCAAGTTTATCAAGAAAACACATCTAATCAGAATTTACAATCATTACCTAGGTCCTATCCTCAACATACCACTCAAAGTATACCGGTAACTCGAGTTCAACTCAACTGCGAAGGAGTTGAAAAATGGGAAAAACTAATGGAAAATATGATGGGTGTAGTATCTACTCAAGCTAAGAATATGGAAACAATGATGACTTCTATTGGTACGATCACTAAAGATATGAGTACAATGAAAACATCTATGAGTGGACATGATACCGTAATGAGAACGATAGAAGCTTCATTGAGGAATATGGAAGATCATTTGAGTAGGGAAGGTGAACGTAACAACAGTAGACCCCCAGGAGGATTACCAAGCAACACTGAAAGAAACCCAAGAGAGGTAAATGTTGTAGTTACGAGAAGTAGGAAGCTCAGTGGAAGCAATGGAGTAGAAAACTTTGGGAATAATGAAGTAGAAAATGATTTAGATGGAAAGAATGATGAAACTAAAGATGAAATTGAATTCACTGATGAGGAAGAAGAAATTATAGAGAATTTCTTGAAAAGGAATAGAACAATGGAATCTGAGAATGAAGGTGAAAATTGGGTAAAAATCCCTAGGATTTTGAAAGACCCTATGGATAAAGATTTAAGGAATTTATTCAAGGAACATGTTAGAATAGATGAAACTAGTAATAAGGATGAGAAACGGGAAGAAGCTGAAAGAGTCCGAAGTAGTAGATTGATTCATGGAACAATTTAAAGGAAAAAATTCAAGAACCGAAACATGGCGACTAAGTAATACTCAAAGGTTTAAGGAAAAAGGAAAAGAGAAATTGACTAGGGAGCCAAAGGTTATAGATTTAGAATCTTTACCTTACCCTCCTAAAGATCAAATCAACAAGGCAAAAGCGATAAGAAGTATGCTCGTTTCCTTGATACTTTTCGTCATCTTCATGTTAATATCCCCGTTATTGAAGCTCGATTAATATACCGCCTATGGAAAGTTTCGAAAGATATACTATCAAATAAGAAAAAATTAGAGGACTATGAGAATATATGCCCGAATGAAGAATGTTACGCAATTACGCGGCATAAGTTACCACCTAAAGCGAAAGATCCTGGAAGTTTTACGATTCCATGTGAAATTGGAGGATTTACTGTTTAAGAAGGTCTTATGTGATCTTGGAGCTAGTATAAATCTCATGTCTTATGAGGATTATAAAAAGCTAGGCATAGGAAAGCTTACTAAGGCGAAATGACTCGCAAATGGCGAGATAGATCGATTAAGTACCCTAAAGGAATGATTAAGGATGTACTGGTTAAAGTAGACAAATTCTATTTTCCAGTAGATTTCGTAGTTATGGAAATGGAAGAAGGATATTCAGCGCCACTTATTCTAGGTCGTCCATTTCTAGCTACAGGAAGAACTTTAATCGATGTTCAGAAAGGAGAATTAGTTTTGAGAGTCAATGAAGATGAAGTTGCTTTCAACATTTTCAAAGCTATGAACCATCCATCACCAGAATCATGTTCTTTTATAGAAGATATTCATTCTGTCTATGATAATCAGTTACCAACTTTTGAAGACAGATTAGAAGAATGCTTAACTCTGTCTATCTATAAAGAAGATGAGGAAGACATTGAAATGAAAGAGATAATCCTTTCTCTAGATAAAGGAAGCTTTACTTTTAAGCCACCATGGCATAAGTATTTGGAGTTAGAACTAGAAGGACCGAGTTCTTAAATCATCAATAGAAGATCCGCCGAAGAATCGGAATTGAAACCGTTACCTTTAAATCGAAATATGCTTTTCTTGAAGCGATAATCTATTACCGATTATTATTTCATCAACTTTAACCGAGCAACAAGAAGATCAATTACTTAGAATGTTAAGAAAGCATAAGAAAGCTTTTGGATGGACGATTGCCGATATTCGAGGTATTAGCCCCGAGATTTGTGTTCATAAGATAATTCGAAAGAAGATGCTAAACCTTGTATTCAACCGCAACGCCGCCTCAACCCGAATTTACGATTAATCGTTAAGAAAGAGGTGATTAAGCTATTAGAAATGGGGATAATCTTTCCTATATCAGATAGTGAATGGGTAAGTCCAACTCAAGTTGTACCAAAGAAAGGAGGTTTCACAGTGAAAGAGAATGATAAGAATGAATGGATTCCAACAAGGGAAATTACAGGTTATCGAATGTGCATTGATTTTAGAAAGCTAAATGATCATACTAAGAAAGATCATCATCCGCTTCCATTCATAGTTCAAATGTTGGAACGTTTAAGTGGTCATAAGTATTACTGTTTCTTAGATGGTTATTCAGGATATTTACAGATTTTCATTGCAGTAGGAGATAGGGAAAAGACTACTTTCACATGTCCTTATGGAACTTTTGCGTATAAAAGAATGCCGTTTGGTTTATGTAATGCTCCTGCTACGTTTCAAAGATGTATGATGTCTATATTTTCTGATATGGTTGAGAAATTCTTAGAAATTTTTATGGACGACTTTAGTGTTTACGGAGATTCTTTTGGTAAATGTTTGTCGCACTTAGAAAAAGTGTTACAACGCTGTGAGGATACCAATTTAGTTTTAAACTGGGAAAAATGTCATTTAATGGTATCAGAAGGAATTGTTCTAGGTCATAGAATCTCTGAAATAGGAATTGAAGTTGATAAAGCTAAAGTCGAGGTGATTGAAAAATTACCACCACCAGTTAATCTAAGGACTCTAAGAGGATTTCTTGGACATGCAGGATTTTATAGGAGATTTATTGCAGATTTTTCGAAGATAGCAAAGCCTCTAAGTCATTTGCTTGAAAAAGAAGTACCTTTTAAGTTTGATAGTAAATGTATGGAATCATTTAAGACCCTGAAAGCGAAGTTGATTACTGCACCAGTATTGGTAGCACCAGACTGGAATTTGCCTTTTGAGATTATGTGTGACGCGAGTGATTTAGCTGTAGGAGCTGTTTTAGGTCAAAGGTATAATAAAATTCTCAAAGCTATTTACTATGCTTCTCACACATTAAACGCAGCTCAACTTAATTATGCAACTACAGAAAAAGAACTGTTGGCTGTAATTTTTGCCTTAGATAAGTTTAGATCATATATTGTTGGTTCTAAGGTAATAATCTACACGGACCATTCGGCTACGAAGTATTTACTAAGTAAGAAGGATGCGAAACCACGTCTTCTTAGATGGATTCTCCTACTTCAAGAATTTGATATTGAAATTAAAGATAAAAAAGGAAGTGAGAATGTAGTAGCGAGATCATCTAAGTAGAATGGAGGCGAGGAAGAGATAGGGAATGAAATTAAAGATTCATTTCCTGATGAACAACTATTTAGAATAGATACTCCTTCACCATGCCAGTTATTAAAAAATAGAATTCCTTCTAAGGAAATGTCACCTTGGTTTGGAGATATCATTAATTACTTAACCTGTGATTATATTCCGTCTCATTGGACTTGGCAACAGAAAAAGAAGTTCTTTTACGACTTAAAATTTTATTACTGGGAGGAACCAGACCTTTTCCGTAAATGTTCGGATGGGATAATCAGAAAATGTGTGCCTGATAATGAAATTTTAAGTATTTTATCGTTTTGTCATGATCGTGAGGCAGGAGGTCATCATGGAGGATGGAAAACTTGCTTTTAAAGTTTTACAATGTGGTTTTTATTGGCCTACACTATATAAAGATGCTTATAAGTATGTTAAATCTTGTGAATCTTGTCAAAAATGGGGAAATGTATCTAAAAAACATGAAATGCCTATGCAACCTATTTTAGAATGTGAGTTATTTGATGTTTGGGGTATAGATTTCATGGGGTCTTTTCCTATATCGTTTGGAAAAAGATTTATTCTTGTAATGGTAGATTATGTTTCGAAATGGGTAGAAGCTGAAGCTCTTCCTACTAATGATACCAAAGTTGTCATACGATTCCTTAAAAAGAACATATTCACTAGATATGGCATTCCAAGGGCAATCATTAGTGATAGAGGTTCACATTTTTGCAATCGACCATTTACTAAGTTAGTTGAGAAATATGGTGTAACGCATAAGTTAGGAACGCCCTATCATCCGCAAACTAGTGGTCAGGTAGAGGTGTCGAATAGAGAGATTAAAAGAATCGTGGAAAAAACAGTTGATTCAAATCGTAAAAACTGGGCAGTTAAATTAGATGATGCATTATGGGCGTACGAAACGACTTTTAAAACACCAATTGGTTGTTCTCCTATAAGCTAGTCTTTGGTAAGTCTTGTCATCTCCCGGTTGAGTTAGAACACCGAGCCTTCGGGCTATTAGATTTCGAATTTCGATCCTAAGGTCGTCGGTGATCATAGATTGCTTCAATTGAGAACTAGAAGAATTTCGACTCGATTCTTATGAAAACGCTCGAATCTACAAGGAACGCACGAAATCTTTCCATGATAAGAAAATCTTTAAGCGTGAGTTCCATGTAGGTGATCGAGTGCTTTTGTACAATTCACGTTTAAAGTTGTTTCTAGGTAAGCTTAAATCAAGATGGACAGGACCATTTAAAGTAACACGGGTTTACAAAACTGGAGCTGTTGAACTAACTGATGGAAATACAACTTTTAAGCCAATGGCCACAGAGTAAAGTTATTTGTGGAGGGAGAAGGAATCACACCGAAAGAAGAAATAATGTTACTGATTGATCCCCCGACAAATTGAAAAAGCGAGAGGAAAAATGAAAAAGCGAAAAGCGAGAAACCGGAATCGGCCGAAAACCGGGTTCTATCTATCTTTACTTTTACGTATTTTTAATTATGTTTAAACTCTTTTCGTCTTTTACCGGATAGACGTAAAAGAACTGGATGTCTTTTTTAGATAGAATAGGAGTTTTTATTTTACTTTTGAAATTAGGCCTTGATAAAGATGTCGCGTTTTCTATAGAAGCTTTAGTTTTTGAACAAAACAAGAAATTGTTGAGAGAGATCGATTGAGAGAAGTATGTAATGGAACATCAAGAAGTGCGATAAAAAGAAGGGCAAAGTTTCTAATGAGATGCGAGAATGTGGAAAAAGTGAACATGTTGGACGTCGTGGGAAAAACACAACCAAATCCCAGGATGAGTGTTTGAATATTGTTAGGAAGGGAACGATTAGGTGGTTATCCGAAAATCCCGATGGAATTCCGAGAGATAATTCAAATGCTTCGTTTTTAGGAGTTAGGTTGATCGAGCGTTATATCAGAACTTTGGAAGATTTAGAAATCGAAGAATCAGGAACCCCTTAAGTTTCGAGTCTTTTATTTTATTTTTTATAAAATTTTCGCATAACTTCTGAGAATTTTATAAAATTGGATCTTTATGAAATTTGAGGAGTTTTATAAAAGTTTTATAAAAGTTTTTTTTTAATGTTTTATAAGAGTTGATATAAAATTTATTAAATTTTTATAAGCTTTTTATTAAAGTGTTATAAAGATTTTATTAAATTTTTAGAAATTGTTATAAAATTATAAAAGTTCCTTCAAATTTTATTTTTAGTAAGTTTTAAATTTTATAAAATTATTTTTAAGGTTTTAATTAAGTTTTATTAGAATTTTTATAAGTTTTCATCAAAAATCATAAAAAGTAAAAAAAAAAAAAATCGAAAAAGTAAAAAAATTGGGCACGGACCGATCCGGCCTTAACCCGGACCGGTCCGGGGTCTAAATTCATAAAAAAAGACGGGGACCCTTCTTTTTCTTCTTCTTCTTCCCTAATTCTTCTAACAGCCGCACCCCACACACCAAACCCCACCATTACGAATTTTTTTTACTTTTCTACAACAAAAATTCATCTCACACTACACCACTACTTGATTTCTTCTCATTATCATCTCCTCTCTTCAACACAAATTGAAAAATTCAAAAAGGGTCAAAAACAAGCTCCATTTCATTCCGGCGACTTTTGAACTTTTCCGGCCTACTTTTCAACGTTTTCTACACATTAAGGTATAATTTAGTTTATTTAGTTGTCAATTTCGTATTTTTCATAATTTTTTAGAGTAATTTCAACTGTTTTGATTTTTAAGTGTGTTGTGACATTTTTATTTTTTGTTGTTTTTGTTGTTGTTTTTGTTGTTGATTGGCATTACCAATATCGTAGAATGGCTGAGTCGAGTACTAGAGTCTCTAAAAAGAGAAAATCAAAAATTCCTATATCAACTCCTGTCGTAGGCACAGTAATTTTATCATCTGAGGAAGAAGCCGTAAGCTTTGAAAAAACCGCATCACCTGAGGCTAAGAAAGCGTATAAGAAAATTTATAGTAAATGTGATGTTTTGGTTGAAAAAGGATTAGACTTGGATGACTTAGGTGATGAAGTTAAGAATATCTTTAGAAAGCGTCAGTGGTTAGATTTAGCAGCTAGAAGGGAAGGGGAGATTAACACGACTATAGTAGCTGAGTTTTATTCGGTTTTATCTACTTTGTCAGAAGAGCAGCTTACGCAGTCGCAAACCGTACCCTTACGAACCAGAAATATTCCTTTTAACCCTGCCGTCATTAATGCAATTCTAGGAGTTGAAGAATTTCCTGAGGAGGAGGATTATAGGGTAGTTTATAATTTAGATGATCCTGCTAGCTTTGAGCAGACTGCCCTGAGAGCTCAGACTGTTTTTGACCCGACCGCTGTGTGGGTTGAAAATCGGTTTAATTACGGAAACTGTTTTAGAGGGTTGAGGGCAATTAAAAGATTTATTAGCCATAATCTCTATCCTTCTAGTAAACATACTGCTTTTGGAAAGGAAGATGTTTGTATCGCTTGGGCGATGGTAAATGATGTTAGAGTGGATGTTGGAAAGGTCATGTTTAAAAATATGTTATATTATTATGTTTTATCAACGAATTCTATGTAAAATATATGAAATTATGGTATAAATAGTATGAAATGTTAATCTTTATACTTTAGAGTAGTTAGTAGTAAAAATAGTAAAAAGTTGTAATTTTGTACCGATTTTAGTAAATCGGAATGTCGTGTCAGATTTACGTGGGTATTTGTGATGTTTTATTGCAGATTTATAAACCGAGACCCCGAGAATCGACATATTGAAGTATAATCATATCTCTGGAATGATTTAGAGAGTGCCACAAGCTTAAATGATCAATTGCATAGCTTAAGTGGACAAGTGGCCAACCAATCGGTTAAGTAAAAATCGAGAAATGTCTCCGACAAACGAATGTCTCATCAAAATGACATTATCTCGAAAAAGTGTTCTTCACGAAAGTTGTAGATTTTTCCGAAAGCTTTCCAATGCAATTTAAATTATGAAGATTGGAGGTCTACAACTAAAACAAGTGATCAAGTGGCTAATCGATTTGGGTTAAGAAAAATCCCGTAAAAGCTTCGGAGGAACACGAGGTTATCAAGAAGGCGTTATCTGGAAAAGTGTCCTTCATGAAAGTTGTAGAGTTTCTCGAGACCTTAATTTTGGCATTTCGTTTGCAATTTTTGGAGGGCCGAACTCGAGATATGAATTTTAGAAGTTTAATAATTATATATAAAAAATAATATCTTCACCGCACATGCTTTGGAGTGATCAAGTTAGTGGGGGTAATCATTATACCGGACCGATCCGGCTTAATCTCGGACCGGTCCGGCCTTGAGACCTTTGCCTATATAAGGAATGCATCGTAGAGAACAGATCGGAGTGTACCATATATATATACATCCTATATATATATATATATCTCCTCTCTCTTTTCTTTTCTTTTCTTTTTTATTTTGTAGTTTGTAAATAAGGCCTTACGCCGTAATAATGTAGTTTTAAGTATCGTTATAATGCTCGGGAAAGTCTCGGAAGTTCGGTGTTGTAGAAGTCGTTGTAATGTCCGGAAGAATACAACTCTGATTCAGCATTTGTAACCGGGTAACTTTTCTTAAGTATTTATGTTTGTTTTTATATTTTTCGTTGTTATAATGTTTTTAGGCTAAATATAATACTGGCCAAAACTATGTAATCGGTTTTATTTCGATCTTTTCGTTAAAGAAATGTTGTTAAGTTAAAATTATTAAAATTGAGTTAATTGAATCTTTTTCTATTTTAATCGTATTCGTATTGACGTTTTTTAATCGATCTGAGGAATTCATAATCTAATTATGAATTGACGCCTCGTAGTCAGGATTCGAGATAAAAGATAGAAAAACCGGAGGGTAAAATTGGCCGTGTGAATAACGTGATAACGGAATCCGATTTCCTACCCGGGGGTAAATTTGTTTTGGGAGAAATGAATTTTATTATAATTTGTACTCGAGATCGTAATAATGTTAAATCATCAGTTTAATTGAAACTTAAACCGGAAAGTTAAATCGTCCGGCTTTGACAACCGGAGCCTTTAAAATAAAATTGACCGTTTGACGAACGGAATGACTCCTTTTTATCTAAAGGTAGATTTGTACTCGGGACTGTTCGAAAAACCGTAACGAGTTGTGGACCTTGGACCGATGCAATGGACATATGACAATTTCATACGCTCGTGTGAGGAGGAATTGTTTACCTCGGGAGTGCACCGTTTCATTTACTCAATTGGACCTAAAATAAAAGGAGAGATCGAACGCATTTCATTTAATCGAAAAGATCGTATAAACCAATTATATAAGTTTTGGCCAGTTCTCTAAAATTATCGTTTAATATATTGGTACCTATATATTATATATATATATATATACTTTGCAATTTATGTACATCTATATATATTTATATATATATATCTATATATATTATATTAGAATAACTTTTAAATTACGTATTTATTTTATGTTGACTAGAATAGTAGTGATACGTGTTATAAAATTGCGGTTTAGATCGAGTTAATAACAGCTCTTTGGTGTTTAACCACACGTAAAAGAAATTACCAAGTTCCCTGAGGATTCGACACTCTGACTCACCATACTAGAACCACAATTTGACCCGGTACACTGCCGGTTAGAATCGTTTAACCCGGGAATTGTCTGTCAGATTTCTGGCACCATTCTCAGGGATAGGTTAGGCGTTGTCAGGGGGATCGACTTTATGGGTCCATTCCCATCCTCATGCGGGAATAGATACATCCTAGTCTGTGTGGACTATGTGTCTAAATGGGTTGAGGCTATCGCCACTCCTCACAATGACCATAAAACGGTTATGAAATTCTTAAAGAAAAACATCTTTGCGAGGTTTGGCTGCCCAAGAGCCTTAATCAGCGACGAGGGGACGCACTTTTGTAATCGACCACTGGATAAAGTATTAGAGAAATATGGTGTTAGGCATAAATCCGGTACACCATACCATCCTATGACCGGTGGTCGTGGAGCGTAGTAACCGAGCATCAAGAAGATCTTAGAAAAGACGGTTAACGGTCATCGGACGGATTGGAGTACGAAACCGGACGATGTACTATGGGCTTATAGGACAGCTTACAAGACACCTATGGGTACATCTCCATATCAAATGGTTTATGGAAAGCCATGTCATCCGCCGGTTGAACTTGAGCATAAAGCTTGCGGGCGACGAGGTTCCCGAATTTTGATTCCAAAGCTTGTGGTGAGCACGGACTTCGGCGGATGCATGAGCTAGATGAGTTCGGACTCCGAGCTTATGAGAGCTCCAGGATAAGCAAGGATAGAATGAAGCTCCTTCACGATGCAAAGATAAAAAAGAGAGAATTTCATGTGGGAGAGTTGGTTTTATTATATAATTCTCGTCTACATCTTTTCCCTGGCAAGTTACGGACACGATGGTCCGGACCTTTCGAAATTCTCAACATTTTTTCCGGAGGTGTTCTAGAGCTTAACGGCTACGGCAATCAACCCTTCAAAGTTAATGGTCGAAGATGTAAACACTACATCGGTCAACCGAAAGAAGCACCGTTGATTGTTAAATTCCTCGATATTTTCGGATGTTGTAGTTCAGAAGTTAAAGACTTTGAGGAATTTTCGTCCGAATTATTCTCCGAGGGAGGTAGCCCTGAGACCATGGAGGAGGTCCTTGCCGGAAGTTGGGATATGGAGGAGTTGCGTCGAGAAATGATATCAAAGAAGAGACAAAAGAAGAAGGAGTCTACCACGAGGACACTTCAGCGTCTTTGGCAGTTTTTTCGTAAACTCACTCCTGGTATGCATTATGTCTACCGTCACCCTGACAATCACGCTTTGCATAATGTGGCTAGTAGAAAAGTGAAATGGCCCGATCCGGGTTGAGTTACAACGGTTTGTCGAGCTAACGACAATAACTGAAGCGCTACTAGGAGGCACCCTAGATCTTTTTCTTTCTATTTGCGCTCGTTTGATTTCTTTTTCGTTTCGTTTGTTTGTCTAGCTTTTGACGAGCGTTGCCTCGTTTCGTCTACCGGATGAGATGGCTGAGGAGGATGAGCGATACCCTTACGGCATACCTACGCATGAGTTCTTTGGGATGTCCGAGCCTGAGTTCGAGTTTGTCAGTAGGATTCATGCCATTTCCCTAGAGGAGGGCCCTGGCGGCTTGAGGGTTCTGGATGCAGATATCGACATCCTCACCCACGTCCAGACTTTCACCTTTGTTGTCGTCTCGCCTCCATTTCTATCTGGCGGGGATGGGGAGTGGACCATCGAGGAGCTTGAGGATGACCTTGATAGGCCATTCACAATCCTCAACGATCCTTTCCTCGCTGATCTCGTCTTAGTGTTAGAGGAGGAGCATGCCCGTGGGATTGAGCGAGCTGCAGAAGATTGGAACCTTCAGTATGACTTTGATCTCTGGCCTGCCATTGACCTGCTTCGCCGTCTCATACGTCTGATCGATTGGTCCTCGCTCTATGACTAGTTTTTAGTTAGTGTCTGTTCTAGTTTTAATCGTCGAGCCATCGACGTTAAACAAAAGCGCTTGGTGGGAGGCAACCCACCGTTTCTTTATATTTCTTTCTCTTGTATGTATTGTAACGTTTTATGTTGAAGTTGATATTAACGTTGGTTCGAAATTTAAACTTTTTCTGTTGCTTTGCATTTTTGTCATCTGAACGCCCGTTCGGAATACACTGGCACTCTCTGTATCAATTTTTGTGCTTTGAACGCCCGTTCTGAATCCCAAACGGGCGTTCCACCTGCTTATAAAAGCCAAAATTGCAGAACCCTTCGTCATTTTCATCCGCCCCTTCCTCTCAAAAACGGTTTCTCTCCCCATTCTACCCTAAATTCCTCAAACCTTCACCAAATTGAGCGATCTTTAGCTCAAAAGAACGCCCTTACTCTCCTCTTTTCCAATCTCCAAGCTTTTCCTCTGTTCCTTACACCGGTTAGCAGCATTGGGGCTGCAACAGTGCGATTTTTTTGGTTCTAAAATCCATGCTTTTGCACGCATTCGGGGATTTGAAGCCTTCTAATCACCGTTTCCACTCGTCCCACACTTAATTAGGTAAGCAATCATCGTTTTTACTTTCATTCACTCACAGAAATTGGATTTCAACATTTCACAACTCACGCTCTAGTCATGTTTATTTGTCTAATTTGTTTTTTTTCTCCTTTCTGTGTGTTGTTTGATGGATGGTGGTTTCGGTTTTGCGTTTGGTGTTGCTTGGGGTGTTGTGGTGTTTGTTTGGTGGCGGGCTGATTCGGTTGAATCACTGTTCTTCTGGTTGTAGCGAACATGTCTCGTAGAGCGGGTAAGGAGCCCATGGTTGAACCCCATAGGCAGAAGAAACGTAAAGGTGATGACTATGGTGGCCTCCGACAGTCTACGGGCGGGGTTAGAATAGGAAGCCCTAGGGCCCCCACTCGAGAACCAATCCCTCTCCCGTTTTCTCAGCGCTTCATAAGTCCGAGGGCTATGACCTTGTTTACCCAGGAGTATGTATCCCGGAAAATGCTGATTGAGCGAGAGATAGTTGAGGATAAGGTAGACCCCGCCTTTTTGAAGATGCTCGGGGATCGGGCCGGGATGTTTTAATGGTTGTTCCGGAGACTTTAGTCAATGACACTATAGTGAGAGAATTCTTTGCCAACCTGGATACCAAACACTTAGAGGCCGGTTTTGTGATGGTTAGGAAGGTCAAGGTCCCGTTTTCTCCTCAAATCATTAATGATAAGTACGAGTTTGAAGATTTAGAGGATGTAGACCATCGAACCGACATAAAGGAGTTAGTGGATAGTGGATGCGACCCCTTGGAGGATCTGAGGGTTTTGGTTGATCCAAGTATCCCTTGGACCCTTAAGCCCGGGAAGAGGAATGAACGTAAAGACATCACTACTACGGCTTGGTCAGAAGATTGGAGAGTCAAGTGTAAGTTTATTCAGAATAGGGTGCGTCCAACGGACAACATCACTCATTTCGGAATTGAAGATCTTGGTATCCTATATGCGATGGAATGGGAAATGAATGTGAATGTTGGGGCCATTATCTACGAGGAGGTTTTTAAGCATTTAACTAAGAAGAACCGGTGCATCATTTGCCCCCATCTGATTCACAGTATTTGCAAAGATGCCGGGGTACCGGAATATAAGGCCGATCACAGAACAAAGAACCCTCGGGGACTTCAAAGGGAGCCTAACAAAGCCCAGCAGACTCCAGGTACCACTACTGTTTCTCCTCCACCCGGATCGTCTTCTGCACCGCTTTCCACTCTGTCCCCTTGTGATAAGCTGCAGCTGAGCATTGCACACAGTTTGCGGAAGTGGTTGCGCATGCTTTGTTGCACTCAAAATGATATTTTGGCAAATCAGTTGGAGCTCAACCGGGGCAACACTATCACCAAAGAATCCAGGTTTGCTCCAAACACCGTCCAGTTTCAGTTTGAAGACGATGTTGAGCGCACCATTGCTCGTATCATACCCGGGGTGTCTGAGCCAGAAAGACATGCGAGGGATGCCGATAATGAAGATGACGAGGATGATGACGATGCTGCTACTGCTAGTGAGGATGGTTCCGCTTCTGAAGACTAATGTGATGATGTTTCTTTTTCTTTTAAAACTTTGATGATGTAATGGACATGTCTCCACCTTCTTTTTTTTTTTTTTTTTTCTCTACAACTTTGCCCCTACTTGACATTTCATTTCATTTGCACTTGTTTTTGCCTGGTTTTGGAAGGCCTTTTCGACTATCTATTGCTTCTATTTGATGATTTTGGATTCAATGGAATACTCTGTTTTTATTTTTTCTGTTCTGCTGTTTTAACTTTCTGAACGGACGTCCCATTTCCCAAACGGGCGTTCAGCCTTTCCAAAACAGACATTTATATCTTTTCCACTTCTCCTCTTCCATTAGTTGACTTGGATACTTTTATGTGAACTTATATAGCACTTTATTCATACATAAAGGATCCGTATTCCTTTGTTTTATCATTTCACCATGCTTTTGCTTTCTCTTTTATATCTCTATTATATGCATGTTCCCCCATCGCCCCTCGATTTTTCTTGTTGTGTTTCTCAAGTGTTACAGGTGCACTGTCCGCCCTTTTTATTCTTGTGCTTCATGCGTCATATGTGGACATCGTTGGTATTTTTCATGCTACGGCCTGACCATCGATATCCGACTTCGATAAAAAGAGCTAAGTACCCTTAACTGTCTCCTTTTGACACAACTTGAGGACACGTTGTGATTCAAGTGTGGGGGAGGGGAATGGTCTATATCACCTTTACTTATATTCTCTTGATTCCATGCAAAATAAGCTAAAATTTGAAAATTTGTTTTGTCCCGACCAAACATGCATGCCTATGTTCGGTATTATAAGAATAGATACCTTATAATGTATATTTCTAGTAGGTTGATGTCTCACCCGACATTACTTTTCACATGCCATATTAGATGATGAGCTAACCTTTAAAGCGATACCCAGTTAGACTGAATGATTGTTGGTACCCGTGCTTATGTTAATGTTACCGATGATAGCTAAGTATTTGGAACTGTAGTACGATATACGGTTAATATCTCAAAGTTTGAATGTGATAAGTAAAAACGTGACTATAGTCTTGAATTAATAAGTTTTTGCTTGGGGTGTTATGCTCAGTAAGTTTGTATAGCTTATGGCTTAGAACTGCTGCCAGCCAGAAATCTCGTATAAGCAAAATAGTAAATAATATAAAGAGCCGTGTCAGAAGTTGGTCGATGATTGGAGTGAGTTAGGGCATTATCACGAAATGTCCTATTCTGCTATGATGACCAAAAGCTCACGACAATCAGAAAAGCTGCTTTATGATTTGGGTAGTTAGGGCATTATCACGAAATGTCCTATTCTGCTATGACGAGCAAAAGCTTATTCTGATGTGCATAAAAAAGTGAAAACGGAATCAAATTGGAAAATTAGAATAAATAAAGATCAAGGCTTAGTTATCGTATACCTTATACCCAGTATAAACTAAGAGATATGCTGCAGGGACTATCCTCTAAGTATGTCGGAAAGGTCCTGAAGACCTTCGTTGTCTTTTTCATGACATAAGATGTTTTCTAGGGTACAAGTAATCTATACTTAGTCTAATTGTGGTATTAGCTAGTTTTGCTTGAACTTGATTCAAGTTGGAGATAGTGGAAGTTTAATATGGTTTTTCACACACACATAAGGGTGAGCTTCTAATTTCTTTACTATGCATTGTATGGTTATATCTACTTTTCGGCTTCGAACCAGGGCGATGTTTTGTTTTGCTCGGGACTAGCAAAAAGCTAAGTGTGGGGGAGTTGTTAAGGGTGAATTTATACAAATTTATACGATAATTTTCTTATCAAATTCCCCATACTAATATAAATTGCATTGAAATTGGGCTTTAAAATAGATTTAATAAGTAAAGTTGTTCTTAAATGAATTAATTGCAAAAAGGGCTTAATAGTGGGCTTTAATTATAAGTTTCACATTATTTTGGACTATGTTATATTTTTGCAATTTTTAAATCATAATATAGATAATGGTGATGAGGTGGAATGGTGGAATGAAGCAATTAAAGATAAGATCAAGTTGTTAGCAAGGTTGTTAGAAGAAAGAGAATGAATTATGGATCAACAAGTGGGAAGAACCGTTGCATCTCAACTGAATTCAGTTACAGGAAGTTGAACGGGCGTTCCAAAAAAGCAAAATGGCGTTCATAGCTAACAGAGAGTTGGGAAGCTGAGTAGTATCAAGTTGAACGGGCGTCCAAATATTCAACCGAGCGTTTCATACACTGAACGGGCGTTTCATCCTTCAAAATGGCGTTCAATCTGCAGATAGTCTGTTATTTCCAGTTTTCCTATAAATAGACCTCATATGTAATCAGTAGGGGGCGGATAGAATACACAACCTTTCTAGATCAAATTTCTCAGATCAAAAACAGTCCCAAAAGCCTTCTTGGTGGCTGGGTTTCTTAGATTCAATTCGCTTTTTAGCTTAGATTTCATGGATTTCTCTTCAAGCATTGTAATCATTCACTCTATGGATAGCTAAATCAAATTTGGCAGCATTGGGGATGCAATTTTCTTATTAATTCTGGTTTTCTCATTCTGATTTACTGTGTTCTTCAATAGAGGTCAGATCTTTTAGCTCGTTTTATGGTTTAATTTCATTTACATCGAGAGATGATGAATGCTTAATTGTTTTCCTGAATGAAAATTTTGTGAATTAAGAACACCTTGCTTTTTGATTGAACAATCGAATGTTAGCTAAAACGAGAGTTGCTCAGTTGTTGTTTAGGTCATTAAATCGAGAGATTTACACCTTGCTTGTTAATTGAATAGAACGTTTTGAGAGATTAGATCGTTTTGCTTTAGAATAGGTGGACCCGCCTCTTTTAAGAAACGCAGTAAATCATTATAAGATCACCTTTAATTTTTGAGTAAATTGTTGATCCAATGTTTGCCGCCCTTTTCCCAAATTGCTTGTTGATCAATTTCATAGATTTAAGCCTTAGTTTATTTTTTCTGCTCTGTTAATTTAATTTCTCTGCGTTTTAACTTCCAGTCCGAACAATCCTTTCATAGCTTTGAATCAACTTTGATTCTCTGTCTATGCAAATGCTAGCTTGTAAATCTAAAACATAAGACGTATTCATCGAACCATCTCCCTGTGGATCGACACCCTTACTTACCCTCCTGTACTAGCAACTAACTCCTAACCGGCCAAACACCGGGTAGTTGATAGTATAGCGAGATAAGTAAAGGATCGATCCACAGGGAATTGGGTTGTTGAATCTAACTTTATTAATCTTTCCAATTGTTACTACTAGTTATTACTAAACCTAAACTAACGCGGAAAATAAACTGGACAGAGGATTATTAATCCAAAGCCAGGAAACAATAATCGCGAACCAAAATAAATAAAACTACAACTACGAAAGAACAGTAAAACTAACGAACCCATGATAACGACTAAAGCAATAAAACATAGATCAAACGATGATCTACCGTCCCGCAACCCTTAATTTCTTCCCTAGATTGTCTTATGATGATTTAATTCAAGTTGTGGTTCACCTCTCTTAAGTAATCTTCTATCTCTCGATTTTAAAGACTAACACAACATAAAACGAGGTGCAAGATCTCTCAATCTAACAACCTAGAGATTCAACCTATCAACTTTCGTTATGTCAAGGTTAAAAATCTCATCTTTCCTATGGTGATCTAAGGTTTACACCGATTTTCGTCATACGGTAAACATCAAAAGCAATACAACTTTCGTTATCGATTGCATAACACATAATCAAAGGAAAGAAAACAACTTTAGAATTAAACTCACAAGATCATCCATAGACAAGAAATAGAAGCTGCTGAAAAGTATTACATGACTGCTCCAAGTTCAAAGCTTCGAGAGATCATCATGGTGATCGAACAAGAAAGGAAAACAAAAGAAATAAAACCTAATCTAACCCGGATCACCCAAGCACAAGGCTTGGGTGACCGGCCTTGAAGCTCCAAAAGAGTGGCTGCTGCTGCTCTCCTTGTTGTGGAGGAGAAATTATGAATGTAAGTTGAATTGTGAATCCCTGAATGATTTGGGATCTGCTGATATTTATAGGAAAACAGTGGCAGACATTCTGAACGCCAGTTTGAGCATTTGAACTCCAGTTTGGTGTCCCAGAACGCCAGTTCTATTCC
This sequence comes from Gentiana straminea, assembly GCA_036785695.1. NCBI lineage: Eukaryota > Viridiplantae > Streptophyta > Magnoliopsida > Gentianales > Gentianaceae > Gentiana > Gentiana straminea. The sequence continues at coordinate 13,336,814 of JAVUPR010000060.1, forward strand.
TGGAACGCCAGTTCTGTTCTCAGAACGCCAGTTCCACCTGTGCTGAGTTGTACGCATTTGATCTTTGTCATTATCTCTTAAAAACCCATCCTTATCCTTTGTAACAAACCTTATCTCTTGGATATTCTAGATCATTCATGACTTGCCCTCCAAGATCTTATCCATGACACTTGTCCATTCCAATCTTTAACACTTGTAAGCTCCTAATTAAACAATGAATGATTCCAAAATGTAATATAATTCCAAAATAATAATAAATCATCATTTAAGCACTAAATTTGATACATTTTGAAATTAACTCATTAAAAATATCATTTGCTCAATATTTAAATATGAAGCTCGATTTCTATGAAAAACATAAGAATATGGGGAAAATTGATATAAAAAATATCGTTAAAAATCGTATAATTTGACCGAGAACAACTCCCCCACACTTAGCTTTTTGCTCGTCCCGAGCAAAACAAAACAAAATCAAGACTCGAGACGTATAAACATTTATGCAAATATAAAACATATTCAAGTCGTTTAGAGGTTCACCTGTGTGTGTGTGTGCATAGCCATAATAAATTTCCACTAAAACCACACTTGAAATTGATTCAAGCAAAACTAGCTAACATCCCATTTAAATTAGAAATATAAAAACGATTATAACATGAACCTCACAAAACATACATATTCGAAAAACAATAATAGGGAGTATTTAAAATATTTCCGACATACTTAGAGGATAATCCTACAACATATCTTTCGGTTTATACCGGGGATAAGATATACGATAACTATGTCTTATATTCAATTCATATCACTTCTCATCTAAGTTGATTTAATTATTTCTCATTTAAACACACATCAGAATGAGCTATTGCTCTCATAGTAGAATAGGACATTTCGAGATAATCCCCTACCTACTCAAATCATAAGGCGACTTTTCCCGATCGTCGTGAGCTTTTGGTCATCATAGTGGTATAGGACATTTCGAGATAATGCCCTATCTCACTCCAATCATCGACCAGCTTTCGACATACTCAACTAATTCATTCATTAACTCAACTTTTCAAAAAAAACAATAGTTACGTGTCACTTATCACATTCAAACTTCAAGATATTCACAGTATGACATACTTTTAATTCTAAATACAAACTATTAAAATTTTCAAAATTCATATGAAAGCAAAGAATCATGCGATAATCATCAAAAATCTCCAATCAAATGGGCATAGCTTTAAATTATAGCTCATCATCTACTATGGCATGTGAAATAGTGTTGGGTGAAACATCTAAAGTTACTAAATATGCAAAATAATGCACCAATGATATACAAACTCAAATAAAGATATGCATTTGTTCACTTGGGACAAAACAAAAATTTGAAAAATTTTAGCACTTTTTCATAGAAATATAATAGTATGGCAAATGAATGTAGATACCCATTCCCTCCCCCACACTTAAATTACAACATGTCCTCATGTTGTGCAGAATTAAAGAACGGTTAAAGAAACTTAGCTGATTTCGTGATGATCCGAAGATTGGCTGAAGAAGGATAGATAATCGACCCGCGTTTCCGAGGCACGAGATGTCATAGGTACTCTCTCCGATTCACTTCCAAAGATAGCTTGACAAACCGGCGATAAATGTACCGCACCACTTGAAAAACATGGCAGTATCTCGGGGGATACGGGGAAGATCACAAGCAACAATAATAATACAAGCACATGGTATAATTGCTCAGATGGAAAAATCACCGCACAGTTAAAGCACAGGACATCTAAGCGTCAAATAAGCCACAGAAGCTTATAATACAAATAAGGCCCAACATGTGCATACAGGAATAATGATACATGGAATATTACAAAATAGTAGGGCTAGGTGTACTATATGAAAATGTATTACAATGCAGTCTACATGATATGGAATCTAATAAAAAATAATACTGACAGGCTCAGGCTGAGCAAGTTGGGAGGACAACTCTACAGTGACTACGGCCCGTGCAGAATCGAAAAAAAAAACGAGGTAGTATTACGGAAACCGACAGTTAACTACACTCAAGAAAAAGAAAAATAGAAAAACAATGCAACTAGATGACATGCAACTAAATGATATGCAAAAATAAAAGAAAATAAAAGAAAGAAAACTAGCCCACTCATTTGCAACACGACATGTATATAATAAACGTCTACCAAATAATGACAGGTTACGATAAACGACAGTGTTGTTCATTACAATGCAGTGTAGACGCGCCTTAAGACTCATCAAAGGTGATAGCATTATGGAAAACCAACAGTTAGCTATACTAAACAGATATAACTCATATGACGCGATGGTAGCAACGGAAAGCCGACAGTAGCTACCCATATGAATTACAAAATTAACAAGGAAACACGAAAGTCTCAAAGCTTAAAAGATTCATCACAGCGGTATGTAGCATACGGAAACCGACACTAGCTACTAAATAACAATAAGAACAGTTATAGCATACGATAACCGACAGTCACTATAACATGCCTAGATGAATCAAGTATATTATCCATTAGATTCAATTATTTAACATGGATCCGTAGATGGAACGATGTAAACATGCAAGTTCAGATCATCTACGTAACAACAATTAGCCACAGAAGCTCAAATTAAAGTATCCATATCAAATAAAGCATCAAAAATCAAGTTAAGAGAAATTCTGGAACCTGGACGCAGTGTTGGACGCCCGTCCAACCCTTTGAACGTGCGTTCTGAATGTCAAACGGGCGGTTTCCTGGAATTTGGCACTGGACGGCCGTTTGACCATCAACCGGGCGTTCATCTGCAGGTTGTGACCTGGACGGGCGTTCACTATGCTTGGACGCCCGTCCAATTAGCATCGAATTTTGGACAAAATGCAGGAGAAACACAGCCTGCCTTCACTAGCTCAACAGATTATCAATCCAAAACCAACTACACATCATATATACACTACACAGCAGCCCCATCAAATTTTAGCACAGAGGATTAGATTGGAAAACATATAATTCACGTTTCATAAATTGAGTAAAAAAACTTTTTGCACATTCTTAACCCAACGGTTATCGAAACACGGCAAAAATAAAAACTCTCAATTCAATTAACGCTACTTTTATTGAAAGAAAAATAAATCGTAACAAAATAGAAGAATTAACTCAAGTAGATCCAACAAAACACCGATTCCCCGGCAACGGCGCCACTTTTGTTTGAGAGATTTTGCATCATTTAAAACAAAAGAAAATTTATAAACCCTAACTTAGATGCAAAACTAACTCCTAACCGGCCAAACACCGGGTAGTTGATAGTATAGCGAGATAAGTAAAGGATCGATCCACAGGGAATTGGGTTGTTGAATCTAACTTTATTAATCTTTCCAATTGTTACTACTAGTTATTACTAAACCTAAACTAACGCGGAAAATAAAGCTGGATGAGAGGATTATTAGTCCAAAGCCGGGAATGACAAGAGTGATAAAAACGAAATAAAACTACCATCTATAAAACGAAATAAATAAACGAAGATGATCATGGTGGATAAACAATTGAACAAACAAAATCATCCTATCCAACAAATCCCTCTATCTCCTCTCTAAGATTATCTTATCTTGATTAACTAAAGATGTGGTTCACCTCACAAAGGTATGAATCCTACTTTCGTAGTAATTCGCCTATCAATCCCGTCATCTTTCGATCTATAGAGATTGACGCATACAAAACAAGGTGTAAGATCTTTCAATCTAATAACCTAGATAATTAACCTATCAACTTTCGTTATATCAAGGTTAAAAAAAATCACATCTTTTCCATGGTGATCTACGGTTTAACATGACTCTCATCAAATTAAACATCAACAAGCAACGATCTTTCGATATGCATTGCAATGACAAATAAACATAGAAAAGATACACCTTTAGATAAAGATCATACAAACAAACTTAGATTAAAGAATAGAAAAACCTGATGAAAAGGGTTCAAAAGCTTGAACATGCTCAGCCCCCAAAATCAGCACAGCAATAGCAAAAAGAAACGAAATTAAAGCACCTAATCTAACCCGGATCACCCGAGCACAAGGCTCGGGTGACCGGCCTTGAAGCTCAAAAGAGTGGCTGCTGCTGCTCTCCTTGTTGTGGAGGAGAAATTATGAATGTAAGTTGAATTGTGAATCCTGAATGATTTGGGATCTGCTGATATTTATAGGAAAACAATGGCAGACATTCTGAACGCCAGTTTGAGCATTTGAACTCCAGTTTGGTGTCCCAGAACGCCAGTTCTATTCCTGGAACGCCAGTTCTGTTCTCGAACGCCGATTCGGGCTTGGAACGCCTTGAGTTCCACTGTCTTGAGTTGTACGCATTTGATCTTTGTCATTATCTCTTAACAACCCATCCTTATCCTTTGTAACAAACCTTATCTCTTGGATATTCTAGATCATTCATGACTTGCCCTCCAAGATCTTATCCATGACACTTGTCCATTCCAATCTTTAACACTTGTAAGCTCTAATTAAACAATGAATGATTCCAAAATGTAATATAATTCCAAAATAATAATAAATCATCATTTAAGCACTAAATTTGATACATTTTGAAATTAACTCATTAAAAATATCATTTGCTCAATATTTAAATATGAAGCTCGATTTCTATGAAAAACATAAGAATATGGGGAAAATTGATATAAAAAATATCGTTAAAAATCGTATAATTTGACCGAGAACAACTCCCCCACACTTAGCTTTTTGCTCGTCCCGAGCAAAACAAAACAAAATCAAGACTCGAGACGTATAAACATTTATGCAAATATAAAACATATTCAAGTCGTTTAGAGGTTCACCCAGGTGTGTGTGTGCATAGCCATAATAAATTTCCACTAAAACCACACTTGAAATTGATTCAAGCAAAACTAGCTAACATCCCATTTAAATTAGAAATATAAAAACGATTATAACATGCACCTCACAAAACATACATATTCGAAAAACAATAATAGGGAGTATTTAAAATATTTCCGACATACTTAGAGGATAATCCCTACAACATATCTTTCGGTTTATGCGGGGATAAGATATACGATAACTATGTCTTATATTCAATTCATATCACTTCTCATCTAAGTTGATTTAATTATTTCTCATTTAAACACACATCGAATGAGCTATTGCCCTCATAGTAGAATAGGACATTTCGAGATAATCCCCTACCTACTCAAATCATAAGGCAGCTTTTCCTGACTGTCGTGAGCTTTTGGTCATCATAGTGGTATAGGACATTTCGAGATAATGCCCTATCTCACTCCAATCATCGACCAGCTTTCGACATACTCAACTAATTCATTCATTAACTCAACTTTTCAAAAAAAACAATAGTTACGTGTCACTTATCACATTCAAACTTCAAGATATTCACAGTATGACATACTTTTAATTCTAAATACAAACTATTAAAATTTTCAAAATTCATATGAAAGCAAAGAATCATGCGATAATCATCAAAAATCTCCAATCAAATGGGCATAGCTTTAAATTATAGCTCATCATCTACTATGGCATGTGAAATAGTGTTGGGTGAAACATCTAAAGTTACTAAATATGCAAAATAATGCACCAATGATATACAAACTCAAATAAAGATATGCATTTGTTCACTTGGGACAAAACAAAAATTTGAAAAATTTAGCACTTTTTCATAGAAATATAATAGTATGGCAAATGAATGTAGATACCCATTCCCTCCCCCACACTTAAATTACAACATGTCCTCGTATGTTGTGCGAAATTAAAGAACGGTTAAAGAAACTTAGGCGATTTCGTGATGATCCGAAGATTGGTGAAGAAGGATAGATAATCGACCCGCGTTTCCGAGGCACGAGATGTCATAGGTACTCCTCTCCAGATTCACTTCCAAAGATAGCTTGACAAACCAGCGATAAATGTACCTGCACCACTTGAAAAACATGGCAGTATCTCGGGGGATACGGGGAAGATCACAAGCAACAATAATAATACAAGCACATGGTATAATTGCTCAGATGGAAAAATCACCGCACAGTTAAAGCACAGGACATCTAAGCGTCAAATAAGCCACAGAAGCTTATAATACAAATAAGGCCCAACATGTGCATACAGGAATAATGATACATGGAATATTACAAAATAGTAGGGCTAGGTGCACTATATGAAAATGTATTACAATGCAGTCTACATGATATGCAATCTAATAAAAAATAATACGACGAGGCTCGAAATTTGAGCAAGTTGGGAGGACAACTACGGTGACTACGGCCCGTGCAGAATCAAAAAAAAAACGAGGTAGTATTACGGAAACCGACAGTTAACTACACTCAAGAAAAAGAAAAATAGAAAAACAATGCAACTAGATGACATGCAACTAAATGATATGCAAAAATAAAAGAAAATAAAAGAAAGAAAACTAGCCCACTCATTTGCAACACGACATGCATATAATAAACGTCTACCAAATAATGACAGGTTACGATAAACGACAGTGCTGTTCATTACAATGCAGTGTAGACGCGCCTTAAGACTCATCAAAGGTGATAGCATTATGGAAAACCAACAGTTAGCTATACTAAACAGATATAACTCATATGACGCGATGTTAGCAACGGAAAGCCGACAGTAGCTACCCATATGAATTACAAAATTAACAAGGAAACACGAAAGTCTCAAAGCTTAAAAGATTCATCACAGCGGTATGTAGCATACGGAAACCGACATTAGCTACTAAATAACAATAAGAACAGTTATAGCATACGATAACCGACAGTCACTATAACATGCCTAGATGAATCAAGTATATTATCCATTAGATTCAATTATTTAACATGGATCCGTAGATGGAACGATGTAAACATGCAAGTTCAGATCATCTACGTAACAACAATTAGCCACAGAAGCTCAAATTAAAGTATCCATATCAAATAAAGCATCAAAAATCAAGTTAAGAGAAATTCTGGAACCTGGACGCAGTGTTGGACGCCCGTCCAACCCTTTGAACGTGCGTTCTGAATGTCAAACGGGCGGTTTCCTGGAATTTGGCACTGGACGGCCGTTTGACCATCAACCGGGCGTTCACTATGCTTGGACGCCCGTCCAAGCATCGAATTTTGGACAAAATGCAGGAGAAACACAGCCTGCCTTCACTAGCTCAACAGATTATCAATCCAAAACCAACTATACATCATATACACACTACACAGCAGCCCCATCAAATTTTAGCACAGAGGATTAGATTGGAAAACATATAATTCACGTTTCATAAATTGAGTAAAAAAAAACTTTTTGCACATTCTTAACCCAACGGTTATCGAAACACGGCAAAAATAAAAACTCTCAATTCAATTAGCGCTACTTTTATTGAAAGAAAAATAAATCGTAACAAAATAGAAGAATTAACTCAAGTAGATCCAACAAAACACCGATTCCCCGGCAACGGCGCCACTTTTGTTTGAGAGATTTTGCATCATTTAAAACAAAAGAAAATTTATAAACCCTAACTTAGATGCAAAACTAACTCCTAACCGGCCAAACACCGGGTAGTTGATAGTATAGCGAGATAAGTAAAGGATCGATCCACAGGGAATTGGGTTGTTGAATCTAACTTTATTAATCTTTCCAATTGTTACTACTAGTTATTACTAAACCTAAACTAACGCGGAAAATAAAGCTGGACGAGAGGATTATTAGTCCAAAGCCGGGAATGACAAGAGTGATAAAAACGAAATAAAACTACAATCTATAAAACGAAATAAATAAACGAAGATGATCATGGTGGATAAACAATTGAACAAACAAAATCATCCTATCCAACAAATCCCTCTATCTCCTCTCTAAGATTATCTTATGCTGATTAACTAAAGATGTGGTTCACCTCACAAAGGTATGAATCCTACTTTCGTAGTAATTCGCCTATCAATCCCGTCATCTTTCGATCTATAGAGATTGACGCATACAAAACAAGGTGTAAGATCTTTCAATCTAATAACCTAGATAATTAACCTATCAACTTTCGTTATATCAAGGTTAAAAAAATCACATCTTTTCCATGGTGATCTACGGTTTAACATGACTCTCATCAAATTAAACATCAACAAGCAACGATCTTTCGATATGCATTGCAATGACAAATAAACATAGAAAAGATACACCTTTAGATAAAGATCATACAAACAAACTTAGATTAAAGAATAGAAAAACCTGATGAAAAGGGTTCAAAAGCTTGAACATGCTCAGCCCCCAAAATCAGCACAGCAATAGCAAAAAGAAACGAAATTAAAGCACCTAATCTAACCCGGATCACCCGAGCACAAGGCTCGGGTGACCGGCCTTGAAGCTCCAAAAGAGTGGCTGCTGCTGCTCTCCTTGTTGTGGAGGAGAAATTATGAATGTAAGTTGAATTGTGAATGTCTGAATGATTTGGGATCTGCTGATATTTATAGGAAAACAGTGGCAGACATTCTGAACGCCAGTTTGAGCATTTGAACTCCAGTTTGGTGTCCCAGAACGCCAGTTCTATTCCTGGAACGCCAGTCCTGTTCTCAGAACGCCAGTTCTGGGCTTGGAACGCCAGTTCCACCTGTGCTGAGTTGTACGCATTTGATCTTTGTCATTATCTCTTAACAACCCATCCTTATCCTTTGTAACAAACCTTATCTCTTGGATATTCTAGATCATTCATGACTTGCCCTCCAAGATCTTATCCATGACACTTGTCCATTCCAATCTTTAACACTTGTAAGCTCCTAATTAAACAATGAATGATTCCAAAATGTAATATAATTCCAAAATAATAATAAATCATCATTTAAGCACTAAATTTGATACATTTTGAAATTAACTCATTAAAAATATCATTTGCTCAATATTTAAATATGAAGCTCGATTTCTATGAAAAACATAAGAATATGGGGAAAATTGATATAAAAAATATCGTTAAAAATCGTATAATTTGACCGAGAACACTTACAAACAAATGCTTCTTTACCAGGAACTTGAAATCCCTCTGGCTGAGTCATGTATATCTCTTTGACTACCTCACCATGTAGAAAAATTGTCTTCACATCTAACTGCACAAGTTCAAGGTCTAGTTGTGCCACCATTGCTAGTAACACTCTGATTGAAGTGTGTCTGACTATTGGTGAGAATATCTCATCAAAGTCCACCCCTTCTTTTTCACTAAACCCTCTAGCAACCAAACGTGCCTTATACTTGACTCATTCTACCTCAGTCAATCCTTCCTTTTTCTTGAAGATCCATTTGCATGTAACAACTCTCCTATCAGCTGGACGTTTAACTAGATCCCAAGTCTGATTTTTCAGTAATGACTCAATTTCATCTCTTATGGCAGCAAGCCATTGAGATGACTCAGAACATGTCACTGCTTCCCTGTAAGTAGAAGGTTCAAAACTATCCACCTCTTCTACAACTTGAAGTGCATATCCAGCCAAATCTTCAAACCCATACCTTCTGGGAGGTATCCCAACATTGGATCTTCTAGCTCTGCTGACAGCTATACTTTGCTGACCAATATCAGTTTGAAGCTCACCGACCGGCTTGGATTCGGTTCGGTTCGCAATCGATCGATGAAAACTAGCTTTGTTCAGCTGAGTGTTGCATCTCAGCTGACTCCACCTGAAGCTCCACCTTACTGTCAGTTTTCTCGGTTTCAAAGCACTGGTTTCAGTTTCAGTTATCCTCCCCACTGATGAACTGAGCATAGAATTTTCATCAAAAACTGTATCTCTACTGAGAATAACTCTGTTTTCTGCTGATGACCAAATTCTATAACCCTTAAATCCATCACCATACCCCACAAACACTCCTTTCTCGGCACTTGGTTCCAGTTTCCCTTCACTAACATGATAGTAAAATATGCTTCCAAATACCCTTATGATAACGTCAAAATTATCTGGGGTGTTCAGCGCATGATTCGTGATGGATATCTGGCTGTGATTTGTGTATGAGAGTGGTGGTTTGAGGTGGAGCTAGAGGACTCCGGTGGTGAAGAACGGTGGTGAATGATTATACAATGTAAGTACAGAGAGAGCAACAACATGGACAGAGTTTTGCCTTGTTTTGCATATATTCAGCCTTGTTTATGAATGTTACATGGAGCCCTATTTATAGGGTAAGGACCGACTTATATTCAACATAATTACGACTAAGGACATAGTACAACTAAATTTGCGGTGGTTGTTTGGGTCGCATCTGATTGTAAGCGACACGGATCCTCGAGTTGCCATCCCATATCCTTAGCGGGCTTGTTGGGTCGTCAGTCTATAATCTCTAAGTGTTCGGGGTGAAGATCCTCGTGTGAATCTTTCACCCTTACGCTCATCAAAGGCCTGTTGTTGAATACCATTTCCGGCGTGGTTATGTTCGAAGGGCAAAGGCCTGGCCGCTCTTTCTTTCTTCGGCCCCCATGCGCTTGTACGCGGCGGTCGGTAGGCCGGGAGGCGGAGCCGGCCTATCAATGCCCCCCTACTCCGTACCCATGACATCTCGAGGTGTCGGGTAGGGAGTAGTTTTCTTGACCTTCCGAGATGGTTCCGTAGTATGCATGGCCATGGACGCTGGGAGTTGCTTTAGGCAAGTAGCTTTGACTTCGTAAAATTTGGCTTCGTGGGCCTTTGGCCTCTAGACAATTGAATCTGTATATGGGTGAATAGCCTTAACTTCGTAAGATTTGGCTTATTTAGGCTTTTAGCCTCTAGACGATTCGAAGCTGTTTGTGGGCGGATAGCCTTAACTTCGTAAGATTTGGCTTATTTGGGCTTTTAGCCTCTAGCCGATTTGAAGCTGTAAATGGGCGGATAGCCCTAGCTCCATAGGATTTGGCTTATTGGGCTCTTAGTCTAGCTGATTTGAAGTTATAAGTGGGCGGATAGCCCTAACTTCACAGGATTTGGCGTTTCAGGATCTTTGATCCATAGCCGATTTTGAGGTTGTATTTGGACGGATAGCCTTAACCTCATTGGATTTGGCATTTCAAGATCTTTGATCCCTAGCCGATTTTGAGGTTGCATTGGGGCGGATAGCCTTAACCTTATTGTGATTTGGCGTTTCAAGATCCTTGATCCCTAGCCGATTTTGAAAGGTTGTCGGGGGCCAACCCCCCGCTAACGTTTCGTTCCTTGGGTCAGTTCCATGCAGTTTCTTCCCACTCTCGTTTGATGTGACAACTGATGTGTCCTGCAGCATATTCTGATTGGCTATAGTCCTTTCAATTCCTACGCCGTAATGATGGCAGTTTCGAATTTCGAAACTTGAGATTCCCGCCTTTGATCTTACCCGTTAGATCAGAGGCGCCGTGGCCATTGGATATGTTTGCCTTAGCCTTTATAAGGGGGGCGGATCCCTGACCTAAACACTTTCGAAATCTCCAGTTTTCTTCGGCGGCGATTCACAAGCATTTCGGTGGTGAAGACGTTCCGGCGAGACAGTTTCCGGCGAATATCTCGACAGCTCGTTCCATCTTTCTTCACCTCCTTAGCGATTTCCCCTGATTACCAGGTAAACCGTCCTTTATCGTTGGTTTCTTATGTTTTGTAGATGATTCCGTGTTTTTTCCGTTTTTGATGATAATGCATGCTCTGTGTTCTCTCCGGGTTTAGGTCTGTGAGTATTCCGGTTGCTATCGGTCCTTGTCTGAGTTTTCTAGAATTCCACATCCTTTATCGTTGCCCTTGACTCTTGTCCCTATGTCACTGCGTGGCTTTGAGCATTTCCTTTCAATGCCTTTACCCAAAATTTCTGGGGTGTTGCATGTCTAGATGTGAGACCAAAGACGGGGCGTCAGGATGATAACGATTCATCTTGGCCTGGCTTTAACCGTCCTTGGTGATGCTTATCCGCCTCGTCTTTTTGTTTTGCAAGATGTCCCAGAGCGGCGAAGACGAAAACGACGGTGTCCGCGGTTATGCCTCCAGGGGTGAAGAGGAGGCGAGTTCTAGCCGAACGGCTAGCGTCAGCGAGGAAATGGTTTTGATTCAGCCCGACTCGTCTCGGGGTGGCTGACAAAAGGCCGTTGTTCATAAAGTGGTTACCGAGCGAGCCAAACCTAAGAAGGCCGGGCGTTGTTAAGATCCTGAGTTCGACGTCTGGGGTAGCGGCCAGCAGGGTTGGCGATGATGAGGGTAAACGGAACAAGACACCCATGCCCGACAATCTTGAGGCTGTAGAGAAGGAAAAGTCGATAGCCACCATGGATAAAGAAATTGAGAATTAGTGGCCTGATATCCGTAGAAGTCTCACTGCCTCGGGAACCTTAACCAGCCACAACATCTCCCCCGACTATCTTTTCACTAGTTTTCCTGACGATCCGGCCACCGTTTTTGATCAGGCCAAAGAAAGCTCTGAACCGAGTGGTGTCGCTATAGATGTCGATTGAGCCGGCCAGCATCTCGAGACGGACGGCCTCGTCTTGTTCTATGATCACTTCGTTTCGGGGTCGCGTCCACCTTTCGACCCCTTCTTCGTGGAGGTGATGGAAAGGCTGGCTGCCCTACCGTGTGATTTTGTCCCTGGGGCAGTGAAGATAATCTCGGCTTTCATCATTCTATGCCGAATGTTGAAACATGAGCCTACCCTCCCCGTGTTCTTGCGGTTTTACACATTTGGGAAGGCCGCGATGAATATTCCTGGGGATACTCGCAATCTGCAGCTGGTCCGGAGTAAAGTCAATGTTTGCCGATTATTCTATTGGCTTCCTACAAAGGTGAAGGATTGGGAGAAACGCGGCTTAATTGTCGAGTCCACGGTGGGTTGGCCTTTTCCTAAGTTTGAAGTGCGGCCCGAGAAGAGGAAGAATTCAATCACGGTGTCTAAGACGCTTGAGAAGGATGAACAAGAGCTGATCAACAAGATTCACAATCTCCTCGGATGGGATGGAATGAATCATGAGAGAACTTTCAGTTGAAGGTCCTTGATCGATATTCGGTTGCCTTTCAGTTCTTTGGCGGGTATTCTGGCTCCGGTACCGACAGGGCCACCATGGTCGAACTTTCGACACTGCTATCCGACAAAGACTGGTACGCGGAGTGCCATCATTCCAAGACCTATCCGTCCCGTTGTCAGGTCTGTTTCGGAAAATCCGAAGGGCGCCGGAATAAATATCACCGTAATGCTTTTCCTTTTGTCTCATTTATTTATTGTCTCTTCGTCATTTTAGCTTCAGCTTATTGGCAATTTTTTGCTTTCATTTTGCAATCTGTGACTGACTCTGTCCTTTTCGGGCAAGATGCGTGATGCTGTTGATGAAAGGGCATCTCTCTTCGCCAAAATCATGGAGAAAAGGCTAGCGAATAGGGCCCTGTTGACTAAAGTCGCAGATGTGGAGCTCAAGACTATCAGTATGTCTATGCTGTCTAGAGACGCTTCTTCTCTTGGTGAACCTCTAAGTGTTGAGGTGGGGGTCTCGTGTTGGAAAGGTGTCCTAAACCCAATCGGGTTAGACCGGATCCGACCGGGTCGGGTCATTTACAGTCTATTTAGTTCATGTAATAACTTTATTATGATTAATAAAAGCACTTATGTTATTATATATTGTTTATATTCATATTATTTGTTGTACATATATAGTAACGTCCCTAGTATCAAACTGTGATAGAGAAACCATGATAGTGATTACGGTTGATGAGATCTCTAATCACTTTAATAAGTTTGATACTCAAATGTCTCTAGTCACATGTACTATCAAATGGGACATTGATAGTATAACCAGACTAGCACATATTGGATGTCTTCTATCTTATAGAAGGTAGGGATAGATCTCGTCTATCAAAGTGTAGAGACACTTGGACTGTACGTGGACGTGTATTAGAGAATGCGTATGTTAGACTGGCCCACTTACATTAAGTGTCACACTATGTGGCGGTTGTGTAATTATCCTTTTGACCGGAGTCTTCATGGCATCACGGTGTGGATTGTCATGCTTTGACACTATTGAGATTTCCCCTAGCCACGGGGCTATTATGCGGTAGTGATTGGGTATGATATTGAAGCATGCGGAGTATAAATGATTGGTCGTCCGGGAATCGCGTATGCTATGATTGAGATCGAATATCCGAAATGGCCTTCTTATAAGGAATGTCTAGCTCTCGAGAATCTTTGCAAAGTGGGAGTAAATGTGTTATCCCGAGAGAGCGTGATATCTAGATTATAAGATACGATCGTTAATGTATTGACACTCGAGATACGATCATATGGATATTATTACAACGATAGGATTGTAAGTTACACGGTAACTGCTTTACATGAAAGGTAGTAGTCATTGCTTTTGACTCTTCCGATGATTGGGGGTCACGATGTGTTGCTAGACTCTATCCCGTGATCGTTAGGCATGAAGGGCATTTTAGTAAATTGCACTTTGTGTCTACGGCCAACATATTCGGAAGCCTATCGGGTCACACACATATGAACATCGAGTCGGATTAAAATGCGGTTATAGTTGATAACCAAATAAGGAAAGTTTATCTCTAGACTATAAAGGTTATAGTGGTAAATTAATATGGTGGTATTTATTTATTATGAATAAATAAAATACAAGATATTAATTATATACAAATTATATTTATTAAAGAATATTCCGGAAGTCAATTAGTTGACTAATGGGGCGCCACTTTTAAGTGTGTAAGATACACTTGGATTGTGCATTTTAATTAATAAGATTGCCATAATATTAATATGAGATATTAATTGATTTTGGAAAAATAGATTTATGGTAATAAGATAATTATATTCAATATAAGATATTGACAAAGTTAATTATAATTAAAGAGATAAATCAATCTAATTGATTTTCCTTATGTTATTGGGAAAATGTTTTCTTCTCCTCCACACATCATATGAGGCGCCACCTCCTCTATATAAAGGAAGTGGGTGTCAAGCTCATTGGTACATCACAATTGCAAGAGCTCATAGTTCTTATGTAAAAATAGAGAGCAACCTATAGTGAGCTTGTGAGGGAGGAAAAAGGCCGGTCTAGCAACCGGAGTTTTCCAATAGCAATCCAAGGAGGATTCCGGCGAGGAGTTCGTGTGGATTAGTGATAGAGGCCGGACGCGAGGACGGCTTGCGCACTGTACTACTCTCCATTGACGGTCAAAGCTACGATCTTATAGATCATCAAGGTATAACTGTCAAACTACTTAACGTGTTTATTGCATTAAACAAAGAATGATCTAGAAAAAGGAAATCAAATTTTAAATTCCGCTGCGGTAAACTAGTGATTTCCTAACATCTCGGTTGTTGTTGCAAAGTCGAAACCTAAGAGGAAGAGGGGTGCCACTGAGGCAAAGTCTTCGGTCGAGGTATCCGACGAAGAGGAGATCGACGCAGGGGGGTGTCCCCAAGAAAAATCAGAAAATAGCGGTCCAAGGTAGTGTTGCGGCTGTGGCCGCGTCTGGGTCTGTCGAGCAGTTGCTGCGGGGCCGAACCTTGAGGCGGCCTCTATTTCACCTGCAGTGATTGAACAGGCTGACCGCCCAAGCAAGTCGAGTGATGAGGGCCTGAAAGGATCTGCTATTCCTCATTGACCCTTACCGCCACCTGTCTTAGGGGGTCCTGTCGGTGCCCGGGGTCGCCCGGCTATATGGATGGAGAATGGGTTTGCTGAGAAACCATTGGAGTTGAAAGGGGCCGGACAGGTAGCTGTTGCCATTGGCGACGTGTTGCCCTTAAAGAATTTCAGGTTTACTGTGCCTAATGCGGCCGAGCGGCTTGTGGGACGTGGCATTTTTTCCTGCTGTGTGTAGGAGGACCTCGTTGCTTCATCTGCAACCACGAGCTCGTCGAGTCGGTCTTCGCGCCTGGCCGGCGCCCTTGGGCTTTTGGGGGTCTTTGGTAGCCAGGTATGTGATTTTGTTTTGTTCAAGTCTTGTTTTGGTTTGGGAGTTCATATCTGACCGATGTTTCTCTCTTTTCAGCTTGGGACTGAGCTTTTCCAATCCGAGCATGAGCATAATGCTGCTCAGGCCGAGCTTCTTGGGCAAAATTATGATCTGAAAGATGCGTTGAAGGTGGCTGGGGAGAAGACGATTGAGGCGGAGAAACGAGCCGTGTGGTCTGAGAGGCAGTCCGCCGATGCTTAGGCCGAGCTCGCCCGACTTCACGAAGCAAGTACGGCTAGTGCTAAGAAGGCCCAATAAATTAGTGAGTCGCTGAAGTCTGTTGAGGCTCAGATGGATGAAGTTATGTCTCACTATGCAGAGAGCCAGAAGAGAATCGGTGTCCTCGAATCGCAGTTGATTGACGCCGACAAGGATTTGGAGAAGCAGCTCGAGGAGTTGCGGGTTGCCCGGGAACAATATTATGATCGGGGGTTCTTTCATGCAGCCCGATGCTTCAGGTCGGCTTTCGTAGCCGACAAGGTCAACTTGAACACCTTGCTCTCGTGGCAACTCACTCCCCAATTCAATCCTGTTCTAAGAGCTCATCATCCCGATCTCTCTTACACTCAACCTCAGCTGTCCGATTTCGCGGCTCAATCCAGGAAGGGCAATTTGCCTATTTGGGACCCTTTTCCCGTTAGTGAGGTTAATCTTTGTTCTATGATGGAGGAAGTGGAGAGAGAGGCTACTGAGTCTGAGAAGGCGGGTGACGAGACCGAAGATGATGGTGGAGAGCTCGAGGGCGTTGCGAGCAGAGAGAAAAGTCCTAGTGAGGCCATCACCCCTCAGCTTGGTGATGAATACTTGAACCTGACCGAAGATCATACCTTGACTCCGTCCTCTAATAAATGAATCCAATTCGTCTGATTGTAATTCATAAGACTTTGTCGGCTTCGGCCTTTGGGTTTTTCTTTTTTAATTTTCTTGATTTATGAATTGTGCTGGATTCGTGACCGCCTTTGTACTAATTTGTGGATATTGTTTATGGCCGTTGTTCGGCTTTTATTTATTTTTCCTTTTGCTTGAAACACCCGTTTTTCATGTCTTTCTTCTCCGTTGAAGTGTATATGTGCGGCCCCTTAGTTTTGGTGAGGTTGTGAGCCCTTTGCGTCGAGGTCCCCAAAATGGCCTTCTTGGTCGAGTTCATAAGTTAAAATTTTCCGCTTTGCGGCCCCCTTGCTTTGGACGGGGTCGTATATAAGCTCGATCGAAGCAATAATGTCTAGTGATCTATTTTGAATCCTTTGGTTGTTGAATCTTTAGTTAATCCGGGTCGAAAAATTTCAGTATGCCCTCTAGTTTCAAGTGAGATCCGAGCTGTCGTTGCGCGTGGATCTGAATTGAAACTACCAAATTTAGGCTAGCCGCTGGCTTGAGGATCCCGCTGGGCTTGCTTCAAAATTTCGGTGCGGCCCCCTGCTTTGTGCGTGTCCGACAACATTTATAGGCGGATACCGTTAAAGCAGCTTCGAGATTCCCCAGCCATAATGTCTGGCGGTTGCCGGCTTTTTCTGACACTTCCACCATTAATGCTTATTCAAACTTCGAAATCCAAACCTACTTTCACTTTTGGCCGTCCGATCAGCCTTATTTCCTCCGTTGGATCATTTTTCTCGCGCTATAAAATGAGGGATCTTTGCCCTCTTTTCAAACACATCTTTTCTTTGCTTCTCCTTCTTCCCAGAATACTTCTTCTTTAGGCTTTTTCTTTCCCCTAGCTATGGAAAACTTTGGTGATTCTCCCTTCTTTCATACGGCCTCTCCCTTGGACATTGCTAACTTCTTCTCCATTTTCAATCAACTTCCCTTTTTGGCAAAGAGGGGGTTGAAATTTCGGAAGATCAATTTTGTTGAGTGTGAGCGTGTTGCTCATTTGCTGTGGGTTAGCTTCCTGAAGGCGCCTCGGGGGCCTTACAACGCCACCATGGTGCGAGAGTTCTATTCTGCGTTGTCAATAGTTGTTTTAACCGACAATGCTGTCAACGTTGTTCCCCTCCGGGGGGTCAATGTTGCCATTAGTCCTGCCATCATCAACGAGCTCTTCAAACTGCCTTCTATCCCACAGTATTTGCATTATGAGACGGTTTGGGGTCTCGGCAGCGAGTTGAGAAGGCGTATTTATGGGGCCGCGGCGCTCAGGCGTCTGTTACCGGGTGATTGGGACCATTTGCCAAAGGGCTACGCTTCGGAGATGCTCCAGGTCAACCGGGAGTGGAAAAGATTTATCAACTCTTGAGTTCTACCCTCGTTTGATGTCGAGGAGATATCAGAGGCTGAGTCGCATCTCCTTTATGCGATCTTGCGGGCTGATGATAAGGTCAACGTTGATTGGGGTCTGCTAATTTACCGGGCGTAATTACATTTGCTGCCCAGACAGACCTCCATGGGCCAATCCTCTTTCCTAGGATGATTTCCCGCTTGTGTGCCCGCAGCACGGAATGCCTGTTTCTCATGATGATGTCGTGGTGCCGCCACGCGCAAACGTTGAGCACGTACTCGTCGTTTCGGACTCGCCGATAGACGACTCTGATTTAGACTAGCTTTAGGCTTTACTTTTGTCCTTTCTTGTAAAAATCGGCCTTGGCGGCTTTTGTTTTATATAAAGAAATAATCTTTTCCCATACTGTATTTGCTTCTTCGTTTTTGCGTTTCTGAATTCTGAGTTTTTACCTGCGGCCCCCGTTCCCTAGCGAGATGGGAGCGCCTCTGCAAACAGAACTCTCCCGTGTCCGACAAATACCCCTAGTTTCAATGGGGCCACCGATTGTGTTCGGCTTCGGATCAGACGATTTGGTTTCTCGAGGATCACGAAGCCTCATAGCTCCATTCAACCGACATCTTAATGACTCTTTGTCCAACCAACGCATTTATGACTGCTCTTTTTGAAGCGTCAGCTCGGTTACCGTAGAGACTTGATTCAAACGTTTGTGACCTCTGGTCTTCCCGCCTTTTGGATTTTCGGGTCTATAAAAGGCGGGAACCATCTCCTTCTTTCTCATAACTTTTCTGAAAATCTTCTGTCTTTCTGAAGAAAAAAAATTTCACTCTTCTTCGAATTTTCTGTTCTACCATGTCTTTCTCTGATTCTTCCAGTCAGGGCTTCAATGCCTTTGAGCCTACCATGGATGAGCCTTCCATTTGATTTCGGGCCACCGCTTCACCTGTGGCTATGAACAACTTCATGACCTTCTTTCGTGACCATGGTCATATGGTGGAGAGAAGATTGAATTTGGGCCGTATCGAGCCAGGTCACCGGGCTACCATCACTGCTAACGGCTGGAGGAATTTCATCACTACTCCGGCTGGGGCATACAACTTAACCCTCGTGCGTGAGTTCTACTCTATTTTGTCAGAGAATGGCCATGCCGATTGCACCACCGCCGTTACCGTTCGTGGGGTGACAGTGGAATTCACCCTAGCCGCCATAAATGACTTTTATGGCCTTCCCAATCTTGCTGAGGATTACAATACCTTTTTTGATCTCGAGGAGAGGACTGGTTATTACGGCACAGGGTTCGATGCCCTCCAGTTTTTGTTTAGGAACGAGTGGGTTGAGGGCACAAATGTGACGGCCGGCATGCTGGATCGGATGAAGAGGGAGTGGAAGCGCTTCCTAAACACGCAGGTCTTTTGTATGTCTGACCCTAATGAGGTTACTGATGCTGAAGCATTTGTCCTTTACGCTCTTTCGGTTCCTGAGACGACCATCAACTGGGGTCGCCTGATCCACTTTGAGGCAATCAAGTTTGCTACCTTGAGGAGTGTTTTGCCTCTGCCTTCCACCTGGATGATCTCAAACATGTGTATTCGAAGCCGAGGAATGATGGTCTGCCCTACCACGGACCGGTACTTCTCCCATCCAGAGGCGGACGCATAAGGAGTGAAGCGATATTTTTTATTTTTTTTGCTCCTCTGTAAAATTCCTTTCATTTTGTATTGGATTGCTTTTCTTTTTCTTTTTTGGCTTGATCCTGCCTTTTCGTTTTGTTTTTTGGGATCCGCACGCGTGCGCCAAATGTTTTCTTTTAGCGATTTCGAGTGGCCCCCTTCTGTGTCGGACAAGCTTTGCTTGTCGAAACATAATTTGTTTGTGGGTTTTGAAAAATACTTTATTGATTGCAACTTAATGGGCTTGATGCCTATAGAAAAAGAGCTTCTAAAAAACATGTTGAGGTCGTCGTCCTTACATGTAATACCGCTTTAGATATTCAGCGTGTCAGGGCCTGTTGAACTCACGGCCTTCTTTGTCTTTAAGGATGTAAGTCCCCCTCTTAACTATCCTTGATACCTGCCAGGGGCCTTTCCTGTTTTCTGCCAGCTTTCCTTTATCAGTTTTCTGACCTGTTGCCTGCCTTTTGCATAGGACGAAGTCTCCTACTGCAAAATAATGATCGTGGATTCGCTTGTCGTGGTATCTCTTCGCGGTCTGCTTGTAGTTAACCAGCTGTGCGCGGGCCCTCAAACGCTTCTTCGGCCAGGTCCATTTCAACTTGGTGATTTGTTACATTATTGGCCTCGCCAAAGTGGGAAACCCTTATACTTGGCAGTGCCATTTCTATGGGTGCCATTGCCTCTGACCCATATGTTAACGTGAATGACGTCTCCCCCGTTGTTACTTTCCGGGCTGTTCGGAGCGCCCAGAGGGCTTCGGGCAGGTAGTCTACCCACTTACCGGCCTTCTCATCCAGGCTCTTTTCAACACTTTCAGCACTTGTTTGTTGGCATTTTCCGCCTGACCGTTTCCTTGGGGGTAACATACCGAGGATTGCAAGTGCTTGACGTTATGCTCTTTGCAAAATTCATCGAATTTGTCTCTGAACTGTGGGCCATGATTAGATACAATGGCTCGTGGTACCCCAAACCGAGTCCAAACTTGATCCAGTAAAAAGTATATTATGTCTTTGGTGCAGATTTTCGCAAGCGCCTTTGCCTCGATCCACTTTGTGAAGTAGTCCACGGCAACAACCACATATTCGCACTTCGATCGTCCTTTTTTAAGTGGGCCGATTAGATCAATTGCCCACATGTCGAAAGGCCATACGGCGACAACAATACTTTGTTCAACCGAGGGCAGCCTTGGTATGTCGGCGAAGCGTTGGCATTTGTCCAATTCTTAGCGTATCTATCGGCGTCCTCAGCCAGCTTTGGCCAGTAATATCCAGCCGATAATGCTTTTTGGTCTAAGGTACGGCTGGAGGGGTGGCCCCCGCACATCACCTCGTGTAGCTTTGTGAGTACGCCATGTACCTCTTCCGGTCTGACGCAACGTTGCAGCGGCTTCGAAAAAGATCTTCTATATAGAACTCCGTTCAGGATCGTGTAACGCGCCGCTCTTATACTGAGGGCCTGAGCTTCTTTGGCATCCTCTGGAAGTATCCTATTTTCTATGTACGCTTTGATTTCACTATCCAACATGGAGCCGACGGCTGAATATCCATCATTTTAGCTCGGTAGACGGCGGGTTCTTCCAGTATTCGAACATGACCGCAGGGTCGCTGAACTCGTCTTTGGAGATTAGCTTTGATAGGTAGTCTGCTCGCTCATTCTGCTCTCACGGTATGTTCCGGAATTCACAGTATTGAAAGCTGCTCTTTAATTTTTTGACAAGATTAAGGTATTTTTTCAACACCTCTTGTCTTGCTTCAAACGCGCCGTTGATCTGGCAGACTAACACCTTTGAATCGCAAAACACTTCAGGCTTTCGACCTTCATAACTTTGGCCAACTCCAGACCGGCTATGACCGCTTCATACTCGGCCTGGTTGTTGGAGGCGGTGAAATTGAACCTCAAGGCCTTATCAATCTCTTCAGATGAACCTGGCTCCAAGAGTATTATCCTAGCTCCACAGCCATTTCGGCTCGCTGCCCCGTCAACGTACATCTTCCAGCAGTGGGCCGGCCTTTTTGGCTCGACCTCGACTGGGGTGTTCAATTTATCGACGTTTGGTGACCTAAGCTGTCCGGCGGGTCATTCCTCATTGAAGCTCGTCTCGACTATGAAGTCCGCTAGAGCCTGTGCCTTGATAGCCTTTCTGGGCTTGTAGCAGATGTCAAACTTGGTCAACTCGATAGCCCATCGTAGCAAACGGCCAGAGAGGTCCGGCTTGTGTAGCAGCTATCGTAGGGGACTGTTCGTTAAGACCACAATCGTGTGCGAAGAAAAGTAAGCCCTTAGTTTTTAGGCGGCAATAACAAGCGAGTAGGCTAATTTCTCTGCATTAAGATAACCGCTCTCAACGGAACTGAGGGCCTTTGAAACCTCGTAGACGGGCTTTTGGAGGGCTCCGTCCTCCTTGACAAGAACGGTTGCAATGGCCCGGTCCGAAGCGGCCAAATATAAAAAGAGTTCATCTCCTAGGATCGGGCTGACCAGCAGTGGTGGGGTTGCTAGGTAGGCTTTAATGGCCTTGAAAGCTTGAGAGCACTCATATGTCCACTCGAACATTTTGATTCCTTTGAGGATCTTGAAAAAAGGCAAACATTTTTCAGCTGACTTGGAGACGAATCTTCCCAGGGCGATGATTCTCCCATTCTGCCTCTGAACTTCCTTCACACATGTTGGTTCTTTGATGTTAGCTAGGGCTAGGATCTTTTCTGGGTTTGCCTCGATTCCTCTCTGAGTTACCATGAAACCCAAAAAATTTCTGGCTTGGACTCCGAAAGTGCATTTCGCCGGGTTTGGCTTCATTGAATGCATCTTGACATTATGGAAGGTTTCTTGCAGATCGGCCAGACGATCGGTTCGGGCAGACTTGACGACCATGTCGTCGATATACGCCTCCATGTTTTTCCCGATCTGAGAGCCAAACACTTTGTTGACCATCCTCTGGTAAGTGGATCCGGAATTCTTCAATACGAATGGCATCATCTCATAATAATACATTCCGCCTGCGGCTCTGAGGCGGTCATTTATTTTTCTTCATCGGCCATCTTCACTTGATGATACCCGGAGTAGGCGTCAAGAAAAATCAACATTTCAAATCCAGCAATCCGGTCAACCATTCTGTTGATTCTGGGCAACTCATAAGGATCTTTTGGACAGGCTTTGTTCAGGTCAGTGAAATCGACACACATGCGCCACTTTCCATTGTGCTTTTTGACCATCACTACGTTGGCCAACCATGTCGGATAATTGAGCTCTTTGATTATTCTTGCTTCGACCAGCTTGCTCACTTCGACTTTGATTGCTTCCTCTTTCTCTTTAGAGAACTGACGGGCTTTCTGATGTATGGGTTTGAAACGAGGATCCACATTCAGATGATGCAGTGCGATCTCGGGCTCCACGCCCCTCATATCCGTGACTATCCAAGCGAATGTGTCCAAGTTCTCTTTGAGGACCGACACCAGCTTCTCTCTTTCTTTTTCTTCCATCTGCCCACCGATCTTCACTTTCTGGTCAGGATATTTCTCATTTATCGCGATCTGGACCAGTTCGTATTCGGCGATGAAGTCTGATTCATCCCTCATTTGGAGGGTGTCGCCGATGACCGTTTGAGGCTCGACGATCTCCCCTTGGGTGATGTTCGATTGTGGGCACGGCTCGTTTTGAGCTTTTGCTACCTCAATCGTATCCACACGGGTCCTTCGGGAAGCCGAGTCAGACATTTCGACCTGGGGTCTCTTGTATGTCCTTCTCGTAGGATAATCACTGTGGTTTGTTGTCACGTGGTTCAACAGTGTTTGGGGTCGGCTGACGACCGTCCCGATTCCTTTGTCTGTGTAGAATTTTGCTCTCTGATGGGGGGTCGAAACAACCAATTGAAACTTTCTTTGCGACGGGATCCCCAGGATTGCCGTATAATGGGAGTGTAGGTCGACCACCAGGAAGTCGATTTTTTATTTCCGGTATGGGGGATGATCGCCTATTCCTACTTTCAAATCAATGACGCCCAGGACTGTTACTTTATCGTTGGAGAATCCCTCCAACATTCCCAGATAGGGCCTCAGTCTTGAAATTCTGATTTTCAACTGCTTCAAAGTATCCAAGTAAATGATATCTCGAGTGGCTCCCGTGTCCAAGAGAACCCGATTAACAACAAAGTCATTGATTCCCACCTGCACCACGATCGGTAACTCCATTGCCCCAGGCGGGCCTGCCAGCTCGCTCCGGGTGAACGATATTGCCTGCTCATCCGGAGCGAGCTGACGTTGATGGCATTGATTTAACTTTTGATCAGCTGATTGTTGGGGAACTCCTCTATAATCACTTTAATTTCATTTTGATAACTGCGAGGTTCCCAATCGTTTCTATTTCCTTCACCGTGCTTCTTGTACTTATCTAATTCCCCGTTCCTGATCATTTTATCAATGATTCTTCTCAAGGTGATGCATTCATCGGTGAGGTGACCATGGTCTTCATGAAAGTCGCAGTACCTCGTGTTGTCTCTCGAGTTGGGGTCGGACCTCAAAGGCCTCGGCCTCTCGATCTTATCACAGATCTCATACAATATTTCAGACAGGCTTGCATTGATGGGAACGAACTCAGATTCGTCGAACTTGAACGGTTTTCTGAACTCCCTATCTCGATCCTTTCCCCTCTTTTGGTCCTCTTTCCGTTCCACTTTGTGATCTTCCCTCTTATCGTCTCTCGAGGATCTGGATTCGCTACGATGTTTTCCTTTCCCCGAGGGCGAGGAGATCGCTTCGGTTAACCCGAATATACAAGCTTGGTTGAGGAGATCTCGCAAATTCGTGGGAGGGTTCATGGCGAAGTGTGTCTTTATCGCCTCCCTGGCGATGCCATTCAAAAATCCCATCTGAACCTCATTCTTGGGGAGGTTCTTGGTCTGTTCGTACACTTTCATGAATCGATCGTAGTAGCTCTTACAAAATTCCCCATCTCCCTGACGAACCTCATACAAGTCTTCGATGGACTTCTTGGTCTGTTCTGCTGTTTCGAATTCTTTCAAAAATTTCACCCTTAATTCGTCCTAGCTTTTGATCGACCCGCAGGGCAAATTCTGCAACCAGGCTGTGGCTCGGTCTTGCATGCTTCATACGAACGTAACGCACCAAGCAAATTTGTTTTTCCTGGCTAATAATGTTTGGCTCTGAAAGGCAGCTATCCATTCCAATGGGCAAGTGGTTCCTTTGTAGTACGCATATTGTGAGTACTGTACACCTTTGGATGGTAGCGATTCCAATATTTCGTTTGAAAGAACATCGATTCCCTGAGTTGGCTCAGGCTTTTTGTCTTGCTTGGCTTTTCAGCTCTAAAATTTCTCTTTCTATCCTCTCCAACCTGTCATTTTTTCTCAGGTTCGGTGTTCCCGACGGGAATTAACTTCTTCTAAATGATGTCTTCCGAATCCGCATTGTAAAATGACTCTCCGTCTTGCTCGGCCCTTTTTTCGTTCAGAATTTTCCGTGCGTCGCGAGGATCTCTGATCTCATGACGTGGAATCATATTCCTTTCATGGTGAACAGGGCCTAAGCACTGATGCAGAGCCCGCTTCTTGGGGTGTCGCAACCTGTTCAGGGCCGAGCCCCTGTCCATGCTTTTCTCTGGTACAACTTTTCTCTTTTTGTCCTGCCGATGAGCATTCACTCCCCTCTACCTCAATCCTTGTCGGTTCGCGCGCGGGAGCCGCCGGGTTCTTATAGGGAGCCGCGACCTCATGTCCTGATGGGACGGGGAGCTGCTCATCGGCTGTCATGAAGTGGAAGACCGCAAGCGGCCAGACGCATATTTGCCAGATACACTTGCTTGACGTACTCGGCGTAGGCTAGTGCCGCTTTTGCCTCCGGAGTCATGGCCGCTGGGGCTTCCTCTACCCTTGGGATTTTTTCTGGAATGGCCTATCTGTTTTCATGTTGCTTCGATGTCCCCTCTATACCTTTTCCGCGTGATTGTCCGGAGCGGTTCGGAGCCGAATTCCTCGTGTTGTCCCTAGAGATGGACCTCATTTGATTTATTATAGTTCTTGCGTCGATGTTTAGTTTTGACCTGTCAGGCTGAGTTGTCCCACCCTGCGGTGGGGTTTTCAAGCGTGGTGTCAAAGTTATCTTGGCGAGGGAGATCTCGCGTGGTCCATTTTCCTGGGGTAGGTGGCATATGGGCAGTGTCCTTCGTCCCTGCCATGTGTCAAGCTCTGATTGGTTGTCTGTGCTAGATGCCAAAAAGTACTCTGGTTCTCAACCGTTCTGACCCTCAACCTTGTACTGTCTGGGCGCACAGGCGGTGTGTCGGGGATTTTGTCGACAATGACTTAGCCGGTGAATCTGATGACGGAGCCGGCGTACGGATACCGGAATTTAGGGAACGACTGCGATTTTTCAAGCGTGAAGTCCTAAAAACCCCAATATCCCACTGATTCCAACGTGCTCTTTTTTCTAGATCCAAAGTAACAACACAAAACTAGAGCACAAACTCTACTTGACGCACTACTCAAAGGTCCTGAACGTGCGTGAAACTAGGCCAGAATAACAAAATTACAGCTGCTAGAATAACGAGCATGACTTTGGTTCTTTAACGTGAAAATGTCGAGAGTGTCGATTTCTCAAGAGCAAACTCGACAAATCCACATGTCCGTAGTCCTTTTTCGTGGATGAACAGCGACAAACAGTAAACCAAAGATTCTGAAATGAAGTTTCCGACCAGGAAACGTACAATGCCAACTCCGGTGAGTTTCTTTGCGCCAAAGTCACGAGAAAGGTGATGATTCAAACACAAACTCGTGATTCTGTGTGGGCGAGTGAGAGCTGAAAGTTTTCCTAGAGAAGAAACCGTGGGTGGCCCAGAGAAGGTGAAACTTCCTGGAGCCGATGCGAGTCTTGTAAACTGTGAGTGAGCCGTACACCGGAAGCAGGCTGAAAACCTTGATTTTTCCCGGTAACGGAGCCAACTGATATCGTTGAAATTATCTGGGGTGTTCAGCGGATGATTTGTGACGGATATCTGGCTGTGATTTGTGTATGAGAGTGGTGTTTTGAGGTGGAGCTAGAGGACTCCGGTGGTGAAGAACGGTGGTGAATGATTATACAATATAAGTACAGAGAGAGCAACAAAAGGGACAGAGTTTTGCCTTGTTTTGCATATATTCAACCTTGTTTATGAATGTTACATCGAGCCCTATTTATAGGGTAATGACCGACTTATATTCAACATAATTACGACTAAGGACATAGTACAACTAAATCTGCGGTGGCTGTTTGGGTCGCATCCGATTGTAAGCGACGCGGATCCTCGAGTTGTCATCAGTCTGTAATCTCCAAGTGTTCGGGGTGGAGATCCTCGTGTGAATCTTTCACCCTTACGCTCATCATGGGCCTGTTGTTGAAGCCCATTTCCGGCGTGGTTATGTTTGAAGGGCAAAGGCCTGGCCGCTCTTTCTTTCTTCGGGCCCCATGTGCCTGTACGCGGTGGTCGGCGGGCCGGGAGGTGGAGCTGGCGTATCACTTTAGAACTGAGTAATCAGCAGGCTTTCCTGACCATATTTCAACTGGTGTCTTGAAACTGATCCCTGTGTGAGGACTTCTGTTGATTAAGTAACAAGCTATACTTACAGCTTCTGCCCAAAATCTTCTTGACAAACCAGCATGAGAGAGCATGCATCTTGCTCTCTCCAGAAGAGTTTGATTCATTCTTTCAGCTACACCATTTTGCTGAGGAGTATTCCTGACTGTATGATGTCTGGCAATACCCTCATTTTTGCACAATTCATCAAACTCATTCCAGCAGAATTCTATACCATTATTTGTACGAAGCCTCTTGATCTTCTTCCACAACTGATTTTCAACTAGAGCATTACATTGCATGAAGCTCTTGAATGCCTCACTTTTGTGTTTCATCATCACCACCCAAGTCTTTCTTGAATAGTCATCTGTGAATGACACAGAATATCTGTGACCACCCAATGACTCTACCTTTGATGGACCCCAACAATCAGAATGAATGTAATCAAGTGATGACTTTGTGCTGTGTATTCCTTTTGAGAACTTGCCCCTATGAAGCTTCCCAAACACACAATGCTCACAAAAGTCCAGATTCTTGACCTTACATCCCCAAAGAAGTTCCTTTTGAGAAAGAATCTGCATCCCCTTTTCACCCATATGACCCAGTCTCATGTGCCACAGTTTTGTTAGCTGTGACTGATGAACTTCAGCAGATGCTACAGCAGCAGACCCAGACACAAATGATCCTTGCAAAATATACAAGGGTCCCCTTTTGACTCCCCTGAGAACTGAAATTGAGTTTTTGTAGACACTCAGTCCACCTTCACCCTTGAAACTGAATCCCTTACTGTCTAAAAGGCTAAGAGATACCAAGTTCTTGGTCATCTGTGGAACATGTCTAACTTCACTCAACATACATAATTTACCATCCTCTGTTCTCAACTGAACTGAGCCAATCCCAACTATCTTGCAGACCTTGCTGTTTGTCATAGCTATATGACCACCATCTATCTGTTGATAACTTGAGAACCACTCTCTGTGTGGACAAATATGATAAGATGCTCCAGAGTCCAGAATTCACACATCAGCATGATGTGTTGATTCTCCAGCTACTAGAACCATATCCTCCTCTGAATCAAACTCAGCTGGTACAACAGCTGTTCCAGAACTGTTCTCCTGCTGTTTCTTTTTCTTTGGACAATTGAACTTCCAATGTCCCTGCTCCTTACAGTAATTTCAAACATTTGTGGATTTAGGACCTTTGGACCCTGTTTTCTTGGATTTCTTCTTCTTCCCAACTGCTGCCCATGCTGTTGCTGACTACCAGTCCAACAGCCTGACTGTTTGCCCCAGCTGCCTTATGTCTCAGCTCCCTGGCATGTAAAGCTGACCTTACATCTTCCAATGCAACTGTATCCTTCCCAACTATGAAGGATTGCACAAAGTTCTCATAAGAACCTGGTAGTGATACCAACAAAATCAGAGATTCATCTTCATCCTCAATCTTCACATCAATATTCCTGAGATCAAGTAATATTGTGTTCAACTGATCAAGATGATCTCTCAGCTGAGCCCCCTCATGCATCCTTAGGCTAAACAGCCTCTGCTTTAGCAGCAACATGTTGGTCAATGACTTAGTCATATACAGTGTTTCAAGCTTTGACCATAACTTAGCAGCGGTGTCTTCCTCGGCAACTTCTGTGATAACATCATCAGACAAGCACAACATTATGGTGTAATGTGCTTTCTCCTCCAGACTGGCATAATCTGCTGCACTGGCATCTCTTTTACTGGATAAAAGAGTCCACAATCCTTGTTGTTTTAACAAGGCCCACATCTTGATTTGCCACAGACTGAAATTGTTCCTCCCAGTAAATTTATCAATCTTTACGTTAACTGTTGACATCTTTCTTGTTAAAGAACAGACCTTTGATCACAGAATCCTAGCACCAGTCACCGGTCTTGGTGAAGGTCAACTCCGTTCAACCTGCAAATATCTCTGAATCTTGAACCTGACGCTCTGATGCCAGTTTGTTGAAACACAGACGAGAAACTTGCACTTGAAGAAAGATAAAACAGATGCAATATAACAGAAAAATAAGGCGGAAATTGATAAAACACAGAAACAAAGAGAACACGGTGGTGTAACGTGGTTTCCGGTGTTTTGCCGCCGGCCCTCCTGTGAGGCGGAGGAGGCGGTGGTCTTAAGCCCAACGGTGCCGGCAGCCCTACATTACATGTTTCGCTAGAAGAATAAAAAATTCCGTGTAAATCCAATCCGATCCGACCTAATATAAAGGCCCAAAAAGAAATTTACTCGAATCGATAAAGGCCCAAAAAAAATATTTACTTGACCTAATTCGAATCGATAAGCTGTAACTTCAAACTAACATGCCTAACTTGGCGACTTGGTCTTAGGCCCAAAAAATGCCAAGGCCGGCCTTGATGCCGACTACTCCACGGACAGAAAATGAGATATTTATTATGCACAGAATTACAAGGTTTTCACAAGTGTGTGAATAACACTTTGAAAGACACACTTTGCATAGATTACAACATTGGTATTTATAGGCACAAATCCCAAACCCTAACCGCCAAAGATCTTTGTCGGAATTGTCATAAATACCTCAGATGTTGACCCCAGCTCCAGTTGTTATCCACCAGACGAAACTCAGCTCCAAACTGACTTTACCAGAAAACTCACTTTTCTTGAAAACTCACTTTTCCGAAAAATCACTTGTAATCAGCAAACTTAGATGTAAACTCAGCAAACTCAGTTTTCACCAAAACTCAGTTTCCTCCAAAACTCAGTTTCCTCCAAAACTCAGTTTTCTCAGCTTTTCCCAAAACTCAGTTTCACTTCACAAAACTCTGTTTCACTTTACAAAACTCTGTTTCAGCTTTCAGATTAGTTCTACCAGTTTTAGAGATCAAGTCACAAAACTAACATATTCCATCAATCAAAACAATCCCACGCCCGAGCCTTTCAAGAATCCGAAAACGATCTACTCTTTTTATTTAATTAGAGTATGAAATTTATAATTATGATATTCTATTCCATTGACCACAAAATAATCGAAAGAAAAAAGAATAAATAAATAGATGACACCATCACCTAGATCATTTAGGGGCTGTTTGTTAATTAGATTAAGTATTTATTCTTAAAATTTTAAGTAGTAGTTGTATTAAGAGATGTTTAATAATATTTTTTTAAACCACTTATTTAATTTAGATGTTCCGAAAATTATTCAAATTTATTCTTTACGTTTTCAATGGTTGGGAAACTTATCGCTTAAAAGTGCTCGCAGTACTCCAAAAATTGTGCTACCGGTATATCACCCACGTTCCTCTTTCCTCTTTCCACCTTTAAAAAAAAACCAAAAAAAACATTCCATTTTTTTTATCCACATTGATATTCTATATTACATTTTAATTAATGATTTGAACTATTAATTGAAGTGTAATAATAATATGTTTACTTTTTCTGAACAGATAATAATATGTTTATTGAAATTCAATAAATTAGTAATAACTTTGTCTAATTTGTTTTTATAACTTTTTCCTAAATTTATATGAAGATATCATTGTATCGAACTATATGTTTTTGAATATATGAAAGTATGTATTTACTCAAAAAAAAGTATGTAAGGAAAAAATTATAAAATATATTATAATCAGATTTCAAATGTAATTTGTCACCAAACATAGTAAAATGAGATGAAAATAATCTTTGTAGCTTTTTTTATATTCAAAGTATGCACGGATAAACTTTCAGGAAAATAAATCATTTTTAGTTTCCATATGCACGGTGTTATCAACGTTCTAATTACTTAAATAATTAAGTTACTTAATTTGTTCAGACTTCAAATTTCAGGTTTTGGATTTCAGACTTCAGATTTCAGATTTCAGATTTACCAAACGGCCCCTTAGGCCAATATACTTATATTCTGAAGGCCGAAAGCTTTCATTGGTTTAAGAAAAAAATATGCAGAGATTGTCTAAAATTGGTGTTGGCCTAAAATAGATTGATAAGAGTGAATATAAACATTATCATTTCATATTAGTAAAAATGACAATCCATTAAATTAAATAAAAAGATTAAATAAAATGATGTCTATTAGAAAATACTTTTCTGATTCCATAAATCGGTAATTGATGTGATCGCCCTTTTTATTTACCGGCCATTAAGTTCTTCAGCCGTCGATAGGGTTGTCACCCTCTATTTTTTTTTTTGAACGTCACCCTCTCTGTTGAGTACTTCCGTCGGTAGAGTCTCAGGCTGATAACGTATTATAAAACGAAATAAACGAAAGAACAAAAATAAAGTATCGAGGAGAAAGGAAAATATGCTCGTGTATTATTTCAATGATATCATTGAGTATTTATAGTATAGATTACAACGTGTGCACATTAAAATAGATAAACCAGAAAATCTTATAAATCAATTTGAGTAATAGATAAACATATTTTTATCTTTTATAACAAAATATAAATTTTACATATTTTATTGATGGGGCAATACTTTTTTTTTTCGTAGGCGAGACTTGGGTAATACTCAATAGTATGATAAAACAGGGGGTTTTTTTTTATTAAAAAGCAAAACAAAACAAAACAAAATAGGGGGTTTAGAGTGACCCCAATGGGGGATTTATCCCCCTCTAAAACTAATATAGAGGGAGCAACCCAGCTTTAAGCCTACAGTGGCTCCCAACCCAACACCCTATCCCTAAATAAAACTAAGGCTCACCCTAAATATGAAAGGTTAATTTAATATGCTAATGAACATACTTATTTATTTATCTCTTTTTTACTCAATAAATTAATTTCACACATCAATATCATTTATATAATAATGTGTTATGTATCGAGTAATGATACGGCGCAATGACAAGATATACATCATTGAAAAAAAAATTATATATACTATTTTTTCCATAAAAAAAATTAACAAATATTTATTTTTTTATTTTAAACTCTTTTTGTGTACGGATGATATACATCATAACGGAAAACGATGTGTTTGAAGGGTGTAAAAAAAATATATATACTATTTTTTCCATAAAAAAAATTAATCTGTCTAAATATTTATTTTTTTATTTTAAACTCTTTTAACCAAAAAAATCCTATCACAATTAAATTGCTTTATATCACGGAAACGACATCTTTTTTATTTTTTTTACAAAATCATATGTTTTGATTATTTCGTTTAATTTTCTCTTAAAAAATATGTTTTTCTCATAGTTGAAATGTTGTATGTTTTATCTAAGAATTATTTTTTATTTTATCATCACGTATTTAAATATCAAACTATAGAATGTAAAAAAAAAAAAACACATAAAATATTTTTTAAAGGGATGTATAGAGGCCTCTAAATCTTCGCGTTTTAGGTGTTTTTGGAGTGAATTATTTTTTGGGAAAATGTCAAAAAAAAAAAAAAAAAAGTGTAAGTGTAAAAGCTATATAGCCAATTCTCCCTAAAGAATATGACCCCACTTGCAACTTGCAAACCTCCCCTAGTAGCCCCCTGATACTTCGAGGCTGAAAAAAAAAAAAAAGCATTATCGGGTGTAGTGAAAGACACCACTGTGTCAAAAAGGCTCCCAAAATGAATTTTCGAGGCTGGGGTCGGGTGATTGCTGTGGACGCTCTTAGGGCTGCGATTTCCCGGTTGCTGCGATTTCCCGGTTGCAAAACAGGGGCTTAGGGTTTTGTTTCTCAGCTTCGGCTTGTGATTACAGATGGCGATGAATTCTGGGTAAATTTTTTCGTTCTTAAGTGTTTTTCTTTTTCTGTTGGGTGTTCCTACATTGGTGATTTCGTTAACTACAGCTGAGTATATATCTGCGGACTGCGGACCTTGTTGAAATATTCACCTTGCAGGCGCAAACTTATCCACCAGATATCTTCTAGGCGTTTTGCATCGAGCACAGGTGGAAATTTGGGGTCGAGCACAGGTTTAGCGGGAGGTAGCCAAATTGTTCGTTCTTATCAGAGGATTAATAAACTAATGGACGGGTATATATTCCTTATTTCATTTCAAAAATAGTATATGGATTTCGCTCCTGTTCAATGTTCGTAAGGGATGCCTTGTGCAGGTTTTTTCCGTGGACCTGTTTAAATATCTTCGCGATGGGTTTTTGGTTGTTTGCCTACAAGTGAGTACTTACCTTCTTAATTTCTAATTTTCTTTTCTGTGTTGCCTGCTTGCTGTGCTCCTTATATATGGGCTATCTTTGTCTTCTCAGTCATTTTTTGCCTTGCCCTCCGCAAAGTATCTACAAATGAAATTGTTACCTTCTAGTTCTGCTCCTCTAGTATATATTTATGGGTTGAGCGCACCTTCTAGTCATTTTTTTTGTTTTGCCCACCGTCAAAAACAACTTTCCTACATTTGTTGTATCTTTTACTGCTTTTGCTATATGATGACACCCGATGTGTTTATTTACCCTTACAGAAATAGGAAAATCAAATTCCCTACTATACCCACTTTTTAGTTTCTTCAATTAGCTAAAGAAGATCGGTATGCTTGTTCATGATGCCAGCATTTTGGATTTATCGTGTAAAACTCGATTTCTGATACGGTGGCCTTCCGTGAAGTTTACGATAATATCTTAAGAGGGGGCGTGGGAGGGCACATGGCTCAGTCAGCCTTCTTAACCATTTCATAGCTATCACTACTGTCATGAGTGCCCTTGGTGTCTGCTGTCCTATGAATGGACTTTGAAAATGTTGATGCAAAGAAGATAATTGGCTCCACTTTTATGCTATTGGCATGCATTTAGAAACATAGATTCATCATTCTTCCCGACACCATGAAATTGAATGCATGCATATACATTAGATGCAATTCTTGGGCGTTGTGGTGTTCACCTAATAGTCTCAATTGTGCTCTTTTCAACCTCTCGCATTCGTTATAATAGGTCAATGCTCATCTTACAGTCAATGGATTCTTACCAACACGTAATAATTCCAATGTCATCCTTTTATCTTCTTTCAAAGCAACTACTAATAATTGTTTTTGGCACTTCCATAGTGAATTACCGCAACACCGCACCAGGACCTTAGGCTCAACTTTTCAGAGGTTGAATGTGCACATTCGACCTCTTTACAGTTGATTCTAAGTCCACGTTTCAATTTTCTCCATGTTGAATGTCACTGTGGTGTCCCATCAATAGGTTTGGTGTGGTGCCTTTAATAATTGCCTTTTCTTTTATTTGTGCTGTCTTATGAACAACTATAAACTATTTTGTTCAACAAGCTTAGAACTAGACTAGTAGACTCTCAAAGCTAGTCCATAGCGTCTCTCTCTGCATACTGGAATACGTTAACGGCTAACTCTTTTTCAGCTTCTAGCCTCCCATTGAAACCACCTCTGGAAATAAAAACCGTTGGCTTGGCTAGGACCATCCTCATGTAGGTCGACCAAACTTAACGTCATCCTCCTCCAGGCTGGATCAAATTATACTGTTGCCAGCTGCTTTGGAAATAAGCATATCAGAGCAAGTTCTAAGGGATATAGTAAATGTTTCAGGTGATATGTAGGACGTTAGGAAAATCTTCTATATATTTTGGCTGAACTTCTGGCTATAAGCATGGAGCTGTAACCTGAAGAACGTAATTGTTGAGTCTGAATAATTAGCGGCTATCCATGCACCGCAGAATTAACCAGGTGGAGGCATCAAAGAAGCTGTAATCCGAGACTGGCTTCAATTTAGAAAAAGAGATTCGAATGCAGAGTTTCAGCAATATCATAGTGAGGAAATAGATTGGGGGATGCCTTGCCTCATTTTGGTCTCTCAACATGGGTTGACTTTTGTTATAGATGATCCACTGTCAAGTGTTGGAGAGGTAATCTGGGGGGCTCTTATTTCTAACGCCCTAAAGAAAAAAAAAGGAAACAAAACCAGTGTACGTGCAGTCATGTAGCCAGTTCAAGAAATGGGTTTAATAACGAGGAATGTTATGCAGGGTGTTCCTTTTTTCCTCTTGATTTTGGCTTTCCATTCTCACAACTGAGTTAAAAAAAATAATGCATGTCTATCCTATATTATTCACGGATTGTTTAACAAAAATCTTTGTCTTACGTGTGGAAGGTCAGTTGAGAAATAGGTGGTTTAATCTGCACCCTTTTCTGTTCTACCATGGATGTTCTTGTGATCTTTTGTATAGAGACTACCTTTTAGTCTCTATACCTAAAAATTTTGCATGCCTAAAATTTTTCATTAAAGAGGCTGCGTGTCAATTGGCCCTTTCCTTACAGATTGATGCATTATCATTCTTAACAGGACAGATAAGGGTTGGGTGAGGGACATGATAAAAGAGCCGGATGAAGCACTGAGGAAAACGATGGAGAAAAAGGGAGTGAACAGGTTTGTGCTAACAACATTCAGTTTCAAGGTTTTGACTATTGATTGTTTCAATCACGAGTGGGTATTAAACTGTCATTCAGGGACTTTTGTGAAGCAAAAATAGCAGATATTAAGCAAAAGATAGGGTCGGGGTCAACTTTGGAGCATGAGAGGTATGAACTGAATCTCTTAGGATCCGTTTGGACATGAAATATTTTGACTTGATTCGAATAAAGTAGGGTTGAGATATGCTAGCTGTTTACTTTGTATTGGGTTTCGTGTTAAATAAAGTGGACGCGATGTTTAGGAGGAGGAAAGTAAGAGAGAAATTTACTTATTCAAGATGAATAAAGTTGTTATATTTTATTCAAGTTCCATTAGAACTGATTACTGTCCAAAGGATTACTATTTTTTTTACTTTTTCTCATCTCTTTCATGTGATTGATTAAATTGGGTTTTATACGTGTGTTTTTTTTAGAAGAAAGGGTAGATACAAAACTACCGTATTCATCTTGTTTCCTCGCTCTCATTGGTGCAATCACGTGCATGTGTTTTGTATGTATGTAGTACTGCTTACATTTTCTTTTTTATAAGGGGGTTGGGGGTTGGGTTGGGGTTGGGGTTGGATGGGGTGGGGGGGGTGGGATGGGGTGGGGTGGGGAGCATGTGTTTGCGATTTTTTCTAATCACTTCAATTTTCGTCTTTAGCGCTAGAGCCTTGGTGCCTGAAATTGGTTGAGATTATGCAGTGTTGTTTTGGAGATCAATAATTTATAGGTATTGTTGAAAATTGACAGGATCATCCTGCAAGTATACGAAAGATGGATGCTGGAATTGATTAAAGGTTTGTCCCACTCTGCATATTGTTTCTTGCAAAAGATTTTTTTTTTTGTTTGAACACTTATTGACTAGTATATATTCCCCCACCCCTCTCAGTGGATGCGTGATGCTGGATGTTTGTTAGTCTGGTGTAAAAGAAGTAGACTTTGTGTCAATTTGCTGCTATGTCTTTTGTTTGCAAGTATGTTATATTGAACATCTAAGACATCTAGAACATCAATTTAATTGTGAAGTTGGTGTTCTCCAGCTTTGTGTTTTCTTTGATTTTGTTGGAAAAAAATAATACGTCGAGTCCTTTTTATTTTCTTGATTAGGCAGGTTGTTTGTTAGAGGAGTATTCCCAGACACCAAAGTAGTAGCAGAAACCTCTTTTTTGGCTACTTGTCTAAAATTTCAGAAACAATAGCTTTTTGAGAATAGCCAGAGTTTATAGGCTAGATTTAGAGGACCCAAACGTATGTCAAACTCGACACCAAAAGGGGATGCGAATTCCATCACGAATCTGCTTCTAGTGCAGTGTAGCTTTCGCCCAATCCGAGCGGCCCAACTTGACTCCCCTTTTGGAAGTGTGCTTTGAGTCTATTTCACCTCATCGAGTAAGAATAAATTAGAATGCGTCTCTTCTATCTGTATATATATGTATCTATAAATTGTCCTTTGGCCTTGTGGCATCCATAGGTTATGCCTGCAGGTTTGGGCGGGCTGTCCATTAGGATCTTCCTCTCCGTCTTGCATATCAATCAAATCATCTATTGCTGAGTAATTTCAGAAGATTTCAGTTCTTATAACCAAATTCAAAGTTATCTACCATGAACCGGTTGTATTCACTTGAAAAGAATGTGGTTTATGTTTTACTTTGTGTTGTCTTTTTTGGTACCCTTAGCATGTTAAATTCATTCTGGTAATGGATGTTGGATGTTGATTGCAGACACATGAGAAGATACGTATGCTCGCAGCTCGTGAAAAAATTGGTCGGGGCAGTTGATCACTTGTTTTTGTGTTTATGGATTTGTGGTTGTTTCACTTATATTGTCATGGTTGTTTCAGTTGTATCATTATGGATATTTGTCATTAGTATCGTCGTGTATCTATGGTGGTTTGTCACTTGTATCATTATGTATTCATGGTTCTGTTATGGGTTCATTTGTATCCTAAAATTCATAAATACGTCTCTCGGTAATTTATTAAGGGGAAATTGTCTATTTAGTATATTTCTTGGAGTTTTTTTTGTTCAAACAGTACTCATTGAGGAGCTGGTACCATAAAAAAATCGAGTGGTTGGACAAGTATCCTCATTCCAACCTTCTGTTTTCAGTAACCCATCAGCTCATTTCCACTCCATTTTCCCAATCCAAATCATATTTCTTTGACAGAACTCAAACCCCTCCCTCTCATTGTGAATCTGTATATAAAACTGAGGTACCTTTTGTTTCAATTGAATGTTTGCTTTTTATTGATTCATTTTTATTGAATTTGTTTGTTTTGGGGATTTTTGTCGTTGATGCTTGAGTTTTCAATCTGGGTTTTTCATTTTGAGCTGGATTTCTGTCAAGATTTAATCTTTGTGCATGGATTGCATTAGAGGTGCTTTGAAGGCACCACAATCAATTTCCCTCCAACACCACACAATAATCACCCGATAAAAGTCGATTATCGTTGATTATCAGCTTTAGAATCGATCGACTTTCATCTGGTCGATTGTAAATCCACTAGTAGATACTCGATTATCTAGTGTTCAAAATTAAGATTGTATGGTGGTGCCAACAATGGTAGATTTAGTGATTTGCCTTTAACAGTGGCTATTGGATCATTGTTTTCGTTTCTTTCCCCTCAAGTTTCGATGCATTTGAATTAAATATGGTTGAACGCTTTCACCGATTCAGCACAGTTTTTGCACTAATTCTTGTGAATATGCATGTTTTTTTTTTTTTTTAATTATATATTTTTATTTTTATTTTATTAATTTGTTTGAAATGGAAAATAAGATTATTATGATTATTATATAATTTCCAAACCAGTGCACTGAAAACTGATTTAATTGCAAGTTGTTACACTTTGATCTGTTATTTTCTTATGCGATGATCAAGTAAAGGTAAAAACAAAATCAAGAACCGGGGATCGTTGAAGACGGTGACAAAAACAGTTCCTAAAACCATAGAGAAGAAAGTGTATTCATTGCCTGATCAGAAATATGATGTTCTTGAGGAGGTTGTGAACATTTAGTTAATTAGGATTCTTTTTGTGATTTGAGTGTTTTTTCTATGCCCGTGGCTTACAATGAAGTGCTTACCGTTTTAGCTTGCATATATATATGGATTCGTACAAGGTGTGAAGCATTGGACCCAAAAAATGCAGAACTCCAAAATGCCCGAGGCTTCATGTGGATTAGTATCGAGTAGGGTAGGGTGACCTCTTGAGAATATCCTTAGGCAAGCCTCTCTCACGCCTTTTTTGGTTAAAGGTTTTCCCATCTTTTTTATTTAAGAATTCTCCTTGTAAGTTAATAATAGGAGACTTGAGATTCTGCGTTGTTTGGTTTGAATGTCTATTTCTGTAGAGTTTTTGCTTGTCCTGTGGATGACTGCCAGTTTAGCTACCGAAGGTAGAGAGTTTTTGCTTTGGTTACTTTCTTGTAATATGTGAAAGAAGCAATTTCGTTGACTGTGTTGTTGAAGTTCCAGAAGCTGTTTCTTTAATAACCGATATCATGGTTCTTGACTTCAGTTAAGTTGGAAACATCAGAGTCTCTGTGTTCGGATCCCAGTTGCATGGAGTATTTTACAAATGAGAAGTGCTTGAGGGAACATATCCAAGAG
The DNA here is from genome assembly GCA_036785695.1 of Gentiana straminea. NCBI lineage: Eukaryota > Viridiplantae > Streptophyta > Magnoliopsida > Gentianales > Gentianaceae > Gentiana > Gentiana straminea. The sequence continues at coordinate 13,376,110 of JAVUPR010000060.1, forward strand.
TGTCACCAGCATATTATTTGTGATGTTTGTGGAACCAGACAACTGAAAAAGAACATTAAGCGCCATCTTTAAACGCATGATAGAGTCGTGTCATTGAAAGGAAATCAAATGCAGTTTTGATGGTTGCCTTCATGTCTTTACCACTGTAAGTGGTCTTGTTCTTAGTAATTTGTATAAGTTTCCCCTTTTCTCCCTAATTTTTATACTTTATCATCTTAATTCTTTAAATTAATGTTATTTATTCGTTGAACCCAACACATCCTCACCATAATACCCATTATATTATAAATTAATAACTTGAAAAACCTTATTTAATGTTATATTTAAACCCCAATTCAAAGTAACGTAATAACTTTATGACTGATATCCTTTGTTACCTAATGATTTGAAAATTGTTATATAATAAACTGAAAACCCAATTTCATGTAAATATATAATCAATTGAAGACTATTCATTGTTTCATCATACTATTTGAAACCCACGGTACAATACACTGTTGCGGAAGCATCTGATGCCGTGTTAGCAAAATCAACATTCATATAGATAGATTATACGTAAAAGAGGGACCATTTTGACTTGGTGTATTGTTTTGTCAATAAATTACTGCTCCGCTGTCCTCAAAACATGAAATTAACAACCTACGAGAATTCGAGCTTCGTAGGCGTCGAAGAGAGCTTTCCAAACTAGGTTCATAGGCGAAAAACAAGCAACAGAGCAGAAAGTTATGGTCAAAATACAATTGTATACAAAAAGTTGAAAACCTCCGTTTTGTGTTACGTAATAACCTGAAAACTCTACTTTTCCTCATTCAATGAACTCTATACACAGACCCCATAATGCCCATTTTAATGTCACGTATTTACTTGATTGCCCTTATTTTATGTTACGTAATAGTTTGAAAACAAAACCCTATTTTTTATACTAGCTTGATCACCTTAATTCCTTACATTAATGTTACTTATTCTTTGAACCCAACACACCAACACCACAATACTCATTCTATTATAAATTAATCATTTGAAAAACTTTATTTGATGTTACATTTAAACATCAATTCAAGGGGTAAAACACCAATCCAAATTGAATGTTTTGGTCAAAATACAATTGTATATATAAGTTGAAAACTCTCGTTTTGTGTTACGTAATAATCTGAAAACCATACTCTACTTTTATAAATTCACTGAACCTTACACACAAACACCATAATACAAATTTTATTGTTACGTATTTACTTGATAGCCTTTGTTTTATGTTACATAATAGTTTGAAAACCAACCTTAGTTTTTTATACTTGATCATTTTAATTAATTCCTTACATTAATGTTACTTATTCGTTAAACCCAACACACCCACACTTTATACCCATTATATTATAACTTAATAACTTGAAAACCATATTTAATGTTATATTTAAACCTCAATTCAAAGTTACGTAATAGCTTTATGACCGGTATTTTCTATTACCTAATGATTTGAAAATTATGTTATACAGTATAATAAACAGAGAAAACCCTAATTTCATTTATATAATCATTTGAAGACCATTCATTGTTTCAACCTACTATTTGAAACCAAGGCTAAAATACATTGTTGTGGGAGTATCTAAAGCCGTGTTAGCAGACCAGCGTTAATTTAGATTGATTATATGTAAAAAGGGGACCAATGTGACTTGGTGTAGTGTTTGGCAAAACATTACTGCTCGACTGTCCTCAAAATATTAAATTGACAACCTACAAAAGTTCGAGTGTTGTAGGCGTCGAAGAGAGCTTTCCAAACTGGGTTTATGTGTAACAAACAGACAACCAAGCAGAATGTTATAATCAAAATACACTTATATACAAAAAGTTGAAAACCCCCATTTTGTGTTACGTAATAACCTGAAAACTCTATTATATTTTTACGCGTTAAATGAACCTTACACGCAGACACCATAATACCCATTTTAATGTTAAATATTTACTTGATAGTCATTATTTTATGTTACATAACATTTTGAAAAAACACACACTAATATTTTATACTTGATGACCTTAATTCCTTACATTAATGTTACTTATTCTTTGAACCCAACACACCCACCCTATAATACCCATTCTATTATAACTTAATAACTTGATAAATCTTATTTAATGTTACATTTAAACCCCAATTCAAAGGGTAAAAGACTACACCGAACAAAAAGTTGTGGTCAAAATACAATTTATACAAAGAACTGAAAACCCCCATTTTGTGTTACATAATAACCTGAATACTCTACTCTACTTTTACGGATTCATTGAACCATGCACACAGACACCATAATACACATTTTAATGTTACGTACTTACTTGATAGCCCTTATTTTATTTTATTGAAAATATAGCCCTTATTTTATGTTACATAATAGTTTGAAAACAAACCCTAATTGTTTAGACTTGATCACCTTAATTCCTTATATTAATAGTATTTATTCTTTGAACCCAACACACCCACACCGTATTACCCATTCTATTATAACTCAATCACATGAATAACCTCATTTAATGTTACATTTAAACCCCAATCCAAAAGGTAAAACACTACACCAAGCAGAATGTTATGGACAAAATATATTTGTATACAAAATGTTGAAACCTCCGCTTTGTGTTACGTAATAACTTGAAAACCCTACTAGACTTTTAAGAATTTACTGAACCCTACACACACACACACACTATAATACACCATTTCATGTTACGTATTTACTTGATAGCCCTTGTTTAATGTTACATAATAGTTTGAAAATAAAACCCTATTTTTTTATACTTGATCACCTGTCAGTCAGTTCACTAAAAAACCTAAATAACAATTGGTTAACTTCTCAAAAAAAAAAAAAGGTTAAGTGTTAGCTATTTTTTATCACATAGGTATCACAGTTTGGTCTAAATAATTAATTAAGTAATTGCTTTCAGACTTAGTTAATTAGGATTAATTGGTAGTAACAAACTCTAAATCATCATGAATCGAAATAAGTTAAAAAGAATAAGTGATCCATTCATTACCCTTATCGTGAACGGACTCAGTTAATATAGCAAACATGAATTATAACTTATTGGACATGCCTTACCCAACCAAGGTGAAAGGTTCAAGCTTTCTATCCCGATGGAAAGAAAAACTCTTTAAGGTACCTATTGTAAATGGACACGGAACGCTTTAAGATTTAAATACTTTTGTCCTAACAAATTCTTTCTCCTTACACGGGTCCTTGAAGGGTTGTATTGCCTCTGCACCAGCTCATCACAATCACAGTCTTACTGACTGCACTCAACTGTCCTTCACACCTTCTTGGTGTTTCACAGTCTAACCTTTGATAAATAAAGTTGAGACTTGAATCAATAACTATGATTCAACTTGTGGTATGAGCTTCTTCTTCTTGATGTATATGATTTGCTCAAGCTCTGTTTTTCTTCAAGTGTTTGATCTTGATGTTTCTTTGAATGCTTAAGAACACTTTGAAGATATCTTGATCTGGATCTAATAATAAAGTATAAAGCAGGAGTTCTTTTTAATTCACTTTTCCCCTTAGTAAAATCTTTTCTAATATGTTTTTCTTAAAACTCCGCACCTCTTCTTGATGTAGAAGTTGTCTATTTATAGGGGTCATTCCAACGTTCATATCATTTGAATTGGAATTCTTGTAGCCGTTGGTGGTCCTGCTATTCTGTTGAATGTCAGTGTCATTCCTGTCAGTTCTTCAACCAATTATATTGCTCGCTTACTAACGGTCAGATTCTTCTTCAGTTTATAAGTCTTCAGCTTGAAACTGAGTAATTTGGTGTTGTCACTTTTCAGCTTTGAGAGCATTAACTGAGTTTTTACTCTTCTTAAAAACTCAGTACTCTTTCATCATCTGATTATTATTTATTTAATCAGAGTACACCGTAACTCATAAATCATCTAAGATATCATTGTCCTTATGTATCTTAGGTCTATATAGAAGATCCATAAAGTCAGTTCAGGTCATCACTATCTTGCCTGAATTCTAACTTTACAGTCTCGGCTTTGATTTTCATAAAAACTGTGTTTGAACCCTCAGTTCTTCAATACTTTTCTCAATACTTTCAGTGTTATCGGCTTCTCTTCTTTGATTTTCTTGAGTAACAAGCTCATCCAAGGTGATGACTTGTTCAAAAGATTTTCCAATTTCTTCTCTTTTTCTTTCTGTCTGAGAGGCTTCAAGCTCTTTGATTGAGAGGCTTCAAGCTCTTTGTTTGGATAGCAGATTGAGCATTTTTTCTATCTCAGGTGTTATCAGCTCTTCATCACTCTCTAATTCTTCATCATCATCGGGCTTAGTTCTCAAGGTTTGTTCCCCCGAGTGTCAGCTTCTAGTAGGAATGGAATAAGTTCTTGAGCTTCTTCAACTGATTCCTTTTCGATAACACCAGGTTTTGTAGGGGTCTCCCCAGCTTTGATTTCTTGGCTGTCTAACTTGCTGTGTCAGAAACTAATGATCTCTCAGGTGAGAGTTCCTTTGGTTTCTCAGTTTCTTCAGTACTCTTTGCTTTCTCCAAATCTTCCAGTTTTCTCTTTTTCTCCCTTAGTCTCTCAAGATCTTCCAAGGCTTCTTCTGTGGTGACTTTCTTGGAGGACCTTTTTCTTTTCTTTTCAGGTTCAGCTTCAAAACCTTCAGCTTTCCTCTTCCCACATTTACTCTTATCATCTTTTCTGCAATTTTTCCATCAATGATTGCAGTTGATCCTCTTCTTGCAATTCCAAAATGATCAATAATCATTTGTACCATCAAGGCAAGTGTCTTCTTGTGGTAGAATCTTCCTTTCTTCACGTCAGTTTTCTTCTTTGGTACTTCAGATGAAATTTGTCATGCTATTTGGTCAAGAATGTATCTTTGCCAATTGAAGTTTGCTTCAAACCAAATCACATACAAGAGATCTATTTTGGTCCCTGATAGATTGCTGAAGTTGCCAGCATTTCCAATTACACATTTGGCTAGCATCGTGGTTAGATATTCAAATTCAGGTTTGAGAAAACCTGTCTTCCCTGTTAATGCTACATTTGAATCTTCTTTTAATGCAATAACCTTCCACAGCTTTTCTTTCTGTTCCTTATCTAATTTGATAGAAGATGAATATCCAGACTTATCGAAACCAAAAATTTCTGCAATGAGGTCTTTAGTGACATTAATTTCCTTCTCATTGACCTTGGTGGTGTAGGTGTAGAATCTTTCTTCTATAGCTGTCTTTCCAAATTCATAGAAATCGCCGATGCTCTCTAAGCATATACTTTCCAGGGTAATGTTGAACACTTCTTCAAGTCCTTTGATTTTTCTGACTTTCTCTACGATTTGCTTAGCAAGGTCAGTGTTGCCATGCTTTTCATGATATTGATATGATCAATCCGGGTTCAGCTCTGGTGTAAGTCATAATTTCTGAAGGAATAAGTGATTTCAAAAAATTTGAAGATTCAAATAATTCTTTAAACTGGGGGTTGAATGAGACTGAGTGTAAAGATTTTGATAAGGATAATATGAAGGTATTTATAGGCGGTAGATTGTGTAGTTAGAGAATTTGAGTGGGTTTTGAAACGTCTTGTCATAAGTCATATTAGGCATTGAGATACGAAAAGGATGGTGAGTGGAGGAGATGGACGGTTGAGATCTGTGTAGGTTATGACTTCTCTGCCAACCGTAGCCTGTATCAGTAAATGCATTTGATAAGGTGTATCTCCAACTGTAGGAGTTCAGCTTTGATCTTATCCACATCTTGATCAGCTTTCAGTTTTGTCTTTCTAGATCAATTATTTGTATCTCAGTTTTAGCGTCAGTTTTCACAAGCCAGTTCCTTTCCTGCAAAACAAATCAAGATCTTTTTGGTACCCATATCTATTTGGGTCCTTTCTTGTCAGTTTTTGGATTAATTCTTGAATCTCTTAAAGACGACTTCTCTTTCTCAGAATTGATCTCCTTTCTGAAAGCTTCAAACATTTTAACAATTGAGCTCGTATACTTTTCTTGACCTTTTGACTTAGTAAAATTCCTGTTGGATTTGTCAGTTCTCACATAATTCAGCTGTCTTGGTTTTTCAGTCCAATCCTTATGAATTTTGTGAAACTGAGTTGACCTGACAGTAATTGTAGGTCCATTACAGTCTCATCAGTTGGAAAGAATCTTCCTTTCCCTCTGAATTTATCAACCTTTGAATGATAGCCATTTTTTGGTGAATGTGACTTGAATGTTCTATTAACTGTCTTTGGATCAGTTTTGCCTTTTCAGTCTTCTGAACTTTTTTGTAGAATCTGCCAGTTTTCTGAGTGCTACTGACTGATTTTACATTTTTGTCAGTTTTTGGTCGAGGCCGTGTTGAGCTTTTGTCAGTTATAATAACTTCATCAGTTTTCTGAGTTCTGGACTTTTGTGCAGCCACAAACTTGGGTGCAACTGAACAAGGTCTGAGCTTAGAATTCTGTTGATTATGAAACCCTAAGCCTGATCTATCACCATATGGCTTTCCTGGTTTGAACTGAACTTTAGGAGTTGGATCAACTGATGATTCTGTGATGTTTATTACTTCTGTTACTTCATTAGTAGGGCCAACACCTTGAGTTCTGTTATTAGTCTTGATAAAATTAATCTCGACATTCAATCTTAGAACTTCAGCTTTCAAAAGTTCTTTTTCCTTTTTGACATTCTCATAATTCTTTTGAATTTCCTCTAATTCCTTCATGAGCATGTCTAAAGTTTCATTGAATCCGAGTTTCTATGATTGTGTAAGGCAGTGTGACAGCTAGATGTAGAAGCATTTATCTCATAACATTTGATAAATTGGCTTTCAGTTCCAGCTTCTTCACATCCCATTACTTGTTTTCCTTTACCTGATTTAGCCAAGTCCTTCACCGGATTGGTTCCAAATAATATGATTTCCTCATCCTGAACTTCTGCTGGAAAGCTTGTAGCTAAGGTTTCAGAATTCTCTTTTATTGCAGCAATAGATGGATCTTCAATAAATGTCTCAATCAGCCTTTCTTGAGTATCATCTACAATGGCCTGCAGTTTATACTTGTATTCATCAAATCTTAAAAACGAACAACTGAGTAAATTCCTAAAGTGATGCTGTGAGTCCATGATGCAGTTCTATACTGAGGGCCAGTTATTTCAAAGCAAACAAACTGATATAGAGATTCAGCTATGGATCTGTTCAAAACAGAAGCACTGCTCCGATACCAATTGTTGGTATCGGAAATAACTGGATACCAGTTACTTTAAACAGACTCTCAAACTAATAAGACTCAACCGGAATCTCTTTAGAATAGAAGATTTGCTCTGATACCAATTGTTGGTCCCGTAAAAAGGCTGACACAAGTTTAGAGGGGGGTGGGGTGAATAAACTTGTTCCCAAAAGCCTAGATTTGAAACAACTTAGATTCAGCTCTAAAATTTTGAGGAGTTAAGCTAACTTAGATAAGTATAAATCGAACTGACTTATGCTCAAACTGAGTTAACCGGCAGTGGATATATTAAAGCCTTTTGACTGTCCAGTTTTCAGTTTGTAAAGATGAATGCAGTGCCGACTCAGTTTCTAATGTTTGATGAGTTTGTGTTTTGATTTGATGTGAACTAGAATGTAGTAAATAAATGCATAAAGTAAATAAATAAGACAGAATTTATAGAGGTTCTAGGTGGTGTAATCCTGTCAGTCCTCTCTTCCCCTGTTATGCGGAGGAAAAATCTACTAGAACTCTTTAAGGTACACGGTTAGAAAAAGTTCTAAACTAATAGTCCTTGACTAATCCTAGCTTCATTATCTAAACAATTTATAGAACATGTAAGATTGCTGCTCTGCAACTGCTTGCACCAGTGGTCCTTGAAGGGTTGTATTTCCTCTTCACCAGCTCATCACATTCACAGTCTTCCTGACTGCACTCAACTGTCCTTCACACCTTCTTGGTGTTTCACAGTCTAACCTTTGATAAATCAAAGTTGAGACTTGAATTAATAACTATGATTCAACTTGTGATATGAGCTTCTTCTTCTTGATGTATATGATTTGCTCAAGCTCTATTTTTCTTCAAGTGTTTGATCTTGATGTTTCTTTGAATGCTTAAGAACACTTTGAAGATATCTTGATTTGGATCTAGCAATAAAGTATAAAGCATGAGTTCTTTTTAATTCACTTTCCCCCATTGTAAAATATTTTCTAATATGTTTTTCCTTAGATTTCCGCACCTCTTCTTGATGTAGAAGTGGTCTATTTATAGGGGTCATTCCAAAGTTTATATCATTTGAATTTGAATTCTTGTAGCTGTTGGTGGTCCTGCTATTCTGTGGAATATCAGTGTCCTTCCTGACAGTTCTTCAACCAATTATATTGCTCGCTTACTAACGGTCAGATTCTTCTTCAGTTTATAAGTCTTCATCTTGAAACAAAGTAATTTGGTGTTGTCAGTTTTCAGATTTGAGAGCATTAACTGAGTTTTTACTCTTCTTAAAAACTCAGTACTCTTTCATCATCTGATTATTATTTATTTAATCAGAGTACACCATAACTCATAAATCATCTAAGATATCATTGTCCTTATGTATCTTAGGTCTTGATACAAGATCCATAAAGTCAGTTCAGGTCATCACAATCTTGCCTAAATTCTAACTTTACAGTCTCGGCTTTGATCTTCATAAAAACTGAGTTTGAACCCTCAGTTCTTCAATCTTCAATAACTGAGTTTGTTCCCTCAACTTTTCATTTACTGAGTTTGTTCCCTCAGCCTTCACCTTCTAAATAAGACAACTGAGTCTGTGTCCCTCAGTGAACTTACCTTCTTTAGTTTCAGTTCTTTCAGTATTGTCAGTTTCTTTTTCTCTGTATCAACTCAGTTTCTCAATTTCTCCGTTGCTTGTCTGATTTACTTATACAAATATCAGACTCTATTAAATCCTATACATTTATATCTAGACATCTTTTTGCTTTGCACTATAACAGCTAGTTATGACACTTCATCAAAGGGGTTAAGAGCAATAGCTGAATAACTGATGAATCATCATCAAAACATAAATTTTATTTCCAACAAGGATGGAGACAAGACCCTATTTGTACCAATATGTGTTGATGACATTATCTTTGGATCATAAAATGAGCTGATGTGTGAAAAAATTTCCAATCTAATGAAAAGAAAATTTCAAATGAGTACAATGGGAGAATTGAATTATTTTCTTCGATTACAAATAAAATAGATGAAATATGGAATTTTCATTCTCAAACCAAGTACACTAGAGAGCTATTAAGAAAGTTTGGTATGGAAAATAGCTCAGACATTGGTACTCCTATGGGAAATGGAGTGAGACTTGATGAAGACAATGAAGGTAAAGATGTTGATCAAACACTTTACAGAAGAATGATTGGAAGCTTACTCTACCTAACTGCAAGCAGACTAGGCATATCATTTGCAGTTGGAGTTTGTGCTAGAATTCAGTCAAGACCTAAGAAAAGTCATCTAGCAACAGTTAAAAGAATTTTGAAGTATCTAAGAGAAACTATTGGAGTTGGAATATGGTATTCAAAGGATGGAGAATTTAAACTGATATCATATTCAGATTCTGACTATAAAGGATGCAAAATAGATAGAGAGAGCACCTCAGGCACTTGTCAGTTAATGGGAAATAGACCTGTGTCATGGTTTAGCAAGAAGCAAAAACTCAATCACAACTTCTACAGCTACATGCAGCTGGTAGTTGTTGTGCTCAAGTTTTTTGTCTTAGACACCAACTTATAGATTATGGGATAGAAGAAAGAGAAATTCCCATAATGTGTGACAATATAAGTTCAATTTCTATAACTGAGAATCCAGTATTACACTCAAGGACAAAACACATTGATTTGATACATCACTTTATAAGAGATCATATGGAGAAAAAGGATGTCATAATGCTTTATATACCAGCTGAAGATTAGCTAGCAGATATTTTTACCAAGCCACTAGATGGAGAAAGATTTTCCAAACTAAGAACTGAATTGGGAATAATCAAGGTCAGTTGAAAAACTGAGATCCTCCAAGGGGATTGATCTTTAGCTGTTTGGTGAGCTCACTTGACAGGTCAGTCATTGGTATCAATGATCTCACTAAACTGACATCTCGAGAGCTAACATTTTGAAGAACTGACATTTACACAAGCTGAAGAACTGAATAACAAATAAGGATAAGTTTTTGAATTATTGAAGTCAAAGTTAGTCAATTGGTAAAGTGTGTGTATACTACTACAATTACATCACATTAATTACCGCCGTTATTGTCAGAAAAGCTGTTATGTGTGTACTCAGATAAGGACAAATAGTACATGCATTGGATACACAAAAATTCTGTGTGGAAGTTCAAACGGTACCAACGCAATCTATATAGATAGAAAATCAGGTCAAAGGGTAAAACGTTTTGTACTACACACTTTCAACTTTCATTTTTAAAGAGATTTCTCAAAAAATTCAAGAAATGGCTTCTAAAAAATTTCTTCAAAAGTAACAGGTTAATTGACAAAGGTATGGTGTTTTCATTAGAAGAGTATGAAAAGGAATGTCAAGGGACTCTTCTAGAAAGCCAAAATAGCGAAAAGTTACGGAAAATACAAGGGTTGGAAGACCTACTCGACATCAAGTTAGAAAAAGATCTTGATTTTGAGGCGATAATTCAATTTTGGGAGAATATGAAGATTGATAGATACTTTCTCTCAACAGGCGTATATGGAGAAAATGTCATCTCAACGCTGAAGTTATTCGGAGGTTGTTCAATTTCCAGAAAATCATAAACAAGTCAATTGACTTACTCAATCTACCTCTGAAACGGGAAAATTTTTTGACATAAATTTCTTCAAGTGAAAAACCATCACACATTTATTCCGACATGAAGGCGTTAAAACCAGAATTTTCCCTTCTTAGAAAATGGCTGACAAGAAATGTAATTGGACAATTTCAAGGGTTAGACAGTTTGTCAAATGATAAGACAAACTTAATGAATATCATCAGGGAACAGCTCGAGTTCAACTAGGCCGGTTATGTCTTCAACCAGATGAAAAATCAATATTATGAAGAAGTTGGCAAAATCAGCAAAGACATGAACGAAGGCATCAAGAAGGAAGGAAGACTTCATCTAAAAAAGTTATTCAGTATTCTCATTCAACACTATCTGGAAGTACTCAAGAGTGGAAAGGAAGCTGAAAATACTGAAAAACTGGGCAAAACTGACAAATCTTCAGGACCCACAGAAAATTTGATGAAGGATGTGGTAGTTAAAACTGAAGTACTGCCAAAGAAAGCTAAAAAGAAAATGGTGTAAGAACAAATAGCTCAGAAATGAACAAAATGATATGTTGATTCAGAAGCCAGAAGACTGATTGAAAGGAAGTTATTTTCAGATTCCCCTGAGAAAGAAGCTAGTAAAGGTAAAGAAGCATAAAGTAAGGGGAACCAGAACTGATAACTGGTAAAACTAATTCTCCGGTCAATAAGTCAGCACATGAAGCAGATGTTCAAACTAAGATTGCTGATACTCAAGTTTCACCAATGGAAACTGAGGTAGTGACTCAACAATCTGAAGATGAGTTTTACGTTGCACCTAAAAGGATTATAAATTTCATGAAGATGAAACTCAACACAATCAGCAATCAAGAACCACTCAAAGAATAATTGAGAAGTGAAGAGCAGTGGTTTCCTAATCAATTTGGTGTAGAGAATTTGTATGAGTTATTTCCCATGGATCAATTTTTGACCATGTGCTATGAGCTCTTACAAGACAAAGCTGAAAGATCAAAGAAGAAAAAGTCAGTTAAATCATCAGAACCTGAAAAGCAGCCTAAGATAAAATATGATGAAGACAAGGATGATAAAGACAATAAACTGACAAAGGGAGTTCAGTTACCTGCCATAACTGAACAAACTGAAATCAAAGTTATCTCAGTTTAAGAGGAGAAAACTAAAGGCACAAATGACAAAAGAGGAAAGTCTGTCCAACAAATGGATGAATTGACAACTGGGTCACAGACAACTGACATTCAAGTGCAGAATGATGACAATGGAAGAGCACATATGATTCTGGATCGTCTAACTCAGTCTACAATAAATGTAGCTGATGACCCAATCGAGTTCATGACTGCTGATGATATGAACAAAATCCAGAAATCAATGGAAGTATTAATCAATCAGATAGATGATTATAGTGAGATATTTCACAAGATGACATGCTACTTGGATTACAGGAAGAATACTGATGAGACTGTAAACTATCACCTGGTAAAAATTACTCAAGTCACATTAGATTCAGCCTCAGAAATAGTTCAGTTGAAAGAAATACTGGTGAAAGCTACAACTAAAGATAAGGAAATCAGAACTCAAGCCGAATGGCATTTCAACCAGAGACTTTCTGGGCTTGAAACTCAGTTGAAAGAGCTTCATACCTCTCAGACAGGCATTTCAGAACAACATAAACTGACTCATGAGTTAGTTATCCAGTTTAATAATGCCAAAATGGGGGAAATAGAAGAAGAAAAGAAGCTGAAGAAGCAACTCAAAGCTGATATTGAAAAACTGAAAGAATATAAACTGAGACTTTAGCCAAGCACACGGGTTATGCAAGGACCAAATGAGTTAACTGATGAAGAGCTTATCAAGAAGTACATAGTACCTACTGAAGAAAGTCTGACTTTAACAAGAAAGTTATGGTCAGAATTTCAAACTGATTATCATCACTTGAAGTTCAGATACAAGTACAAGACTTATGAAGAATCTCTACAAACATTTTTGTCAAGCAAGTTGTATGATCAAAGAATGAAAGAGTACAAGAAGGAAAGAAAGATTCAAGACAAACTTGCTGTGAAAGATAAGCATCAACAGATGAAGACTAACATTAAAGAATTTGAAATCTACTAGAAAGACAACAATGAACTACCCTAGCTAGTTCAATGGAGAAGATTGAAAGAATTCAGTCAAGTTGATTACAACAAGCTTTATGCAGCTGAATATCGAGCTAAAAAAGAAGAATATATAATTTTTGACAAAGCTAGACTTTTTGTAAAAAGTTTAGAATTAGCTGAATAGTAGAAGTCAGCTCCGCATGCTAAAAGCTTAGTTATTCAAACTGAAAGCTATATCTTGTAATCAACTCTGAGTTTTTGAATTTAATGAAAAATCAAATTTTTGGTTTTTGTTTTTTTATCTTTAAGCTTTTCTTTAAGGGAGAGTTTAGCATCATAAAAAAGGGGGAATTGTTAGAAATAAAATTGATTTTTGATGATGTTTCATCATTTATTGTTTGATTGATTGTTTTAACCCTATTTATGAAGTGCTGGAACTAGCTGTTATAGTGAAAAGCTAAAAGATGTCTAGAATGGAATGTATAGGATTTGCTAGAGTCTGATTATTGTATAGGTTATATTAGACAAGCATTGTAATACTGATAACTAAAAATGATTCGCTGAGGGTTCAAACTCAGTTGATCATTTACAAGACTGAAGACTCAAGGTTGAGGGGAAAAACTCAGTTATGAAGTCTGAGGGATCAAACTCAGTTTTGAAGACTGAAGAACTGCGGTTTCAAACTCAATTTATAAAGATAAAGCCAAGACTATAAGGTTAGAATTCAGGTAAGTCTGTGATGGCCTGAACTGACTTTGTGGATCTTGTATTGAAGGTATAAGTTACATAAGGACAATGTAAACTTAGTTATTTTATGAGATAAATTGGTGTACTCTGATCTCACAAAACTAAAGATCAGATGAATATAGAGTACTTAGTTTTGAAGAATAATAGAAACTGAGTTAATACTCTAAGTCAGTTGAAACCTGAAAACTTGAAAACTTAGTTTCAACTGAAGCACAAGTCAGCTAATCAGTTTATTCAAGGATTTGAGAACTTTGAAGATTAAGAAATCTAATTGGTTGATAGCCTGACAAGTCAAAACGGCTACTGACAAGTTTGACAAGATGATGATAAGATCCAACATGACCGTTGAAGGATTTAAAAATTTGAACGTTGGATTTTCAACTAAAAATAGAGGACTTAAATACAAGGATCAAGCAACTTTTTGCACAAAAGTTTGGAGACAAAGTTCTTCAAGTTATTTTTCATCATCATCATCATCATCATCATCATCATCCTCCGTGCTTTAAATTGCAAGATCAAGAAAATCTTCCAAGTGTTCAAGCATTCAAGACCTATCAAGAACCAACACTTGAAGATTCCAAATCTGAATCACTTATTTGATTCAATCCAACTTTTCTTTTATCAAAGGTTTGGACCGTGAAGCATCCGGTCTAGGGTGTCAATGATAGTTATTTGCAGTCAGGAAGACTGTGTTTGTGGTGGAGTTGGTGAAGAAGCAATTCAACCCTTCATGGACCAATGAAGCATTTGGAGAGCAGCAATTCTACATGTTGTTCAAGTGTTTAGATAGTGAAGCTAGGAATTAGTAAAGGACAATCAACTAGGGATTTTTGTAACTGTTGTAACCTCAAGAAAACTAGTGAAAATTTTCCTCCTACATCATAGGCGAAGAGAGTGGACTGCCAGGATTACACCACCTGGAACCACTATAAAAACTGTGTTTTTATTTCTGCAAGTTTAGTTTAAGCAGTTTATTTATCATTATTTCAGTGTACAGTTTTATTTATCTCAGCAATTTAACTCTTGCATACAAACGGATTGAACTCACACCACGCACCAAAATTGAGTTTCACCAAAACTCAATTCAGCATACTTTCAAACAGAACAACATAACTTAAGGCTAATTAATTAATTCAATTGCATTTAACCCAGTTGAACAATTGATAGTGGAGTGGCTGATGTGTCATCCTTCAATCATTCAGCCAATGTCTTGGTTCTCTTTATTGGTCGTGGAAAGGTAGATGCTTCAATTCTGGATGCCGAAGCCTGTCCCTGTTAGGAACATTTTATTGTTTTGATGATTGCCATACTACCAATTGTAGCAAGCCTAAAATAAGTTAGAAATGTTTGTATAGGATTTACATAGAAGTCTGACATATTGTATAAGTTCAGTTAGACAAGCACTGTACTAGACTGGTAGGCCAGCTCAGTAAAGGCAGAAGATCAACAAAGTAAAGACAGGCACCCGTATGGACTGACTTACAACAAGGAAGTCTGTGATGACCTTGGGTAAGTCTAAGTATTATTACAAGTGATGGAACTTAAATTTCTTAAATATGGTGTACACTAATCTCATCCAAAAATAAGGATCAGTGAATTTAAGCTCTATTAGCTGGTAAATACCAGCAGACAAATACCAGCCAAGAAAGAGCAGCAGACTGGTAGCAGCTAAGTAAAACTGGAGTGACTGACAACCAAGTGAAAATCAACAATCAAGTGAAGTTGTCACTCAAGCAGTAAAGTAGAGGAACAACTCACTAAAGGAAAGGCAGCATAGTCAAGTATGCTGTCTATATTTAATCAGAAACGTGGAAAATATGGAAGATCAAGCATTTAATTCAGAATCAATCAAGGACATATTTTATGATGAACGTTCGATTCAAATCCAGATCACTGAAATCAAGGAGGATTAATAAAGACAAAATCAAAGATTATTCTGAGCATTAAATGGCCAATGGACGGAAAATCAAGTTTAGAATCATCAAGAACTTCATCAGAAAATATCCAAGTCTGAACTTGATCAGTTTTATGGATTTATCAAATTCACACCCCTCTCAAGAAACTGAATCACAGAGATCTGAGAAGGAGTTGTGTTGCTGTGATAGCTGCTGAAGGATTTGTTCCCAATGACTAGTGTGTGAAGACTGGGTCACTAAAGATTTTGTAGCCAGGGAGTGATAGTTTATAGATTTTGAAACTTGTGTAGTCAAGGACAGTCATAACTATTATAGTGGTGAAAAACAATAGCGAATTCCTCCAATCATCCAAGAGAAGAGTAGATTAAGGGATTACACCACCCTGAACCACTATAAACCTTGTGTTATTTACTTATAGCATTTTACTTTATGCATTTACATTCAGTACTTTATTAAATCTGTCTGTGATTGCTTAATTGTTTTGAAAATACATTTAGAAGGGTTTTAATTCCGCTACACAAGATATTTTCTGTAAGAAAAGTTTTTGAACTCCCAATATAGTCTTTCACCCCCCTGATCGAGACTTTCTAGGTGTCCAATCTCACTGACAGTGTACCGGGTCAATTGTAGTCTAGTAAGTGGTCAAGGTCATATCCCACAAGGAATGTGAGGTTAAACACCAATTAGCTATTATTATCTTGATCTAAGTCACAATTATACGAGAAAGTAAATGTTATAACTCCTACTATTACAAGAATATCAAATGATAAAAGACCTAACCAAGGCAATTTCATTGATCAAGCAACGTCTTCTAGTATCTTGGGAATAATTACCTACCAGCCTTCTAATGATGTTCAAATGTGTGAAACGATGCATTCCTAAGCTATCGATTCCCCCTCATACGAGTGTATGGAATTACTCTATGCCTCCTCCTTGGTCTAAGAACTCTAGACCTAATGATTCAACATGATAAAAACTTGAATGCAAGAACTAGTCAACTCCCTGGATAAGAAATTAAACTCCACTAAAGGTCAACTTTACCTTCCGGTTCTCCTACCTTTTTCCCACACCTAATATCTTCTTTCCATATCCACTAAGTGTGTGTGTGCAATCATTGGTTAATTACTCCAACACAAACAAACCATACAATGCAAGTAGGAAAAGATTCAACGCAATGAAACTATGAAAAATGACGATCACTCCCAATCAACCATAAGAGATTAAACTATCACAACTACATTTCCTTGGCTAGTATGGAACTAGCCACTCATAACTATGAGCACCAACATGTCAAGGTTAGCGTTCATAGCAATGAGAAAAATTAAAACAAAGTAAAAGCTAAGAATTTACCAATCACAAGGTATGAACGTGAAAAAAGAAACTTTCATTCAACTTCAAAAAGCTTCAATGGAGTTTGATACACAAAAGTGATAATCTTTCTCCAACCAAAGTGATCTAAGAGATTAAACTAAGAAATCTTAAGAGTTACAATTGCATTTAAGATCTAAATATAAGTAATTTTGGCTATGAGAGCGTTGAGGGTTGGGGTGCCTTCGAGATGAGTGAGAGAGAGTGGTAGATGATAGATCTCTATAAGAGAGTAAAATGAAGTCTTTTAATTGCCGAGTCTGCATATTCGGCGTGCGTCAGTTTACTCTCGGCGTGTGCCGACTTTTTTTTGCGTGTAACCGGCGTGCACCGGTACCGACATGGTAGTTGGCCTGACATCATACATTAAATGCTCCAGCAGAAGTAGTTCAAAATCCTCGGTGCACGCCATGAAGATCTCGCATAAGCCATTTACACAGAAAATCCTTCTATTTTCATCATGGTAACACTCGGCGTGCACCACAACTCCCGGCGTGGGCCATTTATACAGCAAAAACATGGACTTTTCTTGAAACGCCTTGGATTACTTCTCAATCACTCGTTAAGATTTAATATCTCCCAAGATTCAAGCTCCAAGCCTCGGTATCTGTGCTACAAAGTAAAAACACAAAGATACCACGTGTAATTCCGTTAACAAAATTGGGCTAATAAGCCCTAATATGTGCCAAAATGATTAGTTTTTCTAATACTTACTATATACAAAAGGTGATCCAAATCACAAAATTTGCTCATTTTGATACGAAAACATCACTAAATGCTCAAGAAATGGGAGTAAAACATAATAAAATGCATCATTTGGTTGACTTACATTCCCCCCCTTCTGACTATATTTACACCCTTCTCTGGGACCAACAATTGGTATCAGAGCAGTGTTCTAGTTTCATAACCTGTTCAGATCTGATTTCTGGCAAAAAGGAGATCACTCTTTTTCAAAAGTATTTTCAAAGGATTTTATATACTTGTATTTTTGACAAATCTCATAATGGAGTCTTCAATTTTTATGTCTAAAATTCATGTATTTAATATTAATATTTTTGAGGAATACAAAGTAAGGATGTTGTCTCATCTTGCAGCAACTCGTGAAGAGATGCTGGATGTTATCAGTGACGGTCCTATCAAAATCATGAATGTAGAGTTCACATGTCCAAATCAAGGAACTTCTATAGAAAAACGAAAGAAAGATTGGACTAAAGATGACAAAAGAAGAGCAAATCTGGATTATATTTCCAAAGACATGATCATGAAAACTGTGGGCAACAATATGTTCATGAGGATTAAAGATTGCGAAACAACAAAAGAAATGTAGGACAAATTGGCACTTGTCAATGAAGGATAAGAGGCAATCAAATGAAACAAATTATCTGTTGCAAAACATAAATTTGAAAATTTCAAAATGAAGGCATGTGAATCCATTGATCAAATGGATAACTGATTCTCAAGCATCATCAGTGAACTACAACAACTTGGACATACTTGTCCACAAAAAGAAGTTTGCTTGAAGATCTTGAGGAGTCTACCGGAAAGATGGAAGATCAACACATCTGTACTCAAAGGAACATTAGATCTTGCCAAAATAGACACTCTAACATTAATGTCACAACTGAAGGCTCATTAATTTGAGTTAAACAGTGAAGATGGTGCACTAGCAGAGCCACACAAGGTAGTGTACTGGTTGCACCCCAGCAGAGTAAAGCACCTGACTCAGCCAGCAAAGAGACACATGAGTTGAAAGAACAAGTTGATTTGCTGATAAGGAAGTTTGACAGATTCAAGAAGAAGCAATACAAAGGAAGTTCATCATCAAAACACAAGTCTTCATCAAGTAAAGACACCAAGAAGAAAGATGATGAAATTAGATGCTTCAACTGCAAAAAGAAGGGACATTTCAAAATTGATTGTCCAGATGAAAAAGACAAAGATGAGGAAAAGAAAAGATACAAATCATCCGACAAAAATAAGTATTCATCAGACAAGAAGAAAAGCAAGAAGGCACTAAAGGCTGAAACCAATAGTGAAGATAGTAGTGCAGCAGAGTCATCTGACAATGATTCAGATGTTAGTGAAGGCACCAACTAAGACAATGAAAAAACATGTCTATGTCTGATGGCCAAAGAAATTGAAGAAACAGGTGTACTATCTAGTGCATCCTCATCCAACGCATCTACATCTAATACCGCACAATCTTCTACTTCCCCCATTGATTCTACAAGTCTGATTCAAAATCTTATGAGTAGATTTGAAGATATTCAGTCAAATCATGAAATTCTGGAACAAGAATGTGAGAATCTGTGGAAGGAAAAAAAAAGATTAAAAAGAGAAATGGATATGCAAAAATCTTACCTGCCAAATAAAGATGTTCAATTAGCTGCTCAACAAACAACAGATGATCAGTCATCTGGTGTTGACAGACTGGCTAAGGAAACCACTTTACCAGTAGAGAAGATTTCTGCACCCGCTGAGGAAATGAATGCACCAGCTTACAAACCCCCCCAAAAGGTTTGGATCAAGATCTGGTCTTCGCTACAATAGTCAAGATGAGGGAAGACATAATGGTCAACACAAATCTGAATGAAAGACTAAAACCGGTCCTAAGTTCAGAAATGGACAAACCATTAAGTCTGCCACTCATCCTGCACCAGCCAAGGCACATATCAGTGCAGTGAACCAACATAGTAAATCATCTTACTACCAGCTAGGGCTGTGAATGAGCTGGGCTACTCGTACTCGACTCGTAAGAAAGATCGACTTGATTCGGTTTTTTTCGAGTTCGAGCTCGAGTCGAGCTACTCGAATAATTAACCGAGCCGAGCTCGAGTTTTAAAATATATTAATCGAGTAGCTCGTGAGCTTAATCAAGCTTGATTAAATAGTTAATTAATTAATTAAATTTATTATAAAATATTATTTTTCATAATAAAAAAATATTATTCGAGTCGAGTATTAGACGAGTCGAGCTCAATCTTGCCATGTTTCATTAAAAATTAATTGAATTCTAGGAAAACAATCGAGCTTATGAGCCGAGCCGAGATATATCGAGTTCTTAGCGAGTCGAGCTCGATCTTGCTTTTTTTAAGGCTCGATCGAGCTCGAACAGAGTTTCAAGCCTAAACTTTTCAAGTCGAGTCGAGCTCGAGCCCTAGAGAGTATCGACTCGACTCGGCTCGATTACACCCCTACTACCAGCCTACTGATATGCCTGAACCATAATTAAGCCCACAGACCCTTATTCGGGTCCGTCCAGCGACCAGAATAGCAGACGAGGCCTTCGGCCGCCATCGTCCGCGACCCCCTAGGCCAGCTCGAGCTCGCAACCGACCAGACTCACCACTAGGACTTATGCCTCACGCAACATCAACAGGGCTAGGGAGCCATCCAGTGACCCCCTAAGGACATCAGGTCCACCAGAGACCAAAGCCCACTACACTTAGGGGATGAAGCTATTGCAAGTTTGGAAATACAAGGACGCAGGAGAGGGCGAGACCATTAGGTCCGCATCCAACTGACCCCGCCATGTGTACGCAAGTCCTATTGGCATATAGTAGTACTTGCTATCCTTTATTTTAAATAAGCCATACTTTAGTCGGTGGCTCCCCTACAAATAGGGAACAATGTAACCATGTTAGATATACACATTAATAGAAAACCGAGGCATACTCTACCAAATTATTTACTCTCTTTACTCTTATTTGCACCACCACCAGAATTTCACATCACCACCGTGCACCACCACTTTCATACACTTTATTGCCAGATGTCCACCACGTACACCACCGCGAAACACACGAGATAATTTCGACGTTATCAGTTGGCTCCGTTACTGGGAAAAAGAAAGCTCTCAACTCATTCCGGTGTACGGCACCGTTGTTTTCTTCATCATCTACGGCGGTGCCTCTAGGATCTTCATCACCTTGATCAGGTTTGCCAGCAGCTCCTTGATTAAAGGCTCTGGGATCTAGCCTTTTCACGAAGAAAGCCTTACCTTTGACGTCAAATATAAGGTAAACTGTTGGTCCCTTGGAAAGGCTAACACAAGTTTAGAGGGGGGGGGGGGGTTGAATAAACTTGTCACCAAAAACTTATCTTAAGTTGTAAAATCCCCGAGGCGAGTTTCTGCGAAACTCAAACCGCGACTTCCAATTCGGTTATGTTCTGTCCCTTAACTTGTGTGGAGTTAAGGCGACAAAGGCGAGATTAAGTCAAAGCGACTTAAGCTGAAAGCGAGTCAAACTGCGGCGGATATAATTTTAGCCTTTTTCTTGATCTTGTTATTACGTTATGAAAAGCTGTGTGTTGTGAGCGAATTCGGGTGAATATCGTTGTGATTTGTGTAAGGTATAACAATCAAGTATCACAATGCTATAAATAAATGCGAGTAAGTAAGTAAATGCGTAAAGTAAATAAGGCGAGAAATTATAGAGGTTCCGGGTGGTGTAATCCTGTCAATCCTCTCTTCCCCGTGGTGCGGAGGAAAATTCCACTAGAACTTCTTGAGGTGCCTTTGTTACAAAAAGTCCTAAACAATAGTCCTTGGCTAATCCCTAGCGTCACTATCTAAACGGTTGTAGAACGGTAGAATGGCGCTCTCCAAATGCTTGAACAAGCTGGTCCTTGGAGGGTACACGTATGCCTCTTCACCAGCTACCACCACAAACACAGTCTACCCGACTGCTTGTCACTACTGTCCTTGGCGAAACCTTCCTGGTTTGCTTCACAGTCTAAAACCTTTGATGTGAAATCAAAGTTGGGCTGAGAATCAAATAAATTGATTCTTGTTTGTGGTTCTTCAAAGTGTTGGATCCTTGATAGATTCTTTGTAGCTTGAACACTTGAAGAAATACTAGATATGATCTTTGTTAAAGTTCAGAGATGATAGCAATTCGAATAAGATGACTAATGCACAAACTTGCTCGTTAAATATTGTGAATCTCTTGTATTTATTTTTGGGTGCAAAGTCCCCTATTTATAGTATAAGGTCCAACGTTCATCTGGCTTAGATTCGAATTGTATCAGTGTCTTTTTCTGCAACGGATATATTTTCTGACCGTTCTGCAGTGTCAGTAACTCATCCAATGAAATTGTTTCCTTTTCAACGTTCCACTGTACTTTCAGTTGTTGGATGACTGACTTATAAAACTGAGTTTCCTTATCAGTTTTATTCTGAGTTTTCACTTGTCAGTTTTCTAACTGACTTGGAGCATTGCGAAATTTTACTCTTCTTCAAATATCGGTACTCCGGTTTTCATCGATCATTATTGACTTAATCGAGTACACCATGACTCATTATCAACTAAGAATTCATTGTCCTTATGATTCTTAGGTCTTCATACAAGATCCATAAAGTCGGTTCGAGATCACCACAATCTTGCACGAAGTCCAACTTTACGAGTCTCGACTTGTAATCTTCATAAGCGAGTTTGAACCCTCGGTTCTTCAATCTTCAATAAGCGAGTACGTGACCCTCGGTTCTTCAATCTTCTAGATAAGCCAAGCGAGTACGTAACTCTCGGCGAACTTACCTTCTTCGAGTTTTACGTAGGTGTGCTCGAGTCAGTTTGCTTGTATTGGTAGTTTCCAGTTTTCTAAATGATTTCCAGCTTTTCAGTTTTACGACACGCTAATTATTACAGTGCTTGTCTGATGTAACCTATACAATTATCAGACTCTAGTAAGACTTATACATTCAGTTCTAGACATCTTTTAGCTTTTCACTATAACAGCTGGCTTCAGCACTTCATCAATGGGGTTAAGATAATACTTTGAACAAATTAGATGAATTATCATCAAAACATAAATTTTATTTCCAACAAATTCCCCCTTTTTGATGATGCCAAAACTCTCCCTAAAAGAAAAGCTTAAAGATCAAAACAAAGTAAAGCAATGTAAAGCGAAAAAGCTGGTTTTCATTAGAATGAGCAAAAGCTGGATAAGTACATTATGTTCAAATAAGCGTGACTAAAGACTAAGCTTCTTCTTAGCTTTTTGCATGACTGAGTCATATCTTCTTGCTTTGTCATACAGTCGAAAATCTTCTTCTAGCTTGGAGTCTTCCTTTGAGAAAGTCTTATTGTAGTCAACTTGACTACTTTCTTTCCATCTTCTCCATTGAATTAGCTTGGGTAAGCTTGAGTCTTTCAAGTAGTAACTTTCAAATTCTGCTAGATAAGCTTTCATTTGTTCAGTCTTGTCTTTAATCTTCAGTTTATCATCAATCCTTAGATTCTTCTTGTGTTGTGCAATTTTCTGTTTTGAGTAGATATATGACAGAAAATAGTTCAAGGATTCTTCGAATGTTCTGTCCTTGTACTTGGTTTTAATAGGATTGAAATCTTTGTTAAACTGTGTCCACAGATCCTTTGTAAGAGTAACTCTTCGTCTCCGAGTCGACTATATTTTTCAATAAGTTGATTATCAGTTAACTCTTTTTTCAAAGATTTGGGATCTGATCGGTAACGTTGTAGTTCTTCTTCAAGTCGCTTCATCTCTCCAAGTAACTTTAGCTTTTCTTCTTCAGCTTCCCCCTTTTTGGCATCACACAACTGACTGTGTGTATGTGTTAGTGGTGAGCTGGTGAAGGAGCAATTCCACCTCCAAAGGATCAGTGTGCAGAGTGAAGGGAGCAATCTCACCTTTCTTCATTTTGTGTAGACAGTGAAACCAGGGTGTCGTGAAGAATTTGTCATAGTACTAGGATTTTGTAACGTTATCTCATTATTCTAGTGATACCTCCTACACCACAGGAGAAGGGGAGACGTACGGGATTACACCACCCGGATCTTCCGAAATCTGACGCTGAGAAGCAAGTGCTTCCTTAAGCTGAGTTTCCAACCCGTAGATATGTTGATTCATATGCCAATGAGCACGAGCATGAGTTTCTCTATCTCTTGCGGTTGTATTTTCGAGTTGTTGCTTGAGTAGCACAATTTCGAAGCGAGAACTTGAACTTGCTTTGTGAATCATCTCTAATCTTGCATGAAGCGAAACATCGGTTCTAGTTCTATACTCAAGATATCCGAGAGATGTTTGATAAAAGAGCGTTACGTGTATCTCTCCGACCGAGTACAATTTTCAAGTTTTCATGAACTTTGGCTAATTCATCCTTAGATAGACGATCGGAAGGATCATATGTATCTTCAATCGGTCCTTGTCCCGAGTATCATCAGGAATAACCATCAGTTGTCGGGCTTCATCAGCTGCCCGCTGAGTGTCAGTTGTCTGATTTCCAACTGGCAATTCTTCGTGTTGTGGTTCAGTTTGCTTTGCTACGGGTTGAGGTTGAGTAAGCTGGTTGCAAAGCGTAGTTTCATCGTTTCTTGTCTCGATTTTCCATCATCACCATCATCGTTCTTCTTTGAAGCTGTCTTTAGATGATGTTCCCGATTCCCTTCTTTTTGCTAACTCGGTAAATCTTTTGAAGCAATTGTCAAGAAATTCTTTTATGGGAAACGAGAGAATAAAGATCTCTAACTTCCAATGTCTCCAAGAGTAACTTCTCTTCAGCCGCAAGCGATGTCTCGAAAACCTTGGTTGAAGTTTCATTTTCATCATCTTGATGATTCTATCGACTTCGAAAATTGGTGCGATTTTCGAACCGTTGTCCGTTGTATGGCGAGAAGTACGATCCGGTGACTTCGGTTTGTTGTTGTCGTTCCCCCTCGGCAGGTACTTTCTCACCCGAGATTTCGAGTACAAGCACCTTGCAAGCGATCTTCCTTCTATTGAACTGGTTTTTCGCTTGGTGAC
Source organism: Gentiana straminea (assembly GCA_036785695.1). Classification (NCBI taxonomy): domain Eukaryota; kingdom Viridiplantae; phylum Streptophyta; class Magnoliopsida; order Gentianales; family Gentianaceae; genus Gentiana; species Gentiana straminea. Next base: position 13,400,768 of record JAVUPR010000060.1, read on the forward strand.
TCGTGTTCGGCTTCCGGTTTCGACTTGCTTTAGGTTGGGAGATTGTTTCGTGCTTTGCTTCAAGGCTTCGGTTGCCTTGTCTACGCTTTCCTTCCTTAATCTTTTCTAAGTAAAGCGAATGATTCCACTAAGTGTTTTCTTTAGTCGGAATCTCCCATCGATTACTTGACCTTCAGCTTGTGCTCTTTTCGCACTTTCCAACTCAGCTAGGTGTTGCTTCTTGAACTGATTTAGAATATACCCTGCCCAATTGAATTCTATTCCATCCCAGATTATGTTCATGAGATAGATACAATCTTCTTACAGTATGTTGATTCCTTTTGATTTTCCAATAACATGTCTGCAGAGCCATCTGCTGAGATGTCCAAATTCCTTTTTGATTTTATCGATATGAACACCAGGCTGTATTGGTTCTGTAGATGAAGTGATCATTGAGAGAAAAGCTTCCTTCTTCAATGATAAAGTGCCGAACTCTGTTGAGGTTCTTTGTTGTGTTTGCGAAGCCAAAGAGTGACCGTAAAACTCTTTCATTGAGAACAATCCGATCTTCACGAACCGTAGTTATTATGGAATCCCTCGCCATTCGCATATTTTGCCAAAATTGTAAGATACCTTCCACATCTCGTTTCACTTTGAAACTAACTTCAAGGATGTTATTCAATCCTGGTTGTTTTTCGATTTTGTCTCGGACACAACTGGCTAACAAGGTGTTTTGACATAAACCTTCATACATGTCAAGTGTTAGCTCATCCAATTCTGTGATCAACCGAGTGTCTCTTGAATCATCTGAACCGGCCATATATGAGTGTGAACACACAAGTTTGATTTTTGAGAGAAGGGGTTGTAAGAGTCTTTTTGAAAATAATTTGAATTTGAATAGTGAATAGTGTGAACGGAGGTTGAATAAATAGGTGGGATATTCTTGCGGTTGAGTGGTACAACTTTTCAAATTCCATGATGGTTTTGATAACCGATGCGTGTACTATTCGACAAACGTGGGGTGTACACACGAAATTCGACAAAAAGAAGCTCGTGGTAATTTAATGCGATATAAGCTGCTTTCGTTGATTCTATCTTATCAATCTTTGACTAACTTTTTTGGGATGAAAGCGATGCCGAGATTCGGTTTCTTGAGATAATGTAGTCCCATCAAATTAATCAGTTTGTCAAGTTCTTCAGTTGTCAGTTTGAGATTGTTGATGTCAATGACTAATCTGTTAAGTGAGTGCACCCATCATTACAAAGATTAATCCCCTTGACGAATCTCTGGCTTAACTGACTAGCTGACTTTGATTATTCCCAACTCAGTTCTTAATTTAGCAAATCTTTCTTTATCCAAAGGCTTTGTAAAGATATCTGCCAACTGATCTTCAGTAGGTACATAAAGAACTGTTATATCCTTCTTCTCTGCATGATCTCTTATAAAGTGATGACGGACATCAATGTGTTTTGTCCTTGAGTGTAAAGCTGGATTATCGTAATTGCAATTGCACTTGTATTATCACACATTATGGGAATTGTTCCTTCTTCTATCCCATAGTCTCTTAATTGTTGTCGATCCATAAAACTTGAGCACAACAACTTCCGGTGCTATATATTCGGCTTTTTGTAGAAGTTGAAATTGAGTTTTGCTTTTTGCCGAACCATGACACAAGTCTATTTCCCAATAACCGACATGTGCCCGATGTGCTTTTTCTCGTCCACTTTACATCCAAGCATAGTCCGAATCGAATAAGAAATCGGCTTGAATTCTCCTTCTTTTGAATACCAAATTCCAACTCCGTCCGTGTCTTTCGGATATTTCAAAGTTCTTTTCACAACTCGTGAGATGACTTTTTTTTGGTCTTGACTGAAATCTTGCACATACACCGACAGCAAAAGATATGTCTGGCCTACTTGCTGTAAGATAGAGTAAGCTTCCAATCATCCTTACGTAGAGTGTTTGATCAACATCTTTACCTTCTTTGTCTTCATCAAGCACGATGTTGGTCCCCATTGGTGTAGAAATTCCGGTAGATTTCTCCATACCAAATTTTTTAATAAGTTCTCTTGTATATTTGGTTTGATGAATAAAAATTCCATCGCCTAACTCGTTTAACTTGCGGTCTAGAAAATAATTTAGTTCACCCATCATACTCATCCGAAATTTGCTTTTCATCAAGCTTGCAAATTTCTCGCATAATTGTTCATTTTCGATCCAAAGATGATATCATCAACATAAATTTGAACAAGTAGAGTATCTTCTCCATTCTTCATCTGAATAGAGTTTTGTCGATTGTTCCTTTAATAAATCCATTGTCCACTAGAAAGCGAGATAGAGTTTCGTACCAAGCTCTTGGCGCTTGTTTGAGTCCATAAAGAGCTTTTCTTAATTTGAAAACTTTATCTGCTTGATCTTTGATTTCAAATCCGGGTGGTTGTTGAACATATACTTCTTCTTCAAGAATTCCATTCAAAAATGCGCTTTTGACATCCATTTGATAAACTGTGAATTTCTTGTGAGCGGCAAAGGCAAGAAATAATCTGATTGCTTCTATCTTGCAACTGGTGCATAGGTTTCATCAAAGTCTATGCCTCTCGCTTGAGAGTATCCTTTGGCTACAAGTCCGGCCTTGTTTCGATGATATTCCCATCTTCATCAAGTTTATTTCTCGAAGACCCATTTGGTTCCAATGATATTCAAATGAGTCGGTCTATCCACCAATTCCCATACTTGATTTCTTTCGAATTCGTTGAGTTCTTCTTGCATAGCTAAGATCCAATCGGGTCTTTCAATGCTTCTTCAATTTCTTTAGGTTCGATTGAGATAGAAAACATGCAATCATTGCATCTAGTTGATGTCTTGTTCGAACTCCACTTGTGTATCACCAATAACTTGTTCTTCGGGGTGATCTCTCATCCATTGATGTGTGTGAGTTTGTAATAAGCGATTTGCATTTTGTTCAACTCGTTTCTTCGTAAAGCGATTCTTGAACTTGTTCAACCGGATCTCGAATGAAGTTGTTCGGGTTGAAGAGTGAATGGAAACCGAGGTTGATCTTGATCGAACAATCCGAGATTTGTAATCTTCCAATGTCAATGAATTTGGTTCGGTATGACCGGTAACCGAGACCGAGAAAGCGGTTCGGTGTGTCTTCGGTTGCTTCACCGGGAAGTTAGGTTCATCAAATACTACATGTATTGATTCTTCATGCTTGAGTGTCCTTTTATTTAGTACTCTAAAAGCTTTGCGACACTTGAATATCCTAGGAAAATTCCTTCATCGCCTTTAGGTGAAAAACATGAAGTTGATCTTTTCCATTATTGTGGATGAAACATTTGCTTCCAAAAGCGTGAAAGTATGAAACATTTGGTTTTCTTCCATTCCAAATTTCATAAGGAGTCTTCTCATGTCTCTTGTTCATGAGAGCTCGTTCGAGTGTAACAAGCCGTATTAATCGCTTCGCCCAATATCTTTCGGGTAGTTTAGCTTCACGAGATCATGGTCCTCCCAACTTCTTTGAGTGTTCGTTTCTTCTTTCGGCCTACACCATTTTGTTGTGGTGTTCTGTGGAGCAAGTTGGTGTAACACACCATTTTCTTCACGGTATTCAATAATTACACCGTTGAGGAATTCGGTTCCTTTATCGGATCTTATCTTCACAACCGAAACTCCTTTTTGATTCGAAGTCTCTTGAGAAGTTCTCGTGAGTTTTCGCTTGGTTTCACTTTTCTTGGTTAGAAAGATTACCCAAGTGTATCTTGAAAAATCATCTACTACCACCAAAGTATATTTCTTTCCACTTTGATACTAATTGGTGTAATAGGTCCAAATAAATCCATGTGTAGCAATTCTAGATGTCGTGTTGTAGAATGTCGAGACTTGGTCTTGAAACTTGCTTTTGTTTGTTTTCCTTGTTGGCATGCATCTCATAAGTCGTCCTTCTTATATGATATCTCCGGTAGCCCAATGACTAGTCGCTTCTTAACAAGTGTGTTGATGTCATCAAAATTGAGATGACTCAGTTTCTTGTGCCATAGCCAACTGATTTCTGATTTGGTATGCACAAGTAGACAAGTTTCAAAGCAATGCTAGTTGTCCAATCTACCACGTACATGTTTTCCTTTCTTCTTCCGGCTAGGACAACTTGATAAGCTGATTCGCTGATGACAACGCAGAAATCTTTATCAAAAGTGACTTTGTATCCCATATCACAAAATTGACTTGTGCTTAGTAGATTGTAGTGTAGTCCTTCTACATAGGATACATTCTTGATTGTGAGTCCATTTCTGATTAAGGTGCCATAACCTTTGGTGTATCCGGGTTTATCTTTACTTCCAAAATTGACTTTAGGTCCATCTTTTGCAATGAAATTACTAAGACAGTCCTTGCTCTTTGTCATGTGTCTAGAGTACCACCTTTGTCAAAGTACCAAATATCCTGCAACAAAAATTAAAAGGTTTTAGGTACCCAATTCAGTTTGGGTCCATGGGGGTCAGTTGTTAGTACAACACTGGGAATATATCCCTTGGGTATCCTTCGGATATTGTTGCACCTGTTTTCATATATAAAGCTACATTCCCATAATGTCTGTGTTTGGGTTGTATCTTATTTATATGATCTCTCAGATCTTTTGGCTGATATTTATTTCCACCATGCATTTTGTTATTAAAGCTTGAATGATAACTATCATTCCTTCTGTACTGAGGTCTGAACTGACCTTTGTACTGTGACTTATGCTGAGAACTGAGATTAGTCCTCTGCTGAGTTTTGGACTGAGACTTGTGATAAGTTCTCTGTCTCGAATGATTGTTATTACCAGTTTTATTAACCAAATCAGTAAAATTCCAATCATCGTCAGTGGGGTATAGTCTTCCTTTCCCCCTAAATGTGTGAATCCTTGAATGACTAACATTCTTGGATTTACTTTGATTGTAATTTTTCGGTTCGACTTCATTGGTTTTTGTGGATCTGGCAATTGATTTACCTTTTCGGTTTTCATTGAATGCAAGCGATCTACCATTTGACTTACCTTTGTTGGTAGATACGGTTGTTTTCTTAGGAAATTGATTTGTCCTTTGTGATACCGGATTTTCTTGGTTCATCAATTTTCTTAGTTTGTGGAAATTGCTCGGCCTACAAACTTAATACAGTTTGGTACTAGGTCCAATAGCGTTGCTAGTTCCATTCTTTGAAGATTCTTTGTGTATCAAATCCTAAACCAGCTTTGTCTCCACATGGTTTTCCGATTTGAATCCGAATCGAACTTGATTGAGCAAATGATTCGATTCTTTGCTTCGATGCAATGATACCGATCTGTGAATCTTTTCTTTATCGATTTTAGTCGATTTCAACATTTTTAGTTCGACTTCAATCTTTCAACTTCCGAATTAGATTTTCTTTCTCGGCTTTGATTGATTCATAACCGACTTGAATAGTTACTAGCTGATTCATCAATTCGTCAAGCGTTTCTTCTAATTCTAGATTTTTTGGATTGGAGTCAGCAGTCGAAGAACATGCATTTATCATGGAAATCTGAGCTGAGGAGTATTTAGAATTAGATTCACATACCTCATTTTGATCTTCCATATGTGCCATTAACGCTGTGTCATCTGATAGTCTTTCAGTACCAGCTTCATAGTCTGATTCATCTCCAGCAAGGAGTGCTCTTCTACCAACTCTTCTTGGTGGGGTCTTCTTGATCAGTTCTGGACACTCAGCTTTATAATGTCCAGGTTTCTTGCAGTTGAAACAGAGGTATTCATCATCTTTTCTTTTCTCAGGAGTTCTTTTGATGAATTTTTGAGTGACTGGATGTCCACTCTTCATCCTTCGAATTCTGTTCATCATCAGAGCCATTTGTTCTTCCATCTCATCCAATTCATAAAGATTGCTAGATGAGTTTTCTTGAATGTCATTCGGCGTCGCTTGCAAGTCTTTTGTCGTTTTGGGTTCTTCCGAGCCTTGATTATTGCGTTGTGCTTGTGAAATCTTCACCGAATTCATAAGCTTTCAAATGCGAAAAGATTTTGAATGAATCTTCTACATCCGGCCTCCGGATTCTTCCATAGCAGTTGACCTTCATCTTCCAAAGCACATTGGTAAAGCCTTCAAGATTCTTGTGTTGATAACTTTCTTTGAGTATTCAATCTTGAGTAGATCTAGTTCATCCATGATAGCACTTTGAATCTTGTCTCCATTTGATCAATGGTTTCTCCGATTTCATTTTGAAATTCTCAAATTTTTGCTTTGCAACGAAATTTTATTTTCCTTGATTGAGTCCGTTCCTTCACAAACTAACTGGAGTTTGTCCCACATTTCCTTGGCAGTTGTGCATTCTTTCACTTTCAAGTACATGTTTCTATCAAGAGTTCTGAGGATAAAGTCCATGGCCACATTGTTGAGATTATTGCGCTTGCGATCATCACTGGTCCATTCCGATTCGGGTTTAGCAACTCGAACTTGTTCTCCACCAACAGTTTGCATATGAGTGATCTTAATTGGTCCATCAGTGAGTACATCCATCATTTCATCATGAGTAGCTGCCAGGAATGCCTGCATACGACGTTTGTATTCGTCAAATCTGTCCATGTTGCACATAAGCATTTGTCTTGCATATTGATTGTTATCCATTGTGAGTGAGTGGGAAATGAATTTAAAACTGAGCTTTCAACTAAGAACAACTAGAGGAGATATAGAGCGAATGATATCTTGTCAAAGAAACACTGCTCCGATACCAATTGTTGGTCCCTTGGAAAGGCTAACACAAGTTTAGAGGGGGGGGGGGGGTGAATAAACTTGTCACCAAAAACTTATCTTAAGTTGTAAAATCCCTAGGAACTGAGTTTCTCTGAAACTCAAACTGACTTCCAATTCAGTTATGTTCCTGTCCCTTAACTTGTGTGGAGTTAAGCTGACAAAGCTGAGATTAAGTCAAACTGACTTAAGCTGAAACTGAGTCAACCTGCGCGGATATAATTTTAGCCTTTTTCTTGATCTTGTTATTCTGTTATGAAAACTGTGTGTTGTGAACTGAATTCTGGTGAATATCAGTTGTGACTATGTAAGGTATAACAATCAAGTATCACAATGCTATAAATAAATGCTGAGTAAGTAAGTAAATGCGTAAAGTAAATAAGGCGAAATTATAGAGGTTCCGGGTGGTGTAATCCCGTCAATCCTCTCTTCCCCGTGGTGCGGAGGAAAATTCCACTAGAACTTCTTGAGGTGCCTTCGTTACAAAAAGTCCTAAACAATAGTCCTTGGCTAATCCCTAGCGTCACTATCTAAACAAGCGGTTGTAGAACAGGTAGAATGGCTGCTCTCCAAATGCTTGAACAACTCGGTCCTTGGAGGGTACACGTATGCCTCTTCACTAGCTACCACCACAAACACGAGCCTACCCGATCGCTTGTCACAATCGTCCTTGGCGAAACCTTCCGGTTTGCTTCACGATCTAAAACCTTTGATGTGAAATCAAAGTTGGGCTGAGAATCAAATAAATTGATTCTTGTTTGTGGTTCTTCAAAGTGTTGGATCCTTGATAGATTCTTTGTAGCTTGAACACTTGAAGAAATACTAGATATGATCTTTGTTAAAGTTCAGAGATGATAGCAATTCGAATAAGATGACTAATGCACAAACTTGCTCGTTAAATATTGTGAATCTCTTGTATTTATTTTTGGGTGCAAAGTCCTCTATTTATAGTATAAGGTCCAACGTTCATCTGGCTTAGATTCGAATTGTATCGTTGTCTTTTTTCGCAACGGATATATTTTTCGACCGTGCGCGTGTCGTAACTCATCCAATGAAATTGTTTCCTTTTCAACGTTCCACTGTACTTTCAGTTGTTGGATGACTGACTTATAAAACTGAGTTTCCTTATCAGTTTTATTCTGAGTTTTCACTTGTCAGTTTTCTAACTGACTTGAAGCATTAACTGAAATTTTACTCTTCTTCAAATATCGGTACTCCGGTTTTCATCGATCATTATTGACTTAATCAGAGTACACCATGACTCATTATCAACTAAGAATTCATTGTCCTTATGATTCTTAGGTCTTCATACAAGATCCATAAAGTCGGTTCGGATCACCACAATCTTGCTCGAAGTCCAACTTTACAAGTCTCGACTTGTAATCTTCATAACCGAGTTTGAACCCTCGGTTATTCAATCTTCAATAACCGAGTCCGTGACCCTCGTTCTTCAATCTTCTAGATAAGCCAACCGAGTCCGTAACTCTCGGCGAACTTACCTTCTTCGATTTTACGTAGGTGTGCTCGAGTCGGTTTGCTTGTATTGTTAGTTTCGAGTTTTCTAAATGATTTCCGGCTTTTCGGTTTTACGACACGCTAATTATTACGGTGCTTGTCCGATGTAACCTATACAATTATCAGACTCTAGTAAGACTTATACATTCAGTTCTAGACATCTTTTAGCTTTTCACTATAACAGCTGGCTTGCACTTCATCAATGGGGTTAAGATAATACTTTGAACAAATTAGATGAATTATCATCAAAACATAAATTTTATTTCCAACATAAACTTCACGATTCTTGTTAAGAATCTATGAGTTAGCATTTGTATCATCACCTCTCTCACAATTTTTTGATCTCGTCGGACCCATTTCCTTCGCTTTTGTAAAAATTTTCAGTTTTGGAGTAATATCTTGGTTGTTTGAAGTCGTTTGTCTGTTAAAACGAGTAAGAACACACGATCTTGTTGAGTTTGCACTTGAGAAATCATCACTCTCATCATTTTCGTGTTAAGGATGAAACTTTACAAGTTGTACTTTATTTTGGTGTGGCTCACAAGATTTGGTTACAGTTTTCTGGGTTTCATTTTGAGTGGAAGTCACAGTAGCAATTTTCGGGTTGGTTGTTTACATATTCTGGGAATTTCGAAGAGATTTGGGTTATAGTACGTCGGAATCATAAAAAATCATTATATTCTTGGGCTTCCTGGTCGAATAATCCCATTTGTCCTTGAATTTACTGTGTTTCGTACGTCGGACCGCCATTCAGCTCGCCGGAAAGGTCATTTTTGACAACATACTCAGGTAGCTGCCTGAAAATCAGATAGTACAACTTGTTGGTTGTCAGAAGATATAATTAGTTGAGAACAATAGTACTTTTTGTCTTTTACACATGGCAGGAAGTAAGGACTTGCAGCTGGTCCCCATCACCCCAGCTAAGGGGACCACGCAAGATCCGCTCCATGGAAGGAACATAGAGGACATGGTTGAAAACCCAATGGCTAATTGGGATCGATCTCAACATGAGGAAAAGGTAAGGATTGCCATGGATGTGTGAGGCATCATTACCCGATTAACTAAGTCAAGAGAGGCTGTGGCGGACACAGAGCCGGTCCTCACTGGTCATGCTCGCGGAAAGATGGCTATCAGAACCTCAAGGCCATAGCAGAGTCATGAAATGATTCCTGAAAAAGTACCAGGCTTTTAGGAAGACCCCAAAGTAGCGGCGATGAAATAATACGCCAATTATGTCGAGAAAATGTATCGGACAAACGCACGTTTGGCCGCGTTGGGTCAAACTCCTTTACCGATTTTTGATAAACTTCCAGTGGAGGTAGCCACCGATATTGGGGCTCTATAAAAAAGTCATCGTAGTCAGTAAAAAAACCATTGATATCAAGGAGAGCATACACTCATTGGGTACTAAAGGCCACAAGCAGGTCAGAAAAAAGAATATTGAGAGGAGGTTTGGGAAATGCAGAAAGGAGACCAGTTTTGCAGCGTCTCTGCCAAGCTCACTCAAAAAGAAATGTTGTTCCACGATATAAGGGTCGGGACAACCGAGTTGCCCACCAAATCATAAGGGAAAGGCGAGGTGAACAAGAGGGCGAGTTGCGGTATCGCGCGTACTCTGAGCATATTTCTAGACAAGTCGCCAACCCTATCGATGATGATCAGTTTGAGAAGTGCAGAGGGAAATCAAAGAGTGGAAGAGGTCAAGGCCATCAGACGAGGCCAAACCGACCTCAAGGATATAGGTCCTCTCTGACAAGATACTGAGTTCATTACCTATAGAGAAAGTCATCTATCCGCATTATCATTATTACCAGGGAACCACCTGCCCCCTCGTTTGGATAACTTCATTTGAAAGTCGCATCATATTGGCGACCCCAAACAAGTCCACATGGCGCATAGCCCTAGTAGGCAGTATGTAGGAGCGGGCGGCGTTGTGGGTTCGGAACCTATCTCTAGAATCGATCGAAAGTTTGAAAGATCTAAGAAACAAGTTTTTAACATAATTCGAAACGGTGGATAGGCCAAAGAAAATGATCGAGGATCTGTATGACGTCCGCCAGGGGGAAGCTAGTCGAACAAAAGCTACTACGATCGATTCATGCGTGTATATGACCAGATAAGAAACCTTCTGGATAACGACGTCAAACTGAGCTTTCTCATCAGGATCGCTAGGAGTTCCAAGAAAACCCATTTATTCTTAAACCCCCCAAGAGCCTACCTGATTTTCTAGAACAAGCTCAAAAATATGGATTGACCGAAGCGGCAACCTCACCCTCAGGAAAGGACAGAACTAAGGGCGACCATAATCAGGACCACAAAGACGATCGTATGGAATATTACAGAGAGGATCGCGGAAAGAAGGATGACCGTTATGTCAAAATACCAGTCAAGTTCGATGAAAAAGATTTCATTCATTTGAATACAAAATCTTCACATATTCTGTTTGAAATCCATGATAGGATAGAAAAGCCGAGGCCCATGAAGTCCAATCCGAAGCTTTGTGATGAATCAAAATACTGTGATTTTCACGAGGACCACAGTCACATTACAAATGAATGCATCACCTTAAGAAGGATAATTGACAAGATGATCAAAGAAAGTTCTTTGGATAAGTATAAGAAGAACGGAGGAGCTAATAAAAATGATAGCCAACCCCGCAAGTATGTGAATGAGATCAGAGTCATTATCAAGGAATTTCCGAGCAACACTAAGCTCAAAAATCAAATTAACTCCATTAATGTTCGAGCGATCGAAAAACCAATCATTCTCGGCGATTCCGAGCAAGCTATCTCCTTCACCAAAAGCGAGCTAGCGGGAGCGCCAGGGGCGATGGAAGTACATGTAGTGGCTCGGGTAGGCATCAACAACTTCAGGGTAAACCGAGTTCTTCTAGATACCGGGGTAGGCAGAGACATCATCTATGTGGACACCCTCAAGCGGCTTCAGCTCGGAGCGTCAAAATTGGTACCTTACCTGGAAATGTTAGAAGGGTTTTCAAATGACAAGGTCCACATCATAGGAACTATAGACCTCAACGTCAAGATCGGAGTATATAGGCCCACCCACACAGAAAAGGTAAATTTTCTTGTAATCGATCTGCGTTCATATTACACAGCTATTCTGGGGAATCCCGCTCTCCGAAAGTTTTAGATGTTCGTTTCAACACCGCACCAGTGAGCCGAGTTTTATACAAACAGTGGAATTATGATCTTTTTGAGTCGCCATGACCTTCTTCTTGAACTGTTGGTCCCGTGAAAAGGCTGACACAAGTTTAGAGGGGTGTCACCAAAAACATGAAACTTAAACTAAATACAGTTTTAAACTTATGTGGAGTTAAGCTAACAAGGCTGAGTTTAAGTCAAATTGACTTCACTCAAACTGAGTTAACCGGCAGCGGATTGAGTTTTATCCTTTGTATGAAAAGTTCAGTTATCAGTTTGATTTGAAATATGCAGTGCTGACTCAGTTTCTGATGTTGCGGAGTTTTGTACTAGAATAGAAATGTAATAGACAATCACAAAATAATTGCTGTAAGTAGATGCATTAAGTAAATAACATAAAATGTATAGAGGTTTCAGGTGGTGTAATCCTGTCAGTCCTCTCTTCTCCTGTGATGTTGGAGGAAATTCACTATGTTCTTGAGGTTACGGTTACAAGACACAAAGTAAATTTATACATTGATTGTCCTTGACTATTCCCTAGCTTCATAATCTCCGAGAATTAGTCCTTAACATGTTGGATTGCTGTATCACTAAGTCTGCTCCTCTGGTCCTTGAAGGGTAATATTGCCTCTTCACCAGCTCATCACAAACACAGTCTTCCTGACTGCACCTCAACTGTCCTTCACACCGTCTTTATGTTTCACAGTCTTAACCTTTGATAAAATCAAATTTGAGACTTGATCAATAACTATGATTCAACTAGTGATATGAGCTTCTTCTTCTGGATATATATAATCAGCACAGTAAGCTCGAATTCTTCAAGTGTAGATCTTGATGTCTTTCTTGAAAGCTTAAAACACTTTGAAGATTTCTTGATCTGGATCTTGCAAAATAGAATATAGCATGAGTTCTCTTAATTAACTTTCCCTTACTTGAGTCTTTCTTAATAGATTTATCCTTAGAACTCTGCACTTCATCTTGAAGTAGATGTGATCTATTTATAGAGGTTTTGCCAACGTTCAAATTTGAATCTTCATGACCGTTGGTGGTCCTGCTAACTATCCGTTATGTGTCAGTGTCAGAAAGGACATTTCATTGACCAATCAGATTACTATATCTTCAACTTTCTGATTTCACTATAAAACCGATTTACTCAGTTCTCAGTTTATAACTAATATAGAGCATTAACTCAGTCCTATACTCTTATTCTAAAACCGAGTGCTCTAACTTCTTCTGATCTTCATTGGCTTGACCAGAGTACACCATACAATATTATTTCATCAAGGATATCATTGTCCTTATATATCTCAGGTCTTCATACAAGATCTATAAAGTCAGTTCAGCCCATCACAAACTTTCTTGAATTCTAACTTTACAGTCTCGGCTTTGGTCTTCATAAACTGAGTTTGAACCCTAAGTTCTTCTATCTTCAATAACTGAGTCTGTGTCCCTCAATTCTTCTAATAACTAAGTTTGTCCCCTCAGCCTTCAGCTTCTATAGATAAGTCGACTGAGTTTGATCCCTCATCGAACTTACCTTCTTCGGACTTCAGTTTGATGTGTAAACTCAGTAATCTCTTTAAAGTCAGTTTCTCAGTTTTGATCCTATTCTATTACAGTACTTGTCTGATTTAACTTATACCATGATCAAACTCCAATAAATCCTATACATTCAATTCTAGACATCTTTTTGCTTTGCACTATAACAACTAGTTATGGCACTTCATCAACGGGATATAAAAGAGTAATTAAACAAGTGATGAATTATCATCAAAACATAAATTTTATTTCCAACAATTTCCCCTTTTTGATGATACCAATACCCTCCTTAAAATCATTGCACAAAGATAAGAACAAAAAGTAATAAATACAAAAAAACTGAGAGAATTGATACTTTTTGAGTGGATCATTAACTGAGTTTCAAGGGTATTAAAATACAACAAGGAATGATTGAAAAACTAAGTATTCTTCTCAGTTTCTTTTCTCTTATTCTCCAACATTGTCTTCTTGTCAAATTCTTTAGCAGGTTTTCTTATAACATCGTATACTGGACTGTATTCGAAATTGTTGATGCTGACCCAAATTTGCCAAGAGGCGACCATGCCGTGTTTTCCGAAAAACTTCTTGTTAAACAAGATAGTGAATCTCAGCACACTCTTCTTCAGTGCTTCATCAATTGTAGATTTTTCAAGTACTTTCCTGACAATTTCTAAATCAACATTACCAGCATCTTTTTCAGCTTCTTCTAGCGTTCCTTATTCTTCCCAATTGTTTAGCTTTCTCCAGTAATGAACAATGACTTGTTCTCTGGTTTCATTCTCTTTGATTGATAGATTATTGAAGATGTTGTAAAGTTGTGGATCCAATGCCAGTCTTTTCTTGGTCGGTTATGAGAATTTGACAATCAGTTTCATTTCTTTGTCATCAATGTCAGCTCTGGCTTTCTTCAGTTCAGAAAGCTTTTCATCTATGATTCCAAGTACTCCTGTCATACTTTCAGCATTGACTTTTAAAACATCCATATTTTCCCACATATTGGCATCATCCTTCGGAATCAAAATTTGAATGAAGGAATTAAGGTGTTGCTGATTTGATGCCAAAATGTTATGTGCTTCCACTGAGTCTTTTAGTGTGTTCTCGACTAGAAGTAGTCTATTGTGAATATCATTGGCAAGATTTTCTAGTCGATCCCGAGTCTCAGTTTTCCTTGCTTCAGACTCAATGGTGGTTTTTCGGATTTCTAACAAAGTCTTATGACAGTTGTTCTCGATATTTCCAACTTTCTTCATCAAGTCTTTCCTTTCTTCCTTGTTTTCTTCCATTGAGTTCATAACCTTTTCAAAAATATTCATGTCTTCTTTCTGAATTCTGACAATTTCATTGTAATTGAATTTTATGAACTCAACTTGTATAGGCACATCTTTATTATCAACTGGTTTGCCTTCAGTTTTGAGTTTTTCAAAATCTTCTGTCTTAGAAGAAATGTTCTCAGTTTCCATTGCTGACGTATTTCCAACAATGTCAGTTTTTGGAACTCATTCAGTTTCGAGTTTCTTAGTAGTTATCCTTGAGTGGAGCAGAGACAATCTTTTTCAGTTGTTCTTTATACTCTTAAGATTTTCTGCGCTCACCCGATGGTTTTCTTACTTCATCGAAGGTTGACTTTTCAATATATTTTACTGGTGATAGTTTCGCATCGAACTCATCATCAAGTTCTTCCTTTTCAATTTTTCCTGCTTGATCAGCTGCATCTTTGGCTATCTCCAAAACTCCTCTATCAGTAGGTGATTCATAACCTTTTAGTTCTAGTTCTTCTTTCAGTTCTGATTCATACTGAGATTCTGAATCTAATGTAGTTGATGTGTTAGTTTCTTCTGAGCTATCTTCACTGGCTCAGTCATCTGATTTTTCCTTAGTGGCTTCAATTGATTTTTCTGTCTGCATTCTGCAAAGATGCTAAAATCCTTTTTTGAAGATTTAGATCTCCTTGTGAATCATCATCATCACTATCATCATCATCCTTTTTGGTTGGATTTGAAGGTCCGATTCCTATCAGTTTCATCCAATGTCTGTTTCTAATCGTGGAGTATCCAGTGCTTATAAAGTCACTGGTATTAAATAATTGTGAGAAATGAGTGATGTCATACAGACCGAATATGGGTGTTCACGGATATGGATTATCCGAAAACTGAATTGAATTGTAGCATTCGGTTCGGTTCGGTTAATTAATACTTCCGGTTCGGTTTCGGTTAATGTAATAGAGAAACCGTAAAATTCGGTTCGGTTATGGTTAATGCTGAAAATTGACCGTAACCGAACCGAATAAATAACCAAACCGTGATACCATTACCCGAACCGAAAATTATACATATTTTAATTTTAATAATTATTCCTATCATTTGTATATTGAAAAATAAAAAAAAAAACCATATTCAAATCTTTGAGACTTTGATCGACCGGAATACATAGCTTTTGCGTCTCTTTAGAACACACTCTCAGTCTCTCACTAACCCTAGATCTGAGCGGTGCTCTTTAGCACTCTTCAGCTTCCAAATGACCAGAGTCAACTACTCCGGCGAATGACTGTAGCAAATAGTGCTGGTAACTGGTAAGTGTCAAAAGGCTCCGCA
Organism: Gentiana straminea; assembly: GCA_036785695.1. Classification (NCBI taxonomy): domain Eukaryota; kingdom Viridiplantae; phylum Streptophyta; class Magnoliopsida; order Gentianales; family Gentianaceae; genus Gentiana; species Gentiana straminea. The sequence goes on from JAVUPR010000060.1 coordinate 13,416,310, forward strand.
TTTTTCATCTTCTTTTTTTATTGTTTCGTCATCTATGGCTTGTAAGAGCAGTGAGCATCTTTTTTCCTGCATTTATTGTTTTCTCCTCCTGCATGTGTTGTTTCTACCGAGCATGTTATTTTTAGATGTGTTGTTTACCGAGCTGTGAAATCTTTTTCAGATTTCTTTCTACCGTATAAAAAAATGCTCACTACATTAGAGCTTTGTATCTAATCCGGTGAGAGCTCGAAGGAGTCGATTTCTTCAAGCATATATTTGTTTTCTTTGTGCTCACTGGTCGTTATGTTCATTATTCTTTTTTAAGATGATATATTTATTAAAGAAGAAATATTCTTTTCTTACTATGAGATTTATTGCCTGTTATATATGAATAAGTACTTGAACTATGCTCTTAAATAAGTAAGATTCTTTGAGTTCACCCTCCTTTCTCAACCCTCTGATTTGAACCCATTTGGTTTTTCGGTTTCTGTTTACAGTGTAGATTAACAGTAATGTTGTTTTTTTTGTCAATGTTGGTATTTGCAGGTTACTTTTGGCAAAAATCTGATAGTGATACTTATATATTGATACGACCTCTGGTACCAAAGTCCCGGTCAAAGTCAACCGACTAGGAGTTAGTTCATTAGAGTTGACTGGATGTAGTTAGAATCAACACTTGTCATAGTTAAAATGGTAGTTCAACTGTCAATTTTATTTCTGTTTAGGAATTTATCAGATTTTCAGGAATATGTCTGAAATGAGCAACAAATAATTTCGTGGATCTTATATATTATATAAGTTCAAGATTTGCTTTGTGGAGCACCTTTGATGAGTGTTGATGAGACATTGGATACCATGGATGAGATTGAACGAGAAGGTTAGCAATTTCTTTTACTTATGTACTTGTGTTCTCTGAGTTTTCATCTTCTAAAATACAACAAGGAAGGTTTGAAAAACTATGTATTCTTCTCAGTTTCACTTATCCTCAAACATTGTCTTCTTGTCAAATTCTTCACCAGCTTCTCTTATAACATCGTATACCGGTCTGAATTCGAAATTGTTGATGTTGGCCCATATTTGCCAAGAGGTGACCATGCTGTGTTTTCCGAAAAACTTCTTGTTAAACAAGATAGTGAATCTCAGCACACTCTTCTTCAGCGCTTCATCAGTTGTAGATTTTTCAAGTAATTTCCTGACAATTTCTAAATCAACATTACCAGCATCTTCTTCAGCTTCTTCCAGCGTTCCTTCTTCTTCCCAATTGTTTAGCTTCCTCCAGTAACGAACAAGGTCTTTCTTCATTGTAAGAAAATATTCCAAGACTTGTTCTATGGTTTCATCCTCTTTGACTGATAGACTGTTGATGATGTTGTAAAGTTTTGGATCCAATGCTAGTCTTTTCTTGGTTGGTTTTGAGAATTTGATAATCTGTTTCATTTCTTCGTCATCAATGTTAGCTCATGCTTTATTCATTTCAGAAAGATTTTCATCTATGCTTCCAAGTACTCCTGTCGTACTTTTAGCATTGACTTTTAAAACATCCACATTTTCCCCCTTATTGGCATCATCCTTCTGAATAAAACTTTGAATGAAGGAATTAATGTGCCGTGATTTGATGCCAAAATGGTCTGAGCTACCACTGAGTCTTTTAGTGTGTTCTCGACTAGAAGTAGTTTATTGTGAACATCATTGGCATGATTTTATATTCGATCCTCCTTGCTTCAGACTCAATGTTGGTTTTCCGGATTTCTAACAAAGTCTTATGACAGCTGTTCTTGGTATTTGCAACTTTCTTCCTCAAGGCTTTCCTTTCTTCCTTGTTATCTTTCATTGCGTTCACAACCTTTTCAAAAATATTCATGTCTTCTTTCTGAATTCTGACAATTTCATTGTAATTGAATTTTATGAACTCAACTTGTGTAGGCACATCTTTATTATCAATTGGTTTTGCCTTCAGTTTCGAGTTTTCAGAATCTTCTGTCTTAGAAGAAATGTTCTCAGTTTCCATTGCTGACTTATTTCCACCAATGTCAGTTTCTAGAACTCCTTCAGATTCGAATTTCTTAGTTAGTTTTCCTTTGAGTGGAGTAGAGACAATCTTTTTCAGTTGTTCTTTATATTCTTCAGATTTTCTGCCCTCAACATATTGTTTTCTTACTTCATCTAATGTTGACTTATCAATATCTTCGACTGGTGATAATTTCACATCGAACTCATCATCAGTTTCTTCTTTTTCAATTTCTCTTGCTTGATCAGCCGCATCTTTGGCTATCTCCAGAACTTTTCTATCAGTCATAACCTTTCAGTTCTAGTTCTTCTTTCAGTTCGGATTCAGACAGAGTTTCTGAATCTGATGCAGATGCTTCGTCAATTTCTTCTGAGCTATTTTTACTTGCTGATTCATCTGATTTTTCCTTAGTGTCTTCAATTGTTTATTCTCACTGTAAAGATGCTAAAAATCCCTATTTGCAGATTTGGATCTCCTTGTGAATCATCATCATCACTATCATCATCATCCTTTTTGGTTGGATTTGAAGGTCTCCAATTCCTGTTAGTTTCATCCAATGTCTATGTTTAATCGCGGAGTATTCAGTGCTTAGAAAGTCACTGGCATCAAATAATTTTGACAAATGAGTGATGTCATACAGACCGATTATGGGTGTTCACGGATATGAATTATCCGAATACTGAACCGAATTGTAGCATTCGGTTCGGTTCGGTTAATTAATACCTCCGGTTCCGTTTCGGTTAATGTAATAGAGAAACAGTAAATTCAGTTCGGTTACGGTTAATGCTGAAAATTGACCATAACCGAATCAAATAAATAACCGAACCATTAACCGAACAAATATAACCTAACCGTGATACCATTACCCGAACCGAAAATTTTACATATTTTATTTGTAATAATTATTCCTATCATTTGTACATTAAAAAAAATCCCTATTCAAATCTTTGAGACTTGATCGACCGGAATATATAGCTTTTGCCTCTCTTTAGAACACACTCTCAGTCTCTCACTAACCCTAGATCTGAGTGGCGTTCTTCAGCACTCTTCAGCTTCAAAATGACCAGAGTCAACTACTCTGGCGACTTCAGCAAATAGTGCTGGCCTGGTAACTGGTAAGTGTCCAAAGGCTCTGCATTTTTCATCTTCTTTTTGTATTGTTTCGTCATCTACGGCTGATAAGAGCAGTGAGCATCTTTTTTTTTTTACATATATTGTTTCCTCCTTCTGCATCTGTTGTTTGCACCTAGCATTTTATTTTCAGATGTGTTGTTTACCGAGCAGTAGAATCTTTTTTAGATTTCTTTCTACCGTATAAAAAAATGCTCTCTACATTAGAGCTTTGTATCTAATCCGGTAAGAGCTCGAAGGAGTCGACTTCTTCAAGCATATATTCGTTTTCGATGTGCCCACTGATCATAAAGTTCATTATTCTTTTTTAAGATGAGATATTTATTAAAGAAGAAAGATTCTTTTCTTACAACGAGATTTTTTGCCTGTTATAGATGAATAAGTTCTTGAACTATGCTCTTAAAAAGTAAGATTCTTTGAGTTCACCCTCCTTTCTCAACTCTCTGATTTGAACCCTTTTGGTTTTTCGGTCTCTGTTTACAGTGTAGATTAACGGTAAAGTGGTTTTTTTTGTCAACGTTAGTATTTGCAGGTTACTTTTGGCAAAAATCTGATTGTGATACTTATATATTGATACAACCTGTGGTACCAAAGTCCTAGTCAAAGTCAACCGACTAGGAGTTAGTTCATTAGAGTTAACTGACTGTAGTTAGAATCAACACTTATCATAGTTAAAATGGTAGTTCAAGTGTCAATTTTATTTAGGTCTAGGAATTTATCTGATTTTTAGGAATATGTCTAAAATGAGCAACAGATAATGTCGTGGATCTTACGTATTCTATAAGTTCAAGATTTGCTTCGTGGAGCACCTTTGATGAGTGTTGAGGAGACATTGCATACCATGGATGAGATTGAACGAGAAGGTTAGCAATTTCTTTTACTTATGTACTTGTGTTCTCTGAGTTTTCATCCTCTAAAATACAACACGGAAGGTTTGAAAAACTAAGTATTCTTCTCAGTTTCTTTTCTCTTATCCTCAAACATTGTCTTCTTGTCAAATTCTTCAGCAACTTCTCTTATAACATTGCATACTGGACTGAATTCGAAATTGTTGATGCTGGCCCAAATTTGCCAAGAGGTGACCATGCTGTGTTTTCCAAAAAACTTCTTGTTAAACAAGATAGTGAATATCAGGACACTCTTCTTCAGCGCTTCATCAGTTGTAGATTTTTCATGTACTTTCCTGACAAATTCTAAATCAATATTACCAGTATCTTCTTCAGCTTCTTCCAGCATTCTTTCTTCATCCCAATTGTTTAGCTTCCTTCAGTAATGAACAAGGACGCTCCTTAAGAAAATTTTCCAAGGCTTGTTCTCTGGTTTCATTCTCTTTGACTGATAGACTGTTGAAGATGTGGTAAAGTTGTGGATCCAATGCAAGTCTTTTCTTGGTCGGTTCTGAGAATTTGACATTCGGTTTCATTTCTTCGTCATCAATGTCAGCTATGGCTTTCTTCATTTTAGAAAGCTTTTCATCTATGCTTCCAAGTACTCAGGTCATACTTTCAGCATTGACTTTTAAAACATCCACATTTTCCCCCTTATTGGCATCATCCTTCTGAATCAAACTTTGAATGAAGGAATTAAGGTGCTGCTGATTTGATACCAAAATGGTCTAGGCTACCACTGACTCTTTTAGTGTGTTCTCAACTAGAAGTAGTCTATTGTGAACATCATTGGCAACATTTTCTAGTCGATCATGAGTCTCAGTTTTCCTTGCTTTAGACTCAATGGTGGTTTTCCGGATTTCTAACAAAGTCATATGACAGTTCTCGGTATTTGCAACTTTCTTCATCAAGCCTTTCAATCTTCCTTGTTTTCTCCCATTGAGTTCATAACCTTTTCAAAAATATTCATGTCTTCTTTCTGAATTCTGACAATTTCATTGTATTTAAAATTTATGAACTCAACTTGTGTAGGCACATATTTATTATCAACTGGGTTGCCTTCAGTTTTGAGTTTTTCAGAATCTTCTGTCTTAGGAGAAATGTTCTCAGTTTCCTTTGTGACTTATTTCCAACAATGTCAGTTTCTGGAACTCCTTCAGTTTCGAGTTTCTTAGTCAGTTTTCCTTTGAGTGGAGTAGAGACAATCTTTTTCAGTTGTTCTTCATACTCTTTAGATTTTCTGCGCTCAACAGATTGTTTTCTAACTTCTAAGGTTGACTTATCAATATCTTTAACTGGTGATAGTTTCACATCGAACTCATCATCAGTTTCTTCTTTTTCAATTTCTCTTACTTGATCAGCTACATCTTTGGCAATCTCCATATTCCTCTATCAGTAGGTAACTCATAAGCTTTTGGTTCTGGTTCTTCTTTCAGTTCTTATTCAGACTGTGTTCAATCTGATGCAGTTGATTCGTCAGTTTCTTCTGAGCTATTTTCACCGCTGATTCATCTGCTTTTATCCTTTGTGGCTTCAATTGATTCTTCTGTCAGTAAAGATGCTAAAATCCCTTTTTCCAGATTTGGATCTCCTTGTGTATCGTCATCAACACTATCATCATACTCCATTTTGGTTGGATTTGAAGGTCCAATTCCTGTCAGTTTCATCCAATGTCTATTTCTAATCATGGAGTGTCCAGTGCTTAGAAAGTCACTGGCATCAAATAATTGTGACAAATCAGTGATGTCATACAGACTGAATAGGGGTTTTTGGGAACATTTTATTTGTTTTGATGATGGCCATACTAGCTATTATAGCAAGCCTGAAATAAGTTAGAAATATTTGTAAAAGACTTTACTTAGAGTCTGACATGTTGTATAAGTTCAGTCAGACAAGCTTTGTATTAGAGTGGTAGGATGGCTCAATGGAAGACTGAAGTTCAGCTGAATGAAGGCAGCCAAGCACCAGCAGAGTAAAGTCAAGTGTTTTTGGACTTACTCACCTGAACTTCAAGACAATCAACAAGCTATCAAATAACAAGCTAGTAGAAGGCATATCAGACATCACATTCAAAAAAGAAAGTCTTTGTGATGCATGTCAGAAAGGGAAACAAATAAAAAATTCTTTCATGTCAAAGCCACATCAATCAACAACAAGAATCTTACATCTATTGCATATGGATCTATTTGGACCAGTCACACCAGTAAATATAAGTGGCAAGAAATACACTTTAGTAGTGGTTGTTGACTTTTCAAAGTTCACATGGACCAACTTTATGAACAAGAAAAGAGAAACTCTCAAGAAACTACCAGATTTACTGAGAAGAATCCTGAATGAAAAGGAGTTGAAGATCATCAAGATAAGATCAGACCGAGGCAAAAAAATTCCTAAATGAAGTGATCATAACTTACTGTGAAGAAAATGGTGTACTACATCAACTATCAGCAGCAGGAACTCCATAACAAAGTGGAGTTGCAGAAAGAAGAAATAGAACTATGAAGGAAGCAGTTAGAACAATGATAGCAGAAGCAAGCTTACAAAAGGGATTTTGGGCTGAAGCAGCAAACACAGCATGCTATACTCAAAATAGATCCATCATCAATAAACATCATGGGAAAACACCCTACGAAATATGGAATGGAAGAATACCTAACATATCTCATTTACACATGTTTGAATTTGATATAAATGTTCTGTTTTGAACAGGAATCAGCTACATACTTTTGTTGAAAAGGCTGATGAAGCAATATTCATGGGATATTCAGATACCAGCAAAGCTTTCAGAGTACTAAACAAGATAACTATGGTGATTGAAGAATCAATTAATGTAGTGTTTGATGAACCAAACACTAATGGTGTAGATTTACACACTCTTGAACAAGAAGCTGCACAAAAACAAATCTACATGGATACAACAGTACCAGCTACAATTCTAAATCACTCTTTTTATAATCAAGATGAAGTACCAGCTACTACAACAGAGCCACCAACACAAACTCAAAAAGTTGATGCACAAGCAGGAACAATAGAAGCACCAGAACAAGCACAACTTCAACCTGATTTAAATTGGCTCAGAGATCATCCAGAAGAACAAGTCATTGGAGATGTTCATACAGGTGGTAGAACCATAAGCCAACTAGAGAGCATGCTAACTTGTTTTCTGTCATAGGTGGAACCCAAAACCATAGATTATGCAATCCAAGATGCTGATTGGATTACATCCATGCAAGAAGAACTCAATGAATTTGAAAGAAATAAGGTTTGGGAACTTATTGATAGACCAGACATGGAAACATCATTGGAACAAAATGGGTGTTCAGAAACAAGATGGATGAACAAGGAAATGTGGTCAGAAACAAAGCAAGACTAGTTGCAAAAGGATATTCACAAGTAGTAGATTTCATCTGAATATTGGATCCCTAATTGTTGATCTGGAAAAGAAAGGTCCAAGTCTGGAAATTCTGAAAGCAACAATAGGGGATACATGCACCTCAATGGGTCAGAAAATTGATGCTCTACTCAATCACATTAGGCTACATGATGCTCTCATTGAAAAATAGGGAGAGTTGATCAGCCAACTGAACTCCCTGGTCACTCAGCATGTCCATTCAAAAATGGAAGATCTAGCAGGAGAAGTTGATGACAAACTCAACCCCATGGTTGACACTCTGAACAATCACACTCTATAGATTCAGAATGTTGAAAGCACCTTAGATGACGCGATCCGACAGCTTGACATAATCATAACTGTGTCCGAGGCCACCCATAAGATTCTGGAAGAGAGGCGTGATGCTACCAAAAAGGGGGAAGGTAGTAATAAGCTTGAAAGCTCTAAAGGTAAATGCATCAAATTTCAAGAGAAAAAGTAGACTGTAATAGTTTTCTCTGTTTTTGCCTTTGATTATCTTATGCCCTCCATGGATGCATAAAATTTCTGAGTTTTATTCTATCTTATCATATGAAAAGTTTACTTATGTTCAGGCTTATGAGGGTTTTGGCATCATAAAAAAGGGGTAAATTGTTAGGAACATTTTATTTGTTTTGATGATGGCCATACTAGCTGTTATAGCAAGCCTGAAATAAGTTAAAAATATCTGTATAAGACTCTACTTAGAGTCTGACATGTTGTATAAGTTTACTCAGACAAGCTTTGTACTAGACTGGTATGATGGCTCAGTGGAAGACTGAAGTTCAGCTGAATGAAGGCAGCCAAGCACCAGCAGAGTAAAGTCAAGTGTTTTTGGAATGTCTTATAACCATGTAAGTCCGTGATGACCTTGGATAAGTCTGAGATATATTACAAGTGATATAATCTCTTCATGAAATATGGTGTACACTGATCTCACGCTTATAAAGGATCAGTGGAGTACAATCGTACTTGGAAAATCAAAGAAGAAAAATAAAACAACAAAACAGCTAAGTAAAAGCTCTACCGACTGACTATTGAAGTAACAGTGAATGAGCCACTAGACCGGTCAAGCAACAGCTAAGTCAGGAAGCAGCAAAGTCAAGTATGCTTCCCATGATTTATTCTGAGCGTGGAAAATAAGGAGATCAAGCAATTAATGCAGAATCAATCAAGGACGAATTTTATAAATAACGTTTGAAGAAAATCAGGATCACTCTAAGGAGAATAAAATCAAGGATTATTCTCAGCATTAAATAGCCTACGGATGGAATTTCAAATTCAAGGATAATCAAGGCTATAAATAGAAGGTATTGACAGAAACAAAAACAACAGTGACAAATACACAATAGCAGAAACTCTGTCAAAATTGCAAAAGCCTTTTAATTGTTCTTACAAACAATATCTAGAGATCAACTTAGAATTCAGAGCTTCAATTCCACATTAAACACTGAGATTGATCAACTCTCTGTGAATCTTATTCACACCCAACTGAAGCAATTGAATCAGATCGTCTGAGATGGAATTGGAACCTTTGTGATAGCTGCTGAAGGATTTGTTCTCAAGGAGCAGTGTGGAAGACTGAGTCACTGAAGCTTTTGTAGCCAGGGAGTGATAGTATTGAGATTGTGGAGCTTGTGTAGCCAAGGACAATCATACTATTGTATTGGTGAAAAACAATAATGAATTCCTCTAGTCATCACAAGAGAATAGTGGACGAAGGGATTATACCACCCTGAACTACTATAAACCTTTGTGTTCATTTACTTATTGCACTTTACTTTATAGTATTTCTTTACAGCATTTCATTTATACTCTGTGTGTGCTTAATCTACTTTGAAACAACTTTTAAGAAGGGACTTCTCCGCAGCCCAAAAGCTTTTAAAATAAGAATTTTTTTTGAAACTCCAGTATAGTCATTCACCTCCCTCTGACTATATTCTCACCCTTCTCTGGGACCAACAATTGGTATCGGAGCGTGTATTCTAGTATCAGAACCTGTTCATATCTGATTTCTGGTAACAAGGAGATCACATACTTTCAAAGTAGTTTTCAAATATGTGTTTTATATATACATCCTTTTGTCTATGACAATGGACTCTTCAAATATCATGTCTAAAGTACCTGTACTCAATGTTAACAATTTTGATGAATATAAAATAAGAATGTTATCTCATCTTGCAACAACTCATGAGTAGATGCTGGATGTTATTAATGATGGCCCAATCAAGATCACGAGTGTGATACCTACATGTGCAGATCAAGGAAAATAAATAGAAAAGCTAAAGAATGATTGGACCAAAGATGATATAAGAAGAGCAAATCTAGATATTTTTGCAAAAGATATGATCTTGAAGACTCTAGACATCAATATGTTAATGAGGATCAAAGACTGCAAAATAGCGAAGCAGATGTGGGACAAATTGGCTCTATCAATGAAGGATCAGAGGCAGTCAAAGAAAACAAATTATTTGTTGCTAAACAGAAATTTGAAAACTTCAAAATGAAGACTAGTGAATCCATTGATCAACTGGATAACAGATTCTCAAGCATCATCAGCGAACTACAATAGCTGGGACATACATATCCATAGAAAGTAGTTTGTCTAAAAATCTTGAGAGGTCTACCTGAAAGATGGAAGATCATCACATCAGTACTCAAAGGCACAATAAATCTTGCAGAAACCGACACCTTGACACTAATGTCTAAGTTAAAATCTCATGAATTTGAGTTAAACAGTGAAGACGGTGTACCAGCTGAGCCACACAAGGCCAGTACACTGGTTGCACCCCAGCAAAGCAAAACAGCTGACTCAACCAGCTAAGAGACTCAAGAGCTAAAAGAACAAATTGCTTTACTGATCTAACGTTTTGACAGATTCAGTAAAAGGAATTACAAAGGAAGTTCTTCATCAAACAAGAAGTCAAATTCCAGCAAAGACATCAAGTAAAAATATGATGAATACAAATGTTTAAACTACAAGAAGAAGGGACACTTCAAAGCTGATTGTCCTAAAGAAAAAGACAAATATGAAGAAAAGAAGAAACACAAGTCCTCAGACAAAAGAAAGAGCAAGAAAGCACTAAAAGCTGAAACCAGTAGTGAAAGTGATGCAGCAGAATCATTTGATAATGATTCAGATGACAACAAAGGCACTAGCTCAGACAATGACAAAGCCTATCTATGCTTAATGGCAAAGAAACAGAGGTATTATCTAGCTCATGCTCATCTAGTGCATCCACAGCTGACACTGCACAATCTTCCATTTCCCCATTAGATTCTGCAAGTCTAATTTAAAATCTCATGAATAGATTTGAAGAAATTGAATCAAGTCATAAAATTCTGGAATAAGATTGTGAGAATCTGAGAAAGGAAAATGAAGGATTAAAGAAAGAACTGTATGAACTAAAAGCTAAATTAACTGGCAATGAAGTACACTTAGATGATCAACAAGCAACATATGACCATTCATCTAGTGCTGACAGACCAGCTAAGGAAACCTCCCTACCAGCTAAGGCCACCACTGCACCACTTGATGCACCGGCTTACAAACCCCCAAAAAGGTTTGGATCCAGATCTGGTCTTGGCTACAATAGTCAAGATGAGAAAGGAAAAATTGGTCAACACAAATCTGAACCAAGGACCAACACTAGACCTAAATTCAGAAAAGGACAGACCATAGTTTCCTCTACTCATCCGGCGCTAGTGAAAAAAAACCAGTGTAGTGAAACAACAGAACAAATCATTTTACCAGTCTACTAAGGGCAAAAGTATGCTAAAAGGTAAGGGTAGACTTTACCCTTCAGAAGATGATTGGAATGTTTCACCTCCAAAATACAAAAGAAAACCATTTCACCTACAGCCAAATGTATTTGGGAAAAGCCGGAAGTGTTGAAATAGTGTCTTAAACCCAATCGGGTTGGACCGGATCCGACCGGGTCGGATCATTTCTACTATTTCTTTATGTTTATACATATGATAAATGACTTTTCTGTTATATATATTGCGTTTATCTATATGAACCAATTTGTGATTGTATATATGATAACGTCTTTAGTGTCAAATTGTGAAAGAGAAATCATAATAGTTATTATGGTTGATGAGATCTCGAATCACTTTAAAAGGTTTGGTACATAAATGTCTCTAGTCGTATGTGCTATTAAATGGGACATTAAAAGTATGATTAGACTAGCACGTATTAGATGTCTTCTATCTTTTTGAAGATATGGATAGATCTCGTCTATCAAAGTGTAGTGACACTTGGACTGTACGTGGACGTGTATTAGAAAATGCGTACGTTAGACTGACCCACTTACTTTATTAAGTGTCGCACTATGTGGTGGTTGTGTAATTTGTTAGGTGTAGTGCCCGAAAGACAATTATCTAATTGTTTTAGGACAGAATTAATAATTCATCTTATTATATGCATGTATGCTTATAATTAAGACACTACTGAAAACCCTAAGTACCTCATTTATGTAGTCACATAACTCAGTGTATGGCTATACACAAGAGGATTGAGTTAGTGAGATGTACTTAAAATTAACTTAGTCCGTAGCGTTGATTAATCTGAGTACGGGTCTCATGATTAATATGCTAATAATGCGCCCAGATTACTTTACGGTGTGACAGTCTTATCCGGACTGTCGGTAATAAGGTACCTAGTGGGGCATTTATATATGATTATAATCATATAGGGCTGGACCGATTTGATTTGAGTTCTCGATATAATTCCGTAATCGAGAAGTCTTATCGAATCACAAGATGATCATATATGGATTAATCTCAATCCCGAGGTGATCACGGACAATAACTGCTTAGACTAGGGTAGAGTTTGATGTGTTAGTAAGGATCACTTCGCAGTATGTGGTCCAACACTTCTCGTTGGCTCTATTCTGGGATGAGTGAGTAGTCTGTGCTATCACATATATGGAATCCATTCCTTCCCTTGGGAAGTAGACATACAGTTCCTTTATTTGTTAATCCTAGAAACTGATTGGTCCGCGGAGTTCATATTATATTAGTTATGAACTAATTGATCACTAGGGGGTTAATGGTAAATAAGGATAAGAGGTTTCGAGAAGGGTTTACGGAGATATCCCGAATCAAAACGATCAGTCTATGAAGGATTTATCCGTATGCAATGATTATATCAGTGGACGCTTATCAACTCATGGTTGAGTGTAAGTTATCTATATTCGGCAGAGTTCAGTTTCCGGTTTATGGTGGTGTAATCCCGGAATTAATAGATTGAATATTATTGTTCGGTCTGACGGATAATATTATTTAATTTATTATAGCTACTGAATATGGGCCCATGGTCCCCGACGTGGCTTCTAACATAGCATATGTTTTCTCGTCGCTTCACCTCAATTATAATTAAATAGTAGGATTGGACTATTTAATAGATATGTGGATTAATTGTTTAGTTGGACTAGATAATTAAATACATGGAAAAGAAATTTTTCGTGGACTCGGCCCAATGTGTCAAAATGCGTGTGGCCCTTGTATGATAGGGTTATAGGTGGCGCATTTTTGTAAGTATTATTTGATTATTGGGAAATTAGTTTTCTTGGATAATTATTTAATAAATGATTTAATCATTTATTTGTTAAGTGATAAATCATGGAATATTGGATAATATATTTATTTATCCTAATTTGTTGGGATATATATTATATTTATCTTATATTTAAATTAAGGATTAATCTAATAATTATCTTTTAATTATTAAATCCTTGGAGGACAATGATTATTCTCCTATATAAAGAGAGTTCTCCCAAGCCTTTAGACACACAATTTTCGACTTAGAAGAAGTATTAGGGCTTAGAATTTTCGGCCTTAAGTACTTGGGTTCGAGTTTTAGAAAACTTCAGGTTTTCTAAGGTAGCATATCGAGGAGGTCCGGCGGTGTGAAACACCATCCACCTGGTGGTGCTTGGAGACACACGTTGGAAGACTTTGGCTTCTCAACGAGGCTCTCAACTAGCTCGGATTGGATTGACCTTGTTCTTTCCTTGCTTCAAACTAAATGGTGATTTTCTAGATTTCTAACAAAGTCTTATGACAGTTGTTCTTGATATTTGCAACTTTATTCATCAAGTCTTTCCTTTCTTCCTTGTTTTCTCCCATTGAGTTCATAACCATTTCAAAAATATTCATGTCTTCTTTCTGACTTCTGAAAATTTCATTGTAATTGAATTTTATGAACTCAACTTGTGTAGGCACGTCTTTATTATCAACTGGTTTGCCTTCAGTTTTGAGTTTTTCAGAATCTTCTGTCTTAGAAGAAATGTTCCCGGTTTCCATTGCTGACTAATTTCCAACAATCTCAGTTTCTGGAACTCCTTCAGTTTCGTGTTTCTTAGTCAGTTCTCATTTGAGTGAGACAATCTTTTTCAGTTGTTCTTTATACTTATCATATTTTCTGCGCTCAGCATATTGTTTTCTTACTTCATCTAAGGTTGACTTTTCAATATATTTGACTGGTGATAGTTTCACATCAAACTCATCATCGGTTTCTTCATTTTGAATTTCTCCTGATTGATCAACTGCATCTTTGGCTATCACCAGAACTCCTCTATCAGTAGGTGATTCATAACCTTTCAGTTTTGGTTCTTCTTTCAGTTCTGATTCACACTGAGTTTCTGATTCTGATGCAGTTGATTCGTCAGTTTCTTCTGAGCTATCTTTACTGGCTGATTCATCTGATTTTTCTTGAGTGGCTTCAATTGATTTTTCTGTCTGTAAAGATGCTAAAATCCTTTTTAGCGGATTTGGATCTCCTTATGAATCATCATCATCATCACTATCATCATCATCCTTTTTTGGTTGGATATGAAGGTCCTATTCCTGTCAGTTTCCTCCAATGTCTGTTTCTAATCACGGAGTATCCAGTGCTTAGAAAGTCACAGGCATCAAATAATTGTGACAAATGAGTGATGTCTGATCGCGTGTAAGTCTCTTAATACTAGCAAGGGAACTAGGTCAGTCGTAGTATAACAAAGGCGAGTCAAGGTCGATCCCACAAAGACTTTTATTTAATTAAGTTAAACACAACCACAATTCATAGGTCAACCGGATAGGGGTGGTCATTGACCAAAATAACGGAACATTAAATAAAATAGATGCAAATAAACCAATAGTCAATCATATATTGTAAAGGCATTAACCAAACTATTCATAACTAATCTCCCCTTAATCCTTATATGATCCATATTTGTAATTAAGCTACGGGTGCAGTCTCTTAACCCTATCTACTTCCACTGTAATGACAGCAGACAATCTATGTGCAGTTAACCTCCTTCGTTGTATTAACCCACCCGCAATAAGTTCTAGAGTGTGCCGGCTCGAGACCGAAAACCTCCCCAGGTTGCTATCGACTATGACTAGCACGTTCCTAGAGATCGATCCAGACTATTTCATAACTAACACTTCACTAAAAGTCCTTCATGTTAATTTACGATGACATGCAATTAGGTGATCATGCTAAAAACATGTAAATTAGATCTGTCGATCAATGTAGCTGGCACTAGGATTTACAGAATTAGGATTTACTATGTGTCTCGATTAGTCGATAAAGACCGTCGTCTAATCGAGAGAACGCAACCCATAATTCTGGGTAAAAATTAACGAATCGAATAATAAAGATTAAGGTTCGTTTAATTAATGCATAGTTGATTACATGCCAGCATAATCTAGATCTATCTCGAGAACAATCATGAATATAAGAAAAGAAATAAAACATTGGAATAGAGCTTACCCATAACGAAGAACAGATCCACTCCTCAATTCTCTCTCTCTCCGGCGATCATAATTGATCCGCAATGAATATAATCCAAGCACAATTCAATAATGAAAGACTCGTGATTTATTTACAAGAAAGAAAATACTTTATTCCCAAAAGAATACATTGTCTCTAGTTTATGAATAGATCTTGGAATGAATGATAGAATACAATTTCGCAGTTGTGAATGGCCTTATATAGGTGTATAAACCGACTTAGGGGTAAACTCAATCCATGGAGGACAGAAACGTGTTTCTGGAAGATTCTGGGGCTCAATTAGTCGGCGGCTACTCTCAATTGATCGAGGGTATTTTTGTCCTTTTTCTTCAGCCGACTTAACATGGAATGTTCTGGAATGCCTTAGGCCCAATCCTTTCATCAGCTTTGGTATTTGGACCCTAACTTGGCCTATGTAACTCTGATTTAAGTGATTCAAAGTGAGATGAAATCCTTGTTTCAAGCCCTACAACTTTCATGTAGAAGTCCAAGCCTAATTCGTCTTGTGAGGTTTTTGAAACTGCGTTTCAAGATCACCAACCAGCTTCTTGGGTTGAATCTCCGCTCAAAACACTTCAACCTTCAGCTATGTTTAGTTCTTTATCGATTGAATCTTATATTTAGTGATGATCCACATACTCGTTCGTCTATCAATAAAACCATCACACACATAGTAGCTTCTATTTCTAGCAAATAACACATAAAATACACGGTTAAAACGCATAATACCAATTTAGTCTCCCCGGGCGTGGCTTAATCACATCTAGCTAATTAACCCATATTTTCATACATAATACACCCATTGAGAACATGAACATGAATCCGGGGTAATTTGATGGTAATATATGATACCAAGTTGACCGTCATCAACTACCCCCCACTTAGCTTTGATCGTCTCGAGCAAAAACCAAATCTAACAAACCCCATAAACAATTACAAACTAATTAAGACACACTCATTCAAGAATTCTAAATAAGATGAGGGTCAACACATATCCATCATTAATCTATTAAGCACTATCTCGTAGTAGAACCAACGTGTGTGTGAATAACTCTCAAACAATAGTAACGCAGTGATGTATGTCAACCAGATGATGCATTTTACTGTATTTTAATCCCATTTCTTGAGATTTTAGCGACGTTTTCGTATCAATTTAAGTAAGTATTGTGATAATATAGACAACTTTTTGTATATAGTAGATATTAGAAAATCTCACTATTTTGTCATATTTTGAGGCTTATCAGCCTGGTTTTGTTATCAGATTTACCCATGGTTCTTTTTGTTTATGTTGTGTTATAGATACCACGTTTTGAAACCTTAGTGTCATGACGTAAAGATCGATTGGAGCGGAAATGCAATTATCAGATGAACTATGTGAATTTCGTTTCATCCGGCTTACACCAGAAGATGGCCGGCGCAAGCCGAAGTGTCCGGTGCACGCTGTATACCATTGATTTATCAGATCGGGCATTTATTGTACAAGACAGGCCCAACTACCACCCATGACCCGGCGCACGCCGAAGTGTGGTCCGGCGCAAGCCGGAACAAGATGAATTCAGCATCATCTTATGCATTTCACTCTCAGTTGCAGAGATTGTCAAAGAAGCCGAGTTCATCTTCTTTCTCTTGAAGCAATCGTCATCTTAAGGCTTCTAGAGCCGAAAATCATTCCCATTTTAGCTATTTCATCACAAGTGTAACTCTTAGAATGCTTAGCTTAATCTTTTGGGTAGTTTTATTGGAGAAAGCTCAAAACTTTGGGGTGCAATCTCCATTGATGCTCTTGGAAGATGAATGCAAGATTCCCTTTGCAAACTCATCATTTGTGATTGGTAATATTCTAGTTTTATTTTGTTTTGTTTGTTCTTATTGCTATGAATACTAAACTTAACATGTTAGTGCTTGTAGTAATGAGTAGCTAGATTTGTAACTAGCCAAGGCATTGTAGTTGAACTAGTTTGATCTCTTTTGGTTGATTGGAGGACGATTGTGTATGTTTGAGTTTCATTTGGGTTGAGACTTTTCCTACTTGTATTGATTGGCTTGTTTGTGTTGGAGTAATTGACCAATGCTAGCACACACACACTTAATGGATACCGAACGGAGATATTAGGTGTTAGAAAAAGGTAGAAAAACCGAAAGGTAAAGTTGACCGTTGTCGGAGTTCAATTTCTTATCCGGGGAATGAACCAGTTTGTACTCGTGAAATTTATCATGTCGAATCGTTAGGTTTAGGGCTCTTAAACCAAGGAGGAGACATAGGACAACTTCATACAATCGTATGAGGGGAAGTTGTTAGCTTAAGAGTACACCATTTAACACACTTGGACGTCCTCAATAAGTCGACCAATTACTCCATGAAACTAGAAGAGACTGTTGTTCAATGAAGTTACCTTGGTTAGTACCTTTATCATTAAGCGTTAATTATATAAATAGCTTAGAACCATTACCTTCATGTTAAACTGCGACTTAGATCAAGAAAATCATAACTAATTGGTGTTTAACCTCACATTCCCTGTGGAGACGACCTTGACCACTTACTAGACTACAATTTGACCCGGTACACTGCCGGTTAGATTGGACACCTAGATTAGGCCGATCATGCAGACAGACTCACATTACATCAATAAGCATTTTAGGCAAAAACATGCATCATGCACAAATCCATAAGTTTCCCATTAATCATCACCTACCAATGCATCAATGTGTCGTGTGATAAGTCTTTTGTGATAATGCATTAAAGAAAAGAATGAAGTTATATCGACCCCACAACCTTTACTTATCAATGTGCACACTCACTCCTCTTGCCTTCAGACTCAGGCAAACAACATTAAACCTTACTCGGGCCGGGCGGACTTAGGGACCGAGTATTACTCTTAGTTCCTCGTTTGTTTTATTTTTATGCGAGGGTCGTGCCCTTTTTGCTACGAGTTCGCTTCCCTCACTGCCTTTATTATATTATTTTTATTTTTTTCTTTTATGAAGAGCCATGCGTTTTACGCTCCATCGGCTTCTCTTGGCAGATTTCTCACTTTTTTTCTCTCCCACTCACAAGCCCGTTTTGTCCCTGTTGGTCCCTTGGAAAGGCTGACACAAGTTTAGAGGGGGGGGGGGGGGTGAATAAACTTGTCACCAAAAACTAAATTTAAAACAGATTAAGGTTCAGATAAAACTTGTGTGGAGTTGAGCTGACAAAGCTGAGATTAAATCAAACCGACATAAGTGAAAGCGAGTCAACCGGCGGCGGATATGATTTTAGCCTTTTTATTGATCTTGTTATTACGTTGTGGCGAGTGTTGTGGCGAATTCGGTGAATGTCGGTTGTAGCGTGAAATGTATAACAATGAAGTATCACAATCTTTGTAAGTAAATGCTGAATAAATAAGTAAATGCGTAAAGTAAATAAGGCGGATGTTATAGAGGTTCCGAGGTGGTGTAATCTGTACGTCCTCTCTTCCCTGTGGTGCGGAGGAAAATTCCACTAGAACTTCTTGAGGTGAACTATTACAAAAAGTCCTAAACAATAGTCCTTGGCTAATCCCTAGCTTCACTATCTAAACAATTGTAGAACAGGTAGAATTGCTGCTCTTCAAATGCTTGAATCATTGGTCCTTAGAGGGTAGGATTTCCTCTTCACCAGCTACCACCACAAACACAGTCTACCCGACTTTTTGTCACAACTGTCCTTGGCGAAACCTTCCCGGTTTGCTTCACAGTCTAAAACCTTTGAATTAGAATCAAAGTTGGGCTGAGAATCAATAAATTGATTCTTGTTTGTGGTTCTTGAGTGTTGAATTCTTGATAAATTCTTTGTAGTTTGAACACTTGAAGAAATACTAGATATGATCTTGTTATAGTTCGAGAGATGATAGCAATTGAAATAGAGTGCACAAAATGCTTGTTGATTCTTGTATATACTCTTGTTCTCTGTGTTTTTTTGTTGTTTGTGCAAAGTCTTCTATTTATTGTGTGAAGTCCAACGTTCATCTGACTTTGATTTGAATTGTATCAACGTATATCTTGCAACGGCTATATTTTCTGACCGTTCCTGTTGTGTCAGTAACTCATCCAATGAAATTGCTTTCTTTACAACGTTAGATTGTACTTTCAGTTTGTTGGATGGCTGACTTATAAAACTGAGTTTCCTTGTCAGTTTTATACTGAGTTTTTCATTTGTCAGTTTCCTAACTGACTTGGAGCATTAACTGAGTTTTAATTCTTCTTAAAAAATCAGTACTCCAGTTTTCATTTGATTATAATTGACTTAATCAGAGTACACCATGATACATTTATTATCTAAGAATTCATTGTCCTTATGATTCTTAGGTCTTCGTACAAGATCCATAAAGTCAGTTCAGGTCACCACAATCTTGCCTGAAGTCCAACTTTACAGTCTTGACTTGTAATCTTCATAACTGAGTTTGAGCCCTCAGTTCTTCATTCTTCAATAACTGAGTTTGAACCGTCAGTTCTTCATTCTTCTAGATAAGCCAACTAAGTCTGTAACTCTCAGCGAACTTACCTTCTTCAGTTCCAAGTAGGTGTATTCTGAGTCAGTTTGCTTGTCTTGATGATTTCTAGTTTTCTAATTGATTTCCAGTTTTCAGTTTTACGACACACTATCAATTACAGTGCTTGTCTGATGTAACTTATACAAATATCAGACTCTAATAAAGCTTATACATTCAGTTCTAGACATCTTTTAGCTTTTCACTATAACAGCTGGCTTCAACACTTCATCAATGGGGTCAAGATAATATTATAACAAATAAGATGAATTATCATCAAAACATAAATTTTATTTCCAACAATTTCCCCCTTTTTGATGATGCCAAAACTCTCCCTAAAAGAAAAGCTTAAAGATCAAAACAATGAGAAACAATGTAAAACTGGAAAACTGGTTTTCAATAGAATTAGCAAAAACTGGATACATGCATTTTGTTCAAATATCTATGATTAAAAGCGAGCTTCTTCTTAGCTTTTTGCATGACTATGTCATATCTTTTTTCTTTGTCATACAAGCGAAAATCTTCTTCAAGTTTGGAGTCTTCCTTTGAAAAGGTCTTGTTGTCGTCAACTTGACTACTTTCTTTCCATATTCTCCATTGAATTAGCTTGGGTAAGCTTGAGTCTTCCAAATAGTACTTTTCAAATTTTGTTAGATCGGTTTTCATTTGTTCAACCTTGTCTTTAATCTTCAGTTTATCTTCAATCCTTTGATTTTTCTTATGTTGTGCAATTTTTTGCTTTGAGTAAATATCAGACAAAAAGTAGTTCAAGGATTCCTCAAATGTTCTGTCCTTGTACTTGGCTTTAATAGGATTGTAGTCTTTGATAAAGCTGTGTCCACGATCCTTTGTAAGAGTAACTCTTGTCTCCGGGTTGATTGTATTTTGCAATAAGTTGATCATCGGTTAACTCTTTCTTCAAAAATTTAGGATCTGATCTGTATCTTTGTAGTTCTTCTTCAAGTCGCTTCATTTCTCTAAGTAATTTCAGCTTTTCTTCTTGACTTCCCCTTTTTTGGCATCATATAAGCTGATCTACTAGGGCATGGGTTGCTTTTTGATCTTCGAAATTTGTCGGCGAGAAGCAAGTACTTCCTTAAGTTGAGTTTCTAACCCGTAGATATCTTGATTAATATGCCAATGAGCTTGAGCATGAGTTTCTCTATCTACTGCGGTTGAATCTTCAAGTTGTTGTTTGAGTAATACAATATCTGAAGCAGAACTTGAACTTGATTTGTGAATCATCTCTAGTCTTGCATGAACCGAAACATCAGTTCTAGTTCTATAATCAAGATATCTAGAGATGTTTGATAAAAGGCCATTCTGTGTATCTCTTTGGTGAGTACTATTTTCAAGTTTTCATGAACCTTGGCCAATTCCTCCTTAGATAGAAAATCGGAGGGATCATATGTAGCTTCTACTTGATCCTTATCCTGAGTATCAATAACCATCAGTTGTCTGATTTCATCATCTGCTTGCTGATTGACAGTTGTCTGGTTTTCAACGACAACGCTTCTTGCTATGGTACATTTTGCGTTACTAGATGTTGAGATTGAGTGATTGTTTGCAAAACTGTAGTAACATCAGCTTCCTTTCTTGACTTATCATGATCATCATCATCCTTTTTCTGGGAATTGTCTTTAGATGATATACCTGATTCTCTTCTGGTTGCTAATTCGGTAAACCTTTTGAAACGATTGTCAAGAAATTCCTTAATAGGAAACAGAGTAAAGATCTCTTACTTCCAATTTTTCTAAGAGTAATTTTTCTTCGATCGTAAGCGGCATCACGAGAATCTTACGGTTGAAGTTTCATTTTCATCGACTTGATGATTTTGTCGGCTTCGAAAGGAAGGCTTGGTGCCGATTGTTGGGCGGCGATGTTGTATCTGAGAAGTAAGGTCAGCAATGACATTCTCTTGAGTATCTTCAGTTGTCAATTGTTGTTCCCCCTCAGTAGGTGCTTTCTCACTTGAGATTTCAGGGTACAAACATCTTACAACTGATCTTCCTTCTGTGGATTCTGCTTTTCGCTTGGTCCCTCTGTGTTCAGTTTCCTGTTGAGACACAGTTGAGTATCTTGCTTCATGTTGGGAAGTTGTTTCTGCGATTTCCTTCGATGTCACAGTCTCCCTTGCTTGCTTCCCTTCCTTAATTCTTTCTAAATAAAACTGAATGATTCCACTAAGAGTTTTCTTCAGTCGGAATCTGCCATCAGTTACTTGTCCTTCAGCTTGAGCTTTTGTCATACTTTCTAATTCGGCTAAGTGTTGCTTCTTGAATTGATTGACTATATAACACTTGCCAATTAAATTCTATGTTGTCCCAGATTATGTTCATCGGCAAAATATTTTCTTCCGAAAGTATATTAATCCCTTTGGATTTTCCAATGACGTGTTTCTTGAGCCATCATTTGAGATGTCCAAATTCCGGCTTGATTTTGTCGACATGAACACCCGGAGTTCGATTGGTTACGTAGACGAAGTAATCATTGCGAGAAAAGTTTCTTTCTCCAATAGTAGGGTTGCTAACTCTGTTGAAGTTGCTGTTGTATTTGCGAACCCAAAGAGTGACCTCATGACTCTTTCATTGAACACAATGCGATCTCCACGAACTGTAGTTATCAAGGAGTCTCTGATTAATCGCATATTTTGCCAAAACTGCAAAATGTCTTCCACATCTCATTTTTCTTTGAAGCGAACTTCGAGGATGTTGTTCAATCCTGGTTGCTTTTCGATTTTATCTCGTATACAGCTGGCTAACAGAGTGTTTTGACACATAGCTTCATACATTTCAAGTGTTAGTTCATCCAGCTCTGTGATCAATCGTCTGTCTTTCGAATCATTTGAGGTGGCCATATTTGAGTGTGAACACAAAAATTTGATTTTGAAGGTGGCCATATTTGAGTCTGTTTTCCTTAATAAGAGAATAATTTGAACGGAGATTGAATAAATAGGTAGGATATTCTGGCGGTTGAATGGTACAACTTTTCAAATTCCATGATGGTTTTGATAACCGATACATGTACTGCTTTCTGACAATCGTGGGGTGTACACACGAAATTCTGACAAAAAGAACTGTGGCAATTTAATGCGATATAACCGCTGTTGATTCTATCTTGTCAACCTTTGACTAATATTTGAATAAAGTGAAAAGCGATGCGAGGTCGAGTTTTATAGATAATTCAATTCCATCAAAATATTCGGTTTGTCAAATTCTTCAATTTGTCGGTTTGAGATTGTTGATGTCAATGACTAATCGTTAAGTGAGCGCACCCAACATAACAAAGATTAATCCCCTTGACGAATCTCTGGCTTAACTGACTTAACTGACTTTGATTATTCCCAACTCAGTTCTTAATTTTGCAAATCTCTCTTTGTCCAATGGCTTAGTAAAGATATGTGCCAACTGATCTTCAGTAGGTACATAAAGAACTGTTATATCCTTCTTCTCTGCATGATCTCTTATGAAGTGGTGACGAACATCAATGTGCTTTGTTCTTGAATGTAAAACTGGATTATCAGTAATTGCAATTGCACTTGTGTTATCACACATTATGGGAATTGTTCCTTCTTCTATCCCATAGTCTCTTAATTGTTGTCTGATCCATAAAACTTGAGCACAACAACTTCCGGTGCTATATATTATTCGGCTGTACATTGAAGTTGAGATTGAGTTTTGCTTCTTGCTAAACCATGACACAAGTCTATTTCCTAATAACCGACATTTGCACGATGTGCTTTTTCTCGTCCACTTTGCATCCGGCATAGTACGAGAATCGAATAAGAAATCAGCTTGAATTCTCCTTCTTTCGAATACCAAATACCAACTCCATTTGTGTCTTTTAAATATTTCAAAGTTCTTTTCACAAGCTTGTGAGATGGCTTTCCTTTGGTCTTGGTCGAAATCTTGCACATACACCGACGGTAAAAGATATGTCCGGCCTACTTCTTTGTAAGATAGAGTAAGCTTCCAATCATCCTTCTGTAGAGTGTTTGATCAACATCTTTACCTTCTTTGTCTTCATCTAATCTGATGTTGGTTGGTGTAGAAATTCCAGTAGATTTTTCCATACCAAACTTTTTGATAAGTTCTCTTGTATATTTGGTTTGATGAATGAAAATTCCATCGGCTAGTTGTTTAACTTGCAATCCTAGGAAATAATTTAATTCTCCCATCATACTCATTTGAAATTTGCTTTTCATCAAACTTGCAAATTTCTCACATCTTGTTCATTTTCTGATCCAAAGATGATATCATCAACATAAATTTGAACAAGTAGAGTATCTTCTCCATTCTTCATCCTGAATAAGGTTTTGTCGATTGTTCCTTTGATAAATCCATTATCTACTAGAAATTGAGACATAGTTTCGTACCAAGCTCTTGGTGCTTGTTTAAGTCCATAAAGAGCTTTCCTTAGTCTGAAAACTTTATCTGCTTGATCCTTGATTTCAAATCCAGGTGGTTGTTGAACATACACTTTTTCTTCAAAAATTCCTTTTAGAAACGCACTTTTAACATCCATCTGGTAAACTTTGAATTTCTTGTGAGCTGCATAGGAAAGAAATAGTCTGATTGCTTCTAGTCTTGCAACTGGTGCGTAAGTTTCATCAAAGTCTATGCCTTCTGCTTGAGAGTATCCTTTGGCTACTAGTCTGGCTTTGTTTCGATGACATTCCCATCTTCATCAAGCTTATTTACGAAAACCCATTTGGTTCCAATGATATTGACATGAGCTGGTTTATCTGCAGTTCATATACTTGATTCCTCTCAAATTCATTGAGTTCTTCTTGCATAGCTAATATCCAGTCTGGATCTTTCAAAGCTTCTTCAAGTTCTTTAGGTTCTGATTGAGATAGAAAGCATGCAATCATCGCATCTAGTTGATGTCTTGTTCGAACTCTAGCTTGAGTATCACCAATAACTTGTTCTTCAGGATGATCTCTCATCCATTGATGTGTGTGAGTTTGTATCAGCTGATTTGTATTTTGTTCAACTGATTCTTTAAAAACTGGTTCTTGAATTTGTTCAAGCCGAATCGATTGAGGTTGTTCAAATTGTTGAGTAGTTGGAAGCGAGGCGATCTTGATGCGAACATTCGAAATTTGTAGTCTTCCAACATCAACCGAAACGGGTTACGGTGTGATTGGTAGCGAGACCGAGGAAGCGGTTATGGTCGGTCTTCGGTTGTTTCACCCGGGGAAAATTTAGTTCATCAAATACTACATGTATTGATTCTTCATGCTTGAGTGTCCTTTTATTCAGTACTCTAAATGCTTTGCTGACACTTGAGTATCCTAGGAAAATTCCTTCATTAGCTTTGGGTTGAAAAACGTGAAGTTGATCTTTTCCATTATTGTGTATGAAACTTTTGCTTCTAAACGCATGAAAGTATGAAACATTTGGTTTTCTTCCATTCCAAATTTCATAAGGAGTCTTTTCATGTCTCTTGTTCATGAGAGCTCTGTTCTGAGTGTAACAAGCTGTGTTTACTGCTTCTGCCCAATATCTTTCAGGTAGTTTAGCTTCACAAATCATAGTCCTCCCAACTTCTTTGAGTGTTCTGTTTCATCTTTCGGCTACACCATTTTGTTGGGGTGTTCTGTGGACAAGTTGGTGTAAGACACCATTTTCTTCACAATATTCAATAATCACCTTGTTGAGGAATTCGGTTCCTTTATCGGATCTTATCTTCACAATGAAACTCCTTTCGATTCGAAGTCTCTTAAGAAGTTCGTGAGCTTTTGCTTGGTTTCACTTTTCTTGGTTAGAAAGATTACCCAAGTATATCTTGAAAAATCATCTACTACCACCAATGTATACTTCTTTCCACGATACTAATTGGTGTAATAGGTCCAAATAAATCCATATGTAGCAATTCTAGATGTACGGTTGTTGAATCTTTGAGACTTAGTCTTGAAACTTGCTTTTGTTTGTTTTCCTTGTTGACATGCATCACATAAGCTGTCTTTCTTATATGATATCTCTGGTAGTCCAATGACTAGCTGCTTCTTAACAAGTGTATTGATGTCATCAAAATTGAGATGACTCAGTTTCTTGTGCCATAGCCAACTGATTTCTGATTTGGTATGCACGAGCAAACAAGTTTCAGCGACGGCAGTTGTCCAATCTACCACATACTTGTTTTCCTTCCTTCTTCCGGCTAGGACAACTTGATAAGCTGATTCGCTGATGACAACACAGAATTCTTTATCAAAAGTAACTTTGTATCCCATATCACAAAATTGACTTGTGCTGAGTAGATTGTAGTGTAATCCTTCTACACAGGATACATTCTTGATTGTAAGTCCATTTCTGATTAAGGTGCCAAAACCTCTGGTGTAACCCGGTTTATCTTTACTTTCAAAATTGACTTTTGGTCCAATCTTTTCAACGAAATTACTGAGACAGTCTTTGCTCTTTGTCATGTGTCTAGAGCAACCACTGTCAAAGTACCATATATCCTGCAATGAAAATTAGAAATTTTTAGGTACCCAACTCAGTTTGGGTCCATGAGGGTCAGTTGTCAGTACAACTTTGGGAATATATCCTTTTGGAATTCTTCGGATATTGTTGCACTTGTTTTCATAGATGTAAGCCACACTCCCATAGCATCTATGTTTGGACTGTGTCTTATTTATATGATTTCTCAGATCTTCTGACCGTAATTTGTTTCCATGTTGATTTTGTTATTAAAGCTGGAGTGATAACCATCATTCCTACATCTTAAGGTACGGATTGACCTTTGTACTTTGACTTATCTTGAGAAGCGAGATTAGTCCTCTGTTGAGTTTTAATTTGAAACTTGTGATAAGTTTTCGGTCCGGAATGATTGTCATTATTAGTTTTAATAACAAATTCGTAAAATTCCAATCATCATCGAGAGGGATATAACCTTCCTTTCCCCCCGAATGTGTGAATCTTTGAATGATTGACATTCTTGGATTTGTTTTGATTGTAATTTTTACGGTTCGACTTCATTGGTTTTTGTGGATCGGCGAGTTGATTTGCCGTGTCGGTTTCCATTGAGTACAATTTGGTCTACCATTTGATTTAGCTTTGTAGGTAGATACGGTTGTCTTCTTAGAAAAGCGATTTATCTATGTGATGCGGCTTTCTTGGTTCGGCAATTTTCTCGGTTTGTGGAACTTGCCCAACTACAAACTTAATACCGGCTTTGGTACTCGGCCCACGGCTTTGCTAGTTCCATTCTTCGAAGATTCTTTGTGTATCAAATCCTAACCTGTTTTGTCTCCATATGGTTTTCTTTGATTTGAATCGAGTAATTGAACTTGATTGAGCAAACGATTCGATTCTTCTTGTGTTGATGCATGATAGGCGATCGATTTGAATCTTTTCTTTATCGAGTTTTAGTCGATTTCAACATTTTTAGTTCGGACTTCAATCTTTCAACTTCAAGAATTAGACTTTCTTTCTCGGCTTTGATTGATTCATAGCCGACTTGAATGGTTGCTAGGTTGATTCATCAATTCGTCAAGAGTTTCTTCTAATTCTAGATTTTTTGGATTGGAGTCGGCGGTGAAGAACATGCATTCATCATGGAAATCGAAGTGAAGAGTATTTAGAGTTTGATTCACATACCTCATTTGGATCTTCCATGTGTGCCATTAAAGCTGTGTCGTCTGATAATCTTTTAGTACCGGCTTCATAATCTGATTCATCTCCAGCAAGGAGTGCTCTTCTACCAACTCTTATTGGTGGTGTCTTCTTGATCAGTTCTGGACATTCAGCTTTATAATGTCCTGGTTTCTTGCAGTTGAAATAGAGGTATTCATCGTCTTTTCTTTTCTCAAGAGTCCTTTTGATGAACTTTTGAGTGATTGGGTGTCCACTTTTCATTCTTCAAGTTCTGTTCATCATTAGAGGCATTTGTTCTTCCATTTCATCCAAATCATGAAGATTGTTGGGTGAGTTTTCTTGAGTTTCATTTGATGCTGCTGCAAGTGCTGTGGTCTTTGGTTTTTCCAGAGCCTTGATTATTGCAGCTGTGGTTGTGAAATCTTCACTGAATTCATAAGCTTTTAGATCCGAAAAGATCTTGAAAGAATCTTCCACATCCAGTCTCCTGGATTTTTCCATAGCAGTGACCTTCATTTTCCAGCACATTGGTAATGCCTTCAATATTCTAGTGATGATGACTTTCTTTGAGTATTCAATCTTAAGTAGATCTAGTTCATCCATGATAGCACTGAATCTTTTCTCCATTTGGTCAATGGTTTCTCCAGATTTCATCTTGAAATTCTCAAACTTTTGTTTTGCAACAGAATTTTATTTTCCTTGATTGAATCTGTTCCTTCACAAACTAACGAAGTTTGTCCAACATTTCTTTAGCGAGTTGTGCATTCTTTCACCTTCAAGTACATGTTCTTGTCAAGGGTTACGAGGATAAAGTCCATGGCAACATTGTTGAGATTGTTTCGCTTGCGATCATCACTAGTCCATTCAGATTTGGGTTTTGGAACTCGAACTTGTCTGTCACCTTCAGTTTGCATGTAGGTGATCTGGATTGGTCCATCAGTGAGTACATTCATCATTTCATCATGAGTAGCTGCTAGAAATGCCTGCATACGACGTTTGTATTCGTCAAATATGTCCATGTTGCATAAGCATTTGTCTTGCATATTGATTGTTATCCATTGTGAGTGAGTGGCGACGGTAGATTAATTGAAAGCGAGCTTTCAAATAAGAACAACTAGGAGATAACGAGCAAATGATATCTTGTTAAAGAAACAACTTGCTCCGATACCAATTGTTGGTCCCTTGGAAAGGTGACACAAGTTTAGAGGGGGGGGGGGGGGTGAATAAACTTGTCACCAAAAACTAAATTTAAAATAGATTAAGGTTCGAGATAAAACTTGTGTGGAGTTGAGTGACAAAGGCGAGATTAAATCAAAATGACTTAAGTGAGCGAGTCACCCGGCGGCGGATATGATTTTAGCCTTTTTATTGATCTTGTTATTCGTTGTGGCGAGTGTTGTGAACTAAATTCGGTGTATGTCGGTTGTGATTGTGAAATGTATAACAATCAAGTATCACAATGCTGTAAGTAAATGCTATATAAATAAGTAAATGAGTAAAGTAAATAAGGCGGATGTTATAGAGGTTCCAGGTGGTGTAATCCTGTACGTCCTCTCTTCCCCTGTGGTGCGGAGGAAAATTCCACTAGAACTTCTTGAGGTGAATTGTTACAAAAAGTCCTAAACAATAGTCCTTGGCTAATCCCTAGCTTCACTATCTAAACAATTGTAGAACAGGTAGAATTGCTGCTCTTCAAATGCTTGAATCACTGCTCCTTAGAGGGTAGGATTGCCTCTTCACCAGCTACCACCACAAACACAGTCTACCCGACTGCTTGTCACAACTGTCCTTGGCGAAACCTTCCCGGTTTGCTTCACAGTCTAAAACCTTTGAATTAGAATCAAAGTTGGGTGAGAATCAATAAATTGATTCTTGTTTGTGGTTCTTCAGAGTGTTGAATTCTTGATAAATTCTTTGTAGTTTGAACACTTGAAGAAATACTAGATATGATCTTGTTATAGTTCAGAGATGATAGCAATTGAAATAGAGTGCACAAAATGCTTGTTGATTCTTGTATATACTCTTGTTCTCTGTGTTTTTTTGTTGTTTGTGCAAAGTCTTCTATTTATAGTGTGAAGTCCAACGTTCATCTGACTTTGATTTGAATTGTATCAACGTATATCTTGCAACGGCTATATTTTCTGACCATTCTCTTTGTGTCGGTAACTCATCCAATGAAATTGCTTTCTTTACAACGTTAGATTGTACTTTCAGTTTGTTGGATGGCGACTTATAAAGCTGAGTTTCCTTGTCAGTTTTATACTGAGTTTTTCATTTGTCAGTTTCCTAACTGACTTGGAGCATTAACTGAGATTTAATTCTTCTTAAAAAATCAGTACTCCAGTTTTCATCTGATTATAATTGACTTAATCAGAGTACACCATGATACATTTATCATCTAAGAATTCATTGTCCTTATGATTCTTAGGTCTTCATACAAGATCCATAAAGTCAGTTCAGGTCACCACAATCTTGCACGAAGTCCAACTTTACGAGTCTTGACTTGTAATCTTCATAACTGAGTTTGAGCCCTCAGTTCTTCATTCTTCAATAACTGAGTTTGAACCCTCAGTTCTTCATTCTTCTAGATAAGCCAACTGAGTCTGTAACTCTCAGTGAACTTACCTTCTTCAGTTCCAAGTAGGTGTATTCTGAGTCAGTTTGATTGTCTTGATGATTTCCAGTTTTCAGTTTCATGACACACTATCAATTACAGTGCTTGTCTGATGTAACTTATACAAATATCGGACTCAATAAAGCTTATACATTCGATTCTAGACATCTTTTAGCTTTTCACTATAACAGCTGGCTTCACACTTCATCAATGGGGTCAAGATAATATTATAACAAATAAGATGAATTATCATCAAAACATAAATTTTATTTCCAACAGTCCCGTTTTACCTTTTGTGGCATCATGATTGCTACCATCATCCTTCAACAATTGGTTAAAGTATATCCTATGAAAAATATCGATTCTCGGTCTAAGATAACTCTTCATCTTATCCAAATACTTATCTCTCAGATTACGTGCTCAAAAATTGAATGCAACTGTAAAATAATAATTAATAAGTCACTACTTCATGCAACATAACACATGCTCATTCTGACATACTAAATTGAATAATGCGTCATCTATACTACATACTGAAAAAAATGAGTTATACGTGCTTAAAAAGGTCGATTCCACAACAAGATAGATGATTAATAAACAAATACTTCAAATAGTTGACAAATCCCTTATTAATCATTATTGAATTAAGTATGTAATTAAGCAGTTTCAATGGTTTAAGAACTTTATCTCATTCAATTCAAAAAATCGAAATTCACAAAAGTAAGCATAAGTGTCTCAATTTTTTCAAACTAAGTGTTATGCCTACCCCCAACTTTAATACTCAACATTGTCCTCAATGTGGAAAGTGAAGCAAAAAAAAGTAGGAAGAAGAAGAATGATGGCCATTTTACAGCATAGCCAACTCTAACCGGCAGGGTACCGAGTCGGTTGTACTATAAATGGCGAGCAAGGTCGTATCCCACAGGGAATCTGGTCAAGTATCAAAGTCGGTATCGTTCCTAGTTTAGGTCAACAAAATTATTGAACATGGTGATTTGTCGGATCACCGGTTCTACAAACTACTTAACAAAACAAAGATTTAAAACTATATAAAAGAGATAGCCGAGATATGATCCAACCAACTACTTTCTAGCCCTAACTCATTTCTGGAAGTGTTTCCGATCTACTTTAATGGTCTTGGCATCGTTGAAGGGTGTCTTCTCCTGTTTCCGAGAATAGACATTATTTCAATAATCTACCCTCCTATGTTAGGTTCAACAGTCTGCTGACCGGATTTAACTTACCTAACACGGTCTACGATCAATGAAACGCTCAACAAGTTGATATAAACCTCACACACGAAACCGAATCTAAACAACTCAGTTGGTTTTACAGGGTGATCCTAGAACCCCGGTTCCCGTACCCTCTCGCAAACTACATATGTAAAGACGGTACGTGTAATACGATTATCAAGTGATCAATTCAAAAATCATGATCAAGCACAAGTTCTAGAACAACAATAAACCAGGAATCTAACAATCAAAACATCAAAAACACCTCAATCAACAAGATAGGGTTCGATTTCAAAGATTTTCACATTACTCGACTATCGGGAAATTAACTACTCATTACACTATACATAGCACAAGAAATCGTCATCAAACTAAACATGCATTAATAACAAAGCAAAAAATCAAGATTGAGAAGATTACCTAAAATCGAGATGAAGAACACCGGAAGAAAAACGAAATCCAAATTGAAATTGCAATAGTCCAGTAGCAAGAGTCTTCGAATTACAACAAATAAAACTAAACTAAGATAAAACTATATACAAATTTAATCTAAGCTAAGAAAAAGAGGGGGAAAAATGCAGAAATGGGGCTGGAGAAGGTGAGGATTCGATCTAATGCAAAGTTGGGGGTATTTATAGTGTTAGTGAAAGCTGAATGCTAGGCGTGCGCCTAGGAAAGTGCATGCGCATGCCTAGGAAACACCTAGAACATCTCAGCTTGCACCCCCTTAGGTAGGCATGCGCCTAGGATTTTCTAGGCATGCGCCTAGCATGCAGAAGGTTGGACTGAAACTTTGGCTATTTTCAACCCCTCAGGCGTGCGCCTAGGGTTTGTCAGGCTCACGCCTGCTGACATATCTTCAGTAAATCGGCCATAACTTTGTGTGTAGACCTCAAAAACATGTGATTCAAAATGCACCGGAAAGCTGATGACATTGTCTACAACTTCATGAAGATGTCCAGCCCAGAAAATGCCTTTAAGGTGGATCAAACTGCAGATCAATGGAAGGTATGGTTGTAGTACCAACGAGTTTTGATCAATTTGAACGTTTAAGCTTCGGGCACACGTTCCAACCCTCGTATCTCACCTTCCGGTCATCTCGAACATCTAATACATGTACAAAAGCACAACAAATACCACACGTAACCCCTACAGGAAACTAGGGTGACCGAGAAAGCATTAAAACACCGAAAAATAACATTCCGGACTTTACGTCCTAGGTCTCGAAATGATAACCAAGGTGTAATAAGCACCAAAATACAACCAAATGTCTCCGGAAACATATAAAATAAGGTATAAACGGGGAATAATCACATAGTAAATGATAGCCAAGTTGACTCTCATCAAAGAACACTTAGCTTTGGATACTATAAGAACTTGGCTAACTGTCTGAAGCGAATCATATCAGTGAACTGGAACCAAAGTTGTCTCATCCCAAGGACTAATCTGTGCTAAGTCAGCTAATACAAACAAATCATCCACAAAGGCCATTAGTACCACGAGACGCAAATAAATAACAAAATAATTATGTCTTGTGGCAGTAAATAGCACAACTAAAAAGAAGAAGTGCAATAAACAATTTAAGCCAAAACATAACAACTTTACTACTTAAACACAATAAAAATTGTTATAAGACTCCAAATAAAAATAAAAAGTCTCAACACTCAAAATAATAACCGAATAATCATGCGAAGTAAAAAAACTCCCGCACATCCCTTGCTCAACAGCCTTAGGAACATGGCGATGAAAAAAACGTTCACGCTTTTATTCCATTATCGAGAAAGAAAACTAACAAAAAAGGTTAAATTAATGGCTATGCCTAACAATTAAATAAATAGTCCCCGGCAACGGCGACAAAAACTTGATCGCGTGTAAGTCGCTTAATACTAGCAAGAGAACTAGGTCAATCGTAGTATAGCAAGGGCGAGTCAAGGTCGATCCTACAGAGACTATTATTTAATTAAGTTAAACACAACCACAATTCATAGGTCAACCGGATAGGGGTGGTCATTGACCAAAATAAAAGAACATTAAATAAAATAGATGCAAATAAACCAATAGTCAATCATATATTGAAAAGGCATTAACCAAACTATTCAGAACTAATCTCCCCTTAATCCTTATCTGATCCATATTTGTAATTAAGCTACGGGTGCAGTCTCCTAACCCTATCTACTTCCACAGTAAGAACAACAGACAATCTATGTGCAGTTAACCTCTTTCGTTGGCTGTATTAACCCACACGCAATAAGTTCTAGAGAGTGCCGGCTCGAGACTGAGAACCGCCCCTGTCAGCTATCGACTATGACGAGCACATTCCTAGAGATCGATTTAGACTATGTCCTAACTGGCACTTCATTAACAGTCATTCATGTTAATTTACGATGACATGCAATTATGCGATCAGGCTAAAAACATGTAAATTAGATCTGTCGATCAGCGTAGCTGACGCCGAACCACAGAATTAGGATTTACTAGGTGTCTCAATTAGTCGATAAAGACCGTCGTCTAATCAAGAAAATGCAACCTATAATTCTACATTTAATATGAACGAATCGAATAATAAAGATTAATTTTCGTTTAATTAATGCATACTTGATTACATGCCAGCATAATCTAGATCTATCTCGAGAAAAATCATGAATATAAGAAAAGAAATAAAACATTGGAATAGAGCTTACCCATAACGAAGAACAGATCCACTCCTCAATTCTCTCTCTCTCTCCGGCGATCATAATTGATCCGCAATGAATATAATCCAAGCACAATTCAATAATGAAAG
Organism: Gentiana straminea; assembly: GCA_036785695.1. Taxonomy (NCBI): domain Eukaryota; kingdom Viridiplantae; phylum Streptophyta; class Magnoliopsida; order Gentianales; family Gentianaceae; genus Gentiana; species Gentiana straminea. Next base: position 13,450,238 of record JAVUPR010000060.1, read on the forward strand.
ACTCGTGATTTATTTACAAGAAAGAAAATACTTTATTCCCAAAAGACTACATTGTCTCTAGTTTATGAATAGATCTTGGAATGAATGATAGAATTCAATTTCGCAGCTGTGAATGGCCTTATATAGGTGTATAAACCGACTTAGGGGTAAACCAATCTGTGGAGGACAAGAAAACTTGTTTCTGGAAGATTCTGGGGCTCGATTAGTCGGAAGTTACTCTCGATTAATCGAGGGTATTTTTGTCCTTTTTCTTCTGTGGACTTAACATGGAATGTTCTGGAATGTTGAAATAGTGTCCTAAACCCAATCAGGTTGGACTGGATCCGACCGGGTCGGATCATTTCTACTATTTCTCTATATTTATACATATATTAAATGGCTTTTCTGTTGTCATATATATGTTCTTTTAAAGAACCAATTATGAATTGTTATGTGATAACGTCCTTAGTATTAAACTGTGATAGAGAAACCATGATAGGCGATTATGGTTGATGAGATCTCTAATCACTTTAACAAGTTTGATACTTAAATGTCTCTAGGCCGATGTACTATTAAACATGACATTGATAGTACAAACAGACTAGAACGTATTAGATGTCTTCTGTCTTTAAGGGCAGGGATAGATCTAGTCTATCGAAGTGTAGAGACACTTGGACTGTACGTGGACGTGTATTAGAGAATGCGTACGTTAGACTGACCCACTTACACGGATATGTGTCACACTATGTGACAGTTGTGTAATTATCCTTAGGACCGGAGTCTACATGGCATCACGGTGTGGATTGTCATGCTTTGACACTATTGAGGTTTCCCCTAGCCATGGGGCGATAATGCGGAAGTGATTGGGTGTGATACTGAAGCATGCAGAGTATACATGTTTGGTCGTCTGGAAATCACGTACCCTATAAGTAGGGTGAATATCCGAAAGGGTCTTCTTATAAGGAATGTCTTACTCTCGTGAATCTTTGCAAAGTGGAAGTACATGAGTTACTTCGAGAGAGCTTGATATCCAGATTATAAGATACGGTCGTTAATGTTTGACACTTGACGTACGACCGTATGGATATTATTACATCGATAGGATTGTAATTTACATGGTAACTGTTTCACATGAAAGGTAGTAGTCATTACTTTTGACTCTTCCGATGATTGGGGGTCACGGTGTGTTGCTAGACGCTATCCTGTGATCGTTAGGCATGAAGGGCATTTTCGTAATTTGCACTTTGTGTCTACGGCCAACATATACGGAAGCCTATCGGGTCACACACATATGAATATCTAGCCGAATTAAAATGTGGTTATAGATGATAACCAAATAAGGAAAGTTTATCTCGTACTATAAAGGTTATAGTGGTAAATTAATATGGTGGTATTTATTTATTATGAATAAATATAATACAAGATATTAATTATGTTGATTAATTAAATATGTATATTGATACATATAAATTCAAAATATATATAAATGATATACATGTATTTTGCAAATTTATTAATCATAGCATTGTATTAATTAAAGAATATCCCGGATGCCAAATATTTTGCAAGAGGGGCGCCACATTCATTGTGTATATGATACACTTGGATTGTGCAATTTAATTAATAAGATTACCTATATTAATATTAGATATTAATGACTATAGATTTGCACACATGTGTAAATTGATTTATGGTAATAAGATAAATATAATCAATATAATATATTGGCAAGATTTTGATTTTATTTAATATGAGATATTATAATAAAATAGATAAATCAATCAATTATATTTTTCTTATTTTATTGGGAAAATGTTTTCTTCTCCGGGCGCCACTTTTGACTATAAATAAGAGGTGGGTGTCAAGCTCTTTTGTACATAACAATTCTAAGAACTAATAATTCTTGTGTAAAATAGAGAGCATCCTATAGAGAGTTGGAGAGAGGGGAAAAAGGCGGTCTAGCAACCGGAGTTTTCCAATAGCAATCCATTATGGGATTCCGCCGACTGTTCGTGTGGACTAGCAGTAGAGGCCGAACACTTGGGCGACACTATGCAGAACTACTCTCTTTAGACGGTCAAAGCGTCGATCTTTTAGATCAAGCAAGGTAACCACCGTCTTAAGCTTATTTGTTTATTGCTTAAACGAAGTCGATCCTGGTTAAAAGGAAATAAATTTTAAATTCTGCTGCGTTCCCGCGTAGATTTCCTAACAGTGGTATAAGAGCGATCTTCGAGCTTAAGCAATAAGCATGTTAATTTGCGTAGTTAATTTTATCGTTCTAATCACGTAATTAAAAGATGAAAGATTTTTTATTCGTAAAAACGATACACGAAAAGAAAAATAAACGAGATCTGGTGGTGATCGGCCGACTGGCGGCGGCGGCAGGGCAGCCTGCTGCCGGTGTCGGTTGACCGGTCAATGCTGGCAGATCTCCTAAATTTTGTTTTGTGTATTTTGTGATTCAATATGGTTAATAGTTGTGATTGGTAATTTCTCTTTTGTTTAGTTGTGTCATGTGGCTAACCAATGGTTCAAATAGTTTGGGCCATTCGGATGCCACATGGCATTAAAATAATATTGGCCTTTCCAAATTTTGATTTGGAATAGGCCTAGGCCCTTTTCAAATATTTGATTTGTAAAAGGCTTAGGCCTAGGCCACTTCCAAAATTTTGATTTCGGAAAGTGGCCAGGCCTAAACCAAAATTATTTGGCCTTTCCAAATATTTGATTTGGAATAGGCCTACGCCCCTTTCAAATATTTGATTTGTAAAAGGCCGAAGCCTAGACCACTTCCAAAATTTTGATTTTGGAAAGTGGCCAGGCCTAAACCAAATTTGGTTTAGGAAGATGCCTTTTGGTTTAGGAAACCAAATGCATCCCTTTTGATTAGGAATCAAAAGCAAAGAAACAAAAGAGACATAATTTTAATTTTAATTTATTTTTGGAATAGTTCTAATTGATTAAAATTAAAATTAAAAATCGGTTTAAAATTAATCGTTAATTTTATTTCGATTAAAATCATTTAATTAATTAAATGTTAATTAGTTAATTGATTGGATAAAATTATTTAATAGATTAAATGTTAATTTATTAATTAAGACGCAAGTAGTTAAATTTTAATTTTATCTTTTTCATAAGATGTTATTGTATGGATTATATATAGTAGATATAATATGATTATATGGACCCCGATTGATCATGGACTCGACCGATAGGATAGATGTGAATGATTTAATTTTTCGTTGGTTTAAAAATTGTCCTAGGCCGTTATGAAGAACGTGACCTAGTTTATTTTCTGCATTTATCCCATTCCCGTTGGCTCCCCCCGTGTGCGGCGGGTGTATTTATTTTATTAGATAGAATTAAATGTAACAAGAATGGAGCAGAAGACGGTGACCAAAGAAAGAAGAATAAAGATCTCATTGGAGAATGACGCATTAAAGATCCTATTGGCGGGCAGCTACCTTAGATTGTGACATGCGGTTTCGTCAGTTTGTATTCGAAACCGCACCTAGGAAAAGTCCATGATCATACCGGTTACTTTACGCATTTATTTATTTTGTGCTTGTATTTATTTTATATGATACGATAGATGCATGACTAGGGACGATCTAGATAAATGTGTATGATGTATATCTATAGAGATAGATATATTTGATGAGACCGTAATTAAAATTAATTAAGTGAATTAATTTACGTAAATACTTCCACAACAAAAATCAATTTGAAATATTGTCTCCCAATATTATAGCGACGGTGAAGAGCCTTTGTTCGGATCCAACTGATCGGCCCTCATCGGGAGTTGACCTACCACGGGTATATCGTCGTTATTGAGATATGATCATATGAGATCTCACGAATATTGGGTTATGAATTGACTAGAGTATTGCGGTGATTGGCCCTCGTCAGGACCGTCTTATTCTAGAGGCAAGGGGTTGACTACCACATAAAGATGTGAATTGTCAAAGAGTTGACTAGTCAACCACCAAGAGTCACATAGAGATGTGATTGGTAAGTGTTACATACCTTTCGAAATATTCCGGTTGATCGGACCTCGTCGGGAATCGGGGTAACCAGATGGGATCTTGGCCACTAAAGAATTTTGAAAGATTCTTGAAAGTCAATTGGGAGTAGTTGACTAGTGGGAGCAAAATCATAAATCAAAAGACCATTTTTGATTTTGTGTGTATAAACAACAACACTGTTTTATCTTTATTTTTATGTTGTAGTTTTAGGAAACTTTATATTTATGTTTTTATTCTCGATTAGTTAAAACCAAATTATGACTGTTACCTTTTGAGAAACGTTCTCAAATATGGTTAAGAAATTTTAATCCTTTTAAAATAAGCAATGACACGAGCAATCCCGTTATAGTAGTTAGAGACAAGGAGACTACATATTTGATGCAGTACTCCGAGGCTTTAATTATTAATGAAAGCTGAAGCTCATGATTGAATCATTTGAAATAAGTTTCAAACGAATTAATCAAATATTGGATACGATCCAAGATGATCATTCAGTCATACGATGACAATTAATTCAAACGTTGGATAAGAATGACCATATCTAATTTTTGAAAGGTTGTTTTCAAAATTATAAGATTTAAGTATCTACTTAATTCTATCATTGCTTAAAGGTTAATTAAATAGTCAATGTTTTGAATACGATTCAAAAGGTTAAATAAACTATTTAATAAACTTTAATTTTCTTTGTGAAAGGAAATTAAAGACATAGCTCTTGTGATCTTTCTTAAGTTTTATGAATACTACACTTAGAAATATTTACAAGTGCTTAAAGGATTTAAAAGGAAGTTAGGGCGTGTGCTTAAATAGAGAACTTATTGAAGTCTCTATTGTAGGCAAGTGAGTTGGGATAAATCTATCTAAGTTCAAAATAGACTTTAAGATATATGATATCTTACGAGTGTGATTAAACTAGAAAGATTAAATGCAGTTATGGAAGGTGAAGCAAACGTTGTGACACTTACCATACTCTGGATCTAGTAAATTGATAAGGGAACTAAATAAATGTTATTATGTTACGGTTCTTATGAAGAACATACTTTCAGTTATTTGTTAGGATTTAATAGACATATTCAATTGTAAAGAATAAATGTTATTACGATAAAGTTGGAAGGTCACTAAATCTAACATACTAGATTGATGTCACTATATAGTTGATATGTGTGGTGAAATCTCAACTAAATATTTGTATGGTTGTTATCCTTGATATTTGTAGTTGTTCTAGATGTCGAATCTCTCGGAAGAGAAACGTATAATCTGTTGGTCCCAGAGAAGGGTGAAACTATAGAGGGGGGGGGGGGGGTGAATGACTATAGTGGAGTTTCAAAAACTTTTCTTATGTTTAAAAGCTTTTGGGCAGCGGATAAGTCCCTTCTTACTATGTTGTTTTCAAATCAGTTTAGACAATCACAGATATAGGTTATGATCTATGCAATTTAAATAAATGCTGTAAAGTAAATTGCAGAAAGTAAATTGACACAAGGCTTATAGTGGTTCATGGTGGTGTAATCCCTTAATCCACTCTTCTCCTGTGATGATTGGAGGAATTCACTATTGTTTTCACAGATACAATAGTATGATTGTCCTTGACTTCCCAAGCTTCAAAATCTACAAGACTATCACTCATTGACTGCAACAACTTCAGTGATTCAGTCTCTTTCACTGCTCCTTGAGATCAAAATCCTTCAGTAGCTTATCACAGACACAACTCCTTCTCAGATTGCTTCTGATTCAGTTGCTTCAGTTTAATGTGAATAAGATTCACAAACTTGCTTGATCAATCTCAGTGCTGAATATAAAATTGTAGTTCTGATGTCTGAGTTGATCTCTAGATAAGTCCTTGTAAGTTCAGAGAGAAGGCTTTTTCAAATTGACAGAGTTTCTACTTCCTTTTTTGTTTTTTTGTTCATAATGTATAATTTTTCTGTCAATGCCTTCTATTTATAGCCTTGAATATCCTTGATTTGAAATTCCGTCCATTGGCTAAATTAATGAGGCAGTGATCCTTGATTTTATTCTTGATTCCCCCTTAATTGTTTTTTTAGTGATCGGATTTTTCCTTCAAATATATATAGCAGAAAGTCCGTCCTTGATTGATCCTCTATTGATTGTGCATTTAATGCATGATCTTCTAAATCTTCATCATATTCCAAAATCTGATTTGGTGAGATTAACTTTGCCGTTCTCAGAGCGGTTGAGTGATTCATCTGACTTCGCCGTTCTAGATCTTCCTTCACCGTTTTGTCTTCACTCAGCTGAAAGTCAGTTTACTGCGCCGATTCACTGTTTTCTTCATTGTTTAAGTATGAGGAGAATCTTGTACTTCACCGATCCTTGATTGGGGTGAGATCGGTGTACACCATATTTGAATATTAAGTTTCAACACTTCAAACATAACTTAGACTTATCCAAGGTCATCACGACTTCCTTGGTTATAAGTCGACCATAATGTCTTCATTACTTCTCCGCCGGTGCTTGATCGGCTTCACTCGCCGAAAGTCCGTTTTTACTTTGCCGTCCTACCAACTAGTACAATACTTGTCCGACTCAACTTATACAACATGTCGACTCTAAGTAAAGACTTATACGAGAGAATTCTAACTTATTTCGAGCTTGCTATAACAGCTAGTATGGCTGTTGGTCCCTGGGAAAGGCTAACACAAATTTAGAGGGGGGGGGGGGTGAATAAACTTGTCACCAAAAACTAATCCTGAGCTGGAAAAGCCCCAGGAACTGAGTTTCTTTGAAACTCAAACTGATCTTCAGTTCAGTTTTGTTCCTGTCCCTTAACTTGTGCGGAGTTCAGTTAGCTCAACTGAATATAAATCAATACTGACTTATATTTAGTCTTGTTAACTGGCAGCGGATAAGTAATAGCCTTTAACACTAGTCAAATTAGTTTCTGTATGAAAACCAAGTAAATATAGCTATAATGAAATAAGTGAATGCATAAAGTAAATAGACAAGAATTATAGAGGTTCCTGGTGGTGTAATCCTGTCAATCCTCTCTTCCCCTGTGATGCGGAGGAAAATTCCACTAGAACTTCTTTGAGACGGCCCGGTTATAAAAAGTTCTAAACTGATAGTCCTTGACTAATCCCTAGCTTCACTATCTAAACACTTGTAGAACATGTAGGATTGGTGTTCTTCAACTGTTTGAACCACTGGTCCTTGAAGGGTAGAATTGCCTCTTCACCAGCTCATCACAAACACAGTCTTCCTGACTACACTCAACTGTCCTTCACACCTTCTTGGTGTTTCACAGTCTAGACCTTTGATAAAATCAAAGTTGAGACTTTGAATCAATAACTATGATTCAACTGTGATTTGAGCTTTTCTTCTGGATGATTAATTTAAGCACGGCTCTGTATTTCTTCAAATGTCAGATCTTGAATCTGCTTGAATATGCTTGAACACTTTGAAGAAATTTCTTGATCTTGCAATTAAGTACTTAGCATGTATTCTTTTGGATTTGGCTTTCCCCCTCAGTTTGATCTTTCTTGACTAGATAGATTCCTTTTAAATTTTCTTGCTTTATTATCATATGCCTGCTCTCTTCTTTTTTTTTTGATGTTGTAGAGGCAGTCTATTTATATTGGTTCATTCAATGTTCATCCTGCTTGTAACGGCTATATTTTCTGACCGTTCTGCTGTGTCAGTACTTCATCCAATGAAATTGCTTTCTTTATAACGTTCGACTGTACGATCAGTTTGTTGGATGGCTGACTCATAAAACTGAGTTTTCTTATCAGTTTTGTGCTGAGTTTTTCTTATGTCAATTTCCTAACTGACTTGGAGCATTAACTGACATTTTACTCTTCTTCAAATATCAGTACTCCAGTTTTCATCTGATTATAATTGACTTAATCAGAGTACACCATGATTCATTAAGAATTCATTGTCCTTATGATTCTTAGGTCTTCAAACAAGATCTATAAAGTCAGTTCAGGTCACCACAATCTTGCCTGAAGTCTAACTTTACAGTCTCGACTTATAATCTTCATAACTGAGTTTGAACCATCAGTTCTTCATTCTTCAATAACTGAGTCTGTGTCCCTCAGTTCTTCAGTCTTCTAGATAAGCCAACCGAGTCTGTTTCCCTCAGCGAACTTATCTTCTTCAATCTTCTGTTGGTGTGCTCGTTGTCAGTTTCTTGTAGAATCTCAGCTAGACTTCATTTCTCAGTTCCAGCCTAGAACTATTACAGTGCTTGTTTGATTAACTTATACAAATATCAGACTCTAATAAATCCTATACATTGATATCTAGACTTCTTTTTGCTTTGCACTATAACAGCTAGTTATGACACTTCATCAATGGGGTTAAGAGCAATTAACAAACTAAGTGATGAATCATCATCAAAACATAAATTTTATTTCCAACAATTTCCCCCTTTCTGATGATGTCAATACCCTCCTTAAAAGCAATGCAAAAAGATAAAAGACAAAATGCAGTAAATAACACAATATTTGATAACTGAGTTACAAAGCTTAAACAAGTAATAAAATACAACATGATAAAAAGAACTGGAAGATAGTTCCTTTTTACTTGGCGGATAGAGAAGGTTGATTATCATAATTTTCCGCAACAGTTCTCATTTCATCATTTGTGGCTGAATGTTCAATTCCATGAATATTTGCCCAAATGTTCCATGATTGAGATAGATTGTTCTTCTTGAAAAATTTGCTTTTGAATAGAACTGCAAATGTAAAGACTGATGTCCTTAGTCTTTCATTGGTGGCTATTCTCAGTAGATTTTGAATAAATTCAGGTTCAGCCTTTTCAATTTTCTCTGAAGCTCTATCTAAAGTGCCATTTGCTTCCCATTTCTTCAGTTTATTCCAATAGTACACGAGTATTTTTTGCATGTGTAGAAATGTTTCAAGAGATTCTTCTTTTGATACTCCTTCTCTCTCTGGTAAGTCCTTGAATAGATTGTAGAGACGAGAATCTAGACCAACTCTTTTGTCAGTTGATTCTGAGTATTTAATAATCAGTTTCATCTCATCATCAGTAAAATCTCCTCTTCCTTTCTTCAGTTCACTCAACTTATCATCAACATTTGTGAGGCTTGTGGCATTTCTGCTGCATGGACTTTTAAGATATCCAAACTTTCCCCCTTATTGACATCATCTTTGTTGATCAGGCTTTTGATGTAAGCATTCAGTGTTTGTTGGGTTTATGCCAATATGGTTTGAGCCACGACTGAGTCCTTAATGCCCTGTTCCATTAAAGACATTCTATCGACTAGATTATTTAGAATACCTTCCCATCTGTCTTGAGTTTCGTTTTTCCTTGTGACATGCTCAGTGGTTGTTTTCTGAATCTCAAGCAGAGTGGTTTGATATTTGTCATTCACAGTGTCCATTTTCTTTTCAAGCTTGGTTCGTTCATCTTGACTGGCTTCTAAGGATTTTAAAACTTTTCCTAATAAGCTTTTGTCATCCTTTTGAATTCTCAGTATCTCATTGTGATAATACCTAATGAGATCAACTTGAGTAGGTACATCTTGTGAATTTCCTCCTTGTTGCTATTTTCCTTTGCTTGTCCCGGCCTCGTTGGTTTAGGTGAGAGAACAACTTGCTTCGCTTTTTCTCTAAATTCGGTCGATTGTCTTTTCTCTTGTTGTTTCTCGCCTTCCTCCAATCTTGATGAATCAACATCTTTTGTGGGTGACAGATGTACTTCGGGTTCATCATCGATTCTTCTCCGTGTATGTACGCAAGGTTCTTGCTATTTCAAGTGTGGATTTATCAGTGGGAGATTGGTAGCCTCCTTCTGCTTCTTTGTCCAGCTGAGTTTCAAATAAACTTTCAGAACTTGAACTTCCACTGCTTTCACCAGAACTACTAGAGTCTTCATCAGTATCTAGTTCTGTTGCAGTTTCCTTTTCTTGTATAGAGGCAAGAATCCCTTTTTGTAGTTCAGGATCTTCCTCAAAGTCATCATCAACATTCTTCTTAGAACTTCCACCGGCTATGGCTTCCTTCCAATGATGATTCTGATCAGCGCATAACCTTGATTTATGAATTCGTCGGTATTGATTATCTCCATTAAACTTGTAATGTTGTAAAGATTGAATACCCATTCCTCAACAATCTCCATTTCTGCACGCTGACTTCTTTGATTTTCTATGGAACTGAACTTCCAAGTTCTATATCTTTGCAGTCAGCTTTCATAAGTTCTGTATGATCAGATGGGGATTTGAATGATGTGAGGGTGTCCTCTGATTCTCGTGTGACCTCATGATCTTCTTCTTGAGTAGGAACGTCAATTTGCATGGGATCATTAGTTTGCATAAGATTGGTTTTGCTGATTTCTCCCTCAACAGTGTTTGGGACAACTGATGTTTCTTTTTCAATATCAGAAACTGAGATTGTAGCCTCAGTTTGCAAAAAAATTTCACCTGCATCTTCTTCAACGGCTTGTCTTTCACTTTGCTCAGGTTCCAATTCAACAACTGGAACTTCTTTCGTTGAGTGTTCAGTGGGTTCAACTTCATGAACTTGTTCATCCAACTGCATGATCTTGGTTGATTCCGCTTCAGCTTCAGCCTCATTTTCTTCAGTTTGAGGAGCTGAAAATTCTTTAGCAGTTTCCTCTTGTTCCAAACTGGGTATAGTTTCTTGGGGAGTAGACTTGGGCTTTGAAAGCAACATAAGTATGTTCAATGTTGTTTCATCAATCAGTCTTTCATCACAATCGTATTCTTCATCATCAGGCTCAGTTCTCAGGGTCTGTTCCCCCTGAGTTACAGCTTCTTTCGGTAAGTCAGTTTCAACAGTCTTTTCTCTGTTGACAACTTCAGTTTCTTTTATTATTTCCATTTCTTGTGAGTGCAAAACTGCTTCTTGAGTTGATGAAACCTCAGTTACCAAAAGCGGAATGGATTCGGTGAGATTATCTTCAGTTTGCATTTAAGTGCCGATCCGTCGGTAACTTCAGTTCTGACTTCTTGAGTTGATGACATTTCTACTGATTTCTCAGTAACTAGATCAGTTGAGCCTTTTTCTGTCTCTTCCAACTCTTTTCTTCGTTTCTTTAAGTCTTCAATTTGTGCCAACACTTCATCTCCAGTTGTAGGTTTCTTTGATTTCCTGCTTTTCTTCTTCTTGGGTTCAGTTCCATATTTCTCAGCTTTCCTCTTTCTTGCTTTTTCTTACTTAATGGCAATCTTTCCGTCAGCAATTGGTGTTTCTTTTCTCTTAGCAACTCCAAAGTGATTGAGTATCCTTTGGACTACCAATGCAAGAGTCTTCTTGTGATAGAATCGTCCTTTCTTTACATCGGTCTTCTTCTTGGGTACATCAATTGACTGTGCTATCAATTTATCAAATAGATATCTTGCCCAATTGAAATCTTTTTCAAACCAAATCACATATAGCGAGATCTAGTTTTGCTCCAGATAGATTGCTGAAGTTTCCTGCATTCCCAATTATGCAATTTGCCAGCATCTTTGAAAGAAAATTAAATTCTGGCTTGAGCAAGCTTGTGCTCCCTGTTTGTAAGATAGCAGATTCTCCAATAATTTCTATATCTTTCCAGAACTTCTCTTTCTGTTCCTTAGTCAATTTAATGGCTGCTGTTCCTCCGGATTTGTCAAACCCAAAGATTTCTGCAATTAAATCTTTAGTGACTCTGATTTCCTTATCACTGACAGTGGTGATATAGGTTTGAGTGTCTTCTCCTTCAACAGTAGTTCTACCAAATTGATAGAAGTCTCCGATGCTTTCTAAACAGACACTTTTTAGACCGATGTTGAAGACAGCTTCCAATCCCTTAATTTTCCGGATTTTTGTTGCAATAGAATTGACTAGTGTTTGATCAACATACTTTGCAATATATTGATCAAGAGAAACGATCATTCTAGGTTCAACAAGAGTGAAGGTCATTTTTCTGGATTAGATTGAAAATTTGAAAATTTGAAATGCAGAGAGAAAATTCAGAATTCAAGCGTGAAGAATTTATAAAAGAAAATTCTAGGTATTTATAATTTGGAGTGTGAGGGTAGTTAAGAATTGAGTGGGAATTAAAACGTCTTGTCATAAATGTTTTGAGATTGCGAAAAAGTGGGTGAGTGGAAATTATGAACGGTTTAGATTGAGAAGGACCACGTCTTTTCCCGATAACCGTAGCTAGATAAAAGTGAATAAAGAAGGTACGGTGTATCAACTTGTTGTATACGCTCGCTTTGTCCTTATTTGAATTCAAAAACTCGGTTGTGAATACAACTCGTTTTGTGAATTGCATTTCTCGATTCTCGCCTAGTGGAATCTTTCCGCAAAACAAAGTGAGAAATTTTTGGTACCCATATCTTTTTGGGTCCTAACCGATTAGCTCTTGATGGTACAACTTTATTTTTAACTTTATACCTCTCTTGACATTTTGATTGAGTGAAGTCAGTTTTCACAAACTTTTCCTGTTTTGTCATGACAGTTTTGAATTTGCTCAATTTGTGAAACTGATGTGATGGTCTATTCCAATCTTCATCAGTGGGAAATAATTTCCTTTCCCTCTGAGTCTATTATTCCATGAATGATCTTCATTCTTAGATGGATATGACTTGAAGATTTTTCTTGCTGATTTTGGATCATTTTTACTGTTTTCAGCCTTCTGAGTCTTTCTGTAAAATCTGTTGGCTTGGTGAATTTTACCAGCTAATTTTTCAGTTTTATCAGTTTGTGCATTTGGCTGTGCTGAGTATCTATCAGTTCTAATAACTTTATCAGTTTTCTGAGTTTTTGATTGTTGAGTGGTCACAAATTTTATTGCAACTGATCTTGGTCTAAACTTAGAATTGTACTGATTATCAAACCCTAAACCAGATCTATCTCCAAATGGTTTTCCTGGTTTGAATTGAACTTTGGAAGTTGGATCAACTGATGATTCACTGATGTCAATAACTTTTGTTGGTTCATCAGTTGGTCGAATTACCTTGGTTCCATTATTAGTTTTGATTAGATCGATTTTAGCATTTAATCTCGAAATTTCAGTTTTCAATAACTTTTTCTCCTTTTTGACATTCTCATAATTCTTTTGAATAGTCTCTAATTGCTTTATGAGTATGTCCAAGGTTTCATTGAAATCTTCATTTCCTTGATTGTTCGGGACAAAGTGTGAGATTTGGATGTAGATGCACTTACCTCCCGATGCTTGATAGGTAGACCTTTCGTTGAGGAATCATTACCGATTAGAACTTGTTTTCCTTTATCAACAGCATTCGCCTGTGTAGCTCCTAGCAGTATGATTTCTTCATCACTTTCTCCTCCATGGATTGTAGGTACAGTCTCATCAATATTTGTGGCTTTTACACTGGATGGATCTCTGGTTAGCTTTTCTTTTATAGAATCAGCTACTCGCAGTAACTCTCTTTCAGTTTCTTCTGAAAGATCGCTTAAGGATGGAAATATTCCGAATTCATCATCTACATTCACATTGAATTCAAAGTTTTCATCATAACTAAATTGAGGTTCTGGATTTGTGTGAGAGCTTGTAGTACCGAATCTTTCGAATACTTGATCCTGAAAATCATAGACAACATTCTGCAAATAGTCAGTTAGGGGGTTATTTAGCCAATTTCTAAATTTAGATGTATCCATTAAAAATGCTTTTTAAGACAGATACAGTAAGAGGTTTTCAACAACTGGTTGCTCCTGATAAAATAACTGATGGACAGTTACTCAAGCAAGCAAATAGATACTGGATCACCTTCAAAAGAAGATTTGCTCCGATACCAATTGTTGGTCTCTGGGAAAGGCTAACACAAGTTTAGAGGGGGGGGGGGGGTGAATAAACTTGTCACCAAAAACTAATCCTGAGCTGGAAAAGCCCCAGGAACTGAGTTTCTTTGAAACTCAAACTGATCTTCCGTTCAGCTTTGCTCCTGTCCCTTAACTTGTGCGGAGTTCAGTTAGCTCAACCGAATATAAATCAATACCGACTTATATTTAGTCTTGTTAAGCGCGGCCGGATAAGTAATAGCCTTTAACACTAGTTAAATTAGTTTTCGTATGAAAACCAAGTAAATATAGCTATAATGAAATAAGTGAATGCATAAAGTAAATAGACAAGAATTATAGAGGTTCCAGGTGGTGTAATCCTGTCAATCCTCTTTTCCCCTGTGATGCGGAGGAAAATTCCACTAGAACTTCTTTGAGATGGCCCGGTTACAAAAAGTTCTAAACTGATAGTCCTTGACTAATCCCTAGCTTCACTATCTAAACACTTGTAGAACGGTAGGATTGTCGTTCTTCAACTGTTTGAACCACCGGTCCTTGAAGGGTAGAATTGCCTCTTCATCAGCTCATCACAAACACAGTCTTCCTGACTGCACTCAACTGTCCTTCACACCTTCTTGGTGTTTCACAGTCTAAACCTTTGATAAAATCAAAGTTGAGACTTTGAATCAATAACTATGATTCAACTGTGATTTGAGCTTTTCTTCTGGATGATTAATTTAAGCACGGCTCTGTATTTCTTCAAATGTCAGATCTTGAATCTGCTTGAACACTTTGAAGAAATTTCTTGATCTTGCAATTAAGTACTTAGCAGGTATTCTTTTGGATTTGGCTTTCCCCCTCAGTTTGATCTTTCTTGACTAGATAGATTCCTTTTAAATTTTCTTGCTTTATTATCATATGCCTGCTCTCTTCTCTTTTTTTTGATGTTGTAGAGGCAGTCTACTTATATTGGTTCATTCAATGTTCATCCTGCTTGTAACGGCTATATTTTCTGACCGTTCTGCTGTGTCAGTACTTCATCCAATGAAATTGCTTTCTTTATAACGTTCGACTGTACGATCATTTTGTTGGATGGCTGACTCATAAAACTGAGTTTCCTTATCGCCTTTTGTCTTTGAGTTTTTCTTATGTCAGTTTCCTAACTGACTTGGAGCATTAACTGACATTTTACTCTTCTTCAAATATCAGTACTCCAGTTTTCATCTGATTATAATTGACTTAATCAGAGTACACCATGATTCATTAAGAATTCATTGTCCTTATGATTCTTAGGTCTTCAAACAAGATCTATAAAGTCAGTTCAGGTCACCACAATCTTGCCTGGAGTCTAACTTTACAGACTCGACTTATAATCTTCATAACTGAGTTTGAACCCTCAGTTCTTCATTCTTCAATAACTGAGTCTGTGTCCCACATTTCTTCAGTCTTCTAGATAAGCCAACTGAGTCTGTTTCCCTCAGCGAACTTATCTTCTTCAATCTTCTGTTGGTGTGCTCTGTTGTCAGTTTCTTGTAGAATCTCAGCTAGATTAAATCTCAGTTTCTTCAATTCTCAGTTCCAGCCTAGAACTATTACAGTGCTTGTCTGATTAACTTATACAAATATCAGACTCTAATAAATCCTATACATTGATATCTAGACTTCTTTTTCCTTTGCACTATAACAACTAGTTATGACACTTCATCAATGGGGTTAAGAGCAATTAACAAACTACGTGATGAATCATCATCAAAACATAAATTTTATTTCCAACAATGGCCATCATCAAAACATAATAAAATGTTCCTAACAATTTCCCCCTTTTTGATGATGCCAAAACCCTCATAAGCCTGAACATAAGTGATCCAACCCTTTTCATAATAAATAACAGAACAAAACTCAGCAATTTTATTCATCCATTCCAGGGCAATAAGTTCAAAAACTTTATTTAAATGTTACAAACTACATTTTGCTTAATTCAGCTTTTTACCTCTTGAACTTTGTAGTCTGAACCTCTTCAATGTCTTTCTAATCAGTTTCTGGAAACTTCCACTTCCAGTATGCCATAGCAGTGTATTCAGATACCCCCTTGAATACTTTCTTTGCAAAGAGTCTGTTGAAATCTGGCATAGTCTCATTTGCCCTAGGTTTTCCAAAGTGCTTCTCAAGTCTCTCCCTAGCTTCAGCAATGTGTGAGTCAGCAAACTTAAGACTTTTGTAGAGACTCCACTGGTCTTGTTTGTTCATCCTTCCCATAGGATTGAATAATTTTGCCATGTAGTTGAAGTCTTCTTGTTGTTCAGTTGACAAGTCTTCTGGTCCTTTTGCAGACAGTGGTATGGCTGAGCTTGGTCTGTTGTTGGTTTGTTTGAGAAGTGCAAACTCTCTTTTGACTTCATTGTAGAGTTTGGCCATATCAGTTGTCATCCTTTCATCCTGATAGCTTAGCCAATCAGCCCATGCTTCATCTTGTGAGGAATGAGGATAAAGTCCTTCCTGTACTCTGAAAAATTCTCTTACATGGTCCAGTACATCTGCTTCATATTCAGCTTTGCTTTGGTGACCAGTGAAAGTTATGTGTTCCCCAGAGTGTATCTGGAGCTGCTACTGCCTCTGCTGGCGTTTCCTCTGGTGCTAAGTCTGTGTTGACTTGCTGATCCTCTTTGTTGGCTGGATCCATGCCTTTGCTGTCTGCCGGATCTGTCTCTATCATCATCTCTTCTTTGCATAGGAAGAGGAAATCCAGTGCAGGGTTCACTTGGG
The DNA here is from genome assembly GCA_036785695.1 of Gentiana straminea. NCBI lineage: Eukaryota > Viridiplantae > Streptophyta > Magnoliopsida > Gentianales > Gentianaceae > Gentiana > Gentiana straminea. Next base: position 13,466,724 of record JAVUPR010000060.1, read on the forward strand.
GCCTTTTCTCTTTCTTCTCTGGCCCTCTTTTGTTGTTCTTCTGCCTCATTCCTGATTATTATTTCTCTGTCCCTTGCTCTCAGTTGTTCTTCAGTGAAGTTTGGGGGTCTAATAGTTGATCCTTCAGTTTTCTGAAAAATTCTCTTACATGGTCCAGTACATCTGCTTCATATTCAGCTTTGCTTTGGTGACCAGTGAAAGTTCTGTGTTCCCCAGTGTATCTGGAGCTGCTACTGCCTTTGCTGGTGTTTCCTCTGGTGCTAAGTCTATGTTGACTTGCTGATCCTCTTTGCTGGCTGGATCCAGGCCTTTGTTGTCTGCCGGATCTGTCTCTATAATCATCTCTTCTTTGCATAGGAAGAGGAAATCCAGTGCAGGGTTCACTTGGGGCCTTTTCTCTTTCTTCTCTGGCCCTCCTTTGTTGTTCTTATGCCTCATTCCTGATTCTTATTTCTCTGTCCTTTGCTCTCAGTTGTTCTTCAGTGAAGTTTGGGGGTCTAATAGTTGATCCTTCAGGCTTATCCTGATTTTCCCCCTTTTTGGCAGCATAATCCCTTTGCTGGAGTAAGATGCTATTTGTGGCCTCTGCCGTTCCAATCGAGAGTCAAGTTTTGATTCAATAGATGTGAATCGTTGTGATGATCATTCGGTTTCTCGGTGACACTACGAAATCTAGTGCCAAAGGCCAATACCATGGATTCATTTTCTTGGGAAATGTGTTGCCTGAGTCCTGCAAGATTGTTAGTGATATTGATGTTGAGTTGTCTCATTAAATTTCCCTATTGTTGAACAAAAATATTTTGTGCATCGATGTATTCTGCAATGGCCTGGAACTTGTGCTCAATGGAGGAGCTTTTATCATTGAATGCTGAAGTCATGGATCTGAGATACATGGCTTGCTGCTCCAATTCTTCAGCCAGCAGATCTGCCGTTTTTTTCAAAAGTTTCATTTGTAATGCCAGTGGCCAGCTGAGAGAGTTTGTGCCTTATGTCAGCTGGTTCTGGGTCTGTTTGTTGTCACTTGTCTTGTTGCTGAGTCACATCTACATTGACGTCTAAATCTTCAAGTATTTGGGTAGATGTGTATGCTGGTGTGGCTTGAGCTGATGTTCCCCCTTTCTCTGTGTTGGGGATTGCCTTGACTGGAGTGGCAGCAGCTGAACCAGTGTCCCCTATGTTTGGGTCGCCGGTTTGAATGTCAACAGACAGTGGTTGAGTGGCTGTCTTTGCTGGAGTTGTTGACTTGTTGGATGCTTGTGACTTAAAAAATGTACGGAGAAGAGTGGTTTCATCAATTGCATCTGGTGTAAGAGTATCCTCTTCTCTGTCTTTATCAAGATCATCATCATGATGATCATTATCATCATTGTCATCATGATCATCTCCATCATCTTGATCATGATCATCTCCACCATCTTCTGAATCATCACTCTGTCTGTCAGAGGTCTGGGGCAGTTTTGCCTTTGCTGCATCAACCAAGTCCCATAGAGGGGATTCATCAAGGACACCAACCAGAGTTGTGATTCCCAGAAAATCAAATAGCCATGCCTCTTCTGCAAGCATGCGGACAGAGTCTTGAAGTTGTTGTCGGGAATCACCTTCCTTCCACTCAAGATATTCTGCAATTCGATCATCTATATCGTTTGCAGACAATTGTGCAACTTCTTCTGGAGATTCCTCATCATCTCCAGTGTCTTCCTTATTAGGATGTTGTTCATCCTCACTGACATTGTCTTCTTCTTGTTGTTCTGCCTCAGCGTCAGAATCCTCTTCTTCTTCTTCTTCATCAATTAATTTTCCAAAGTCTATCTTGTCCAGATTTCGCTGAACTTTTTGCTTCTTTCTTTGATTGGTAGTGTGTTGTGTGGATTTCTTTCTCTTCCATTCTCCTGCCTGATTTTGTTGTTTAACATAGGTAAACATGACTTTGGATTCATGCAGTTTGTGGAGTTGTACAGTAGGGACTTTGAGACATTGCAACAGATAGTGTAACTGAATCCCATATGACTTTTTCACCCAGAATTGTCCTTTCTTTGTCTTTCCTTCTTTTGTCCCCTTTTTGCCTGCTTTTATTTCACCTTGGATTTGTTCTTTGATTCTCAAAAAAAGTATTTTGCCCAATTGAATTCCGGATTGTTGTAGATGATTCCCATCACCGCATTCGATTTTCGTCATTGCATTATTTGCTCCCAATTTTCCTTCAATAGTCTTGCCAATTAGGGCACTGAACTCATTGAACGGTTTCGTTAAAGCAGATCTAAGACAATTGACTTTTGTAGATCCTGGGTTTGCCGTTTTGGCAATGGTTGCCCAGAAATCATCCAAGTCTTGTGGTACCAATGTCACTTTTGCTTGACCTTTATTGGAAAGTTTAAGATGTTTTCGAATTACCTTTTCTGTAATCACCACTTCTTTTCCATTGAAAGATGCAACAATCTTGTCTTCTTTGAACTCGTCAACTTCTTCAGAAATGAGCCTAGAGACGTATTTTGCAGATTTCCAGAAGGAGATGAGATTTCATAGCAAACGTCGGTTATGGGAGGATTGAGAAAGATTGATAATTTTAGGTTTTTGCATCCTGCTGCCAATCGTTTGGCGTCCTCGTCATTTCCACACAGTTTCAAGTAATGTTCTTCTTGAAAGAATGATCCAGTGGCTATCGATTTTTCATACCCAGCCTGGGTGTTTGAGGAGGATGAAGCCATTGTTGAAGGTTAAAAGATATTTGAAAGTGAACTTCGAATTTGCAATGGAGATTATGAATTGCAAGGAAGTGTAAAGATTTCTGAAAAGCTCTAAGTGTTGTTTATATAGGATGATTTGGGTAGTGTGAACGTGGTTTGAATGTGGAAGGATTTTATGACATAATGGCGTGATTTTGTGTATGTAAATCGTGATATTCGAGTGTAATGGGGGAGTGGATTGAGGTAAGTAATGATAGAGCCTGGGAATCGAGGCGTTTATAATTCGAAAAATAATATGGTGACCTCCATGATCATAAGTTGATCTCCACGTGTGTAATCTTCCATAGAATAATCCTGCATAATTTCCTTATTCTCCACGTGTAATAAAAATTGATTTTGTTCACACTTTAATTTGTCCAAGTCTTTATTTCGGTGGAGTGCCTTGGCTGGTCACTTAGCCGATGTAGTGAATTCTTCACTGAGCTGCTCCATTTAACCGTTCCTAACAATCAGTTAAGTTGACTTCGCTGAATTCCAGTGCCTTACTTGCTACATCTCCTGTAATGGCAAAGGGTTAAACAGCTGATAAAGTCACTTAGCCGATTACTCCAGTTAGCTGCTCTTTGGTACTTAGTCAATTTCAATCATTCCTAACTCAGTTCTTAACATGCTAAATCTTTCATAACTGAGTGGTTTAGTGAAAATGTCAGCCAATTGATCTTCAGTGGGTATGTATTTTAGAATGACATCTCCCTTTTCAACATGATCTTTAATAAAATGATGTCTCACATCAATGTGCTTTGTTCTTGAATGCAACACTGGATTTTCAGTAATAGATATTGCACTTGTGTTATCGCACATAATTGGAATTGTTTTCTCCTCCACTCCATAATCCCTTAGCTGTTGTCTAATCCAAAGCACTTGTGCACAGCAACTGCCTGCTGCTATATATTCTGCTTCAGCTGTTGATGTAGATATGGAGTTTTGCTTTTTACTCAACCAAGAGACTAGTCTGGTGCCTAGCATTTGACATGTTCCAGAGGTGCTTTTTCTATCTATTTTGCATCCAGCATAGTCAGAATCTGAATATGATATCAACTTAAATCCTCCATCTTTTGGATACCAAATTCCAACATTAACAGTATTTTTCAAGTATTTGATTATTCTTTTGGCTGCTAGAAGATGTGATTCTTTTGGTTGAGCTTGAAATCTTGCACATACTCCTACTGCAAATGCTATGTCAGGCCTACTTGCAGTTAAGTATAGTAGGGATCCAATGATTCCTCTATACATTTTCTGATCAACAACCTTTCCAGTTTCATCTTTCCCAAGAATGACTCTTGCACACATTGGTGTATCTGCTGTGCCACTTGTGTCCAACCCATACTTGTGTATCAAGTCTTTTGTATACTTGGCTTGATTAATGAAAATTCCATATTTCATTTGTTTTACTTGAAGGCCAAGAAAATAATTCAGTTCTCCCATCATGCTCATCTGAAATTTGCTCTTCATCAGATTTTCAAATTTCTCACATAGCTTTTAATCCTCAGATCCAAAGATGATATCATCAACATAGATTTGTACTGTCAATGTGCTTGTTCCTTCCTCTAGTTTGAATAGAGTCTTATCTATAGTTCCCTTGTTGAATCCATTCTTGATCAGAAATTGTGATAGTGTTTCATACCACGCTCTAGGTGACTGTTTGAGTCCATAGAGAGCTTTCTTGAGTTTGTATACTTTGTCTTCCTTTCCTTTGAGTTGGAAACTAGGAGGTTGTTCCACATAAACTTCTTCTTCCAAAAGTCCATTTAGAAATGCACTCTTGACATCCGTTTGATAGACTTTGAAGTGTTTGTATGCAGCAAAAGCTAGAAAAAGTCTGATTGCCTCCAATCTTGCTACTGGTGCAAATGTTTCATCATAATCTATTCCTTCTGCTTGAGAATAGCCTTTTGCAACTAGCCTTGCTTTGTTTCTGACAACTGTTCCTTGCTCATCCATTTTGTTTCTGAATACCCATTTTGTACCTATAATGTTGGCCATATCTGGTCTGTCAACAAGTTCCCAGTCTTCATTTCTTTCAAATTCATTTAGTTCTTCTTGCATGGCTGTGATCCAATCTGCATCTTGGATTGCATCATCTATGGTCTTGGGTTCCACTTGTGATAGAAAACATGTTAGCATGTGCTCCAGTTGTCTTCTGGTTCTAACTCCTGTGTGAATATTGATGACGGTCAAAATATACCCGTAAAAGTCATCAACATTATCCTTAAATCGGGCCTAATAATATATATTTTATATTAAATAATAAGGTTATATTTACTATTTTAGGTTATGTGATTTATAAAATATAATTTGGTATTTATCCATTTTTTATTATTTAAATATGATTTATTTCGGGATAATTATTTATTTTGTAGATTGAGATAATTTTTGGAGGATAATTATAAATGGAAGAATTAAAGCGCAAGATAAATCCAAGCAAATACGGATGCATTGAAGATAAAGATCGGATAAGCACGGAAAAGAGGAGTAAGGCAAGACAAAAGCCAGCAAGCCAATCCCAAGGAGTTGGCGCCGACATAGGGGATGCATGCAAGAAGGGGGGCGCATTTTCTTGCCCCTATCCAAAGATCGGCCGGGAATTATCCTAATGTGTTTTCAAACTCCTTTTGAATTTAGGAAAACTATTTCAGATTGATTTAGGTTTATCCTATGTAAATTTCTCCCCTATAAATTTGTACATACACACGCCATTATGCACACACCACAATACACACAATTCATAAAAAAATCTTCAGTTTTACTTGGAGCAGTTTTTTACAAGTTCTTCAATTATGTAAGTTCTTGTATTTATTTTCTCTTAGTTTCTCTTAATTAATTTTCCCCAATTATTATTTATCGTTTGAGATCATTATTTCTTAGTTAAATGATGTAGATCTAGGATTACGACGTGAGGCGGTGGGGATTCCTCGTCTATAAGGATCCACACGCCTACGTCTTTGTTTTGTGATCTATGTATGATTTTATTTTGATTAATAATCGTGTTTCTAGTTGGTATATATAATTACTTTATGAGCTTCTATTTTATCCGATAAGTATAGAGAAACGCTAAGATTTAGTTTTTCGCCGAGTCAGTCTAGCCACGTCTTTATGGTGTGATTGTCCAGTTAGAATTTCTTATCTTAGTAGGTATGGCTATGGCTACGTTGCTCGTCTGTTTTAATTAAAACGTGTAGTGAGGAAATACAATATAGTACTCCTAGGTCGGCTCATGAATTGATCTTTCGGGACTTTCAGCGAGATCTAGATCTGTGTTATATTAGGGAATTGCGCACACCTGATTATACGTAAATCGTAGATTAACATGATACCTAAAAAGTTAGTGTTAATGGGACGGAGACTGATGCGATCGCTTAGGAAGTATGCCTAATCACAGGAATGTTGCCTAGGTGAGGAATACGGTTAATATCGGCATCCTTAGTTTTGTAAGCATGCGAGTCATATGAGATGGAGGCCGAAAAAGCGAAGTCACGTGATGTAGCATAGTGATCTGGATGGCCTACCCGGAGCTAGATCTAGTTTAGGGGATGACTCCCGTAGCCAATATAAGAGAGATACGAATCGGATTAATAGTTGTCGAGTCTAGTTTAATTATATATAGTCTCTAGATCCAGACGATAATGTAATAATTGGGGAGATTAATTATGTTGTATCTATTTGAGTTGTGTTGAATCGTGTCAATTTATCTTTTCTTGTTCCTTGTTGGTCATAGACCGTTTTATGTGCTTGCCATGTTTAACTAATTATTTATAGAATGACCCACAATTTGGTTCCCTGTGGGATCGACCTTGATTCGCTATAGCTATACTACGATGGACCTAGTCCTCTTGCTAGTATTGGTTTTGGTGGTCAAATATTTTAATTTCACTTGATCTACGTCATCAAGTTTTTGGCGCCGTTGCCGGGGAACCAACGGTCAATTATATAAATAATTATTAGTCATGTCAAGTTTTATGTTTTGAAGTTTGTTTTTACGTTTTCAGAGTCATTCTGGCTAGCTGATCGTCCTCGAGAAAAAAAAAGTAAATGACGTGGGTTTCACACCCATGGTGTGATTTTTATCACACCATGTGATTCTCATGTCCTCCAGTTTTTTTTTTGTTCTTTTGGTCATTTTTGTGTCTGTTATTTCTCGTTTGTAGTCTATAGGACTGGCGGCAGCATGGATAAGCATGCTGACCGTTAGGTTACTAACATTTGTATGTTCTTGTCCTCAGCAAGCCAAGTAAATTAATTATTCCACCGGATATTGTTCGAAAAAATGTCGACCAATCAATCTTCTGCAGCAAAGAGTGAAGTCAAAGTCACACGTAAAACCACGCCAGTACGGCCGGATAGGCGAACGTTGATAGAAGAACGAAAAAGAAAGAGACAAGAGGAAGTGAAGGCAAAGAAATTCGATCTTTTTGAAGGTATACATGCTAGCATTCCGATTGTTATTTCCGATTCCGATTCTAGCTCAAGTTCGGAGTCTGACTCCGATTACCTACCATCCTTTCCCTCACCTCTCGAGTACCCGAGCTCTGATTCTGATCCTGAGTCTGAGTTCAACAATAAACCCATAGTACCCTGCCATCATAAGGCAGAGGACTTATAGGATCAAGCCCGTTTACTTCCAAAACTAGGAGATCCTGGAGCCTTTATCGTTGACGTAGTCTTAGATGGGAAGAGAGTTGGTTTAGCATTAATTGATTCCGGGTCGAGTCTCAATATAGTTCCACATAGCGTTTGCGAGAGGATTGGAGCATACACGGTAATGAACAACACGATGGACATTCGCTTTGGTGATGGTCTTCGTACCGTGCGTACTGGAGCCTTAAACTTCATGACTATAGGAATTGGAAGGCTTCACTTTTTGGTTGACATAGTCGTGATGGACGTCGATGAGGATCTCAACTAATACTGGGCCGATCGTTTATGGCGACCTCGAAGGCAAAAGTAGACATGGAGAAATTTGAGCTCACACTGTTCGATGCTAAGGGCTCAGAATTTCATACCATTCTTAGACCCCGATTCCTGCTTCCGCCGAGTATTTCAGTTGTAACGGTTCATGGTGCGGGTGAGACTTCTCTAATTCTTAGCCAAGAAGATACAGATAGGGTTGACGCTGCCCCGAGAAATGGCGAATCAGAATTCCTGTGTATCTTACAAAAGGATAAGGATGCTCAATCCCAGCGTATAGAACATGCAGACACTTCAATGCTTTTAGTAGACGAGGCAGAAGCCGTGTTTGGACTCGCTGAGGATCGGGAAAGCTTACAATTAAAAGATAGACGGAGAAGGGTGAAAAAGCGAACTCATAGAGTTCGATCTCGAAGATCGCTAGTTTCAGAAGCAGAAGCTGAGGTTGGAGCCTGTTTAGATAGTAAGGACGACTGCATTTTCTTAGGACTTGCCCCCAAGGGAAAAGCGCGAATCCTCAAAGACGGAAGGCAGATCTCAGTAAAGGCCGACCGGGTGAAGATTTGGAAGGCTAAGGACAATAATTCAGAGGAATAATAATATTTGGAAAGTCGAGCTGAAGACTATAAATTCAGAACTACTTCTATCTCTTACGTATTTGTAGTATTTTTTCGGATTTTTTAGGTTTTTCTTTTCTTTTAGTCCAATAAAAGTAGCGTTAAAACAGTTGAGGTTTTTTAATTTTTGCCATGTTCCGATGACCATTGGGTTAAGGATGTGCAAAAGTTTTTTTTACTCGACTTGTTATAACGTGAAGTGAAGTTTCATAGGCATGTCCTACATCGAGTCTGTTATTTGTTTTCCAAATCGCAAAAGTTGTACTGAGAACCGAGTTGGGATTAATCTATTATTTCAAAAATGATTATTCTTTTTATGAGCTGACGCTATAACAAATTTCGAGCTGTGTTGAAGACTTATTTTGCAGCAATGGAACTTCGTGTTCGATCTCCGGTTTGCTTATATTTCTCGACGTGCTTGGACTACTCCGATATTCTGCTTCTTACTCGAGAACCGTTTCTAGAGCTAAGTCTTTTTCTTAAATTATCATTTTTTCTTTGTCATTAGGGACAATGACATGTTTAAGTGGGGGGTAGGAGACTTAGCTATGATGTGCTACAATTAAAAATTAAAAGAAACGGTATAATAGAAATTTTTTGAATAAATAAAAAATTTGAATAAAAGCCATATTATTTAGCTCGTACCCTTAGAATTGTGAGTTCCTAGCTAAGAATTGATAGGAAAGGAACCAAGTTACATGACTACGTGATCATTTTATACTTATGTGAATGTAAATTTAAGGATATTCATGCCATTTGTTGCAAGTAGTTATTTATTATTCGATACTCAATCTGTGAATCGAGTTTTACCGTGCAAATTGTAATAACTAAAGAAATTATGTGTACATTGCATAGATGATTGGTTATGTGGACTTAGTGTCTGTATTTATCTGCTGATGTATTCCTATCTTCTAGCCATTTAAGTGGAGTAATAAGCTTGAGATTTATCTGTGTTTTAACAAAATGTTGAACACTGGGCTTGTAGTAACATTACCAAAGTAGCCTCGCGCTTGTGGTAATATTCATGCTATTGACCAATCCGTGAAAGGGGATTCTTGCAATGCATAATTTACTTTTAAAGCAAGTTTCTTTCTTGAGATGTGTTAATGCTTGAAAATATGAAAATGAAAAAAATTCTACTTTTAAGAGGCTTCGAGTATATTTTTCTCGGTCTCCAAGTCCAAAAACCTCTTAGATAACGCTCTTGCTTATTGCACCATGTCTTTACCCATGCGAGGCTTAAGAAGTCGGAATGCTGATGTTGGTAGGTTGAGATTGCGAAGTTAGCATAAACTCTAATCTTGCCACGAATATATAAAACCGAATGCATATGCACACATCACTTCGGTTCATAGAGAGTAGGGGATAATGAATACCTTATGAGCATGATTGGTATGAGATGACTCGAGTTTCTTGCGTAAGTATGATTTGACCATGGAAAATGTTTTCGTGGGGAATGACTTATTGATGCTTTGTTCGGGACGATCAAAGTCTAAGTGGGGGGTAGTTGATGATGGTCAAAATATACCCGTAAAAGTCATCAACATTATCCTTAAATCGGGCCTAATAATATATATTTTATGTTAAATCATATGGTTATATTTATTATTTAAGGTTATGTGATTTATAAAATATAATTTTGTATTTATCCATTTTTTATTATTTAAATATGATTTATTTCGGGATAATTATTTATTTTGTAGATTGAGATAATTTTTGGAGGATAATTATAAATGGAAGAATTAAACTGCAAGATAAATCCAAGCAAATACGGATGCATTGAAGATAAAGATCGGATAAGCACGGAAAAGAGGAGTAAGGCAAGACAAAAGCCGGCAAGCCAATCCCAAGGAGTTGGCGCCGACATAGGGGACGCATGCAAGAAGGGGGCGCATTTTCTTGCCCCTATCCAAAGATCGGCCGGGAATTATCCTAATGTGTTTTCAAACTCCTTTTGAATTTAGGAAAACTATTTCAGATTGGTTTAGGTTTATCCTTTGTAAATTTCTCCCCTATATATTTGTACATACACACGCCATTATGCACACACCACAATACACAAAATTCATAATAAAATCTTCAGTTTTACTTGAAGCAGTTTTTTACAAGTTCTTCAATTATGTAAGTTCTTGTATTTATTTTCTCTTAGTTTCTCCTAATTAATTTTCCCCAATTATTATTTATCGTTTGAGATCATTATTTCTTAGTTAAATGATGTAGATCTAGGATTACGACGTGAGGCGGTGGGGATTCCTCGTCTATAAGGATCCACACGCCTACGTCTATGTTTAGTGATCTATGTATGATTTTATTTTGATTAATAATCGTGTTTCTAGTGGGTATATATAATTACTTTATGAGCTTCTATTTTATCCGATAAGTCTAGAAACGCTAAGATTTAGTTTTTCGCCGAGTCAGTCTAGCCACGTCTTTATGGTGTGATTGTCCATTTAGAATTTCTTATCTTAGTAGGTATGGCTACGGCTACGTTGCTCGTCTGTTTTAATTAAAACGTGTAGTGAGGAAATACCAATATAGTACTCCCAGGTCGGCTCATGAATTGATCTTTCGGGACTTTCGGCGAGATCTAGATCGTGTTATATTAGGGAATTGCGCGCACTCGATTATACGTAAATCGTAGATTAACATGATACCTAAAAAGTTAGTGTTAATGGGACGGAGAGCGATGCGATCGCTTAGGAAGTACGCCTAATCACAGGAATGTTGCCTAGGTGAGGAATACGGTTAATATCGGCATCCTTAGTTTTTTAAGCATGCGAGTCATATGAGATGGAGGCCGAAAAAACGAAGTCACGTGATGTAGCATAGTGATCTGGATGGCCTACCCGGAGCTAGATCTAGTTTAGGGGATGACTCCCGTAGCCAATATAAGAGAGATACGAATCGGATTAATAGTTGTCGAGTCTAGTTTAATTATATATAGTCTCTAGATCCAGACGATAATGTAATAATTGGGGAGATTAATTATGTTGTATCTATTTGAGTTGTGTTGAGTCGTGTCAATTTATCTTTTCTTGTTCCTTGTTGGTCATAGACCGTTTTATGTGCTTGCCATGTTTAATTAATTATTTATAGAATGACCCACAATTTGGTTCCCTGTGGGATCGAACTTGATTCGCTATAGCTATACTACGATGGACCTAGTCCTCTTGCTAGTATTGGTTTTGGTGGTCAAGTATTTTAATTTCACTTGATCTACGTCATCAAATATCTCCAATGACTTGTTCTTCAGGATGATCTCTTAGCCAATTTAGGTCAGGTTGAAGTTGTTCTTCACTTGGTGCTTCCACACCTTCATGTTGAGCATGAACTTCAAATTATGGTACTTCTTCTGTTGTATTGATATGTGGCTCTTCTTGATTTTCAAAATGGTGATTTAAGATGGAAGCTGGTATGGTTTCATTTGTATAGATTTCTCTTTGTGTTGCTTCTTCTTCTTGATCTTGAAGATCTTCACCATTTGTATTAGGTTCATCAAAAACTACATGTATTGATTCTTCAATCACCAATGTTCTTTTGTTGAGTACTTTGAATGCTTTGCTAGTGTCTGAGTATCCCATAAAGATTGCTTCATCAGCCTTTTCATCAAAGGTGTGCAGCTGATTCCTGTTCAAAACAAAACATTTTGATCCAAACATATGAAAATATGAGATATTAGGTCTTCTACCATTCCATATTTCATATGGAGTCTGTCCATGATGTTTGTTGATGATTGATCTATTTTGTGTATGGCATGCTGTGTTTGCTGCTTTTGCCCAAAATCTCTTTGGCAAGCATGCTTCAACAATCATTGTTCTAACTGCTTCTATGAGAGTTCTGTTTCTTCTTTCTGCTACACCATTTTGTTGTGGAGTTCCCGCCGAGATAGTTGATGTAGTACTCCATTTTCTTCACAGTAGGTTCTGATAATCTCATTTAGAAATTCAGTGCGTCTATCTGATCTGATCTTGATGATCTTCAGTTCTTTCTCATTTTGGAGTATTCTCAGCAAATCTGGCAGCTTTTTGAGTGTTTCTTTCTTCTTGTTCATAAAAATGGTCCGGGTGTATTTTGAGAAGTCATCCACCACTACTAGGGTGTATTTCTTACCACTTACACTTATCGGTGTGATTTGGTCCAAACAGTCCATATGTAACGGATGTAGAATTCTTGTTGTTGATTGATAGGGCTTTGACTAGAATGAACTTTTGATTTGTTTCCCTTTCGACATGCATCACATAGACTTTCTTTCTTGAATGTGATCTCGGCGAGGCCTTCAACTAACTTGTTCTTTGATAATTTGTTGATGGTCTTGAAATTCAAGTGATTTAATCTTCTGTGCCAAATCCAGCTGGTTGATTGTTTATTTTTGACAATCAGACATGTTCCTTCCTTGGTTGTTTTCCAATGCACCACATACATGTTGTATTGTCTTCTACCTGCAAGAACTACTGTGTTGGTTTGGCTGTGAATCACTTTGCATCCTTCCTTATTGAAATATACACTGTAGCCTTTGTCACAGAATTGATTGATGCTCATCAGATTGAAATTAAGTCATTTGACATATGCTACATTTTGAATCTTTAATTTGTTCTTGAGTATTGTGCCTTCCCCCTTAATCTTGCCGGGGTTTTCTTTTCCTCCAAAAGTGACTTTGGGTCCATCAAAAGCTTTGAAGTCAGTGAGCCATTTCTTATTTCCTGTCATGTGTCTGGAACATCCACTGTCTATGTACCAGACATCCTACAAAACAAATTAATTAAGTTTAGGTACCCAACAATGTTTGGGTCCATACCTGTTAGCAGTCATGCCTCCCATACCAAGTGTATATCCAAAAGTTCTTCTTTTTGGATAATTGAAGTCATCAACTTCATATGTATAAGGCATGTCAGAATAGCTTCTAATATTTTTACTGAAGATATTCTGATACTTTTCTCTACCATTTGGTGCATGTGCATCCTTCTTCACTTTCCAATATGCAGTAGGAAACCTATGTTGCTTCATGTGTCTAGGAACATATTTAGATTGATTTTTCTTAAACACATGATGCATATCATTCAATGGTTTCTTCTTGTATTTTGGAGGTGCAACATTCCAATCATCTTCTGAAGGGTAAAGTCTACCTTTACCTTTCAGAAGGTTTTTGTTTTTGGTTGACTGGAATGAGGATTTAGTCTGCTGTTTCACTATACTGGATTTTGACTTCACCGGTGCATGATGATTGGTTGGAACTATGGTATGTCCCTTTCTAAATTTCGGTCCATTGTTGGTCCTGAATTTAGAATTGTGTTGACTATTGTTTCTACTCTCATCCTGACTGTTGTAGCCAAGACCAGATCTGGATCCAAACCTTTTTGAGGGTTTGTAAGCTGGTGCATTTAGTGGTGCAGTGGTTATCTTAACTGGTGAGGAGATTTTCTTAACTGATCGGTCAATAACAGATGTAGTTGATCATTTAAGTGGGTCTCCTTACTAGTTAGTTCAGCTTTTGCTTTATCCAGCTCTTTCTTTAATCTTTTGTTTTCCTTTCTTAGATCATTGCATTCCTTTTCCAGAATTTCATGATTCATTTCAATTCTGTCAAATTTAGTCATGAGATTTTGGACTAGGTCTGCTGTATCTAATGGGGAATCAGAGGATTGTGCAGTGTCAGATGTGGATGCATTAGATGAAGAGTGAGAGCTAGATGTTACCTCAGTTTCATTTGATTCTTTGGTCATTAGACATAAATCAGTGTCTGAGCTGTCATCTTCATCCTCATCTAATTCTTTGGTCATGAGGCATAGACATGCTTTTTCATTGTCTGAGCTGTCTTTTTCATCACTATCATCTGAGTCATTATCAGATGATTCTTCATTCTTTTCACTGCTGGATTTAGCCTTGAGTGCTTTCTTGCCTTTCCTCTTCTCAGATGTTTTATATTTCTTCTTTTCATCATCTTTATCATTGTCTTCAGGACAATCAGCCTTGAAGTGACCTTTCTTGTTGTAGTTGAAGCATCTGTATTCATCATCTTTCTTCTTCATGTCTTTGTTTGAGCTTGACCTCTTGTTTGATGATGAGTTTCCTTTGAATGGCTTCTTTTTGCTAAACCTATCAAAACGTTTAACTAATAAAGCTACCTGTTCTTTGAGTTCTTGTGTCTCTTTGCTGATACAATCGGCAAAGTTACTTTGCTGGGGTGCTATTAGCGTAGTGGCTCTTTGTGTCTCTGCCGGAGCACCATCTTCACCGTTCAATTCGAATTCATGAGCTTTTAATTGAGACATTAGGGTCAGAGTGTCTGTGTTTTCAAGATTTGTTGTTCCTCTGATTACCGATGTTATGATCTTCCATCTTTCAGGTAAGCCTCTTAAGATCTTTAAGCATACTTCTTTCTGGGAATATGTGTGTCCAAGCTGTTGCAGTTCACTGATGATGCTAGAGAATCTGTTGTCCATTTGATCAATGGATTCACCAGTCTCCATTTTGAAATTTTCAAATTTCTGTTTTGCAACAGATAATTTGTTTTCTTTAACTGCTTCAGATCCTTCATTTATCAAAGCTAGCTTGTCCCACATCTCCTTTGCTATTTTGCAGTCTTTGATTCTCATGAACATGTTGCTATCTAGGGTCTTAAAAATCATGTCTTTTGCAACAATGTCTAGATTTGCTCTTCTCCTGTCATCCTTGGTCCAATCTTTCTTAGGTTTGTCTATCTCCTTTCCTTGATCTCGCTCCGTGGATACCACGGTCATGATCATGATTGGTCCATCATTGATTACGTCCAAAGCATCTCCTCATGAGTTCTTTTGCAAGATGAGACAACATTCTTATTTTATATTCATCAAAATTATTAACATTGAAAACATGTACTTTTGACATAAAGTTTGAGGAATCCATAAGCAGAAGTAATAGATTTATATGTGAATGAATAGAAAACTCATATTTGAAAACTACTTTGAAAATATGTGATCTCCTTGTTACCAGAAATTAGATCTGAACAGGTTCTGATACTAGGAACACTGCTCCGATACCAATTGTTGGTCCCAGAGAAGGGTGAAACTATAGTCAGAGGGGGGGTGAATGACTATAGTGGAGTTTCAAAAACTTTTCTTATGTTTAAAAGCTTTTGGGCAGCGGATAAGTCCTTTCTTACTATGTTGTTTTCAAATCAGTTTAGACAATCACATATATAGGTTATGATCTAGGCAATTTAAATAAATGCTATAAAGTAAATTGCAGAAAGTAAATTGACACAAGGCTTATAGTGGTTCAGGGTGGTGTAATCCCTTAATCCACTCTTCTCCTATAATGATTGGAGGAATTCACTATTGTTTTCACAGATAAAATAGTATGATTGTCCTTGACTTCCCAAGCTTCACAATCTACAAGACTATCACTCCTTGACTGCAACAGCTTCAGTGATTCAGGCTCTTTCACTGCTCATTGAGATCAAAATCCTTCAGCAGCTTATCACAGACACAACTCCTTCTCAGATTGCTTCTGATTCAGTTGCTTCAGTTTAATGTGAATGAGATTCACAAACTTTCTTGATCAATCTCAGTGCTGAATATAAAATTGTAGTTCTGATGTCTGAGTTGATCTCTAGATAAGTCCTTGTAAGTTCAGAGAGAAGACTTTTTCAAATTGATAGAGTTTCTACTTCCTTTTTTGTTTTTTTTTGTTCATCATGTATAATTTTTCTGTCAATGCCTTCTATTTATAGCCTTGAATATCCTTGATTTGAAATTCCGTCCATTGGCTAAATTATGAGGGAATGATCCTTGATTTTATTCTTGATTCCCCCTTAATTGTATTCTCCTTGATTTCAGTGATCGGATTTTTCCTTCAAATATATATAGCAGAAAGTCCGTCCTTGATTGATCCTCTATTGATTGTGCATTTAATGCATGTTCTTCTGAATCTTCATCATATTCCAAAATCTGATTTGGTGAGATTAACTTTGCCGTTCTCAGAGCGGTTGAGTGATTCATCTGACTTCGCCGTTCTAGATCTTCCTTCACCGTTTTGTCTTCACTCAGCTGAAAGTCAGTTTACTGCGCCGATTTACTGTTTTCTTCATTGTTTAAGTATGAGGAGAATCTTGTACTTCACTGATCCTTGATTGGGGTGAGATCAGTGTACACCATATTTGAATATTAAGTTTCAACACTTGAAACATAACTTAGACTTATCCAAGGTCATCACAGACTTCCTTGGTTATAAGTCAGACCATAATGTCTTCATTACTTCTCTGCTGGTGCTTGACTGGCTTCACTCTGCCGAAAGTATGTTTTTACTTTGTCGTCCTACCAACTAGTACAATACTTGTTTGACTCAACTTATACAACATGTCAGACTCTAAGTAAAGACTTATACAGAGAATTCTAACTTATTTCAGGCTTGCTATAACAGCTAGTATGGCCATCATCAAAACATAATAAAATGTTCCTAACATAATCAAATGTCATTCAGATGATGTCTGAACCATGTGATTATGAATCATGTGGGTAATACGTATCTTATCTAAAGATGACTAAAATCCCCTTTTAAGAAAAAGGTTATAAATTCTAGAAAATTTGTCTAAAGCCTAAACATACCGATGTTTGTTGGCTTATGACAATTAATGCCACAAATAATTGTTTATTACTCTCTATGACTATTTTTAGAAATAGTTGAATGTACTTATTGAAGTACAACAATTCGGAAAGCCTGAAAAGTTCGAGCTAGTATGAATATGAGATTGATGAGCTACTTAGGAATTAATACCTAAAGGGTGTTTCAGAAGTCGTCTGAAAAGGAATAAGATTCTCTCTTGAAGGATACCATTTTTGGGATACACAATTGGATTGTGTTCTTGAAATGGAAACAACACTTTATATGATAAAGGTGTGATGCAATCCATGCGAAGTATCCCTTACCCATTTCGGGATAGTGCCCTTATACTTAACCGAGTTCCAAAGAATAAAGGTTGAATAAATTCCGTATTAGATATGGTAAGCGATAATGTCGAATCTGTCTTAACCGATGATTTGAAGTTGTCATAGGCAAAGTCAGAGAGGCTTGGAGCCTAGTACGACATATGCAACTTTGTAAAATGTCTTAGCAAGTACACTGGATATTATTTACTTGTCCGCGGAGCAAAATGTTTGTCTCCAAACATGCTGTCTTCTAGAGGAAGTGTTTCTTCCAAAAGAAATAGTGGGAGTAAGTTAGATCTCAAAAGAGTTTGAGAACCACAAAGATATATTCAACCATTGGAACATGAGCATACGCCGCATAGCGATGAGGTGTAGAACACTGCTCAGTGCACACAAAGTTCTGTAAGTCCGTGGATAACCTCAAGCCTAAAAAGGCTGCTGGTATGTTCATCTTGATGAATGAATATCTCACGACTTATGAAAGAATGTTTAAAAGGCAAGATTGAGAGATATGGCCAGGAGCCATAATATCTGAATTATATTCCATCAGTGAAAACCAGGTTGTGAACCTAGTCTGTCTTACATAAAGGGAATGTCCCTGAAAGGCTGACTTGGATGGTAATATGATTACCATAAGGCTATAGTGACGGCTGAAGAGTACGGGGTGTAAACCTTGTAATTATCTTTATGCTGCCAGCTGAGCCCAGTTCTATTCAGGCTATGCTTGTTATAACTTCGTATCATGGCTATATGATAGTGTTGAAGATGTTGGGCAAACAGCTCAATGTTCATAGACGATAACATTATATGAGATCCCACAAGATCCATTTATGGACTCAAACAAGTTTCTCTAGATGATTTCTTTGTTTGATAATCAAAGGAGTTTGATTTAGTCAAAAGAAGGATATGCCCAATGTGCAAGATGGATAGTGGGAGTGTGTTACGATTTTTGAGTAAGGTATTAGATATCTCTCTCGGTAATTGCCACCCCATGTCACAGTCAATTAATGTTTGGTAGTTCAAGGTCTTTACGAAAGCACTTGGATTAGCAGTTCTTATTTTTAGAAATAAGAATATATAGTGATAGATTTAACTGCTGTTAGATTATAGTTTACCTATATAGATGTGATGCTAAAAGAGTTTAGCATAGATCGCGAAAGGGGATACTGCTAGCCGGTGTTCTCAAGATCTATCTACGTTAGGACGTTTGTCCTAAAGATAAGGTGAAAGATGATACTTATGGAAGGTTCCCTTTTCTACTGCAATAAGATCCATCATAAGAGTTATGCTAGAGGTTCACACTCCATGAAGAGTCAGGAGCAAGTATGAAAGTGATTCTAGCAGATGTCGAGAATATCCTTAAACAAGTTAAGGAAAGTTTCCTAGTTTATTGAAACTTGGAATTAAATAAACGTAGATATACATACATATATCCTGAGTCTTATGAAGGCGAGTGGGAGCTATTGTCTGGGTTTGCAGTCACTTTGATTAAGTGATACAGTAAGCTGGAAATGTTCTTAGCTATGGGTCACTGTAAATTCTACAACCAGGACAAAACACAGTAGTGCCTTGGAGACGCAGCGGGAGCAGTACATGGATCTAGAAGGTTCATTCCTGAACCTTGTATGGTTCTTCCACCTTTTCCATATAGCTGATATAGTAAGTGGATTCATTTCTTGAAGCAAGGACCAGGGTCTCGTCGGAGATTCATGTGTGTGTTGAGGCGGTTCCTTTGACTTGTCATTTGGAATATGATATGAAGATAGTCTGAGTCCCCATGGATAGCGATCCGTTCACGGCTAGGGCTGGTTGCGAGTATTGCATGAGATTCTTGTGTTTCAACTTTTCTTGTGTGTACGAGTGATTGGTTTTAGGCCAAGTGGGAGATTGTTGAAATTGTGTCCTAAACCCAATCGGGTTGGACCGGATCCGACCGGGTCGGATCATTTCTACTATTTCTTTATGTTTATACATATATTAAATGGCTTTTTCGTTGTCAATATATATATATATATATATATATATATATATATATATATATATATATATATATATATATATATATATATATATGTTCTTTTAAAGAACCAATTATGAATTGTTATGTGATAACGTCCTTAGTATTAAACCGTGATAGAGAAACCATGATAGGCGATTATGGTTGATGAGATCTCTAATCACTTTAACAAGTTTGATACTTAAATGTCTCTAGGCTGATGTACTATTAAACAGGACAGTGATAGTACAAACAGACTAGCACGTATTAGATGTCTTCTGTCTTTAAGGGCAGGGATAGATCTCGTCTATCAAAGTGTAGAGACACTTGGACTGTACGTGGACGTGTATTCGAGAATGCGTACGTTAGACTGACCCACTTACACGGATAAGTGTCACACTATGTGACGGTTCTGTAATTATCCTTAGGACCGGAGTCTACATGGCATCACGGTGTGGATTGTCATGCTTTGACACTATTGAGTTTTCCCTTAGCCACGGGGCGATAATACGGTAGTGATTGGGTGTGATACTGAAGCATGCGGAGTATACATGTTTGGGCGTCTGGAAATCGCGTACCCTATAAGTAGGGTGAATATCCGAATGGGCCTTCTTATAAGGAATGTCTTACTCTCGTGAATCTTTGTAAAGTGGAAGTAAATGAGTTACTTCGAGAGAGCTTGATATCCAGATTATAAGATACGGTCGTTAATGTTTGACACTCGACGTACGACCGTATGGATATTATTACAGCGATAGGAATGTAATTTACACGGTAACTGTTTCACATGAAAGGTAGTAGTCATTACATTTGACTCTTCTGAAGATTGGGGGTCACGGTGTATTGCTAGACGCTATCTCGTGATCGTTAGGCATGAAGGGCATTTTCGTAATTTGCACTTTGTGTCTACGGCCAACATATTCGGAAGCCTATCGGGTTACACACATATGAACATCTAGCCGGATTAAAATGTGGTTATAGATGATAACCAAATAAGGAAAGTTTATCTCGTACTATAAAGGTTGTAGTGGTAAATTAATATGGTGGTATTTATTTATTATGAATAAATATAATACAAGATATTAATTATGTTGATTAATTAAATATGTACATTGATACATAGAAATTCGAAATATATATATATGATATACATGTATTTAGCAAATTAATTAATCATAGCATTGTATTAATTAAAGAATTTTCTGGATGCCGAATCTTTGGCAAGAGGGGAACCACATTCATTGTGTATATGATACACTTGGATTGTGCAATTTAATTAATAAGATTACCATATATTAATATTAGATATTAATGACTATAGATTTGCACACATGTGTAAATTGATTTATGGTAATAAGATAAATATAACAATATAAGATATTGGCAACATTTAGATTTTATTTAATATGAGATATTATAATAAAAGAGATAAATCAATCAATTATATTTTTCTTATTTTATTGGGAAAATGTTTTCTTCTCCTCCACTCTATTGGGGCGCCACTTTTGACTATAAATAAGAGGTGGGTGTCAAGCTCTTTTGTACATCACAATTCCAAGAACTAATAGTTGTGTAAAATATAGAGCATCCTATAGAGAGTTGGAGAGAGGGGAAAAAGGCCGGTCTAGCAACCGGAGTTTTCCAATAGCAATCTATGATGGGATTCCGGCGGGCTGTTCGTGTGGACTAGCGGTTGAGGCCGAACACTTGGGCGGCTCTATGCAGAACTACTCTCCTTAGACGGTCAAAGCGTCGATCTTTTCAAGAAAGGTAACCACCAACTTTAGCTTATTTGTTTATTGCTTAAACCAAGTCGATCCTGGTTAAAAGGAATAAATTTTAAATTCCGCTGCGCTCCCACGTAGATTTCCTATTATGGAATGCCCTAGGCCCAATCCTTTCATCATCTTCGGTATTTTGACCCTAACTTGGCATACGTAACTCTGATTTAAGTGATTCAAAGTGCGATGGAATCCTCGTTTCAAGCCCTATAACTTTGATGTAGAAGTTCGAGCCCAATGCGTCTGGTACCGCTTCAGAAACTGCATTTCAAGATCACCAACCAGCTTATTGGGTCCAATCTCCGCTCAAAACACTTCAACCTTCAGCTCTGTTCAGTTCTTTATCGATTGACTCTTATATTCATCCCAAATGATGCTCCATATACTCGTTCTTTTGTCAATAAAACCATAACACACAAAGTAGCTTATATTTCTAGCAAATAACACATAAAATACACGGTTAATACGCATAATACCAATTTAGTCACCCTAGATTAGGCTTAATCACATTTAGCTAATTAATCCATGTTTTCAAACATAATACACCCATTGAGAACACAAATCCGGGGTAATTGATGGTAAAATATGATACCAAGTTGACCGTCATCAATGTCATATAGACCAAACACCCATGGTTCCATAGCTTCCATGAATTCTTTCTTTACAGCTTGATTTTTGATTGAGCTAAACTTCCAATAATGATAGGTATCTAGTCTACTGCAATTAGCTTCAATCATTTTTGCAATGTCCGGCGTAGGGACATGTTTTGATAGTGAACTGGGAATCCTTGGAGCTTCCGTAACTTCAGTTTGTCTAGGTGCTTCTATCTCAGGTACAAGAGGGAGTTCAGTTGTGGCGGCAACTGGTTGACAACTTTCTCAGTTTCATTTTTGCTATTTCCTTCTTCAGCAACAACTGAAATGTCAGTTTTATCTGTTTCAGCTTCTTGGTCCACGACAGGTTCAACAACCTGTTTTTATTCAATTTTCTCAGTGGTTTCTTTTTATGCAAATCCTTTTTCTTCATTTACCTCTTCACCAACATCATCCAGTGTTATGACTTATTGTTGAACATACTTCTCAGTTTCATCTTTGTTTTCAGACTGAGACGCCTCAATTTCCTTGATTGAATCCTCATAAGCTATTATGGACGCTGATTTCTGTAGGGTTGACTTTGATTTAGCTATCGGGCTGAGCATACCCGCTATTTCAGGTGTAATTTCATCATCCTCACTTTCAGTAGCTTCTCCAACTAATTCAGTTTCCAGAACTGGTTCCCCCCGACTGTCAGCTTCAGGTGCTTCTGGAACATTTTCTTGTGGTTTCGCAACTGAATCCTTTGTGACAGTAACTTCTTGTGGTTTGGTGGAGGTTTCTTCATCAATCAAACCTTTTAGATTGATTGGCTTTCATTTTTTGAGGGCAAAGATTTTGTTGGTGATTCTTTTTTTCTTTTCTCAACTAATTCAGAGGTTCTGGTTTCTACGATTTCTTCCAGCTTTCTTCATTTATCTTTAAGTTTCTCAACTTCTTCAATGGCTTCTTCAGCTGTAAGAACTTTCTTGGAGGTTTTCTTCTTCTTTTTCTTTGGTTCAGCCTCTGATTTGTCAGCTTTCCTATTACCTGGATTTTTCTTCTCAGCTTTGACTGTAATTTTTCCATCCCCTATTGCAGTTGATTCTCTTTTGGAAATTTCAAAATGATTGAGAATCCTTTGAACCAGCAGGACAAGAGTCTTTTTATGATAGAATCTGCCTTTCTTCACATCAGTTTTCTTCGTAGGTTTCTCTTATGCGAGCTGTCCTGCTAATTGGTCGAGAATGTATCTCTGCCAATAGAAATTTTCTTCTAACCATATCACATAATTTAGATCTAACTTGGTTCCAGATATATTACTAAAGTTCCCAGCACTCCCTATAACACACTTGGATAAAATCTGAGTTAAATAGCTAAACTCTGGTTTAAAAAATCCAAGCTTCCCTGTCAAGGATACTTCTATGTTTGTGTCGCTTGCAATCACTTTCCAAAACTTCTCTCTCTTCACTTTATCCAACTTGATAACAGACAAATAACTAGATTTTTCGAAGACAAAGATATCTGCTAAGAGATTTTTGGTAACTTTTATTTCCTTTTGATTCACGGTAGTGGTGTAGGTATAAACATCTTCTTCAATTGTAGTTGCTCCATTTTCATAGAAATCTCCTATGCATTCCAAGCATACACTATCCAGAGCAATGTTGAACACTTCTTCGAGACCTTTGAATTTTCTGATTTTCTCTGCAATTTGCTTGACTAGGTCTAAATTTTCATACTTTTCAATGTATTGATCAAGTGAAATGATCAATCCAGGTTCTACTCTTGTTTCAGACATAATTTCTGACGAAATGTTACTTGAAAATTTTGAAAATAGAGAAAATTTAGATGGAGGAGTGAAAAACTGATTATCGTAAAGATTTTGATGAGAGAAAGGAATTGTATTTATAGATCGAGGGTAGATGAGCAGTTGGATGAATTTGAATAGGTTGAACGTCTTGTCATAAATCATGTCGTTGTTTTGAGAGGAGATCTACGGTTAAGATCAAGGTAGGTTACACCTTTTCTGACACTCATAGCTTGTAACAGTAAACACGTTTAATATAATGTATCTCCAACTGTATATCTTTTCCAGCTTTGAGCTTATCCAAATGTGAGTCAGCCTTCTAGTTTGTATCTTGTAGGTCAGTTTGTCCTTGAGCAGTAAGCTTCATCATCTCAGTTGTGAATAAGGACTTCATGACTGTATTTTTTAAGAAGTCAGCTTTGACAGTTCCTTAAAAATCAGTTTTCCTCCTGCAAAACAAGTTAAGATTTCTTTGGTACCCATACATGTTTGTGTCCATTCTGGTTAGTCTTTGGATTAACTCTTGAACCATGTGAAGATGGTTTCTTTTTCCTTGAATTAATCTCTTTTTCAAGAGATTTGAACATTTTAAAGATTGAGCTCATTTCTCTCATATATCTTTCTTGGTATTTTGACTTGCTACTCTTTCTGTTGTATTTGTCAGTTTTCGTATAATTCTGTTGTCTTAGGTTGACAACTTTGTGATGAGGTTTATTCTTATGAATTTTGTGAAACTGAGTTGATCTAACAGTGGTAGTAGGAACATTCCAGTCTTCCTCAGTAGGAAAGAATCTTCCTTTCCCCCCTGAATCTAGTATCCCTTGAATGAGAATCATTCTTTGTGTTAGAAATAAAATTTGAGTTTTGATGATTATTCATCTCTTTTTATTTAATTGTTTGTTTATACCCCATTGATGAAGTGCTGAAACTAACTATTATACTAAAAAAATAAAAGATGCCTAGAAATGATATGTATAAGATTTATTAGAGTCTGATCTATGTATAGGTTGAATCAGACAAGCATTGTAATAGATAGGGAGTCGTAGAACTAAAAACTGGAAATTATATATAAAACTAGAAATCATATAAATTGATATTTCACAAGAAACTGAAGTGTTACTCAGAGCAAAAAATTGAGATATACTCAGAACTAAAGAAGGTAAGTTCGCTGAGGGACACAGACTCAGTGGGATTATCTAGAAGCAGAAGGCTTAGGGGACAAACTCAGGTAAGAAGGCTGAGGGACACAGACTCGGTTATTGAAGACTGAAGAACTGAGTGTTCAAACTCAGTTTATGAAGACTTATAGCCGAGACTGTAAAGTTGGAATTCAGGTAATTCTGTGATGTGTTACGTATTTTGTAGTAAACTATTGTGTTGATTAATTTTCAAAAAGGAAAACCCCTTGATTTAAAGCTTTTATTTAGATATCTTGTATGACATTTTATCATGCTATATCCGTCACTAATAAATGTCAAGTTTAAGTGTTTTTGCAGGTATCTCAAAGTTTAAATTAAAATGCAAACACCTAAACATTATCTGATGACATTTCTAATATATTATACAGTTATGTGTGATGTCATTTTTAATGTAACACAAATTATCTCCTTTTTATAAGGTCCACAAGCTGCCGTTCACTTGCCTCCTTTTTTCTCCTATAAACACTCAGCTCCAAAACCCGTTTCATATCCCCGTGAAATCGGCTATCATCTTGAATGCATCGGCTCTTCAACTAACCCCCAACCCTAGTCAACTTCCTTCCTAAATTGATTCATTGAAGAATCAAAACGATCTTCTCCCAAATCTGATTTTGACCGGATCATTTCAAGACTCTTCAATCCCAAATCGTTCTTCATATGGAAGGTTGAATCGTTCTTGATTCTCTCCTTCCCTAACCAGTGAATTCACTAGCAATCCATCATTTTCATACTGCCAGGAACTTGAGGGTAATAAGTCGGTTAAACTGCTGTAACTATCTGTCAGTGAGCTGTTAGGATAGCTGTTACATTTCTATATGCATATAAAAGGTTGTAAAGCTATATTGTAAGGATATTCTAAAAAGTGATAATAAAAATCTTAGTCTTACCTCCTAAATTCTTCTGTTTCTTTGTTCTTCTCCCTCCCATTTCCTTACATCTGGTATCAGAGATTCCGATTCTCTGCCATGGCTGACACCCGCCTAAAATCTGTAGATGAGCTAACAAAGAAGAACGCAAAGGACATCGAGGAGCTGAGCAAATCCATACAGGACCTCAAACAAAACTCAGAGGATCAGCTTGCGTTCATGAAGGACTAATTTGCTGCTGTTTTGCAGCATTATCCAACAAATCAGCAACAGTACCTCCAGTAGTGGAAGTTCCATCTTCTAGTTTGGGAATTCTAGGGCCTCCACCAACCGAACAGAGGCATGATAACTCCTTAAAACGTCCTAAAGTGGATTTTCCTATGCTTAAAGATGAAAACCCTAGAGCTTGGTTAAGAAAGTGTGAAAGATATTTTCAATTTCATCTAGTCAAAGAGGATGAAAAGGTGGCATTAGCAGAGATGCATCTTGATGATCACGCAGAGTTGTGGCATAGCAGTTGGAAGGCCAATTAGAGGTTTATTACATGGTCTATCTTCTGCAATGAATTGTGTAGAAGGTTTTCTAATCAAAACTACGATGATGTAGTGGATGAATTCCACAAGTTGAAGCAAACAGGCTCAGTTGATGCATATCAAGCAAAATTCGAAGAGATAAAGACTTAAGTATCATTGAAGAACCCAGGCTTGGATGATGCCTACTTTGTGGCAAGTTTCATAGGGGGTTTGAAGAAGGGGATCAGATCCATTGTGAGGGTCAATAAACCACCAGATCTGGCTACAACATTAGAATTTTCCAGGGCACAGGAGGATGTGTTGGACTCCTTAAATCCTACACATCCAACCATGATTAGGCAGAATACAATTCAGAGATCCAATCAGTTTGCACCAACTACCCAAGCTAAAGGGAAGGAAGTTGCAAAATATATATATCACACCAACTGAACTCCAAGATAGGAGATCAAAAGGATTATGTTTTAGGTGCAGTGAGAAATACACTCCTGGCCACCAATGTAAATCCAAACAGTTGAACTTCATTCTGGTAGATGACAAGGATGAGGATTTTGTGATTATAAAGGATTCTGAGGAATGTGATGGACAAGCAAATGAGACCTTACAGCTGTCCCTCAGCACTATGACAGGACAGATCAGCTCCAATACTATCAGAATTCAGGGCATGCTTAAAAAGAGACCAGTAAATATCCTCATAGACAGGGAGTTCACACACATTTCTTGATCAGAAATTAGCCAAGGATATTCAGTGTGTGGTGGAAGCAACCAAACCCATGGGAGTAACAGTTGCTGATGGTATAAGATGATCAGTGATAGTATCTGTCCAAACCTCCCTTGGACAATGCAAGGCATTAGGTTTTCTCATGATGTGAGGCTCCTAAAACTTGGGGGTTGTGATATGGTACTTGGGGTCGACTGGATGAAGAAGTTTAGTCCTATGATATTTGATTTCAACAAGATGGAGTTATCATTTCAGAAGGAAGGGAAGCATATTATTCTTAAAAGCATCTCATAAACTGCCCAGATTAAGAGTAACAGTAGCAAACAACTAAATAGAAACTTTAGACCAGGATCCAGTGGAGTTATGGCATGTATCACTTTCATTCAAACTGAAGCAGAATTTCAAAAGGCAGAACCTATACCCCATGAAATCCAAGACTTACTGGATCAGTATCCTGATGTGTTTTCTACCCCTACCGCCTTGCCACCAACCAGAGATCTGACACATAATATCATACTTAAAGAAGGGACAGATCCTTTTAAACAGAGGCCCTACAAATATGGCCACTACCACAAACAAGAAATTGAGACTCAGATTGAACAAATTTTACAACAGGAGTTTATTCAACCTAGCCACAGCCCCTATGCTTCTCCTATTCTATTGGTTAAGAAAAAAGATGGATCCTGGCGCTTGTGTGTGGATTATAGGAAGTTAAATGACCTTACTATCAAGGATAGGTATCCTATTCCCCTTATTGATGAGTTACTAGATGAATTGGGCAAGGCAAAGTACTTCAAAAAGATTGATCTAAGGGCAGGGTTCCATCAGATCAGAATGAATCCTCAAGCTATCCCCAAAACAGCCTTTGTTACCCACCATGGACACTATGAGTATACTGTTATGCCTTTTGGCCTGACCAATGCACCTGCTACATTTCAGAAGGTAATGAATGAGCTCTTAAAACCACATTTGAGGAAGTTTGTCTTGGTTTTCTTTGATGACATATTAGTATGCAGTCCAGATTTTCAATCACATGTCTTCCATTTACAGACAATATTGGATCTACTGAGAAAACACACATTTCATGCCAAGCTCAATAAATGTAGCTTTGCACAGACAAGAGTAGAATATTTGGGACACATTATTCAACAAGGGAAGGTAATGTATGATCCTCACAAGATAGATAATATGCAGAAGTGGCCAGACCCTAAAAATATCACAGAATTGAGAGGTTTCCTGGGGCTAACTGGTTTATACAGGAGATTTATCCCTTACTATGGCATCCTAGCTAGACCACTAACCAACCTACTGAAGAAGGATGGATTCCTATAGGATGAGGAAGCTACTGCTGCATTTAACAAACTGAAACAGGCAATGTGTGAGGCACCATTGTTAGCACTACCAGATTTTTCCACTCCATTTGTAGTTGAGAGAGATGCATGCTGCAATGGGTTAGGAGCAGTGTTACAGCAGCATGGGAGGCCAATCTCTTACCTCAGCAGGGCCTTTAATACCAAAGAGATGGGCCAATCCATCTATGAGAAGGAATTTCTTGCTGTCATCATGGATGTTAACAGATGGAGACATTACATACAAGGGCACCAGTTTACAATCAAGACAGATCAACAGTCCTTAAAGTATCTCCTAGAACAAAAGGTAACCACTGCATTATAGCAAAAGGGGATCACCAAACTGTTAGGTTTGGATTTTAGGATTGAGTATAAGAAAGGGAAAGAAAATGTAGTGGCTGATGCATTTTCTAGGCAGCCAGATGAGCAGGCCAGTACAATGGCTATAACTACAATCCTACCCACTTGGATGACAAGAGTAATTGATAGTTATGTTGGAGATAAACATGCTCAGTACAAACTCAGCTGTGTTCTTTTGGATCCAAATTCGGAACCAGACTACACACTCCAGAAGGGCATCCTTAAACATAAAGGGAAATTGTATGTGGGTAGTTCTGGCACCTTGAGACAAGACATTATGTCCCAACTCCATGAAAGTCCACTTGGAGGACACTCAGGCATTAGGGCATGCCTGAAAATAATCTCTTCTATATTCTACTGGCCTCATATGAGGGATGATGTCCGGACACCAATTCAATCTTATATAGTTTGCCAACAGTGTAAAAGCCTCCATGAGCATCCACAAGGACTACTACAGCCATTACCTATTCTAGATCAGGCATGGCAGCACATTAGTATGGATTTTATAGAGGGGCTTCCAAATTGTGAGGGCCATGATGTTATTATGGTAATAGTGGACAGATTTACAAAA
Organism: Gentiana straminea; assembly: GCA_036785695.1. NCBI lineage: Eukaryota > Viridiplantae > Streptophyta > Magnoliopsida > Gentianales > Gentianaceae > Gentiana > Gentiana straminea. Next base: position 13,495,645 of record JAVUPR010000060.1, read on the forward strand.
TGGAGTCATTTTGTACCTATGAACAAGGGGTATATAGCAGAATCTGTGGCAGATGCTTTTTTCCACCAAATCTACAGGTAACATAGTCTCCCTTCCACCATAGTCAGTGACAGAGACAGTGTTTTTACCAGTGAATTTTGGCAAAGCTTATTCCAGCAAGCAGGGGTCAGGTTGGCACTCAGTTCAGCATACCATCCCCAAACCGATGGCCAAACCGAAAGGGTCAACCCGGTGCCTTGAAATGTACTTAAGGTGTATGTGTTTCCAGAGACCAAAACAGTGGTCTAGGTGGTTGACATTGGCTGAATTTTGGTACAATACAAATTTCCACACTGCCCTACAAACCTCTCATTTTGAAGCACTTTATGGTTATAAGCCTACTACCATACCAGTGGGTAGTTTCAGTGGGGAAACAACTGTCACAGTGGATGAATTCCTTCAACAGAAGCACCTACTAACATGGGAACTAAAGGAAAATTTAGAGCATGCACAAGCTAGGATGAAGTCCTTTGCTGACAAAGGAAGGACAAATAGGGAGTTCCAAGTTGATGATCTAGTTTTTCTAAAACTTCAACCCTACAGACAGAATAATGTGGCCCTAAGGAGGAATTTAAAACTAGCATCAAGATATTTTGGACCCTATAGGGTGGTAGAGAAGATCAGTCATGTGGCTTACAGGTTACTCCTACCTGAGAATTCCAGGCTGCACCCTGTGTTTCACATATCATTGTTGAAGAAGTACAGGGGGGCTCACATTCCTGTGTCATCCCTCCCACCTATTACATCAGAGGATGGCCAGATGACCATATACCCAGAAGAGATCCTAGATATCAGGACAGTCAAGAGGAAGAATGCACCAGTTGTTCAATGGCTAATAAAATGGATCAACTTGGATGAAGCAGCAGCCACATGGGAAGATGCAAGCTACATCAGTGCCAAGTTTCCAGAATTTCCTCCACCATGAGGTCATGGTGTTACTCAAGAAGAGGGGATGTCAGGAACTTGAGGGTAATAAGTCGGTTAAACAGCTGTAACTATCTGTCAGTGAGCTGTTAGGATAGCTGTTACATTTCTATATGCATATAAAAGGTTGTAAAGCTATATTGTAAGGATATTCTAAAAAGTGATAATAAAAATCTTAGTCTTACCTCCTAAATTCTTCTGTTTCTTTGTTCTTCTCCCTCCCATTTCCTTACACATACTTTTCAAAAGTCTTTCGTTTTGGTTGAGTCTGAGAGTGTGGGCAAAGGAGGTTGAGTATCTTGTGGAGATAGTGACTGATCTGAAGCTACTGCATTGGAGAAAGAGCGAGTTCATCCAATAGCTCATGGTTCGGGATCGGTGAATGTGAAATTCGAGGTTATTCTTGTGCGAAGGTACTCGAATTGCCCTTTTTTGTTGTTAAGTTTTTGCCCTGTATTGCTTGTGTTGATATCGTGTCTTAGTCTCAATTAGTTTACTTGTGTAGTATTTAATTGAGTCTATTGTGTTTTGATTTCTCCTTGATTCAAGTCTTGGTCTTAGTGTGTGTAAAAGGACATCATCATCGGTTTCGAATCGTAGAATTCTCTTGCTAGAGAAGTTACGTGCGGTGGAAGACTGCCTCCGCATTGTTGAAATCTGATTAGTGTGGCCTTGTACACACCACAGGCAAGCCTAAAAAAGGACTAATCAAAGGTGTCCAGTTTTTGTTAACCTGTTGATCTGTGTTTATTCCTTTACTTGTTATTTTATCAGATTTTCAGTCTCCGACTCAAAATTTTTGAGTTTAGTGCTGTAATTCTGCAATTCCTGTGCTCGGCTTTGCTTCTAATAAAATTGATAAATCTGCACTATTTATTGCCTTGCATGAACACCATACTACACTCTTGATCATCGGCATTGTATCTGTTCACTGAATTATTAAATACTACACCTGTTGTGTACACTTGATCTTTTGTGCATCTAATCTTCCTGTGCAGCTTGGCTGAATCTTGCACATTCTGGTTCTTGACATCTGCTGCATACCTTGTTATATCTACACTTGAACACCACTGCTTTCTGTGCTTTCAACTTGATGTGCATTCATACTTGCAGAAGTTATAAAGTCTGAATCCCTGTGCATCCAAATTTGCTGCACCTGTTAAACATTAACATGTCCACTCTGTTTGAACCTGAATCTTCACCTTTGTGTGAGACTGCATTGGATTCTTGCTAAGTTCAAAGCTGAAACCTGCTGATCCTACTGATTTTGATTGCATACATCATGTGCCAAACCTACTGGTTGGCACCTTGCTGAACTTGCTGTCTACTGCCATCTGTTTGAGCTTTATAATTGATCTGCTGGACTTGTAAACCAAGTTTAATCCTGCTGCAAGTTTTTTTTGAACTGTTCCAGATGTGTATATTTAGCTATAGACATTAGTTGTAGTAAACTGAACTTTGTATTCAGCCTGCATAAGGTCCAGGTTCGATAATCTTGGTGTATTCATCTTGATTATCACTCCTCAATCCTTGACTGATATGCAGAAAGTCGTGAAATCAGAATCCGGTGAATTGGTGGTATCACCAAGTTCATCACCTTGACCATAAGGTTGAGATTTCGGATTTCACCTACTTGACTGCACCTTGGATTACTGAAGAACAAGGTCTTGTTGTGGTAGCTTTGGTACAGAAATCAAGCTTGCATAATCTCCGGATTAGGATTTGTCCCCTTGTGTGGCTGGTTTAAATGCCTACACACTGCCTTGTGAAAAAGGCTTGACAAACTAATTTTAGGTAACTTTGCAAGGACTTGTTTTCTGGTTCAAGGCTAGCCCTTTTTTGTTCATCACCTTATAAATCTGTTGGGAATTTCAGCATTATATACCTTGTGAGTTGCTTGCTAAGAATCCTGAGATTCTGCCCCTTTCTTGATCTATACTTGGTTCAAATCTGCTGCCCGCATTCCTGTTGAATCTTTGGCTGTATATTTGCTATCTGAAATCACAATCTGTTATTGGTGATCCTTTGTATCCTAAGTTCTAAACCTGCTTCTATCTACTCTTGCTGAAACAAAGTATAATAGACTAGAATAGGCCTTCTTGCTGATCTGCTGAATCTGTTGTTTTCAGACTGACCCTCAACTTTGATAATCGTATCTTCTGATTCTGATTATCACTTCTGAAGGTTCTGAAAGTTCAGCCTAATTGTGATCAGTTGATTTGCTGTGTATCCATTTACTGTATTAAACTGGACCTGCTTCATTTCTTGATTGTAATACTCTTTGTATTTGCAATTGGACAATCTTGGTCATATCTATAATTTGTCTTACAAACTGAAGTTGCTCTTTGGACTAAATTTGTTGCAATTTTCAGCCTTGAATCTTTATTGTAAATTGAACCCCTTGTGTTGAACTTGAACAAGCGTTTGAATATATCATCTTTTACATTCTGTGATTGAATTCTTGGGTAAAAGCTTCTGTGTTTGTTTTGATCTTTTGCATCTGCAGCATATCTTGTTACATACCTCTTGTGACGCTTTTTAACGTCACCTTAAGTTCAAATAACTAGTTAATTTAATCAGTCAACAAATTGTTTAAGTACTTTGCTTATACTCCTTTTTGCTTAATCAATTTTTATATAACCTGCAGTACTCATTTGTTCAGACTTGCAATTTGATCAATATTAACCCTTTGCATCGTGCTTCATTGTCTTGATCACATAAATTGATCACATCACATTTGATCACTCAAGGTTTTTATAACACAAGCGAATAGTTAATTAAGTGAGCTTCCGTACTTAATTACTAGTACTTGTGTTAAGTTCGAAAAGAGTTCTAAAATCACCCACACTCTATTCAACCCCCCCCCCCCCTTCTAGAGTGTGTTTGCGCCATTATCGATCCAACATGATGGTCTGAACTGACTTTATGGATCTTGTATGAAGACTAAGATACATAAGAACAATGATATCTTAGATAACCTAAGAGTCATGGTGTACTCTGATTAAGTCAATATAAATCAGATGAAAAATAGAGTACTAAGTTTTGAAGAAGAGTAAAAACTCAGTTAATGCTCTAGATCAGTTAAAGACTGAAATCTGACCCACTCAGTTTACAAAGGTGAAAACTGACCTCTCTAAAATACTCTGTTTTAAAGCTGAAGGCATCCAAGAACTGAAAGGAATTCGAACGGTTCAAATCAAGCACTTTCATTGGATGATGGACTGATATGTCAAAATGGTCATTGACATCTAACATATAGCCGTTTGATAGCAAGGAGGATTCAAATTAAAACAAGATGAATGTTGGAATTGCACACTATTAATAGAGGACTTTGCAACAAGGATCAAGCATGTAATAGCACCTAATTTTGAATCGAGAAATGAAGAATCTGAGAATTATCAAGCCAAAGTTATGTTCATGTTTTGCTATCATCGTGCTCACCAAGAATACATCAAGAATTCTTCCAAGTGTTCAAGCTACAAAGAATTTATCAAGAAATCAACACTTTGAAGAACCAAAAGCAAAAATCATTTACTTGATTCTGAGCCCAACTCTGATTTTAATCAAAGGTTTAGACTGTGAAGCAATCCGGTCTAGGATTGCCAAGGACTGTTGTTGTTTTTGTAGTCGGGCAGACTGTGTTTGTGGTGGAGCTGGAGAAGAGGCAATACTACCATCCAAGGACCAGTGCAAGCAGTTGCAGAGTAGCCATACTACTTGTTCTATAGTTGATTAGATAGTGAAGCTAGGGATTAGTCAAGGACTATCAGTTTAGGACTTTTTGTAACCGATCTACCTCAAAGAGTTCTAGTGAAATTTTCCTCCGACATCACAGGGGAAGAGAGGACTGACAGGATTACACCACCTGGAACCTCTACAATTTCTTGCCTTATTTACTTTACGCATTTACTTACTCTTATTTACATTCCAGTACTTGTGATTGATTTTATACAGTTTGTTCAAAGCATATAGAACTGATTGATACTCACACAGTACACAAACAACATTCATCAGAATTCAGTTTTGCCTAACAAGCTTTTTCATAGATACAACAAGATCAGTTAAAAAGGCTAAAACTTAATTCGCTGCCAGTTAACTTAGTTTCAACATAAGTCAGTTTGACTTATACTTAGCTCAGTAAGCTTAACTCCACACAAGTTTAAAACTGAACCTAATATGTTTTTAAGTCAAGTTTTTGGTGACAAATTGATTCACCCCCTGATCGTGTGTAAGTCACTAACGTCGATATTACTAGCAAGAATACTAGGTACATTGTAGTATAGTAAATGTGAGTCAAGGTGGATACCACAGAGACAATGCAACTTATAAGTATAAACGATTCTAACCTAATTAAGAAGCAACATAGAGGCGGTCATTGACCAATAATAACATAAAAGAAAACAAACATGGTATCCCTCTCCCTCTCCTCACCGATCTACTAACTTGGATTAGTTAATAGTTATGTTTACTTCCCCACATAACTTCCTTAAATTAATCGTGAGCTTTTAATTATCATTATCATTATCATTATCATTATCAGCTACGGGTGCAATTCCTAACCCTATCTACTCCGACAATGGCAGTAGACAATCTATACGCAAGCTACCCTCCTTAATTGGTCCGTAATAGCTCATATGCATAACGAACTAGAACTGCCGATATTGAGCGCTAACTCATACCGCTAACCCGCCTAGACAGCTGTCGACATTGACCAGCACGTTCCTTGGGTCCATTCTAGACTATGTCCAAACTTAGGACTTCACTATTCGTATTTCATGCTAGTTTACGATTACAATAAGCAGATTGGCCAGATCTAAACTACTGTTAATTAAACTTGTCGATCAACGTAGTTGTAGTGAATCCCAGTTTTAGGTTTTCTAATTATTGCCTCGGTAAACCGGTATAGACCACCGGTTTACCGGGGTCAGCTTTTCCTAATTTATGGATCTACATTGCTCTGATACGATTAAAATAAGTAAGTTATGGGGTTGTTAAACATTCAGATTAAGTAAAACACATAAATACGAACAGATCTACCATATTGAAGACAAAAAGGAACATTCAAAGCTTCATACCTTCAACAATGGAGATCTAGCTCAATCTACTCAAGCTAGAGATGGTGGAAGAAGGGAGGAAACCAGAATAACTCTCCAAAAGCTCGAGAAAACTTTATTGCATAATAATAATTGTAATATATTCAATGATATTCAAGATGTATGTAATAATCAGTTGATGCGGACTTATATAGATACAATGGCCGACTTATGACTCTCTAAAACCCTAACCGACCTAGATAATGCGGCAGAATCAATTTCGTTTCGAACAAGTTGCCGGTTTACCGGGCCTACTTTTCTCCTTTTTCTTCAGCAAACTCTTTCTTGGACTTCAATCACTTGGCCCAATATATTTCTTTTGGTCCAGATCCACTCTCCAATGCTCCAGATTCGGTACATCCTATAAAACACACAAAACGAGACAAAACAGTACCAAATCTTCGGGAAAATAACATAGATGCAGAATTACGAACCTGGAAACACTCACATAGCATTTAACACATATTCCACATAATAACGAGCCTATCTATCCTCTCTTGAGCAGAATTCAGGGTGAATTAAGGTATAATTATTGGTACCATTTAGAGCGTTATCACCCCCCCTCTAAACTTGTGTCAGCCTTTTCAAGGGACCAACACTTTGGCATATAGGACGTAAATGATTTGTTAACTGATTCTTGATCAGTTCTGCCATTTTTAGCCTTCTGAGTTTTTTTGTAGGATCTATCATTTTTCCATGTGCAACAAACTGATCTTACAGTATTGTCAGCTTTAAAATAAGGCTTTGCTGAGTTTTTCTCAGTTCTAATAGTTTCATCAGCTTTCTGAGCTCTAGACTTTTGTACAACCACAAACTTAGGTGCAGCTAAAATAGGTCATGTCTTAGAATTCTGTTGATTATCAAACCCTAAGCCTAATCTGTCACCATATGGCTTTCCTGGTTTGAATTGAACTTTAGAGGTTGGATCAACTGATGATTTAGTGATATTTATTACTTCTGCTATATCATCAGTGAAGCTAACTTCTTGAGTTCTACTTTTAGACTTGATAAAGTTGATTTCAACATTCAATCTTAGAACTTCAGCTTTCAATAATTCCTTTTCCTTTTTGGCATTCTCATAATTCTTTTGAATTTCCTCTAATTCCTTCATGAGTATGTCTAAGGTTTCATTGAAATCAGAGTTTCTATGATTTATTATGGCAGAATAATAGTTGAATGTAGAAGCATTTACCTTATGGCTTTTGATCAATATGCTCTCAATACTGTCTTCTTCACATCCTACTGGCTGTTTTTCTTTACTTGGTTCCGAAATGTGTTATGTATGATCAGTTCCAAGTAGTATGAATTCTTCATCACTCTCAGTATAATTTCTAGGTAAGAACTGAGTTTTACTCATGTAGTTTTAATCAATTTGCTCTGTCTGGGCGATTTCCTTGTTGTTTGATGTACTGGCTCAATCTTTAATAATTGCTTTAAACAGTTTCTCTTGAGTATCAGCAACAAATACCTACAATTTATCCTTGTATTCATCAAATCTTAAAAATGAACAGCTAAGTAAACTTCTAAGATGATTTTATGAATCCATGATGCAAGTTTGAAAACCTTTTGAAAAACATAAACCAACAAACTAATTCAGTAACTGAGTGCTAGTTATTTCAAACAGTTCAAGCTGATGTCTCGAAGCGGTAACTGCTTTGGATCACTTCCAAGAGGAAGAACTGCTCCGATACCAATTGTTGAATTGGTATCGAAAATAACTGAGTGCCACTTACTTCGGTCATAGCTTGTTCAACAATTGATCTCTTTAGGTATGGAGGCCTGCTCCGATACCAATTGTTGGTACCGTGAAAAGTCTGACACGAGTTTAGAGGAAGGGGTGAATAAACTTGTCACCAAAAACTTGAAACTTAAACTAAGGCTGAGTTTAAGTCAAACTGACTTATGCTCAAACTGAGTTTACCGGCAGCGGATTGAGTTTTAGCCTTTGTATGAAAAGTTCAGTCATCAGTTTGATTTGAAATATGCAGTGCAGACTCAGTTTCTAATGTTTGCTGAGTATTGTACTAGTGTTGGTCCCAGAGAAGGGTGAAACTATAGTCAGGGGGGTGAATGACTATAGTGGAGTTTCAAAAAAATTTCTTATGTTTAAAAGCTTTTGGGCAGCGGATAAGTCCCTTCTAACTATGTTGTTTTCAAATCAGTTTAGACAATCACAGATATAAGTTATGATCTAGGCAATTTAAATAAATGCTGTAAAGTAAATTGCAGAAAGTAAATTGACACAAGGCTTATAGTGGTTCAGGGTGGTGTAATCCCTTAATCCACTCTTCTCCTGTGATGATCGGAGGAATTCACTATTGTTTTCACAGATACAATAGTATGATTGTCCTTGGCTTTCCAAGCTTCACAATCTACAAGACTATCACTCCTTGACTGCAACAGCTTCAGTGATTCAGTCTCTTTTGCTTCTCCTTGAGATCAAAATCCTTCAACATCTATCACAGACTCAACTCCTTCTCAGATTGCCTCTGATTCAGTTGCTTCAGTTTGATGTGAATGTGATTCACAAACTCGCTTGATCAATCTCAGTGCTGAATATGACTTTGTAGTTCTGGTGTCTGAGTTGATCACTAGATGTATCCTTGTATGTTCAGAGAGAAGGCTTTTCAAATTGACAGAGTATTTGCTTGATCTTTATTTTTCTATCGTTACTTTTCTTTGCCTGTCAATGCCTTCTATTTATAGCCTTGAATAAGCTTGATTTTGAAATTCCGTCCGTTGGCTATATTAATGAGGGAATAATCCTTGATTTTATTCTTGATTCCCCCTTAATTGCATTCTCATTGATTTCAATGATCGGATTTTTCCTTCAAACGTATAGCAGAATATCCGTCCTTGATTGATCCTCTATTGATTGTGCATTTAATGCATGATCTTCTGAATCTTCATCAAAATCTGATTTGGTAATATTTACTTCACCGTTCTCAGAGCGGTTGAGTGATTCATCTGACTTCGCCATTCTAGATCTTCCTTCACCGTTTTGTCTTCACTCATCCGAAAGCCAGTTTACTCTGCCGATTCACTGTTTCCTTCATTATTTCAATTTAATGAGAATCTTTGTACTTCACTGATCCTTGATTGGGGTGAGATCAGTGTACACCATATTTGAATATTAAGTTTCATCACTTGAAGTATAAATTAGACTTATCCAAGGTCATCACAGACTTCCCTGGTTATAAGTCGACCATAATGTCTTCATTGTATCTCTCTTTGGTGCTTGCCGGCTTCACTCGCCGAATGTACGTTTCTACTTTTCCGTCCTACCAACTAGTACAATACTTGTCCGACTTAACTTATTCAACATGTCGACTCTCTGTAAAAACTTATACAGAGAATTCTAACTTATTTCAGGCTTGCTATAACAGCTAGTATGGCCATCATCAAAACACAATAAAATGTTCCTAACAATTTCCCCATTTTTTATGATGCCAAAACCCTCATAAACCTGAACATAAGTAATCCAAATTTTTCATAATAAATAACAGAACAAAACAGCAATTTTATTCATCCATCATAGGGCAATAAGATATTGCATCTTTTTATTCAAAGACAAAGGCAAATAGAAGTAATTTAGAAATAATTCAAATTGGGTGTAAGGTCTACTTCTTCACATCTTCAAACCTGATGCCTTTGCCTTTGCTGCCCTTGCCCTTTTCTGTTGGGCTTGCCTTCTTTTCACTGGAGCTTTTAGGCTTAGAGCTTCCTTCCCCCTTTTTGGCAGCACTAAAAAATGCTTCAAGATTTGTCGTTGCTGTGTCAGAATCAGGGAGAGGGCCATACCTTCTTTCCAGTATCTTGTTGTTGGCCTCACCAACTTTAATTAGAAGGTCCAGTTGCTTGCCGGAATGCTCCATTACCTCATCCGGATCTTTGAATTTGAAGAGTGTGAGCATTGAGGGTGTCCACCAATGGCTTAAGATTGTTGTCAATCGTCTCAGCATGAAACTCAAGATTGGTTTGGACATGGTGAGGAATGAGTTGCTGTAAATTGCAAAGCAGGTTGCCTTGTCTCTCCATGACTTCTTCTTGGATTTTGATGTGGTTGATGAGGGCCTCAATCTTGTGGTTGAAGGAGGTTGCTTCACTCCTTAAGGCATTCTTCAGGTTTTGCCTGCTGTAATACTGCCTTTCCATGTCCACAATGAGGGGTTGAATGTCCAGATTGAAGACTCTCTCTAGATCAATTTCCTCTGGTGCCACATGGACATCCTCTTCATCTCCATCATTTTCATTCTCAGCATCTCCATCTTGCTCTTTCTCATTCTCCACTTCAATTTCTCTTTCTTTCTTTTCCTCTTCTTCCTCTTCCTTTTCATCTTGTGCGTCTTCTTCTCTTTCTTCCATCTGTTCTTGTTCTTCCTCATTAGACACAGGGTCATTTAGAGGTTGTTGTTGAGTGTGGACTGCTGCATCCGCTACTATTCCCCCTTGTGCAATTGTGGGGGAGTTGACAAGTTCGGCTGAGTGAGCTTTATCAGTTGGCTCACTTAGCTGTTCGTCAACTTTGCCAATGATTTTGAAAAGCACTTCTTGAAGAGTCAGTTCATCATCAGAAATCTCCAGATTTTCTTGACTTGCTTCAAAATGATCACTCTCTGAGTGTTCATCCTCTGACTCAGCTTCTTTCTCATCTATCTCCTCTTCTTCAGATGAAGTAATTATGTATCCTTCCTCACCTTCCTCTAGGTAGGTGATTTCCTCTTGCTCCTTTTCTTCTGCTATTTCTGTGTTATCACTGATTGTCACAGGTTCATTCAAGTTGCTAGAACCGGGCAGAGAGATGTGTTCTCGTGCCTTTTGAGATCTGGTTCTACGTCCCACTCCTGATCTATTGGTTTCAGGTTGTTTTCTTTTGCTCCCAGCAGTGGGTTTGGGTTTCATGGATGCCTTGATGTAAGTGAACATTGTCTTCGACTTGTGTGGTGATTGCAAATTGGTGGGTTGTACTTTCAATGCGTTGAATAGGTGCTGAAGAGGGAATCCATATGATTTCCTCTCCCAGAAATCGCCCTTTTTCTGCAAACCCTTGCTTGGTGCCGTTATAGATAAATCAATTTCCTTCTGAATCTGATCCATCAATCGATTGAAAACAAATGTTGCCCAGTCGAATTTGATACCTTCGTAGATGATGGCCATCAGTCTGATCCATACCTCAGTTAGGTTTTCCATTGACCTCTTTCTGCCTTCGATATTCTTTGTGATGACTGGTGCAAATTCAGCAAACGGAAGTTTGAGCATTGATCTGGGTAGATTGTATGTTTTTCTGTTTCTTCTGGGGTTCTTGGCTATTTCAGCCCAAAATTTCTTAGTGTCGATCGTCACAAACTTGACATTAGCTGGACCTATTATGGGAAGTTGTGATGGAAGGTCAAGTTAAATTACTAACTCGATGCCTAAATAACCACTAGCAAGTGAACTAGGTTCAATCGCAGTATAGCTAGATAGAGTCGAGGTCGATCCCACAGAGAATCAATTTGTGGATCCTACTTAAATAGTCAACTAATTACTTCGTTGAACACATACGGTCTATGACCAACATAAAGTACGAGGAAAGAAAGACACACTCAAACATATAAACAACATGTAAACACATAACGTAATCAATTCGCCCAATCATAACCGTAATTATTTGGATCTAGATAATTTATATGACAACAAAACTCATCTACTATTAATCCGTTCATATCTCTTTATATTGGCTACGGGAGTCATCCTCTACAACTTGATGTAGCACCGGTAGTCACTATATCACCGTGGTATTGTTACGTGACTTCGCCTTTTGGTGCCTCCATCTCATATAACTCACACGCTTACTACTCTAAGGATGCCGATATTAACCGTACACCTCGTCTGGGCAACATTCCTTTGGTTAGGCGTACTTCCTAGACGATCACTCAAACCCTCGTCCAACTAACACTTACCAAGTTATAGTCTCATGCTAGTTTACGATCTACGTGTAACAAGGTGCGCGCAATTCCCTAATATAAACCTACCTAGATAACGCCGAACGTCCGAAGATCAATTCCTAAGCCTACCTAAGAGTCTTATATTGGTATTTCTTTTTCACACGTTTTAATTAAATTAAGCGAGTGACGTAGCCATAGCCATACCTACCGAGATAACGAGATTCAATTAAGCTAACCTAATCATAAAGACGTGATCGATTAACGGATGAAAACAGTTTGCTAACTCTCGGTCGACCGAATAGGTTCTCTCGGTCGACCGAGTGACACCTCTCGGTCACCCGAGAGTCTAACTCTCCGCATTTACATCCCCGAACATATTTCTCGGCGTTTCATATACGAATCGGATTGTATAGCGAATTATCGAGACATCATATAAACTAATCTAAATACACGTAAATTAAACACACAGATTCATCCGTAGATATTAGGTAGAGGACGTAGGGTTTGGGATCCTTATAGACAAGGTATCACCGTCGCCCTAACGTCATATCCTAGATCTACATCATCTAGATATGAATACCTACTCAAACAATCAAAGCATAATTGGGAAATTGATTACTAAAAAGAAAACGAGAAAATAAACTAGGGCTTACATGTTTGCAACCCTAGCAACCTCCACAAGCCCGATTTTGCTTATATGTTCTTATGAATGAATAGTGGTGAATGCATAATAAAAAATACAAAGGACTTGTGTTTATATAGAGCCTCACCGACATAGAAAACCGACTTAAATGCCGACACTACCGAACCCTAACCGCCTCAAATAATGTACCGAACTTCTTTCGGACTACAGCCCACTCGGTCGACCGAATGCATAGGCTCGGTCGACCGAGCCTTACATGCTCCCGGGCTTTCTTCCTCTTCTATGTCTTGGGCTTTCTTAACTTGTCCGTGATCCATCAAAGCTTCTCCGAAGTCCATCCTTGTGCTCCCAAATGAGTTACTACAAATATAACATGAAGTACAAATTCGTAATATCAAATAATATAATAAAACCTCTTAATACATAATAATGAATCGTAACTCTCGGCATATGCAAATTAAGCGTATTACGACTTATTATTACTCTATTATAGCTCCTTTAAACTAGAATCGGGGATAAAGGTCATAGAATAACGGGCACAAAATGACCGTTATCAACTACCCCCACTTAGCCTTTGATCGTCCCGATCAAAATATCAATAAGTTATTCCCCATAAACTACTTTCCAAAGTGGTCACGATATATCGACACAAGAAACTCGAATCAACTCATATCCTCTATGCTCATCGGATATCCATTATCCACTATCCATCATGAATCGATGTGTTGTGTGCATGTGCATTGAGTTTTAAACATTCGTAGCAAGATTAGAGCTTATGCAAACTTCGTAGTCTTAACCTACCAACTTCGTATTCCCACTTCTTAAGCCTTTTAATTTTTCAAGCACTAGAATAATAAGCAAGAGCGTATCTATAGGGTTTTTGGACTTGGAGACCGAGTACTACTCAAAGCCTCTTCAAGAGTTGAATATTCTTTTCATATCTTCATATTTTTCGATACTATCAATCTCAAGAAGGAAAACTTTTTTAGAGCATCCCTCTATCTTAGATCAAATATTAGCATCGAATATTACCACAAGCGCGAGGCTACTTTGGTAACTTACTACAAGCCCGGTGTTTTAACATTGTCAAACACAGTACGTCTCAAGCTTATTACTCGGCTTTTGTGGCTAGAATTTTTAGGAACACATCGACGATAAATTTGACACTAGGTAAGCATAATCAATTATCTATGCAATGTACACATTATAATTTTTACCTTTTATAACAAGCGTAGTACAACTCGATTCAGGTATTGAATAATTGAATAATAAACAACTACTCGCAACGGACAATATGAATATCATTAAGTTTACTAATCAATAAATCGCAGAAGTATAAAGTGATCACGTACTCATGAAATATGGGTTATTCCGATATAGTTATCAGGACTTCACAAAAGTAAATGTGATTCTAAGTTTAAATTTTAAATTTTTTTTTTTCATTTTATTTACTATTTGATATCTGGGAACATATGGAATTACTCATTTGAGCTAAGTGACTTGTACCCCCCACTTAAACAATGCATTGTCCTCAATGTATATAAAAAAAATGAAAGAACAAACTCAAAAAAGGAACTTAGCTCTGGATAAGCGTGGAAGTTTGAACAAGTCTTAGGAAACCGGCAAAGTTCATCAGGCACAGGAATTGGCTCCATAGCAGGACAAAAGCATAATCACTGCAACACAGATCTTAAACAAAGCTCGCAACTCGTTGCAGGATTAGTCCAAACAGTAATAATCAGAAAAGGGACCGTAAAAGGGATAACAAATTCCTTAAACATTTTTAAGTCCATTAATTAATGATTACATTTCAATACATTTCAACAAGTCCAAAACATTACATGAGTTCAATTTAGGTAACAGAGAAACTTGCTCTATATAACACGACATACTAGTAGAATGGAATCAAAATAAAAACACGTTAATTATAGGAAATGCAAACACTCAAATTAAAATACTTAATCCCATCCCTGGATTGAATGGTGCTAGTTGCAAATTGTTCGGGCCGGCTTCGTTAGCATCATCCTCGGGTTCCCCTTCTTGGTCGTGGCCGTGAACGACGGGCGGTGGGACGAGAACTCAAAGATAGGATAGGCATTGGCTCCACATAGGAATCGCCGCCTAACACCGGGCACTCGGCTCCCTCACGAATGTAGTGATTAGTGAACCAAAAGGTAAGGTATGCCGAGGCTTGAGAGCATCGTCCGTCATCTCCTTGCGTATCAATGCTCCCACATTCACAGCCATCCCATGTACAACCAATAGAGCGAGTGGCATGAGTATAGTAAACCGTAGATACATGCTTAGCCGGGAAGATATTGGAACGAATAAGCCGATTAAGGCACTTATCCTCCCATCTCCTAAAGTCCGATTCCGCAAATGTGCGGGCAACCTCCCCTCGTCCATTCTATTCCCAAATAGGCTCCAACTTCCTCCAACCAAGCATCGGACCCATCAAACGTAGCCATATACTCTGGCCCGTCCTCCGAGACATCCACCCCAAAATAAGCATTAATCGTACCCGGAGAAATTACAATTGGTCGGCCACGAATATGTACGATATTGGTGTCGGGGTGTACGCGTAAATAAGCATAAAATTCTCTTACCCAGTTGACGTTGACTCGGCCAGGGGGTGCTACGACATCGCGCCATTGATAGCGTTCCACCAATTCTAGAAGCTCGTCTCCACAATTTTCCAAATCTAGACCTCGAGCTCGATGTACGGGGGCATTAACGAAATGATTAGTAAACGAAGAATATACCTCCCGACTCGCGAATTGTGGTACCCCGTTGATCATTGGAATATCGCCTTCCACGGCCACAAATTGAGCGGCTGCGTCTTCTTGGTGGCATCCCGACGGATAAACGGCGCGGCAGACGGACGAAAGGGGCGGCCCGACTCTCGGTCGACCGAGAGCAATCACTCGGTTGACCGAGTGTGGAGAATCGACGAAGCTTGCCTCTGGTTCTCTACCCTTCCCGTGACTGAATCAATTGATCGAAAAAATTTCGATAGGCTTTTCAAGGTGAGTGAAAATGGTGAAATGGATGAAGATTTTCGTAACATTTCCATTTGATTTCTACGGGGGTTTGAGAAAACAAGGTGGATGGAGAATTTGGGATGAAGGAATTGTGGAATAGGAATGAGGAAAATGAAAGAGAGGATGGTGGGTTAAATAGAAAAATGGAGTTTGAAGAAATGGAATGTGATTGGTGTAGAAAAGTTGTTGGGGATTGATGAGGTGGGAAGGTGGAATTTGAAAATTTGAATTAGGATAATAAAGAGGTTGGGAAGAGAAAAAGGTGAAAGGTTGGGAAGAGGGAAAGGTGAGTGGGGATGTGTAGAAATTAATGGTGTTGACCATTTTAATAAATTTGACACATGCCGTAAAATAACTACAATATATAACAGTGCCAAAATGTATTATTTCACTCTCACCGCAAAAAAATTTCTAACCAATAGGCCGTCTCAAACATAAAAGCAACCTCATTTTTATCATAAA
Organism: Gentiana straminea; assembly: GCA_036785695.1. Classification (NCBI taxonomy): domain Eukaryota; kingdom Viridiplantae; phylum Streptophyta; class Magnoliopsida; order Gentianales; family Gentianaceae; genus Gentiana; species Gentiana straminea. The sequence continues at coordinate 13,511,774 of JAVUPR010000060.1, forward strand.
TCAAACAATCTCGGTCTAAGCATTTGTAAAATAACGCATTATCATTTCCTTAATCAACAATTTTTTACAAAGATTCAATTGCTACACTTCACTTCACATAAAAACGAGTCGAATAAAAAAAATTATTTTGCACATCCTTAACTCAACAGTCGTCGGAACATGGCAAAATAGGAAAAAAAACTTCTTATCGTTTCATGCTACTTTTATTTTTTTTTTAAAAATAAAATAAAAATAAAAATAACAAAGGATAGAAATAGTTCTACAGTTTAAGTCGGTAGCTCGACTTCCAAAAATATCACTCTAAAACACTGCCCTTGACTTGCCAGGCTTTCACCCGGCCAGCTTTCACCGAAAAAGTTTGACCGTCCTTTTCTACGAGTGCCCTTCCCTTGGGTTTCAGTCCAATGAAAAGACAGTCGAATTGACCATCCAGACAAGCGCCTACTTTTGGATTTGTCTCTGATTTCGACGAGCTTTTGTTACGAACTCTCCTAGTTCGTTTCTTCGCTCTGGTCCTCCTATCCTTAGGTAGGTCTACAGCTTCAATATTGGTCAGGGCTGGTGCAGGCTGAACTGACCTATTCCGACTTAGAATGGTAAGGACTTCCCTCTCATCTTTATCATCGACATTATCATCAGCATCCTTTCCTAGACCTTGAGTGGCATCAAGCTTTTCCGAACCAACTACTTGTAACACATTCACACTTGCCGGTACAGGGAAATTCGGATTTGTTATCCCATAACACTCAGAACCTTTAGCGTCAAACAATACTATCTCATGTCTGGTCATCCGCATGAAGGCTCTAGCGGTGTTGATAAACGATCTACCCAAAATGATTGGGCATTCAGGATGTTCCTCGATTTCCATTACCACTATGTCTATCTTAAACCGTAATTGCCCCACACCAATAATCATGTTGTTCGTCTCCCGGTCATGATTGTCCTAGTTCCATCCGCTAATCTAACTTGGAGCGGGGTGTTAGTGGGTGTTAAAATGACATTCCTATCACAAAGGCTTTTAGGAAAGATATTAAGGCTTGAACCGGAATCAATCAAGGCTAAACCTAGATGGGTTTGTTCTAGGGTTACTCCAACCATAAAAGCTCCCGGGTCCGCTAACTTTGGCATCGGTCGAGACTCGTCTTTAATCAATGTTTCATCTCTACGAACGATGACAACGGGGCTCTTCATATTTGTGCTACCCTCCGACTCGATTCTATCTCGGACATGTAATCATCATAATCTAAAGCCGAATCGAATCCGAAGAGATTTCCTACGGATTCAAAATAGACATACCTTTTTGCCAATAGGCTTCTTTAGCCTCTCTTGATTTCCTCGCCTCTCGGATTTTCACTTTCATCTTTTCTATCCTTTCCATGAGCTTCGGTGTTAGCGGCTTCCTTGGTGTAGTTCTTGTTCGTAAAACCTTGACTTCTTCTTGGTCTTTGGTAAAATCGTTTGATGACATTTTGCGATCTTGAGCGGAGTTATGTGAGTGATTTCCGTCCAATTATACGCAATATTTGAAAAAACAACAAACGGTCAATAAACAAGCAGTCAGTACGATTACTCGTGCGCGCTAGGCTTACAACCTACCGACGGGGGAAAAATAGAAACAGAGGGGAAACAGGACTGTCAGATAATTTAGAACAATTAAGGGTTCGGTCGACCGAGTGACATCGTTCGGTCGACCGAACATACATAACACATATATAACTTTTTCTTTTATTTATTTATTTGTTTAATATTATTATTATATATTTATTTTTTTATTTATTTATATATATATTTTTTTTTATTTTTTTTATTTTACTGACTTGCAAAAGAAAACAGAAACAAAAACGAAATAATCAAGTAGATTATTTAAGCAACTGGACCATTGATTCCCCGGCAACGGCGCCAAAAACTTGATGGAAGGTCAAGTTAAATTACTAACTCGATGCCTAAATAACCACTAGCAAGTGAACTAGGTTCAATCGCAGTATAGCTAGATAGAGTCGAGGTCGATCCCACAGAGAATCAATTTGTGGATCCTACTTAAATAGTCAACTAATTACTTCGTTGAACACATACGGTCTATGACCAACATAAAGTACGAGGAAAGAAAGACACACTCAAACATATAAACAACATGTAAACACATAACGTAATCAACTGCCCAATCATAACCGTAATTATTTGGATCTAGATAATTTATATGACAACAAAACTCATCTACTATTAATCCGTTCATATCTCTTTATATTGGCTACGGGAGTCATCCTCTACAACTTGATGTAGCACCGGTAGGTCACTATATCACCGTGGTATTGTTACGTGACTTCGCCTTTTGGTGCCTCCATCTCATATAACTCACACGCTTACTACTCTAAGGATGCCGATATTAACCGTACACCTCGTACGGGCAACATTCCTTTGGTTAGGCGTACTTCCTAGACGATCACTCAAACCCTCGTCCAACTAACACTTACCAAGTTATAGTCTCATGCTAGTTTACGATCTACGTGTAACAAGGTGCGCGCAATTCCCTAATATAAACCTACCTAGATAACGCTGAACGTCCGAAGATCAATTCCTAAGCCTACCTAAGAGTCTTATATTGGTATTTCTTTTTCACACGTTTTAATTAAATTAAGCGAGTGACGTAGCCATAGCCATACCTACTGAGATAACATATTCAATTAAGCTAACCTAATCATAAAGACGTGGTCGATTAACGGATGAAAACGGAGTTTGCTAACTCTCGGTCGACCGAATAGGTTCTCTCGGTCGACCGAGTGACACCTCTCGGTCACCCGAGAGTCTAACTCTCCAGATTTACATCCCCGAACATATTTCTCAGCGTTTCATATACGAATCGGATTGTATAGCGAATTATCAGGACATCATATAAACTAATCTAAATACACGTAAATTAAACACACAGATTCATCCGTAGATATTAGGTAGAGGACGTAGGGTTTGGGATCCTTATAGACAAGGTATCACCGCTGCCCTAACGTCATATCCTAGATCTACATCATCTAGATATGAATACCTACTCAAACAATCAAAGCATAATTGGGAAATTGATTACTAAAAAGAAAACGAGAAAATAAACTAGGGCTTACATGTTTGCAACCCTAGCAACCTCCACAAGCCCGATTTTGCTTATATGTTCTTATGAATGAATAGTGGTGAATGCATAATAAAAAATACAAAGGACTTGTGTTTATATAGAGCCTCAGCCGACATAGAAAACCGACTTAAATGCCGACACTACTGAACCCTAACCGCCTCAAATAATGTACCGAACTTCTTCGGACTACGAGGCCCACTCGGTCGACCGAATGCATAGGCTCGGTCGACCGAGCCTTACATGCTCCCGGGCTTTCTTCCTCTTCTATGTCTTGGGCTTTCTTAACTCGTCCGTGATCCATCAAAGCTTCTCCGAAGTCCATCCTTGTGCTCCCAAATGAGTTACTACAAATATAACATGAAGTACAGTCTGTAATATCAAATAATATAATAAAACCTCTTAATACATAATAATGAATCGTAACTCTCGGCATATGCAAATTAAGCGTATTACGACTTATTATTACTCTATTATAGCTCCTTTAAACTAGAATCGGGGATAAAGGTCATAGAATAGGCACAAAATGACCGTTATCAAGTTGCAGGTATCTGTTGAGTGTACCAAGCGTGATGACTATTTCTCTTCCAAAGATAGAGCTTTTTATGCAATCGAATTCAGTCTTCTTTGTGCTGGGCATAAACTTGGCATTTTTCCAAAATGCTATCAGATTTTCATAGCAGATTCCAGTTATTGGGGGATTTAAGAAAGTCATCAGCCCCAAATTCAAACAGCAGTCAACCAAGCGTTGAGCTTGTGCATCATTATCACAAAACGAGAGATAGTGTTCAGGTTTGAAAAACGAACCAGTGATGATTGATTTTTCGTAGTATTTTTCAGTGGGAGAGATTGTGGAGGATGAAGCCATTGATAAGTAATTGATGATTAGAAAAGAATACTTTGAGTTTTCAGAGAGAAACAAAAGTAGGGTTTGTAATTTGCAAGAGGATGTAAAGATTTATGAAAATCTCTAAGTATCGTTTATATAGGATGATTTGGGTAGTGTGAACGTGGTTTGAATGTGGAAGGATTTTATGACATAATGGCGTGATTTTGTGTATGTAAATCGCGATATTTGAGTGTAATGGGGGAGTGGATTGAGGTAAGTAATGATAAATCCCGGGAATCGAGGCGTTTATAATTCGAAAAATAATATGGTTACCTCCATAATCATAAGTTGATCTCCACGTGTGTAATCTTCCACAGAATAATCCTCCATAATTTCCTTATTCTCCACGTGTAATAAAAAGTGATTTTGTTCACACTTTAATTTGTCCAAGTCTTTATTTCGGTGGAGTGCCTTGGCTGGTGACTTAGCCGATGTAGTGAATTCTTCACTGAGATGCTCCATTTAACCGTTCCTAACAATCAGTTAAGTTGACTTCACTGGATACCAGTGCCTTACCAGCTACATCTCCTGTAATGGCAAAGGGTTAAACAGCTGATAAAGTCACATAGCCGATTACTCCAGTTAGCTGCTCTTTGGTACTTAGTCAATTTCAATCATTCCTAACTCAGTTCTTAACATGCTAAATCTTTCATAACTGAGTGGTTTAGTAAAGATGTCAGCCAATTGATCTTCGGTGGGTATGTATTTTAGAATGACATCTCCCTTTTCAACATGATCTACGATAAAGTGATGTCTCACATCAATGTGCTTTGTTCTTGAATGCAACACTGGATTTTCAGTAATAGATATTGCACTTGTGTTATCACACATGATTGGAATTGTTTTCTCCTCCATTCCACAATCCCTTAGCGGTTGTCTGATCCAAAGTACTTGTGCACAACAACTACCTGCTGCTATATATTCTGCTTCAGCTGTTGATGTAGATATGGAGTTTTGCTTTTTACTGAACCAAGAGACTAGTCTGGTGCCTAGAATTTGACATGTTCCAGATGTGCTTTTTCTATCTATTTTGCATCCAGCATAGTCAGAGTCTGAATATGATATCAACTTAAATCCTCCATCTTTTGGATACCAAATTCCAACATTTATAGTGTTTTTCAAGTATTTGATTATTCTTTTGGCTGCTAGTAGATGTGATTCTTTTGGTTGTCCTTGAAATCTTGCACATACTCCTACTGCAAATGCTATATCAGGTCTACTTGCAGTCAGGTATAGTAGGGATCCAATGATTCCTCTATACATTTTCTGGTCGACATCTTTTCCTGCTTCATCTTTTCCAAGAATGACTCTTGCACACATTGGTGTGTCTTCTATGCCACTTGTATCCATCCCATACTTGTGTATTAAATCTCTTATGTACTTGGCTTGACTAATGAAAATACCATCCTTCATTTGCTTTACTTGAAGGCCAAGGAAATAATTTAATTCTCCTATCATGCTCATCTGAAATTTGCTCTTCATCTGGTTTGCAAATTTCTCACATAGCTTTTCATCCTCTGATCCAAAGATGATATCATCAACATAGATTTGTACTAGCAATGTACTTGTTCCTTCCTCTAGTTTGAATAGAGTCTTGTCTATAGTTCCCTTGTTGAATCCATTCTTGATCAGGAATTGTGATAGTGTTTCATACCAGGCTCTAGGTGCATATTTGAGTCCATAGAGGGCCTTCTTGAGTTTGTATACTTTGTCTTCTTTTCCTTTGATTTGGAAACCAGGAGGTTGTTCCACATATACTTCTTCTTCCAAAATTCCATTTAGAAATGCACTCTTGACATCCATTTGATAGACTTTGAAGTCTTTGTATGCAGCAAAAGCTAGAAAGAGTCTGATTGCCTCTAATCTTGCTACTGGTGCAAATGTTTCATCATAATCTATTCCTTCTGCTTGAGAATAGCCTTTTTGCAACTAGCCTTGCTTTGTTTCTGACAACTGTTCCTTGCTCATCCATTTTGTTTCTGAATACCCATTTTGCTCCAATGATGTTGGCCATATCTGGTCTGTCAACAAGTTCCTAGACTTCATTTCTTTCAAATTCATTTAGTTCTTCTAGCATGGCTGTGATCTAATCTGCATCTTGAATTGCATCATCTATTGTCTTGGGTTCCACTTGTGATAGAAAACATGTTAGCATATTTTCCAGTTGTCTTCTGGTTCTAACTCCTGTGTGAATGTCTCCAATGACTTATTCTTCAGGATGATCTCTTAGTCAATTAAGATCAGGTTGAAGTTGCTCTTCACTTGGTGTTTCCACACTTTCATGTTAAGTATGAACTTCAAATTCTGGTGCTTCTTCTGTTGTATTGATATGTGGTTCCTCTTGATTTTCAAAATGGTGATTTAGGATGGAAGCTGGTATGGTTGCATTTGTGTAGATTTCCCTTTGTGCTGCTTCCTCTTCTTGATCTTGAAGATCTTCACCATTTGTATTTGGTTCATCAAAAACTACATGAATTGATTCTTCAATCACCAATGATCTTTTGTTTAGTATTCTGAATGCTTTGCTTGTGTCTGAGTATCCCATGAATATTGCTTCATCAGCCTTTTCATCAAAGGTATGCAGTTGGTTCCGGTTCAAAACAAAACATTTTGATCCAAACATATGAAAATATGAGATATTAGGTCTTCTACCATTCCATATTTCATATGGAGTTTTTCCATGGTGTTTGTTGATGATAGATCTATTTTGTGTATGGCATCTTTGTATTTTTTGCTTGACCCAAAATCTCTTTGGCAAGCATGCTTGACAATCATTGTTCTAACTTGCTTCTTTGAGAGTTCTGTTTCTTCTTTTCTGCTACACCATTTTGTTGTGGAGTTCCTGCTACAGATAGTTGATGTAGCACTCCATTTTCTTCACAATAGGTTCTGATAATTTCATTAAGAAATTCAATCCCTCTATCTGATCTGATCTTGATGATCTTCAGTTCTTTTTCATTTTGGAGTCTTCTTAGCAAATCTAGCAGCTTTTTGAGTGTCTCTTTCTTCTTGTTCATGAAAATGGTCCATGTGTATTTTGAGAAGTCATCCACCACTACTAGAGTGTATTGCTTACCACTTACACTTACTGGTGTGACTGGTCCAAATAGGTCCATGTGCAACAGATGTAGAACTCTTGTTGTAGATTGATAGGGCTTTGTCTTGAATGAAATTTTGATTTGTTTCCCTTTCTGACATGCGTCACATAGACTTTCTTTCTTGTATGTGATCTCTAGCAGGCCTTCAACTAACTTGTTCTTTGATAGTATGTTGATGGTCTTGAAATTCAAGTGATTTAATCTTCTGTGCCAAATCCAGCTGGTTGATTGTTTATTTTTGACAAGCAGACATGTTTCTGCCTTGGCTGTTTTCCAATCCACCACATACATGTTATCTTGTCTTCTTCCTGCAAGAACTACTGTGTTGGTTTGGCTGTGAATCACTTTGCATCCTTCCTTATTGAAATGTACATTGTAGCCTTTGTCACAGAATTGATTGATGCTCATCAGATTGAAGTTAAGTCCTCTAACATATGCTACATTTTGAATCTTCAAATTGTTCTTGAGTATTGTGCCTTCCCCTTAATCTTGCCAGGGTTTTCTTTGCCTCCAAATGTGACTTTGGGTCCATCAAAAGATTTGAAGTCAGTGAGCCATCTCTTGTTTCCTGTCATGTGTCTGGAACATCCACTGTCTATGTACCAGACATCCTACAAAACAAATTAATTAAGTTTAGGTACCCAACACTGTTTGGGTCCATACCTGTTAGCAATCATGCCTCCCATACCAAGTGTATATCCAAAAGTTCTTCTTTTTGGATAATTGAAGTCATCAACTTCATATGTATAAGGCATGGCAGAATAGCTTCTAATATTTTTACTGAAGATATTCTGATACTTTTCTCTGCCTTTTGGTGCATGTACATCCTTCTTCACTTTCCAATATGCAGTAGGAAACCTGTGTTGCTTCATGTGTCTAGGAACATATCTAGATTGATTTTTCTTAAACACATGATGCATATCACTCAATGGTTTCTTCTTGTATTTTGGAGGTGCAACATTCCAATCATCCTCTGAAGGATAAAGTCTGCCTTTACCTTTCAGAAGGTTTTTGTTTTTGATTGGCTGGAATGAGGATTTAGTCTGCTGTTTCACTACACTAGGTTTTGACTTCACCGGAGCGGGATGGTTTGTTGGAACTATGGTCTGTCCCTTTCTAAATTTTGGTCCATTGTTTGTCCTGAATTTAGATTTGTTTTGACCATTGTCACTACTCTCATCCTGATTGTTGTAGCCAAGACCAGATCTGGATCCAAACCTTTTTGAGGGTTTGTAAGCTGGTGCATTTAGTGGTGCAGTGGTTGCCTTTACTGGTGGGGAGATTTTCTTAACTGATCTGTCAATAACAGATGTATGATCATCTGCTTTTTGTTGATCATTTAATTTGGTCTCCTTACTAATTAATTCAGCTTTTACTTTATCCAGTTCTTTCTTTAATCTCTTATTCTCTTTTCTTAGATCCTTGCATTCCTTTTCCAGAATTTCATGATTCATTTCAATTTCATCAAATTTAGTCATGAGATTTTGGACTAGGTCTGCTGTATCTAATGGGGGAGTAGAAGATTGTGCAGTGTCAGATGTGGATGCATTAGATGAAGAGTAAGAACTAGATGATACCTCAGTTTCATTTGATTCTTTGGTCATTAGACATAAATCGATGTCGATTTGTCACCTTCATCTTCATTTAATTCTTTGGTCATGAGACATAGGCATGCTTTTTCATTTTCTGAGCTGTCTTCTTCATCACTATCATCTGAGTCATTATCAGTCTTTTCACTGCTGGATTCAGCCTTGAGTGCATTTTTTCCTTTTCTCTTTTCAGATGCCTTGTACTTCTTCTTGTCATCTTTATCATTTTCTTCAAGACAATCAGCCTTGAAGTGGCCTTTCTTATTGCAGTTGAAGCATCTGTATTCATCATCTTTCTTCTTCATGTCTTTGTTTGAGCTTGACCTCTTGTTTGACGATGAGTTTCCTTTGAATGGCTTCTTTTTGCTAAACCTGTCAAAACGTTTGACTAATAAAGCTACCTGTTCTTTGAGTTCTTGTGTCTCTCCGCTGATACAATCGGCAAAGTTACTTTGTTGGGGTGCAACCAGTGCAGTAGCTCTTTGTGTCTCTGCCGAAGCACCATCTTCACCGTTCAATTCGAATTCATGAGCTTTTAATTGGGACATCAGGGTCAGAGTGTCGTGTTTGCAAGATTTGTTGTTCCTACGATTCGATGTTATGATCTTCCATCTTTCGGGTAAGCCTCTCAAAATCTTCAAGCATACTTCTTTACGGGGATATGTGTATCCAATTTGTTGCGAGTTCACGATAATGCTTGAGAATCGTTGTCCATTTGATCAATGGATTCACCGACCTTCTTTTTGAAATTCTCAAATTTACGTTTTGCCTTGAGATAACTTGTTTTCTTTAACTGCTTCAGATCCTTCATTTATCAATGATAGCTTGTCCCACATCTCTTTTGTTGTCTTGCAGTCTTTGATTCTCATGAACATGTTGCAATCTAGGGTCTTCAAAATCATGTCTTTTGCAACAAAGTCTAGATTTGCTCTTCTCCTGTCATCCTTGGTCCAATCTTCTTAGGTTTATCAATTTCCTTCCCTTGATCTGCTCATGTGCCTACCACAGTAGTGATTATGATTGGTCCATCATTAATTACATCCAACATCTCCTCATGAGTTGCTGCAAGATGAGACAACATTCTTATTTTATTTTCATCAAAATTATTAACATTAAAAACAGGTACTTTTGACAAAAATTTTGTGGAATCCGTAAGTACAAATGAAGATATAAATGTAAATGTATAGAAAACTCAGATTTGAAAACTACTTTGAAAATATGTGATCTCCTTGTTACTAGAAATTAGATCTGAACAGGTTCTGATACTAGGAACACTGCTCCGATACCAATTGTTGGTCCCGAGAGAAGGGTGAAACTATAGTCAGAGGGGGGGTGAATGACTATAGTGGAGTTTCAAAAACTTTTCTTATGTTTAAAAGCTTTTGGGCAGCGGATAAGTCCCTTCTTACTATGTTGTTTTCAAATCAGTTTAGACAATCACAGATATAAGTTATGATCTAGGCAATTTAAATAAATGTTGTAAAGTAAATTGCAGAAAGTAAATTGACACAAGGCTTATAGTGGTTTAGGGTGGTGTAATCCCTTAATCCACTCTTCTCTTGTGATGATCGGAGGAATTCACTATTGTTTTCACAGATACAATAGTATGATTGTCCTTGGCTTCCCAAGCTTCACAATATACAAGACTATCACTCCTTGTCGCAATGCTTCGGTGATTCAGTCTCTTTTGCTGCTCCTTGAGATCAAAATCCTTCAACAGCTATCACAGACTCAACTCCTTCTTAGATTGCCTCTAATTCAGTTGCTTCAGTTTGATGTGAATGTGATTCACAAACTCGCTTGATCAATCTCAGTGCTGAATATGACTTTGTAGTTCTGATGTCTGAGTTGATCACTAGATGTATCCTTGTATGTTCAGAGAGAAGGCTTTTCAAATTGACAGAGTATTTGCTTGATCTTTCTTTTTCTATCGTTACTTTTCTTTGTCTGTCAATGTCTTCTATTTATAGCATTGAATAAGCTTGATTTTGAAATTCCGTCCGTTGGCTATATTAATGAGGGAATAATCCTTGATTTTATTCTTGATTCCCCCTTAATTGCATTCTCCTTGATTTCAGTGATTGGATTTTTCCTTCAAACGTATAGCAGAAAATCCGTCCTTGATTGATCCTCTATTGATTGTGCATTTAATGCATGATCTTTGGAACTTCATCAAAATCCGATTTGGTAATATTTACTTCACCGTTCTCAGAGCGGTTGAGTGATTCATCTGACTTCGCCGTTCTAGATCTTCCTTCACCGTTTTGTCTTCACTCAGCCGAAAGCCAGTTTACTCTGCCGATTCACTATTTCCTTCATTATTTCAATTTAATGAGAATCTTTGTACTTCACTGATCCTTGATTGGGGTGAGATCATTGTACACCATATTTGAATATTAAGTTTCATCACTTGAAGTATAACTTAGACTTATCCAAGGTCATCACAGACTTCCCTGGTTATAAGTCAGACCATAATGTCTTCATTGTATCTCTGCTGGTGCTTGGCTGGCTTCACTCTGCCGAATGTCTGTTTCTACTTTGCCGTCCTACCAACTAGTACAATACTTGTCTGACTTAACTTATACAACATGTCAGACTCTAAGTAAAGACTTATACAGAGAATTCTAACTTATTTCAGGCTTGCTATAATAGCTAGTATGGCCATCATCAAAACACAATAAAATGTTCCTAACAACTAGAATAGAAATGCAATAGATAATCACAGAATTAATTGATGTAAGTAGATGCATAAAGTAAATAACACAAAACGTATAGAAGTTCCAGGTGGTTTAATCATGTCGGTCCTCTCTTCTCCTGTGATGTTGGAGGAAATTCACTATGTTATTGAGGTTACGGTTACAAGACAGAAAATGAATTTAAACACTGATTGTCCTTGACTATTTCTTAGCTTCACAATCTCTGAGCCTTAGTCCTTAACAGGTTGGATTGTTGTATCACTAAGTCTGCTCCACTGGTCCTTGGTAAGATTGCCTCTTCACTAGCTTATCACAAACACAGTTGATCGGCTAAAACTGGGTGTCCAATCTTACCGGCAGTGTACCGGGTCGAATTGTAGTCTAGTCTGGTGAATCGAGATCGTATCCCTCAGGGAAAATGAAAATGTAATTTAAAATGTAGTTAAACACTAGTTAGCTATTATTATCTTGATCTAAGTCGCAATTCTTACTAATTAGAGTTATTCATATGCTAAATAAGTAGATATTTATATAGATATAGATACCAATATAATAGATAAAAAAGAACTAACCAAGACAATGTAATTGAATTATAATCTCTTTTAGTTCAATGGATGTGATCAAACTTCTTGTTTTAAAGTGTCATTAATTATGTGAAACGGTATACTCCTCAGCTAACAAATTCCCCTCATACGAGTGCACGAATTCGTTCTATGCCTCCTCCTTGGTAAAACCGTAATTAAACCTAATGATTTGACATGATAATCTCTCGAGTATAAATATTCTATCCCTGGATAAGAAAGAGGGTTCCGTTTGTCAGACGGCCAATTTTACCTTCCGGTCTTTCTACCCTTTTCTCATACCACTAACGTCTCGGTCGGTTCATGATTAGGTTATGGTTCTCGTCCATCTTGGTTAATTACGTCAATACGGACTATCAATTAGTTCAAGTAGAAAGAGATTCATCATATTCAATTTTTAATCATATTTTAGTATAGTCATCATCCATTTCCCTAAAAGAGAGACATATTTTAATTACATGTCTTGGCTAGTTGTATAATTAGCCTACATACATTATTACTATTATATAAAATTGTACAAAAACAACAAAGATAATAACCATAGAATATTACCGATTACAATTGTTGAAGAGCTTCGTCCTCTCGAATGTAACAACGATGATGAAATCAACAATCTTCAATAATTATTCTAGCTATTACAAAATTACTACTACTACTTTTATGGCGGAATGCCTCTTGAAATAATATTTACGAGAGAGTAGATAAGAAATTATGTTAGAGATATATATATTGGTACGGTTTTTCTCATCTCATAAATGAGGTATTTATAGGTTTGTGATTTCGGGTCCGGCGTGCGCCGGGCGATCCGGCGTGCGCCGGGTTAACTGAATTCGAGTGCTTTGTGTCAGACGCACATGGGGTAACATGGGTTAATTATCGAATAATCCGGCGTGGACCGGCTTGATCCGGCCTGCGCCGGGTTTGTCTGCCACTTGATCAGATTATTATAATTTGATTCCGATTCTTCTACTTTGTATCACATAATACCTGCATAATTCAAAAACAACAAAACCACAGGTAAATCTGATAACAAAAGTTATAATTTGTATTAAGTTATCTATTTATACTTATTAGATTTTTTTATATGTTATTTCACTATCTTTTAAGATATTTAGATAAAATTAATCAATAATATGTATAAAATGCGATAAATATTTGTTATAAATTTAACATATATCAACTACTCCCTACTTAGCTTTTGATCGTCCTCGAACAAAATAAGCGATGATAATAAGAAAAAAAAATCATAATAAAACAATATAATTTAATTAGACTAAATTTCTAATTTTTAATAACGTATGCTGTCAATATTATGATTATATTAATTTTTCTATCTAAGATTGTTTAAGAAGATAAAAAGTGTGTATAACTTAATAAATTAGTTATAAAATATTATCTCAATGAAATTCTACATAAATTACTTAATAAATAAAACAAAATACTTAGAATAACTTTGTAATCGCCACTATACGAATTATCGGAATCAAGGACTAAGTCAAGTAGTTGGCAAAATTGGCTTATAACGTTCAGGCTCAGGGTGTTTGGCTAATCAAAAGGATAACAAAGGGAAAATCAGAAGAGACAGAAGCAAGTCGTACGTACTTACACCTTCATCTTTTGATCAAAAAATACCTTGATTAGTAATATCCGACAACGATTTCAAAATCATATATATATATATATATATATATATATATATATATATATATATATATATATATATATATATATATATATATATATATATATATATATATATATATTTTAGAATTTTAGACTACCGACATATCCGAACTCATTACCAGAATCGACTATTTTTCAAGTGTCATGAGGTGAGAACAAATATATCAGTACCTAACTATTCCATTTTTCTCTTTTTCTAGAGAATAACAAAGATTTCCTTCCGAATAATTATTTATTCCAATCTCAGCATACACCATTATTGAATTTCGATGTCGTCACCGCTATGCATAAGCACATACTGAACTTGCGGGATTTCAAGGAAACGTAGACCAATTTAAGTTAAGGGTTGGTTTTTTCTAGTTAATCATAATGGCTAATTTCGAGTGAGGTCTTGATCACTCTACAAGGCTGAGGTGGGGACAAAAATTGGAAATTATGTTCGGGTAGGCTATTTGGCTCTAGTTAGTCAAAATAATGCCAAAAATCTCATCATTCCTAGTCCGATTCCAATTTCATACTTGTCTTGAAACGAAAATTATTCTAAAATTTCATTATAATTATAAGTAATTCTTTGTTCAATTCCACAAAAAAAATATTTCATAATATTTATCTATATATACATGCTTAAATTCTTCTTAAAATCTAAAATAGATATAAATAATATAGAAATAATATATCAAGCTTATGTTACTTAATTAAAAATTTATTCTATCAAAATATATTATTTTTATTATAATGTTTATATATTATTTCCTTTATTTTCTTGAGGATAATTAAACTAAGTGTATAAGTATTTGATATATTAACTTCATTTTATTTACTAACTCTACTCCCCACTTGCGAACTGTCATCGTCCCGATGATAAATGAGTGAAAAAGTCGGTAGAAAATAAAATGAATGCTTTTAATTTAGGTGATACGAGTTTTTCTTATGAATTATTTGTTTAGAAAGGAAAAGAGTACATAAAAGGATAACATTTGCGAGAAAAGGAAATATTATTATTACACAAAATATAAGGACATAATTAAACAAACCGACACTCAAAGGAAATTCTTAATCAAAACAACTGAAAATACACTTAAAAACTGAAAACATCTTATTCCAACTACTAAACCAACCACTTAAACTCCTGCCATCGCACACAAATGAAATTACCTTGCTAATCTTCTGCTGTAGATGAACCACTTGGTACATCTACTGGAAGCAGACCTAGAAGAGGTTGACGGGAAGGAAAGATCTCATCCAATGCAGTTTCTGGGACTCCAGCAAAACGGATACAGATTCTAGAAATCAAAGAGGCAAATGGCATCGGTTGACGGAAATTTCGTCTACCGAGTGCAAAGTTGATGGCCGTTTTGTGAATCAGGACTCCCCAGTCAACAATAGCTCCAATCGTAATAGCATAAAGCAACAGCATCTCATCATCAGAAACCTCGGAAAAATCCAAAGTTGGAAAAACTCGCGAATTTATAAAATGTTTCCAGGTTCGAAGATGAGGAAGCGAAGAGCGAAGTGGACACAACATGATCACGGTTATAATTCGGAAAGAGAATTTGGAAAGCTTCGGCACACTTATCTATAACACCATGAGCTGTGTCCAAATCCCTTGCGACTCATAATGACTATTTGGGGTAGTTTGGACAGGAGGTATTTGAAAAGCTTGATTGATGATAAAAGGAGTGAATGGTACAATACAACCACGGACACGTACAAAACGTGTAGATTCTACAGAAATAGACTCTGACAGAGCTGCATAAAATTCTCGAACTAGAGTGACATTGACCTTTCCTCTAGGTGTACGGACAAAACGATCCCATCCACCTCCTTCAATACGGAGAAATCCCCACTGATTCATTTTTCGAAAGTTAAGACCCTTTTCTAGTAAAATAGGGGACTGACTAAAGTTAGGCGGATAACGGTCTTGAAAGTTGTTTGTTGCGGATAATCATTAGGATTGAAAAATAAAGGTTGAATATCCGGGATTTCATCATTTGGGTACAACTGGGGAGAGTAACTGTTAACTGAAGGAGAAGAATGATTGGACATTTTGTACCGTATATAAGACAGTAGAAGAAAGGGAGAAGTGGTGTGATTTTAAGATAGCAAAGGTTGCTATTTATAGGTAAAAATTCGAGCAGAAGAGGAAAAATTTGTTCCAGTGACATAAATAGAATTTCCGGCGTGGACCGGTTTCTTCCGGCCTACGCCGGAATCTATTAAATTCATGTCGAATAAATACCCTATTCTCTAGCTGTCAGGTCGGTGATAACCCGGCGTAAACCGGAAGGGACCCGGCGTACGCCGGTTTTTACTATTCACGGACAGAGTTGAAATGGTGCAGATTTTGCCAAAATTTTTTTTTTTATAAAATACATTTTTAATACAACCAACACTTTATAAAATCATAAATAAATTATTACGAGCTTAGGAAATTATTGAAAAGTGCACTAACCACTGAGTGCAACAACCAAACGTCAACGTAAAATTTCTAGTTCCGAAACAACATAATAAAAGGAAATAGTTATCAAAGTACAGATGTTTTTGAAATGATAAAAGTTTAACCAGTTTATTCGAAGTCTTCAAAATTCAAATCATGAGGTGGCTGTGGCATGGATTGAGTCGATCATCGCTCCAAAGTCGGAAGTCGAAGTCGTGGTGTAGAATGGATCCGCGAGCGCATGGTGGACATAGTAACCGAACTCTCGAATCCAAGCGATCCAAAACCGGTAGTGAGCCGAGACCGAAGCGTAATCGCAAATCCGGCACGGCTTTTGTGACACACGGAAACATACCACGACATACTAAACCGACCCGAAGGCGTCGAGTGAAAGAGTGAGAGGTAGGAGGCGAAGGAATCGGCCGAACCCAAGCTGGTAAGGTATATGGATCTGCCTGGAACTGGGGCAGATCATCAGACATCTGCTCATAAGCAGGGTCTAGACCTCTCATGAAAGCTCGGCTGACCTCTAACTCCAACTCAATATCATTCGCCCACTGCCTGACTCGCTCAAATCCTAACACCATATTGGCCTGGCTTCGATCAATTGCACTTAGAATGGCGTCGGATTGGTGATAACCACGACTCGCACAGTGCCTAGAAGATGAACCGAATAGGGGTGGGATTCGAGTACGAGGGGCTTGCCGACGCGGCGACGGTTAGGATCATTATAATCAAGTTTACCATCGGGACGTGGGGCAAGTCTAGGACCTATGATTGGGGTATCGGCGAGAGATGATTACGTCGGCAGTAGGGGGCGGGACTCTCGCCATCGGGCACAACGAGAAATAAGATTCGGAAATGGCATGTTTCCTTGCGGAATACGGGCATGAGAAAAATCCCAAACCTTAGCAAAGATCAATTTACCTAAATTGACCGGAACATCATTTACTATCGCCCAAGTTTGTAATGACATCATCCCTACCAAAGGCACTAACATGGGTGGAAGGACCGACATTATACCCCAGAAAATGCTTAATGGCTCTAACATCCTTAATACAACCCCCGTGCAAACCTATTATCAATCCAAGTCGCAATTTGGATCAAAGGCTTGTTGAGCTTCATAAGCCTTAGCTTGTAAAACACTCGAAAATTTGGATCAAACCCCAAACGGAATAGAAATCATCCTCATCGGGAACCTCGGGAATGGCATAAAAGGCATTTATGATCGGCGTGTAAAAGGAACGGTAGCATTTCTAAGAGACACAGATGTCAAAGGGCCATCATCTACAGGCTCATAGGCAGAAATGACTGAATAAAATTCAGCAACCATCGTGGCATTGACAGGGTCAACACGCTGATGGGCAATCTCCATCCATCCTCTATTCTCAAAAATTTCCTTCAGTTCAGGTCCTAAGGAAGTAAACTCAATACCACGCTCTAAAAATACCGAACACTTTGAAAAATATCTATCATAAGGCGATATGGCGGCGGGGCGCGGTGTTCTAAAAGATATAGCCTCTTCGTCGGTGTTAGAGGCCTAGGCTCATGTACAGGTACTACAGGTGGTATGTCAGTTTTTCTCTTTTTAGTACCCTTTTTACGAGAGGAAGACTCAGCCATCTACGAATGTGGTATCAACAACAACACAAAAAAAATGAAAATAACAACAATTAACATTGAGAAAATTTAACATCAAATGATTAAAATGACATAATAAAATTATAAAATTGATAAATAATTATATTAGATGATTACCTGAATATGTGAGGTATGTAGAAAAGTAGGTGGGTGGCCGGAAAATATGTCACTTCGCCGGAGTTGTGTTTATGCCGCAAATCACTAAATTTTTTGTGTAATGTATTAAATTTATAGTGTGTGTGGTAGAAGAGGTGTTGAAATAATAAATTTTTGAGGAGAAAGGAGGGGGTTTATGGTGTGGAGAGGTGGGGGAGAAAAGGAAGGGGGCGGCTCTGTAAAAAAATATGGAGGAGAAGAAGAAGAAGAAAAGAGAGAACCCGTAGGGTTAAGTTCATTTAATTCCGGCGTAGTCCGGTCTACGCCGGGTTATTAGAATCCGTTTTTTTTTTTTGTTTTTATTTTTATTTTTATGTGTAATAATTTAAATTGTAAAATATTTTCATAAAATCACAAAATAAATTATTACGATTTTTTATAAAAGCTTTTTAAGGAAAATATTTTTGGTATGATAAATTTTAATTATATCATATAAACCATATATGATATAAAAATAAGTTTATCATAAAATTTTTATGAAATTTTTTTAAAAATAAAATTCAATCTAATTCTACTCCTATCATCCTTAAATCTTCAAGATTTCTATAATAGCGGTCCATTAACCTAATTCCTAGGAATGATGCGTTTGAATTCTCTCTTTGTTGTCCATCGGGATTTTCGGATAACCACCTAGTCGTTCCCATCTTAATTACATTCAAACATTCATCCTGGGATTTGGTTGTGCTTTCCCCACATTTTCCATTATGTTCACTTTTGCCACAGATTCTACATCTTTTTAGAAATCTTGCCCTTCTCTTTATAGCACTTCTTGATTTTCCATTACAAAGATCTCTTTCTCTGATTTTACTTATCAGTTCTTTATTCAAATTAAAAACTAAGGTTTCTATTTTAAAGGCAACATCTTTATCTAAACCTAATTTTAAAGTAAAATAAAAACTTCTATTCTATTTATAAAAGGCATTCCAGTTCTTTTACGTCTACCCGGTAAAAGACGAAACTAATTAAATTGCATAAAAAAGGTAAATAAGAAAGAGTGTACCTGGGATCAGCTTAGTTTGTGGCGATAGCAAAACGTTTCTTTTTAATGTTTGTTGGAGGATCGCTAAGGTACATAACTTCTCTTGTTAGAGGTATTCCTTCTTCCTTTACGAATAACTTCACTCTGTGGCCATTGGCTATAAAAGTCGTGTATCCATCCGTTAATTCTACGGCTCGACTTGTAGATTTTTGTTACTTCATATGGACTGTCCATCTTGATTTAAGCTTACCCGGAAACCACTTCAAACGCGAATTATATAAGAGTACTCGATCACCTACATGAAACTCACGACGATAGATCCTCTTATCATGGAAAGTTTTCGTGTGTTCCTTGTAGATTCGAGCGTTTTCATAAGCATCAAGACGAAACTCATCCAGTTCGTGGCGAAGTAATCTATAATCACCAACAGCCTTTGGATCAATATTTAGAAATTTAATAGCCCAAAAGGCTCGGTGTTCTAATTCAACAGGGAGATGACAAGATTTACCAAAGACTAATTTATAGGGAGAACAACCAATTGGTGTTTTAAAGGCTGTTCTATATGCCCATAATGCATCATCTAGTCTTTCTGCCCAGTTTTTACGATTTGAATATATAGTTTTTTCCACAATTCTTTTTATTTCTCTATTAGATACTTCTACCTGTCCACTAGTTTGTGGATGATATGGTGTGCCAAGTTTATGTTTTACACCATACTTTTCAATTAATTTTGTAAATGGTCGGTTACAAAAATGTGATCCTTGGTCACTAATGATAGCCCTAGGAGTGCCAAATCTCGTGAATATATTCTTTTTAAGGAATTTTAACACTACTCTAGAATCATTAGTGGGAAGAGCTTCACTTCTACCCATTTGGATACATAATCGACCATCACTAAGATGAATTTCTTACCAAACGACGGAGGAAAGGGGCCCATAAAATCAATACCCCAGACATCAAACAATTCACATTCCAAAATAGGTTGGAGAGGCATCTCGTGCTTTTTAGAGACATTTCCCCATTTCTGGCATGATTCACAAACCCTTGCATAGTGGTGTGCATCTTTATATAGAGTAGGCCAGTAAAACCCACATTGCAAGACTTTATAAGCGGTTTTCCACCCTCCGTGGTGGCCTCCAGCCTCACGATCATGGCAAAAGGATAGTATACTCAAAATCTCATCATTGGGTACACATTTTCTAATTATACCATCCGAACATTTTCGAAAAAGATCCGGTTTTTCCCAATAGTAAAATTTTAGATCATAAAAGAACTTCTTTTTCTGTTGCCATGTCCAATGAGATGGAATATACTTACAAGTAAAGTAATTAACAATATTACCGAACCATGGCGAGCTTTCCTTGGATAAATTACCAGTTTTAACCAGTTGCATTCTTGGAGGAGCATCAATCATGAGGAGTTGTTCATCTGGAAATGAATCTTTGATCTCTTGTCTTCCTCCTTTTCTTTCTTCAAACTCCATACGACTCAAATGGTCTGCCACTAAGTTCTCACTGCCCTTTTTATCTTTAATTTCAATGTCAAATTCTTGAAGTAACAGAATCCATCTAAGAAGACGAGGCTTTGCATCTTTCTTTTTTAACAAGTATTTTAATGCCGAATGATCAGTATAAACAATTACTTTAGAACCAATGAGATACGATCGAAATTTGTCTAAGGCAAAGATCACGGCCCATAGCGAGTTCCTTTTACGTGGTGGCGTAGTTAAGTTGGGTTGTGTTTAAAGTATGGGATGCATAGTAGATTGCCTTAAGTACTTTGTTATGGCGTTGACCTAGAACAGCTCCGACTGCCAGATCACTAGCATCACACATAGAGGGCTCGCCGATTCTCCAAGGAAAAAGAGGTCGCCATTAAGGTCGAGGTTGATAAACTAGTTCAGGCTGGAATCATAAAGGAACTTCAGTACCCCACTTGGCTAGAAAACGTCGTGATGGTCAAGAAACATAATGGGAAGTTGCGAATGTGTGTTGATTTCACTGATTTGAATAAGCCATGTCTGAAAGATCCCTACGAGCTACCAAGAATCGATCGAATGGTTGACAGAATCTCTTGATTTGAAATGCTAAGTTTCCTGGACGCATATTCAGGTTACCACCAGGTAAAGATGGCGGAGAGTGAGAAGGAAGTGACGGCGTTTAGGGCCGCTGAAGGCATGCATTGCTATGAGATGATGCCGTACGGACTGAAAAATGCGGGCTCAACATATCAACGGATGGTCAACAGAGTTTTTGGTTCCCAGATAGAGAAAAATATGGAAGCCTACATTGACGACATGGTCGTAAAATCGGCTCACAGTGGACATGTTGCGGACCTGCAAGAAACTTTTGTTAACGTCAGGAAGCATTCCATGATGCTGAATCCAGCTAAATGTACCTTTGGGGTCCAAGCAGGCAAATTTTAAGGCTTTATGGTCACGCAGAGGGGTATTGAAGTGAATCTGAAGAAAATCCAGGCATTTCTAGATATGAATGAGCCAACATGCATCAGAGAAGCGCAAAGGATGAATGGAAGGGTCATCGCTCTGGGAATGTTTATCTCCAAATCTGCTGATGAATGTTTGCCTTCAAGATCCTCAAATGGAACAAGGCTTTTGAATGGACTGAAGAGTGTTCTCAAGCCTTCAATGCTCTCAAGGCTTATTTGACAAGCCCGCCCCTTTTGATCAGTCTGATTGTAGGAGATGAACTCTTTCTGTATTTGGCGGCTTCAGACCAGGCTGTAGCTGCTGTTCTTGTCAAGGAGTGCGGTACCTTCCACAAACCCGTTTATTATGTTTATAAAGCTCTCAGTCCCTTAGAGAGCCGCTATTTTAATATAGAGAAGTTGGCCTACTATGTTGTTATTGCTGCTAGAAAATTGAGGGCTTACTTTTCTTCACATACGGTCATTGTTTTATCCGATAGCCCGCTCCACCAAGTATTGCACAGACCAGACCTTTCAGGTCGCCTACTTCGTTGGGCAATTGAATTGATAGAATTCGACATTCGCTATGAACCTCAAAAAAAAAAATCAAAGCCTAGTCATTGGTCAATTTTCTAGCAGAAACAAGCTTCAACAAAAAGAGACCCGCGGAACAACCTAGTTCGTAACCGATCAGCAAACCATACACTACAGCAGTGGCGGTGCCTTAAAGGCCAAGTCACTATTAGCAGCTATGTTACAGTATAAAGGCTGAAGAGAATGCTGGGTGTAGTCAGCTGATATACTCTGCTGATAATATGAAGACACCAGCAGCCTGCTGACAGTATGGAAGCCAAACAGCCTGTTGATCAATTTAGTATGATGTAATCTAGAAAACAGTTATTCAGTTATAGTATGTTGTAACCGTTTGTAACTTACTGTTAACTGATTCATGAGGTGTATGAAGCTATAAATACCCCATGATCAGCTGCATTGTAACGTAACTTGTAACTTTTACTTGATCAATAATAATTCCGCATTTTATTTCGAGTTTATAATTCTATAAACTTCATCATGGTATTGGAGCAGAAATTTGAGAATTTCTGAATACTTTCCTGCGTTTTCTCTCTAATCATTGAAGAGTCTTGAGAGTGTTCTTCATCTTTTCTGAGATTTTCAGTTTCTTGAGAGTAAACTGTCATCATTTTCCTGTTTTATGATCAGTTCTTGGTTGGTTTTTCACTTTCATTATTGATTTGTGATCATTTCTAGAGTTCTTGATAGCCATGGTAGCTAAGAAACAAGAAATAAGTCCCTTCATTCCGTTTTATGTTCATCCTAATGAGAATCCTTCTTTGGTTCTTGTTCACCCATTGATGAATGGCAATAACTACAATCCATGGAAAATGTCTACAGAGATGGTGTGGATCACCAAAAACAAAAATGGCTTCGTAGACGGCACAATTAAAAGGCCAGAAGCAGATTCAGCAGATTTCCATGCATGGAGACAGTGTGATGCAATGGTTAGATCATGGATCTTAAATTCTGTTGAAAACATTATTGCACAAAGTTTGATGTATTTTAAGAATGCATATGCAGTTTGGAAGAATCTTGCAGCAAGAATTTCAAATGTTGATGCCTTAAGACTTTCAGATCTTCTTCAAGAAATGCATCTGCTGAAGCAAGGCACAGATTCTGTCAATCAATATTTCACAAAGTTAATGATTCTTTGGGAAGAAATCAAGACCATTAGGCCTGTAACTAATCGCATGTAAGTCGCTTAATACTAGCACGAGGACTAGGTCAATCGTAGTATATCAAGGGCGAGTCATGGTCGATCCCACAGAGACTATTATTTAATAATTCTAAACACAATCACAATTCATAGGTCAACCGGATATGGGTGGTCATTGACCAACATAAAGGACAAGTAAATAAAAGAGATGCAAATAAACCAATCATCAATCATATATCGAAAAGGCACTAACCAAACTATTCCTAACTAATCTCCCCTTAATCGTGTTAGACTCGTGAGTGTAATTTAGCTACGGGTGCAATTCCTAACCCTATCTACTCCGACAATGGTAGTAGACAATCTATACGACAGCTACCCTCCTTAATTGGTCCGTAATAGCCTATACGCATGAAGAACAAGAATTGCAAGTATTGAGCGCTAACCCATACCGCTAAACCGCCTAGACACCTGTCGACACTGATCAGCACGTTCCTAGGGTCCATCAAGACTATGTCCAAACTCACACTTCACTATTCGTATTTCATGCTAGTTTTACGATTACAATAAGCAGATTGGCCTGATCTAACCAACTGTTAATTAAACTTGTCGATCAACGTAGCTGACGCCGAACCATAGAATTAAGATTTACTAGGTTATTCAGATCTAGCGATAAAGACTGTCGCAAATCTGAAGAACGCAACCCATAATTTTGCGTTTCATATTAACGAATCGAATAATAAATATTAAGGTGCGTTTAATTAATTCATAGATGATTAGATGAAAGCATGATCTAGATCTAACACAAGAACAGTCATGAATCTAAGAAAAGAAATAAAACATTGGAATAGATCTTACCCATGACAAAGAACAGATCTACTCTTCTATTCTCTATCCCTCCGGCGACTCAAGACGATCCATGAAGATTGTAAACCAAGCACAATTCAATAATGAAAGACTCATGACTTATTTACAAGAAAGAAAAGAAGAAAATAAAAGAAGACTTTATTCCCAAAAAACTACATTGTATCTAATTGATGAAGAACTAGAAAAGAGATGAAGAATGAATGGAATAGATGATTAAAGCAATTTCGCAGCTCTGAATGGCCTTATATAGGTGTATAAAACGACTTAGGGGTAAACCCAATGCTTGGAGGACAAGAAAATGTGTTTCTGGAAGATTATGGGCCTTGGTAAACCGTGGGTAACT
This sequence comes from Gentiana straminea, assembly GCA_036785695.1. Lineage (NCBI taxonomy): Eukaryota > Viridiplantae > Streptophyta > Magnoliopsida > Gentianales > Gentianaceae > Gentiana > Gentiana straminea. The sequence continues at coordinate 13,536,004 of JAVUPR010000060.1, forward strand.
CCCGGTTTACCGGGGGTATTTTTGTCTTTTTCCTGCTGCCGACTTATTTTGGAATACCCTAGGCCCAGCTTCGGTATTTGGATCATAACTTGGCCTACGCAACTCCGATTTGGATGATTCAAAGTGTGTTAGAATCCTTGTTGCAAGACCTAAAACTTTCATGAAGAAGTACAAGCCCAATTAGTCTTTTAGGAATTAGTAAAATGTATTTCAAGATCACCAATCAGATTCTCGGGTCCAATCTCCGCTCGAAACACTTCAACCTTGAGCTCGGTTTAGTTCTCTATCAATTAACTCTCTCCTTCAGCCCAAATGATGCTTAGAATGCTCGTCCATCTGTCAATAAAACCATACCACACATAGTAGCTTCTATTTCTAGCAAATAACGTATAAAATACACGATTAATACGCAAAATACCAATTTAGTCACCCCGGACGTGGCTTACTGACATTTAGCTAATTAACTCATGATTTCATGCATATTATCCCCATTGAGAACACAAATCCGGGGTAGATTGATGGTAAATAATGATACCAATTTGACCGTCATCAACTACCCCCACTTAGCTTTTGATCGTCCCGAGAAAAAACCAAATCAAACAAACCCCATAAACAATTACAAACTAATTAAGAACAGACTCATTCAAGAAATCTGAATAAGATGAGGGTCAACACATATCCATCAGTAATCCATTAGTCACTATCTCGTAGTAGAACCGACGTGTGTGTGCAATAACTCTCAAACAACAGTGACGCAGACAGAATCACATTATATCAACAAGGATGTCAGGCAAAACATGTATCATACAACAATTCATAAGTTCCCCATTAATCACTACTTACCATGCATCAATGTGTCGTGTGATGAATCAGTCGTAATAGTGCATTAGTGAGGAGAATCAAGTTGTATTAACCCCACAATCTTAACTTACCTGCTCATACACTCGCTCATCTTGCCTTCAGACTTGGTTACACAACATGGTACCTTAATCGGGCCGGGCGGACTCGGGGACTGAGTCTTGCTCTTAAGTCCTCGTTTGTTTCTATTTATGCGAGGGTCATGCCCTTTTACACGAGTTCGCTTCCCTCACTGCCTTTATTGCATTTTTTTCTTTCAAATTTTTTTTGGCTGATTTTCTCACTATTTTTTTTTCTCTCTCTCTCTCACAAGTCCACTTTGTCCCGGTTACCTCTTGTGGAATTTCAAGTTTCTTCCCTTGTCTTACAACAATTTGTTAAAGTATATAGACAGACAAATAATGATTCCCGGTTAAAACAATTTGTCATCTAATCTTAAACACTTCTCACTCAGATTATGTGCTCAAATATTGAGTGCAATGATAAAATAATAATTAATAAGTCACCACTTCATGCAGCATAACACATGCTCATTCTTCCATACTAAATTGAATAATGTGTCATCTATACTACATACTGAAGAAGTGAGTTATACGCCACAACAAGATAGATGATTAATAAACCACTACTTCAAATTGCTGACAAACCCCTTATTCATCATTAATGAATTAAGTATGTAATTAGAAATTCAACGATTTAAGGTAATTATTTCATTCAATTCAAAAAATCGAAAATCACAAAATTAAGTGTAAGTGTGTCCCAATTTTTTCCAAACTAAGTGTTATGCCTACCCCCCACTTTAAAACTCAACATTGTCCCCAATGTGAAAAGTAAAGCAAAAAAAAGTAGGAAGAAGAAGAACACTTAGCTTTGGAAAATAGAAAAACTCGGCTAACTGTCTGAAGCAAATCATATCACTGAACTGGAACCAAAGTTGTCTTCTCCAAAGGACTAATCTGCACTAGGTCAGCTAATACAAAAAATTCTTGCACAAAGGCTATTAGTACCACGAGACGTGAATGAGTAATAAAATATTTATGTCATGTGGCGGTAAATAACACAACTAAACCGAAGTGCAATAAACAAATTAAGCCAACACATAACTACTTACTTACTTAAACACAACAAAACTATTATAAGACCCCAAATAAAAATAAAAAAGACTCAAGTCTAGAAATAATGACCGAATAATCATGCGAAGTAAAAAAAACTCCCGCACATCATTTGCTCAACAGCGTTAGGAACATGGCGATGAAAAAAAAACCTTCCCACATTTATTCAATCATCGAAAAGAAAAAAAATTAACAAAAAAGGTTAACTATAAATTAATGGATATGCCTAACAATTAAATAAATAGTCCCCGGCAACGGCGCCAAAAACTTTATCGCGTGTAAGTCGCTTAATACTAGCAAGAGGACTAGGTCAATCGTAGTATAGCAAGGGCGAGTCAAGGTTGATCCCACAGAGACTATTATTTAATAATGCTAAACACAACCACAATTCATAGGTCAACCGGATAAGGATGGTCATTGACCAACATAAAGGACAAGTAAATAAAAAAGATGCAAATAAACCAATCATCAATCATATATCAAAAAGGCACTAACCAAACTATTCCTAACTAATATCCCCTTAATCCGTGTTCGACTCGTGTGTGTAATTTAGCTACGGGTGCAATTCCTAACTCTATCTACTCTGATAATGGTAGTAGAAAATCTATACGCTAGCTACCCCCCTTAATTGGTCCGTAATAGCCCATACGTATGAAGAACTAGAATTGCCAGTATTGAGCGCTAACACATACCGCTAACCCGCCTAGACAGTTGTCGACACTGATCAGCACGTTCCTAGGGTCCATCAAGACTATGTCCAAACTAACACTTCACTATTCATATTTCATGCTAGTTTTACGATTACAATAAGTAGATTGGCCAAATCTAACCTACTGTTAATTAAACATGTCGATCAACGTAGCTGATGCCGAACCACAGAATTAGGATTTACTAGGTATTCAGATCTAGCGATAAAGACCGTCGCAGATCTGAAGAACGCAACCCATAATTCTGCGTTTCATATTAACGAATCGAATAATAAATATTAAGATTCGTTTAATTAATTCATAGATGATTAGATTAAAGCATGATCTAGATCTAACACAAGAACAGTCATGAATCTAAGAAAAGAAATAAAACATTGGAATAGATGTTACTCATGACGAAGAACAGATCTACTCTTCTATTCTCTCTCCCTCCGGCGACTCAAGACGATCCATGAAGATCGTAAACCAAGCACAATTCAATAATGAAAGACTCATGACTTATTTGCAAGAAAGAAAAGAAGAAAATAAAAGAAGACTTTATTCCCAAAGACTACATTGTATCGAATCGATGACGAACTAGAAAGAGATGAAGAATGAATGGAATAGATGATTAATGCAATTTTGCAGCTCTGAATGGCCTTATATAAGTGTATAAACTGACTTAGGGGTAAACCCAATGCTTGGAGGACAAGAAAACGCGTTTCTGGAAGATTATGGGCCTCGGTAAACAGCGGGTAACTCCCGGTTTACCGGGGGTATTTTTGTCTTTTTCCTGCTGCCGACTTATTCTGGAATACCCTAGGCCCACCCTCGGTATTCGGACCATAACTTGTCCTATGCAACTCCAATTTGGATGATTCAAAGTGTGTTAGAATCCTTTTTTCAAGACCTACAACTTTCATGAAGAAGTCCAAGCCCATTTCGTCTTGTAGAAATTCGTAAACTGCATTGCAAGATCACCAATCAGATTCTCGGGTCCAAACTCCGCTCGAAACACTTCAACCTTCAGGTCGGTTCAGTTCTCTATAGATTAACCCTCTCATTCAGCCCAAATGATGCTTCAAACACTCGTCCATCTGTCAATAAAACCATACCACACATAGTAGCTTCTATTTCTAGCAAATAACGTATAAAATACACGATTAATACGCAAAATACCAATTTAGTCAACCGGACGTGGCTTACTGACATTTAGCTAATTAACTCATGATTTCATATATCTTATCCCCATTGAGAACACAAATCTGGGGTAGATTGATGGTAAATAATGATACCAATTGACCATCATCAGTAACAGTCTGTTCTTGTGATCCTTAATGTCACTACAATGTAATTAGCACTCTGATGGATCATATGGAGGCTGAACATGTCATGAAATTCCTTAAAGGTTTGAGGGATGAATTTGAGCCAATGGTCTCACATGCAATGTTGATGGTGCACTTTCCTGAAATTCATGATGCCTTTGCAATGGCAATCAAGTTTGAAAGACATAAGTTGTATGTGGCTAACAAGGCCAAGAATCAAGATTCCATGGTCCTCTTGTCACAAAAGAATGGACAGGGACGAAATCAGATTGTTAGCAGACCTAACTCTGCTGCAAATCCCAGACCTAAAAATCCCAAGAAGATGCAATGTAGTTTTTGTGGATTCAATGGTCATACTGAGGAGACTTGCATGTCACTACATCTGTTGGTTAACGACAATGTACCATCCATGTGTTTCACTGTTTCGAATACCATTGAATGAATACGTTGATATGGATTAGCAAACGTGAATGGACAAAGCTGTTAATGCAGTGAATTAATGCCGATGTAGTGACGGTAGTTTAAGAGAATCAATGATTGTTGGTAAATTTAATTGCAGTGACTAATGCCATTGAATGAGTGGTATATGTTTAGCGGAAGTATAGTGAATAAACCGTAATGTTGATCCGAATGGAAAGGGAGTATTTTTTAACTGGGCCATTTATTTTCACTTCAGTCATTGGTTGCCTAACAATATTTTTTTCAAATACACTTAATGATAAGTCTGCACCAACAAAATTTTGTAGAACACACCACTAAGAACACAAACTCTGTATTCGTAGTCCTATTTCACTGATTGTATGATTTTTTTTATTTAATTGTTCTATTGATGTAAATGCTTCAATAGTGACATTCGAGTTATGATGTATGGTATACGGAGGATGAGAATGATATTCGATTGATTGTCATATGAAAATGATATTCGAATGATTCTTAGTGTACACATAATGAAATCCAGTGTGAATAGACAACTTTTGCAAACACTCTAAATTCAGTAACACCACCATAAAATCGTTGTCCGGCCTTAACTATCAGTTTGTCCCAATCTAAACTCAACTGTTCTTTGTTGCTAGAAGACGATAAACACTGTGACATATAATTTTCATTGTCAATAGCACTATATCCTGCTAACATCGAATTACCAGCAGTGTAAGAAGTCGTAGATCCAATAATTCCATCTCCTATAACCTCCACATCAACACGTGTAGCGTTAAATGAATCCGCCATAGAAAGCAACAAATGCACATAGTCATTGCAACGAAGCATACACTTGGAGTAGCCAGGCAACGAATAGTGCAACCTGATACATAGATCTTTCAATTCTATCCACCGATATGAAAGCCTATCATGAATAAACCGTAATGTTGCTTCAGAACTAATAGTAACAACACATGTCTCCTGCTTGAACGTGCACATAAGAATCACCATTCTCGAACAATGCAAACCTACAACAGAAAAAGAAAAAAAAAAAAGGAATGAAGGTAAGATACCAAGTAATGTCATTGTAACAAGTTTATGACTGTGTTGCATTTTAGTAAAATATGAATGCTACAGATTTGGACAACAATTTGCACATTCTAAATAATGTAAACAATACAATGCTGGTATGATCAGGTTGAGATCTTTAATAAAAAAAATTACGAACGTTATAATATTGTCCAAACAAAAACCAGAACTTTAGATAGAAATATGTACATGAAAGTAAAAGATTGCAAAACAGCCAAAGAATTATGGGAGAAGCTGCAACTCATCTGTGAAGGCACTGATGCTATCAAGAAGAATAAGATCAGTGTGGCCAAACAGAAGTTCAAGAGTTCAAAATGAATTCCAATGAGATCATTGAACAAATGGAATCAAGATTCAATGCAATTCTGGATGAACTCACCCTGCTGAATGTAGTTTACACAAAGGAAGGGATCAACACAAGGATTCTTAAAGCCTTGCCACCAAAAGAAGTTTGGGAGATGAAGGTTACTGCAATGGAAGAATCTAGGAGACTTCATGAAGAGGACACCTTCAAGCTGTTCTCAGACCTTAAAGCTTATGAATTCAGTAAGGACATCATTGCAAGTGCTAAAAAGGAAGTAACAAAAACCACAGCACTAGCTGCTGCACATAAAGAAGAATCATCTACTGCTCACGATGATGAACTGGATGAGATGGAAGAACAAATAGCATTGATGACCAAAAGAATAAGGATGATGAAATCTGGAAGAGCATCACCAAAAAGCTATGGCAAGAAAACAAGTGAGAAAAAGGAAGAACCAAAGAAGGATCATGACTTTCTATGCTTCAATTGCAAGAAACCTGGACACTTCAAACTTGATTGTCCTTTGTTAAAACAAAATAAGGATCCTGATTACTTGTGCTTTAATTGCAAAAAGCTTGGACATTCAGACCCGACTGTCCAGACCTACCGAGACAAAAAGGTCAGCAGAGAAGACCTGCTAGAAAAGCTCTTGTTGCTGGTGATGAATCTGGCTATAAAGTAGAGTCTGAGAAGGGAAATGAATCATATGACACTGCTCTTATGGCTCAAATGGATGACATTTCTCTCATGGCACACATGGAATCTGATGAGGTATACAAAACTTTATCTATTAACACTCCTATTGAAAGTGAATGTGAATCTACTGTTGGTTCCAATCCAAAATTTTCTGACATGGAGGAACCTCTGGATGCCCTCCTTAATTAACTGAGGATAATACAATCTAGTTATGAGATTGTGAAGGCAGATAGAGAAATACTTCAAGCAGAAATCCAAAGATTGAATGCTAAATTAAGAATTCTTAAAGGCAAGGAAAAGGATTATGGACAGAATCAGCATAAGTATGCAGCACCAGCAGTGGCAACTGAATCTGTTGCACAATCAAGTTCCACAACTGCATTCAAATCTGGGAAGCCTTATGGTGGTAGAACAGGCCTTGGATTTGACACTCAACAACCTTCTAAGGATGGATCAAGTAAGGCTGATGTACCTAGTGCCAGAATTGGTCCTAAGTTTGTGGCTGCACAAGATCCAACACCCCAAAAGGTTGCTGAATTAGTAAAGCCTACTAACAATGATTCAAGGAAGCAAAATTAGAAGTCCAAAGGAACAGCAGTACCTAACAAAAAGGGTAATTCTAAAGGTAGGTCTGTTGGATCCTCTAGACCTGCTGATAACAGATCTGTTGTAAGGTCTGCTGGACCATAGATAGCTAATCCTAGATCAGCAAAGAACCAGAAATATCCCAAGAACAATAATTTTAAACCTAATAATGTTAATCATTCAAGGATACTATCTCAGGGGAAAAGGCAGATTGTTCCCAGCTGAAGAAGTGCTCTTGTTGTTAGAAACATGAAGATTAACCATAATGCAAAGGCTAGACATCAGCAGTGGAATCAGCCAAGGACTCAGTAGAGACCTCAACCGAGGGATCAATAGAGGCCTCAGCAGAGACCACAATACAAGGTTGTTCCTAACAGACAGCAACCTCATGGTTATTCTTATGCCTCTAACAATAGAGATCACTTTAAACAGGAGTATGTACCAAAAGGCCAGAACCCATATATGAATGTTACACAACCAAATGTTAGATTCTATGGAAATGTGGCATACATATATGAACAAAAGTGCAACACTTTTCAAAGAAGACCTTATGGAAATTTTCCAAGGGTTGTACTTACCACTGACCATCATGGAACCCTAAAACATATTAAATTTGTTTTGTAGGGTGTCTGGTACTTTGACAGTGGATGTTCCAGACATATTACAAAGAGAAAACATTGTTTAATGGATTTTGTTGCAAGAGATAGACCAAAAGTCAATTTTGGAAACAAAGACACACTTGGATATACAAGAGGATATGGCATCCTAGTGAAGAATGGTTTAACAATCAAGAATGTTGCATATGTTGAGGGACTGGACTACAACCTGCTGAGCACCAGTCAGTTTTGTGATATGGGTTATCAAGTCACTTTTGACAAGGAACATTGCATTGTCATGAGTGAAACGGGACATCAAGTAGTACTTGCTGGAAGAAGACAACAAATTATGTATGTGGTAGATTGGACCACAGTTGTACCAGAAACCTGTCTCATTGTGCATACAAAGTCAGAACTAAACTGGTTATGGCATAAGAAGTTGAATCATCTAAACTTTGATGATATCAATCAGTTGGTGAAGAAGAAGCTGGTAATAGGTCTACCTGACATTACATACAAAAAGGATGGAATATGTGATGCATGTCAGCAAGAAAAGCAGACCAAAGCAAGTTTTACATCAAAGACTCAACAATCAACCAAAAGAGTCTTGGAGCTGATGCACATGGATATTTTTGGACCAGTGATACCAACAAGCATAACTGGAAAGAAGTACACTCTGGTATTTATGGATGATTATTCAAGAAATCTTTATGAACAAGAAAAGTGAAACACTTCAAAAGATGCATGAACTTTTGAAGAGGCTACAAAATAAGAAAAGTGTAACAGTAGTAAGGATCAGATAAGACAAGAGTACTGAGTTCTTAAACAAAGTCATTAGAGAATACTGTGAACAGAATGGTGTGCTGCATCAACTAGCAGCCGCTGGAACCTCTTAGCGTAATGGGGTTGCGGAGAGAAGAAATAGGACTTTGAAGGAAGCAGGGAGAACTATGATCTGTGAGGCAAAGTTACCTGAAAGGTATTGGGCTGAAGCAATCAACACAACATGCTACACACAGAATAGGACTTCAGTGAACAAAAAGCTTAACAAAACACCTTATGAGATTTGGAATGGAAGAAAGCCAAACATATCCTACTTTCATCCATTTGGAAGTAAATGTTTTATCTTGAATCATAAGGATCAACTGAAGACTTTACAACCAAATCAGACAAAGGAATCTTCTTGGGTTATTCTTCAGTCATCAAGGCTTTTAGGGTGCTGAACAAAAGGACTTTAAAACATGAAGAATCTATACATGTTGTTTTTGATGAACCAAAGTTCATTGGAATGGATAATGAAGAAGTTTCAGAACCTCATATACATCTAGAAGTCACCGATCTAGAATATGTGGATATTCTAAAGAATATAAGAGAATTAAAGGTCTCTGATTCTGGAAATGAAGATGCCCCTGGGGGAGGACCTGCTGGTAACACTACTGATACAACAATAGATGCAGCTCAAAGATCTGCTAATCCCTCTCCTGAACCAACAACAGACCCTATTGAAGATCAAGTTCCTGTAAATCAAGAAAATAATGATTTACAATGGTTGAAGACCACCCCGCTGAACAAGTAATTGGTGATGTACAACAAGGTGCCAAGACTAGAAGCTATGTTTACATGTTTTCTATCTCAACTGGAACCTAAAGTTGTTGAAAAATCAATTGTTGATCCTGATTGGATAATTGCTATGCAAGAAGAACTCAATGAATTTGAAAGAAATCATGTATACACACTAGTGGAAAGGACTGATCATGCAAATATCATTAGTATTGTTGGTCCTTTGAAAAGGCTTTGGTTAAGTTTAGAGGGGGGTGAATAAACTTAAAACTTGTGGAGTTAACAAACTCAGCAACTTCGACGACACTGGCGATACTTCGATAGTCTATTTGATTGTTGAGTTTCGAATTTGTGCGGCGGAAATATATCAAAAATTAAGCCTTATTACTTGTTGTTAAATATGATACCAAGTATTAGATACTCGGTAGTGTATGTGTGTGAGTTCGGTTGATAGATTCGGTAGATTGATGTGCTAGATATACTAAATGCGAAAGTAAGTAGGCGAGATTTTATAGTGGTTCCGGTGGTGTGATCTGTCGGTCCACTCTTCTCCTGTGATGTTGGAGGTAATTCACTAGAGATCTTTGATGTATTTGTTACAAAAATCCCTAAGTTGCTTGTCCTTCACCAATAACTATGGCTTCACAAAGCGAACACTTGGAACATGTAGGATTCTTTGCTCCAAAGTCTTCCACCGGTCCTTGAAGGGTAGGATTGCCTCTTCACCGGCTCCACCACAAACAACGGTGTTTCACACCCAAAGATGCTTCATTGTCTTCAGGAGATTCTTATAAAAGAAAGATTAAATCAAGTAAGTGATTCAGCTTTCAGCAGCTTGATCAGGATGATATGATCAGCAGCTTGATGTCTTCAAGTGTGTAAACTTGATGCAGCTTGAATGCAGGTTACACTTGAAGAATTTTACTGTATCAGCAGCTTTATGCTCAGTAGGGTCAGCAGGGTGTTGTTCTTGCTTTAATTCTGATTGCTCAAGATAGATCCTTAATTTTCATCACTTGTATCTGAATTAGGAGTCCTCTATTTATAGGTAGGAATCCTTGTGACTTATGTATGAAATTCAAACATAGCCATTTCAGATTTTGTCCTATTTGACTTGCCTTCTGTCACTGTTCATAGTACTGACACAGTCAGACTGCTTTTTGACAGTATACAGTCGTCCACCCTTTGACTTGTATCCATTGGATAATCCTCTAAATCTTTCCAACGTCCATTTGATCTTAGCCATTGATTTGTTTGATAAAATCAGAGGTTGTTAGCTGTCCCTTTCTTGTCTTCTTCCAATGTAACCTTTGATTAATTCGAAATATGTGTCCAGCAGGTTCCTAAGTGTATAACTCTGCTGATATACACATCAGTAAGCTTATCCTTATTATGTTGTGTTTCAAAACACTTCAGCTTACTGTCTTGTATCTAACTTTTATTTATGAAGTTAGATTACACCTTTTTGCATATAACTAAGTTCCAACCACCACTTATCTTGTGGAACTTAGACCTTGTACACAAGGTATATGTAATCAGTTTAGGTCATCACAGACTTCCCTAAATTCGGATTCCATATCCTTGACTTTAATCACTAAGTTTGATCCCTTAGCCTTCAATAACTGAGTTTGAGCCCTCAGCCTTCAGTCTTCAGCAGGTTCCTGATAAGTCTACTGACTCAGCTACCCTACTGATCTAGACTAGTCTGCTGATATAAGTCAGCTGACCTTTTACGATGCTTGTTTGATCAAACCTATACAAGATCAAACTCTAATAAACCTATACATTTGATCTAGACATCTTTTTGCCTTTGCTCTATAACAGCTAGTCTGGCACTCATCACTAAAACTTAAAAAATAAGTCCAACAATTTCCCCCTTTTTGGTGATGATGCCAATACCCTCTCCTAACAGCAAAGCAAAAAGATTAAAAACAAAAACAGAACAAACTTAGTCAATTCTCATTATAAGCATTTGTCCAAAAGTTATTACAGACTAGAATCAGCAAAGATAAAACAGACGTAGTATGGTGATCTATTGTCTTCTTTCTCTTTCATCCCTTGCCTTCTCCACTTGCTCTTGATAGGCTCTGATTTCTCTAATCATATCTCTCATCCAATCATTTTCAATCAGAGATAAATCAATATGAGGATTCACTTGTTTCCACCAATGCCATGCTTCAGGTAGAGTTAGATTTATCTGATGTACTCTAAATCCTAACCGTATGTATACTTCTTTGAATTCATTAAGTGAATCCTTTGCATTTGGGGTAGGTAAACTTCTTCCACCTCTACCACCTCTTCCACCTCTGTGTGCAGCCCTCATGGCTTTAACTCTTGCTTCCTAGAATTTTGAGCCCAAAAATGAGTTTAAACCTTCATGAAAACCTTTGTCATGAAAGGGTCTCCTCTTATTATAGTAAACCTTTTTATATTCTTTGAGAAGATCATCGGTAAGTGGAAGTACGCAGTGCGTGCTCCCTAAAAGCATTTGTATCATCTTCCCATCTTTTCTTAGCAAAGATTCTGGCAGCCTCTTTTGCTACTGTTGTTTGGCTCTCTTCCCCCTTATTGACATCATCAACAAAACGGGACAGTAAGCCGTGTACACTCTCATGTGTGAGCACTAGGTTGTTCAGTTGACCCTCCATAATTTCAGTCCTAGTGTCAACAGCTGTGATCCTTTCTTGCATTGTTTGCTCCAGTAGATTTATCCTTTCAGTGATCTTAGGATCCAATCCAGCAGGTTGAAGTGTTTCAGCAGCCTCAGCAGGCTTAGGTGACTCAGCAAGTTTATCAAGTTTTTAATGAATAGATGCAAATTGGTCTTTCAAAAACTTGTCTTTCAGTGTATTACCTTGCCTAATCCCTCTTACATCTTGAGCAAGGTCAGCAAGAGCATATTGGGTGGAGTTAATATTGGAAGCAACAGTTTCAGTAGCTCTTCCTCTATTATCCACTAGATTCAGCAAATCTTCAAATCTCTGCTCTTGCCTGTCAAGTTGAGTTCTTAAGTTTGTTATGTCATTTCTGACAGCCCTCAACTTTTGCACAACATGTTGGTACCCCACCAGCCATTTCTCCAGCTGCTCCATCAGCAGGCTCTTCTACATTGTATTGCTGCCTCTGTCTGCTGATAACCAAAGCAAAGCTCATATCCCTTCCAGCAGGGTTAGGCCCTTGAAATTCCTCAAGAATGGGATCAAGAGCAGGCTCTTCAAAAACTGGTACAAATGCCTGTTGTGGTTCATCAGCAACATTATGTTCTTCTTCAGGCATTTGAAATTCCTCATCACTGTAGTCATAGTCCACCAGCTGCTCATCGTCATCAATAACAGCAGTCTGCTGACTATATTTCCCTACAGTGGTCTTGTCTCCAGTAGGCTCCACTACAGCAGCCTGTTCAACAACAACAGAGGTTTCCTCCAAACCCAAGGATTGTTCCAACCTTTGTCCATGTGCTGTTTGTACCTCAGCAACCTGTACCTCCTGTTCCAACCTTTGTTCAGATGCTGTTTGAACCTCAGCAGCCTGAACCACCTGTTCCAACCTTTGTTCGAGTCTTTGTTTGAACCTCGGCGGCTGAACCACCTGTGCCACAATAACCTGTACAGGGAATACATCCATATTTTCTTTTTGAAATTCCCTTAGTATCAGGGATCCTTCTTATAAAATTTGCAGCCTTGGTTAGAGTGTCCTCAGTGTCAATCCAGTCTTGATATTGAATGGAATCCTCAGAAGTGACATCAGGCTCACTATGGTCAGAAATCCTTTCATCATCCAAATCTACAGTCTGCTGATCATCAGTATGTTCAGCAGGTTCAACAACAAACAGAGTATCTATCTCACCAACCATCCTGTTTGCACCAATGTCTATTCCCTCATTGATTTGTGCCTCTATATCATCCATGGTAAGATTTTCTTCATCCATTTGTTCAGTTTGTTGTCTCTCAATAGACTGTCCAGCATCAGTAGACTGCTCCACTCTTGGTTCAATTATCATAGCAGTTCCACTGGTTCCTCCTGGACCTGAGGGATAATTACCTCCAGAATCAGATGATGAATCATCACTGTCTGATTCATCTCTGGGATCTCTGAACTTGATACCCTCCTCCTTCTGTTGTTCATCAAACAAATCCATCAATCTTGATTGTAGTAAGGAGGTATCAACCAGATCCAGCAAATTTTCCACTCCCAATTTCTCAAAAGCCCATTCTTCAAAGTCTATCATTGGTTGTACAGCAGGCTTTTGTCTCTTATAAAATCCAAATTTCCATTGGAAATAATCAGGCACTTGCTGGAGTTTAGGATCAACAAACTCCTCTTTCTTCTTCTTCTCATGTCTCTTAAATGGCATGGTTGGCTTTCTAGGAGCTGGTTGTTCACTCCGCTGACCTCCAAAGGTCCCAACTAGCAGAGTCAGAGTTTCTTCAACAGATGCCTCTAGGTTAGTAGGTTGCTCAGATTGTATATTCGTTCCTACTACCTCCATCTGTACTACACTTATATCCCCCTTACTTATATGCTCATCAGCAGGGTTAGCAACAGATTGCTCTTCCCCCTGAACTATTGCAGGACTTGCAGGGTCTTGTACCAACTTTTCAACTTCCACAGCAGGTGTAGACTCATTAGTTTGCTATGGTTCCTCTACAAGTTGCTCAACAACAACTTGTTCAGTTTCAGTAGGCTCAGCAGCCTTTGCAGGTGAGGATTCAACAGTTTCTACAGCAGGCTCAGGGTCAGTAGTCTGCTGTGACTCTCCAGTAGGTTGCTCAGAAACAACCTCTTCATCATCAGTAGGCTTGATAATAGTTAAGGGTTCAGCATCAATAGCCTCTCCTTCTTCTTCTACTTCTTCTTCTTCTTGTTCCCTTTGAGCCTCCAAATTTTTCAATTGCTTGACTTTGCCATGTTTCTTCTTTTTGGAAATCTCTTTCATTCTTTTGGAAAGATCTTCCTTTTCAATTTCAGCAGCTTTCCTGTTTCTACTGGCTTCTTTCTGTTGCTCCTTCAAGATGTCAGCAACAGTCTTCTTTGAAGCAACTACAGCAGGTTCAGTAACCTCAATCTCTACTAGACCCTCAGTAGACTCAGCAGTCTCTGTTGTTTGCTTCATTGTCTTTCTATGCTTTAATAATTCAGTAATTTTTCTTGTGTCAGCAGCCTTCCTCTTTTCAGTGACCTTCTTGGGTGCAGCAGGTTTATCAGCTTTCTTAACCTGCTCACCACCAGCATCATCTTCTCCACCATCACCATCACTTTGTGTGGCCTCATCATCCACATCTTCATCATCATCCAGACCAGGGATAGGAGTAGCAACTTCTGGCTTGAATCTGGATTTGTTAATCTTTTCAGATAAAACATCAGGTATCTGAAGGTGATTCAACAAGGTCTGAATCATTAGGCCTAAAGGTTTGACTTTGGACTTCCTTGTACCATCTCTATCTTCAATACACACCTTCTTCATGTAGTGTATGAAGAATCCATCCCAATCAAACTTCATACTTCTGGAGATGATGATCAGCAGGTCTATTTTAGGTCCAGACAGTGTATCTAGACTTCCAACAAATCCCAAAAAGGTTTTGGCAATCAATTTGCTCAGTAGGTTGCACTCATGACCAATATATCTCATATTGATGCCTAGATTTGAAGCAATTGTATCATCTATTTTTATTGAATCTACAAACTTCATCCTTGGTAGATTCATTGCTTCCGGTTTGTGGGTGCATTGTTTCCAGGTGCAAATTTGAATACCTCTCTCAGTAGGTCTGAAGATACTTCTATCTCTCTTCCATTTACAGTTGTAGTGAAGGCCTCTCTACCTTCATGTATGACAATGTTATTCCAGAATTCCAACACATTGACATAGGATATTCGTTCCAACCTTCTGTTTATAACACCTTCTAACCCAGCAAACCGTCTGATTCTTCTTCCAATATTAATGGCTAACTCAGTGGAGTTACAGTCATTAACGTATCCCCTTACACTTTGATTGGTTCCAATATGAACCTCATCCTTCTTTGCCATTGTTGTAAGAAAAAGATGAAGAAGATAGCTCTCAAATCTGTGTTCACACAGTGTATACGCAGAGAAAAATTGATCTGAGTTTTTGTAAGTAGCCTCTGTGTATAGGTCTGTATATAGAGACAGATGTGGTTGAAACTGTCAGAGCACGTACTGTGCATTAACCACGATTAAATTTGGAATAAATGGGATCTTGACACGTGGCCCATTACTTATCCATAAATGTTTGTAACCGTTTGATCATGTAACCGCAGTTATAAGGATAAGATAAATATCCCGCCAATTGCTTTTTGACTTTTGTAAGTTTGACTGTGTAACGTTTTCTTCAAGCAGCTTGTCATCAGTAGACTTGGCTCGGCGGTACTGGCGATAGAGAAGTCTCGGCGAGCCCTGGCTCGATAAAGTTACTCTGCTGATAATTAATTCCTTTTGTATTGTCCAACTGATAATACAAGATGAAGTTTAATACCAATGACTGATCTGTCAAGTGAGCTCACCCAACATGACAAAGACCAATCCCCTTGGCAACTTCACTTGCTCAATTGTCCAATCATAAGTACATGGAATTGTTGATACCAATGACTAATCTGCTAAGTCAGCTCACCCAACATAGCAAAGACTAATCCCCTTGGTGAATTCTAGTACACTGCTGATTAAGATTGTATCAGTCAACTTTTATCATTCCAAGTTCAGTCCTTAGTTTACCAAATCTTTCACTATCCAATGGTTTAGTGAAAATATCAGCAAGTTGATCTTCAGTAGGGATATATAGAACCACCACATCTTTCTCTTCAACATGATCTCTTATAAAATGATGTCTCACATCAATATGCTTGGTTCTTGAGTGCAAAACAGGATTTTCAGTGATTGCAATTGCACTTGTGTTATCACACATAATTGGAATTTCTCTCTCTTCAATTCCATAATCCCTTAATTGTTGTCTTAGCCACAGTATTTGTGCACAGCAACTTCCAGCAGCAATGTATTCAGCCTCAGCAGTGGAAGTTGATATAGAATTCTGTTTCTTGCTAAACCAGGAAACCAGTCTATTTCCTATTAGCTGACAGGTTCCTGTTGTGCTTTTTCTATCAATCTTGCATCCAGCATAATCAGAATCTGAGTAGGATATGACTTTGAAGCTTCCATCTTTTGAATATCATATCCCTGCTCCCAAAGTCTCTTTTAGATACTTGAGAACTCTTTTGACTGCACCTAAATGACTTTCTTTAGGTTTTGATTGAAATCTTGCACAAACGCTTACAACAAAGGATATATCAGGTCTGCTGGCAGTAAGGTACAGCAAACTACCTATCATCCTTCTGTATAAAGTCTGATCAACATCTTTGCCTTCTTTGTCTTCATCCAATCTAATATTTGTACTCATAGGAGTTGATACCTTGGTGCTGTTTTCCATACCAAATTTCTTCAGTAACTCCTTGGTATACATGGTTTGATGAATGAAGATTCCATCTTTCATCTGTTTGACTTGCAATCCCAAAAAGTAGTTCATTTCTCCCATCATACTCATTTGGAATTTACTCTTCATTAGATTTGAAAACTTTTCACATAGCAATTCAATTTCAGAGCCAAAAATTATGTCATCAACATAAATTTGTACCAGCAGGGTGTTGTCCCCTTCATTGATTCTGAAGAGAGTCTTGTCAATGGTGCCTTTTGTAAAACCATTGTCCGCAAGAATTGAGATAGAGTCTCATACCATGCTCTTGGTGCTTGTTTTAATCCATAAAGTGCTTTGTTGAGTCTATACACTTTATCTTCTTGGTCTTTAACTTCAAATCTAGGAGGTTGCTGAACATAGACCTCCTCTTCCAGAATGCCATTCAAAAATTCACTTTTGACATCCATTTGATATACCTTAAAGTTTTTATAAGCAGTATGTGCTAAGAATAATCTGATAGCTTCCAATCTTGCAACAGGGGCATATGTCTCATCAAAATCTATTCCTTCTGCTTGAGAATAGCCTTTTGCAACTAGCCTGGCCTTATTCCTTACAATGGTACCAGATTCATCAAGTTTGTTTCTGTATACCCATTTTGTACCAATTATATTTGCATGACTAGGCCTTTCCACTAGTGTCCAAACTTGATTTCTTTCAAATTCATTCAATTCTTCTTGCATAGCAATTATCCAATCTGGATCTGAAATTGCTTCTTCACAACTTTAGGTTCCACTTGAGATAGAAAACAAGTAAATATTGCTTCTAATTGTCTTCTAGTCCTCACACCTTGCTGTATATTGCCAATAACTTATTCAGCAGGGTGATCCCTTAACCATTGTGGATTCGGGTTAGATTGATTCTCAGGAACCTCATCTTCAGTAGGGTCTGCTGTTTCTTCAACAGGGGTTTCAGCAGATCCTTGAACTGCCTCAGTTGTTGCATCAGTAGTATTACCAGCAGGGTGTTCAGCAGGGGCAAAATAAGAAACCTTTAAGTCATTAAACCTTTCCAAGACTTCAACACAATCTGGATCAGTGACTGGTAAATTCTCAGCAGGTTCACAAGCTTCATCTTCCATACCAGTGAACTTAGGTTCATCAAACACAACATGGATTGTTTCCTCATGTTTCAGTGACCTTTTGTTCAGTACCCTGAATGTCTTGCTGACAGAAGAGTATCCCAAGAAAATTACTTCATCTGATTTTGGTTGGAATATCTTCAATTGCTCCTTATGATTCAAGATAAAACACTTGCTTCCAAATGGATGGAAATAGGATATATTAGGTTTTCTTCCTTTCCAAATCTCATAAGGTGTCTTCAGCAGCTTCTTGTTCACTGATGTTCTATTTTGTGTATAGCATGTTGTATTAACTGCTTCAGCCCAATATCTTTCTGGTAGCAATGCTTCACAAATCATAGTTCTTCCTGCTTCTTTTAGAGTCCTGTTTCTTCTTTCAGCAACCCCATTTTGCAGAGGTGTACCAGCAGCAGCAAGTTGATGTAGTACACCATTTTGTTCACAATATTCTCTTATAACTTTATTGAGAAATTCAGTACCCTTGTCTGATCTTATTTTTACTACTGTCAAACTTTTCTCATTTTGTAATCTCTTCAAAAGTTCAGGCATCCTTTGAAGTGTTTCACTTTTCTTGTTCATGAATATCACCCAAGTGTATCTTGAATAATCATCCACAACCACTAAGGTGTATTTCTTTCCTGTAACACTTGTTGGTGTAACTGGTCCAAAAAGATCCATGTGCATCAGCTCCAAAACTCTATTAGTTGATTGCTTAGTCTTTGATTTGAAGCTTGACTTTGTCTGTTTACCTTGCTGATATGCATCACATATAGTATCCTTCTTGAATGTGATCTCAGGTAAACCAATCACCAGTTTCTTCTTCACCAACTGATTGATATCATCAAAATTTAGATGATTCAACTTCTTATGCCATAACCAATTAAGTTCTGACTTGGTATGCACAATCAGACATGTTTCTGGAACAGTAGTAGACCAATCCACAACATACATGTTTTGTTGTCTTCTTCCAAACCAACACAACTTGATCACCTCTTTCACTAATGACAGTACAAGTGTTTTTGTCAAAAGTGACCTTGTATCCCATGTCACAGAATTGTCCAGTGCTCAGTAGGTTGTAGTCCAGTCCTACCACATATGCAACATTCCTCATTGTTAATCCATTTCTCACAAGTGTGACATATCCTCTTGTGTATCCAGGTGTATTCTTGTTGACAAAATTCACCCTTGGACCATCCTTTGCCATATAACTTGACAAACGGTGCTTATTCTTTGTCATATGTCTGGAACATCCACTTTCAAAATACCAGACACCCTACAAAACAAAGTTAATGCATTTTAGGTACCCAAAACAGTTTGGGTCCATAATGGTCAGTGGTAAGCATGACCCCTGGCATGTTTCCATAAGGTCTTCTTCTAAAAGTGTCATACTTTTTTCATACATGTAATCTACACATCCATAAGGTCTAACAATTGGTTGTGTAGGATTCACATATGCATTCTGGCCTTTTGGTATGTAATGTTGTTTGAAGTGATTTCTGTTGTTAGAAGCATTAGCATAACCATTGGATTGCTGTCTGTTAGGAATGCTACGTAATATGAGTCCGCCGAGGTCCCCGCCGAGGTCTTGTATAAGTCCTTTGCTGAGTCCTCTGCTGATTCCATTGCTTAGGTTTTACCCTAGCAGCATGGTTATACTTGCTGTTTCTAGCAGTAGGTGCAGGAATATTCCAGTCATCATCAGTAGGGAACAGTCTACCTTTCCCCCTGAGATAAGTATCCCTAGAATGATTAACATTTTTGGGTTTAGTATTCTTATCCTTGGAATATTTCTGGTTTTTCCCTTTTTGTGGTCCAGCAGACTTGGTAGCAGGTTTGCTATCAGTAGGTCTAGAAGGTCCAGCAGTTCTACCTTTGGATTTACCCTTTTTGTTAGGTACTGATGTCCTTTTAGACTCCTGATTTTGCTTCTTTGAAGCATTCTCAGTAGGCTTCACTGCCTCAGCAACCCTTTTGGGAGTTGGATCTTGTGCAGGCACAAACTTAGGACCAATCCTGGTACTAGGTTCAGTGACCTTACCGGATCCACTCTTATTGGATTGTTGAGTTCCAAATCCAAGCCCTGTTCTATCACCATAAGGCTTTCCAGATTTGAATGCAGTGGAAGAACAAGATGGTTCGGCGGACTCGGCGGCTGCGAATGTACGAGCAGCTTATGCGCCGATTCCGTCTAACTTCTTTTTCCTTTCCTTTGAAAATTCTTAATTCAGCATTTAATCTTTCAACTTCTGATTGAAGAGCTTTTTTTTCAGCCTTCACAATCTCATAACCAGATTGTATTATCCTCAGTTGATTAAGGATGGCATCCAAAGTTTCTTCATTGTCAGAATTTTTTGGATTTGAACCACAAGTTGATTCACAATCACTTCCAGCAGGAGTGTTTATGGATACAGAATTGTATACCTCCTCTGTTTCATCCATATTTGCCATCAAAGCATAGTCATCCATATCAGCAACAAGTGCAGTGTCATCAGATTCATTTCCTTTTTCTGATTCCACTTCATATCCTGATTCATCTTCAGCAACCATAGCCTTCTTGCCATGTCGTCTTTGTTGACTCTTGGTCTTCAGTAGGTCTGGACAATCAGGTCTGAAATGTCCAGGCTTCTTGCAATTGAAGCAAATATAATCAGGTTCCTTACTTTGTTTTAACTCAGCACAGTCAGGTTTGAAGTGTCCTGGTTTCTTGCATTGAAAGCACAAGTAATCATTGTCTTTCCTTGAATCATCCTTCTTCTTTTCACTGAATTTCTTAGTGAAATTCCTTGGAGAACCCTTTCCAGTTTTCATCATCCTGATTTTATTGCTCAGTAGTGCAATCTGCTCTTGCATCTCATCCAATAGATCATCTTGAGCTCCTGATGTTTCTTCTTGATGTGTAGCATCCAATGCAGTGGTTTTTGGTTCTTCCTTTTCAGTGGAAGGTGTCAATCTCTTGCTGAATTCATAAGCTTTAAGATCTGAGAATAATTTGAAAGTATCCTCTTCATGTAGTTTTCTCATTTCTTCTATGGCAGTAACCTTCATCTCCCAAACTTCTTTTTCAGGTAATGCTTCCAAGATTTTTGAGTTGATTTCTTCTTTTGAGTAGCTTACACTCAGTAAGGTGAGTTCATCCAGGATTGCATTGAATCTTGATTCCATTTGCTCAATGGTTTCATTTGGTTGCATTTTGAACTTTTGAAACCTCTTTTTGGCCACACTGATTTTGTTCTTCTTGATTGCATCAGTGCCTTCACAGATTAACTGTATTTTGTCCCAAAGTTCCTTTGCAGTCTCGCAATCTTTCACCTTCATATACATATTGCTATCCAGAGTTCTGTATATGATATCAATAGCAATATTGTTAAGATTTGCTCTCTTTCTATCTTCAGCATTCCATTCTCTTTTTGGCTTTGGAATCTACTGTGTCTCATCTCCCACTGTTACTACTTTGGTAATCTCCAGTGGTCCATCAGTCAGCACATCCATCATTTCATCATGTGTTGCAGCTAGATAAGCCTGCATACGACATTTATACTCATCAAAATGATCTAAAGAACACATCAACATTTTTCTAGCATACTGGTTGTTATCCATGATGCAAAGATTTGAAAATCAGTAACTTGAAAAGTTTTCAAAGTATTTTCACAAGCACAACAAGTAGGATTACTTCAGAACAGAAGCACTGCTCCGATACCAATTGTTGGTCCCTTGAAAAGGCTTTGGTTAAGTTTAGAGGGGGGGTGAATAAACTTAACACTTAAAACTTTTGGAGTTAACAAACTCAGCAACTTCGAAGCACCTGCGATACTTCGATAGTCGCGACACTCGCATAGTCCTCATTTGTAGAGTTTACTGAATTTGTGTAGCGGAAATATATCAAAAATTAAGCCATATTACTTGTTGTTAAATATGATACCAAGTATTAGATACTCAGTAGTGTATGTGTGTGAGTTCAGTTGCTAGACTCAGTAGATTGATGTGCTAGATATACTAAATGCGAAATTAAATGCCAGAAAGTAAGTAGGCATATTTTATAGTGGTTCCAGGTGGTGTAATCCTATCAGTCCACTCTTCTCCTGTGATGTTGGAGGTAATTCACTAGATATCTTTGATGTAGCTGTTACAAAAATCCCTAAGTTTCTTGTCCTTCACCAATAACTATGGCTTCACAAACTGAACACTTGGAACAGGTAGGATTGCTGCTTCAAAGTCTTCCACTGGTCCTTGAAGGGTAGGATTTGAAGGATGCAGGTTCTTAGATCTTAACGAGTTAGATCTACACGCAGCGGATGGATCACGACTTATACATCACAATACATAATTAAAGGACTTAAACTACTACAAGGGGGTTAAGATCATGTTACCAATATCGGGAAGAGAAGCCTTGATCTTCCGATGTGTTCTCCAAACGGTGGTTGGTGGACACCCTTCTTGATACACGAACCTCCTTGATATGCAACACCAAGAAAAACTTGTAGTTTTTCTTCTTCTAAAACCCAAGACAAGAAAACTAATTTTTCTCTCTTTTGGTGATGATGGCCGAAAATTGCAATGCGATTTTGTCTTGGAAGAACTCTATTTTTATACGAGAGTAAATCCTTGCACTCCAAGTTTTATAATTAATTAAATAAATAATTAATTATTAATCACAATAAAGGATAATTCCATATATAATTGATTATGATCAATTAATCAATCAATTATAAATTTACCATATCTTTTATTTACCAAAACACAAGAAAGTCAATTCTTATGTTTTACAATGGAGATTGGCGCCACCTAGTAGGGTTTTAAGCCCACATAAAATGTATTTTATGTGTATTATATTATTTAGCCCAACTAAATAATATCCATGCATATCAATTAATTAGCCCAGCCAATTAATTATCACTGAGGCCCAAATAACAAGAATATCATTCCGAATTATAGAAGCCACATAGTGGGACCATGGACCTATAACCAGTAGCTCCAATAATTAATTATTCATCGAACAGAATAAGTACATTAATTATTAATTCCGGGATTACGCCACCATAAACCCGAAACTGAACTCTACCGATTATAGATGTATACTTATACTCAACCCATAGAGTGAATAAGCGTCTATTGATATAATCACTACATACGGATTAACCCTCCATAGTCTGTCCATTCTGAGTGGGAAGTCTCCGTGAACCCGACGCGGAATATCTTATCCTTATTTACCATCAACCCCCTGAAGATCAATTAGTACACATATCGACTAGTAGCTAATTAGTCAAATGTGAACTCCCGGGATCGATCACTTTCTTAGGGCTAACAAATAAGGGGATGTCTCTCTACTTCCCCCGCGGGGAAGGAATGGATTCCATGTACGTGAAAATCGAACTACTCACTCATCGGAGATAGCGCCAATGAGAAGTGGCTTGGAACACATATCTAAGTGAACCGTAACTAACACATCAAACACTACCCCGAGACAAGCAGCACCCTGTGATCACCTCAGGATTAAGGTTGATCCATATATGATCATCTAATGATTTAATAAGATTCCTTGATTACGGAATTATATCGAGAAATTCAGATTAAATCGGTCCAGTCCTATATGAATGCCATCATATACAAATGCCCCACGTAGGTACCCTCAACCGACAGTCCGGATAAGACTATCACACCCTAAGGTGTTTTGGGCGCATTATTGGTGTTTTAATCAAGAGACCCTAAACTCTGATTAAGTTCACCACGGACTAACAGTTTAAGCATATCTCCACTAACTCAATCCTCACGTGTAATCCATACACTGAGTTAAGTGGTTACATACAGATATACTTAGGGTTTGCAGCAGTGTATTACTTTACAAGCACAAAGCAAGTAACTAATATGAGATAAATTCTGTCATCCATTAAAAAACAATTACACAAATTGTCTTTCGGGCACTACACCTAACAATCTCCCACTTGCACGAAATGACAAGCAACGATTGTTTTTAGAGCACACCCTTTCTCATCTTATTCACAACACTCTCCCACTTGCTCTAAAAGCAGATGAGACATATTCATCAATGCCGTACCCTCCAAGCACTCGACTTGGTACACTGATTAGTTAGGTTGTCGACTCGAGACGATCTTTAGGATTGAAACGTTGTCGGTCCTTCCAATCAGGCGGTACTCTCTCTCAATATACTTTTGACTTCTTATGACTGAGAAGATCCTTCTAAGCTATCTCTTCACTATTTTCATGATGAAGTGATATCGGCTTATCAGACCTGGAATTACTCTCAGACCAAAAAGGAAATTCTAAGCACTATGAGTAAACACTGAGCCCGAGATCAACTTAATGATCATCCTTAATCTGACTACAAGTCAGAATCAGTGTAGTCAACCATATTCAAGTTTACACCTGAATATACAAGCAAATGATTCCTCATTCTCTAAAGATACTTGAGGACGTACTAAACCGCTACTTATTTCTCAAATCAAAGATTCGATTGCAATTGACTCATGTTAAGTTGACTTGCCCTTATCCCAGAGAGACTCTATCCTATTTTCTCTTTATCCGAAGATTTGGAGAATCATTCCTGAGAGGTAGGGTAGGACTACTCTCGATGAATGCTGCAACCGTATATGCATAATCATCTTATTCAATAAGATAGGTGGGATAGCCAATGACTTATTCTCGTGAATTTGACCGAATCATATTCTTAGAATATAGTCAAATTCTCTCATCCAGAGAATCTAGGCGTGTCATTTTCCGACTTCAGATAACACACTCATGTTGTTTCCAACTGTTTCAGTGTTACCTTTCGTGAACACTAATACTACTATTTTACCAATACTGATACCCAGTCTACAAAAGACTTATCAATATTCTAGTCAAGTCCACATATTTTAAAACATGCGACTTTTAATGACCGAGAGGGTCTCTTACATCCACAAAGGACATAAGTCCCGGCAGTCAACCTGCCATTTGTTCTAACCAAGACCCTTCTGTTCCGAATGAATCCAGACTCCGTTTTACGGCAAGAAAGTCTCGGGGAATCACCCCTATTTTTTCGTTTTCTAACGAAATCTAGCAAGGCGAGTGGTGAGAGAGTTCTAGGTCTGGTTAACTCTCTACTTTTTAGGGAATCACCCCTAGACCACTCAGCTTTGTGCTGAAAGTTAAACTTTCCTATTCATTCGACTCTTTTCGGCGTAGATCCAATTGCTCCCATTGGGCCTGAGACACTCAGGTGGTTCTACAAGAGGCTGAACAGAACTGGAGTACCAAAGCTCCATTCACAGGGATAATGTTTTCGAACCAACCTCTCTGATCAGAATCCTATACAGCCCACAAAGAGCCACAGGTTATCAATCACCCCAGCAGACTATAAAGTCCACACAACCATAATGGGTCAATGGTTAAACCATACTCCCACTGCGTTCTGGGTGGATTGACATTCTGATCTAGTAGTATATATCAGTGTATTCACCAACATCCGATGTGGCCTGACTAAAGCAGATAGTAACTTCCTAGAGTAACCGTACTCCAAGGTCTAAGGTTGTTAACTATGGATTCTTTCAGAAAGGGTGTGACAGTCCAACTGTCACTTTCGGATCTCAAGAATCTTATAACCTTCACTCGTCACATTAAGATATTTCACGAATAGTTATATTCTGTGCGTGTGTGCAAAATCTCCAGTCCTACCTTCAAGCATTAAATGCTAAATGCCTACATTTACGGAAGTGGTGTGAACCGAAGTCACTCCTTATCCATAAATTTTACTAGCACCTTTTAGGTAGACTTCTCGGTTTACATAATAATGTTAACCGTTATTTTGCAACCAATTATCTTAATCGAGTTTAGCAGTGTATTATAGTACATCAATAACTATATAGGGCAAGTCTATGGTTTCTTTCTCAGTGAGAAACATTCCACTAGGAGGCAGGCTGAGCATCAGTCCCAAGACTATGCTATAGCCTATTTATGAGCATGGAATACTCTATTCTCTGCTAAAATCAGAGACTCTTCCTCGTATTCTTTTGATAAACTAAATCACGTTTTGAGTAGTTATTAGACAAAATGTCACCACTCAAAAACTCCCACTAGCTTGTATCTCTCACTAGACCCCGAAGGTCATGATGAACAAGCTATGTCACCCCTTCAAATCTATTACCCTCTCCCGATTGAAAGGAAACTTAGTCATTGTTCCTTTGAGATAGTGTTCATAGACTGGGAGATGGGAATCACCCTTAGCCAGTCGTCAGGTCTTATCTCTAGGATATATGCACTAATTAATAGATATTGAAAGGTCGTTTATCTTAATACGGAAACCTCTTACCTTTAATAGTTTTAGATGTGGTACACATACCTATTCAGATTTTCTAAGTGGTTCTGTCTTTATCAAACAAAAGTCCGAGTCTCAGATTCGTACTACAAATGTCATCTTCACTTTGTTTAAGGCAACAGTAGTATCAAGATGAAAGTGAATCTATTTGTCTCAATGAATCTGTATACAGAAAAATAAATTTTTCTGTGATATTCAAGGATAGAATCCGAAATTCATTTCCTTATATCACTCCCACTATTCTAGCTGAAATTACTGCCCGTTGTCTACTTTATTAATTGTTAATGCATAGATTCCTTGTTCTTCCAAAGAACTAAGCTACCGAGTCGAGTTACTCGGTTAAGAAAGTCGTTAAGGATTCATTGGTTAGTGATCCGAAATCACTTTCCTTATCCTATACTTTCTTTAATTAATATTTCGGTTTAGCCTCAATCTTAGTTTACATGATTAACACTTGTAGACATTCTTTCCCATTCTTGACTTTCCTTAAAAGGAAATAGTCTTGAACTAGCAGTTCGTTTGAGTAGACACTACTCGTGAACTGTGGGATGTCTAATGAAAGTGTTACCCAGTAGGACTAATTTTCTAATAAATTAGAAAAACAACAGATAAAAGCTCCCACTAGTTTATCGGTTCCAAATACCTTCTAACTAGCGACACTTTAATTTATGATTCTCTAATTTTTCTATTAGAAAATTTCTCGTGTAGACACTACACAATTAAAATTCACTAGAAGAATTTTATCGTCCCAATCATCATTCAAACTAGCTATGGTTGTCTCTCATTCAACACGAGTGACAGCAGTGACATACTTATTTACGTCACTTAAGTCTTGAAGGCTCAAGAGAAATATCTCTTCCGAAAAATTAATCGCATGTAAGATCAATAAGTACAACGTTCTAGTTACGAAGTCATTACTAGTCAATTTTACACTAGCAGTCTAGCACCCGAGAGAGATATATAAATAGTTGTAAATAAAATTGACAGAAAATAAATCCAAATCACACACTACTAATAAATTTTAGGAACATAAACTAAGTACTTATAGTCTATCCTACCGTTCCAAATATTTAATCTAATGCCTCAGTGCCGCCTTAGGGTAGGTCAAAGAGGTTTTGATTAATATTGAAGATCATATTGAGAATCGAACATCTCATTTGTGATCGTCAATCGCCTTTCCTTTTTCAGCCAAGGTACTACCAAAAATACCCTTTATGAGTGTGACCTACTGTCTCAGATTTTTAGGTAGACCCCGAGTGTGCCGCCTTAGGGTCAGTCAGTGACCCGGCGAGTACCCAAAATCCTATCGTTTCGGAGACCAAGCCTTGAATTTTGATAGCGGTGAAGGCCTTCCTTAGGGGGCCGAAATCAAAGCCGGCACGAGGCGTCACCATTCTCTCACGTTGCTTGTGTCAACAGTAGAGGCCGTGGGGTCGGCTGTCGCCTCTCCCGCTCCCACTCAATATTTTGAAAAAGTGGTGGGTTTACTGATCACATTTTTGGACTTGATGTTACATTAAGGAACAATAAATCATAGGCCCGAATGTTGTCGGTTACGTGGGCTAGCCCACCCGACCTATTCGTTGGAACATATGTGGCCGTCAAACGGGTCAAGACTAGGGGTCCGTTGAGCCGTAGTGGCACTTCGGATGGCTCAGCCTTGCTAGACCCCCGTGCAAACGCCACACGTGGAGGGTGAAGTCGATCGAGCCGTAGCTACTGTTGACCACCCAACCGTGGTTAAACCACTTTCGAACCATGTTTGCCCGTGATCATCCAATCCTTAAACATCAAACTTTCACGTAGACACTACGGAACAAAAACGTAATCTCGTCTAGGTAAGGTGGAATTCACCGAGAATCCAACACCTTAACCACGAGGTTTCGGGATTTTACTCCTTATGCTTTCGCAGAGTGGGATTCACCGAGAATCCATCACCCAACCTCGACGATTGAAAAAACCCGTGTTCCTCGGTTTTTACCCTAATTAGTTTCTAATTAATATCAAACAATTAATTAAAACTAATTGCGTGTTTTATACATGCCTAACTAATTCCTCGAATTAATTTCTACATGTATGCATATAGAGTGGAATTCATGATATGATGCATGTCATGGCAATTTTCCGTGTCTACACATACAATCTAAGCATGTATTCTAGTGCGGAAAATAAACACCGAGATGGACCGTTGGCACCCCCGTATCTAATCTATTAGAAAATAAATAACCAAAACCCTAACTAGGGTTTACTTCTTTCTAAC
This sequence comes from Gentiana straminea, assembly GCA_036785695.1. NCBI lineage: Eukaryota > Viridiplantae > Streptophyta > Magnoliopsida > Gentianales > Gentianaceae > Gentiana > Gentiana straminea. The sequence goes on from JAVUPR010000060.1 coordinate 13,564,358, forward strand.
ATAATCTGCAGCTGTTCAAAATCGTCGACGATCGGCAAACCAAGCGAACTCGGATCGCGACGAAACTTTCCAGGTCTGTTCCTAACTCCTTGGCTTCAATATGGACGGTTGGATCGGAGTTTTGACTTGTCAATAATCTCCAGTGAGCCGCCCAACTTGCTGCTGGATCTGACTTTTACAGCAGCGCCTCAAAGACTTCCCGAGGCCGATCGGGAATCGAGATGAATCCCGATCGACCTGAAATTTTTATGCCACGTCAAAAACTGAATATTTATCGATCTGACTGGTTGGATTTGCGTTTCAACTGTCTAAACTCTTCCAGAAATTCGAGGAAGTCACAGCTAGGGTTTCTGTGAATCCTGCGTTTTTCTGTTACAGGAGCCTCTTCGCAGCCACGAATGGATATGGAGACGGACTCCGATCGACCCCAAAATTTGTGGAATTGTTCATCATCTTCTAATCTTGATTCTGACCGGAGGGATCGTTGTTTCAACGGCACAACCGACGGGAAAAACGAAGAAACTAAACAGATCTATTTTCTGGAAATTAAAATTGCAATAAAAATAAATTACATAATTTCCTATACTCATATGAACGAATTTTCTTCGTTTATATGAGTTTACAATAGATCTAACGGGTAAACAATGCCAACCCCCAATCCATCTCTTCAACCACAACAACTAATCATTATCAATGCATAAAACAATAAATAAAATTTACCTACATGCAATTCCACTCCTTTAAATCGTTTAATTATGATTATGACTATATAAATCGTGGAACCTGTCTCTGATACCACATGAAGGATTCAGGTTCTTAGATCTAAACGAGTTAGATCTACACGCAGCGGATAGATCACGACTTATACATCACAATACATAATTAAAGAACTTAAACTACTACAAGGGGGTTAAGATCATGTTACCAATATCGGGAAGAGAAGCCTTGATCTTCCGATGTGTTCTCCAAACGACGGTTGGTGGACACCATTCTTGAAACACGAACCTCCTTGATATGCAACACCAAGAAAAACTTGTAGTTTTTCTTCTTCTAAAACCCAAGACAAGAAAACTAATTTTTCTCTCTTTTGGTGATGATGGCCGAAAATTGCAATGCGATTTTGTCTTGGAAGAACTCTCTTTTTATAGGATAGTAAATCATTGCACTCCAAGTATTATAATTAATTAAATAATTAATTAATTATTAATCACAATAAAGGATAATTCCATATATAATTGATTATGATCAATTAATCAATCAATTATAAATTTACCATATCTTTTATTTACCAAAACACAAGAAAGTCAATTCTTATGTTTTACAATGGAGATTGGCGCCACCTAGTAGGGTTTTAAGCCCACATAAAATGTCTTTTATGTGTATTATATTATTTAGCCCAACTAAATAATATCCATGCATACAAATTAATTAGCCCAGCCAATTAATTATCACTGAGACCCAAATAACAAGAATATCATTCCGAATTATAGAAGCCACATCGGGGACCATGGACCTATAACCAATAGCTCCAATAATTAATTATTCATCGAACAGAATAAGTACATTAATTATTAATTCCGAGATTACGCCACCATAAACCCGAAACTGAACTCTACCGATTGTAGATGTATACTTATACTCAACCCATAGAGTGAATAAGCGTCCATTGATATAATCACTACATACGGATTAACCCTCCATAGACTGTCCATTCTGAGTGGGAAGTCTCTGTGAACCCGACTCATAATATCTTATCCTTATTTACCATCAACCCCCGAAGATCAATTAGTACACATATCCGACTAGTAGCTAATTAGTCAAATGTGAACTTCCGGGATCGATCACTTTCTTAGGGCTAACAAATAAGGGATCGTCTCTCTACTTCCCGCGGGGAAGGAATGGATTCCATGTACGTGAAAATCGAACTACTCACTCATCGGGAGATAGTGCCAATGAGAAGTGGCTTGGAACACATATCTAAGTGAACCGTAACTAACACATCAAACACTACCCCGAGACAAGCAGCACCCCTGTGATCACCTCGGGATTAAGGTTGATCCATATATGATCATCTAATGATTTAATAAGATTCCTTGATTACGGAATTATATCGAGAAATTCAGATTAAATCGGTCCAGTCCTATATGAATGCCATCATATACAAATGCCCCACGTAGGTACCCTCTACCGACAGTCCGGATAAGACTATCACACCCTAAGGTGTTTTGGGCGCATTATTGGTGTTTTAATCAAGAGACCCTAACCTCTGATTAAGTTCACCACGGACTAACAGTTTAAGCATATCTCCACTAACTCAATCCTCACGTGTAATCCATACACCGAGTTAAGTGGTTACATACGGATATACTTAGGGTTTGCGGCGTAGTGTATTACTTTACAAGCACAAAGCAAGTAACTAATATGAGATAAATTCTGTCATCCATTAAAAAACAATTACACAAATTGTCTTTCGGGCACTACACCTAACAGGATTGCCTCTTCACCAGCTCCACCACAAACAACAGTCTTTCACACCCAAAGATGCTTCACTTGTCTTGAGATTCTTATAAAAGAAAGATTGAATCAAGTAAGTGATTCGGCTTTCAAGCGGACTTGATCGGGATGATATGATCGGCGGCTTGATGTCTTCAAGTGTGTAAACTTGATGCGGCTTGAATGCAGGTTACACTTGAAGAATTTTACTGGATCAGCAGCTTTATGCTCAGTAGGGTCAGCAGGGTGTTGTTCTTGCTTTAATTCTGATTGCTCAAGATAGATCCTTAATTTTCATCACTTGTATCTGAATTAGGAGTCCTCTATTTATAGGTAGGAATCCTTGTGACTTATGTTTGAAATTCAAACATAGCCGTTTCAGATTTTGTCCCATTTGACTTGCCTTCTGTCACTGTTCATAGTACTGACACAGTCAGACTGCTTTTTGACTGTATACAGTCTGTCCACCCTTTGACTTGTATCCATTGGATAATCCTCTGAATCTTTCCAACGTCCATTTGATCTTAGCCATTGATTTGTTTGATAAAATCAGAGATTGTTAGTTGTCCCTTTCTTGTCTTCTTCCAATGTAACCTTTGATTAATTTGAAATATGTGTCCCTGCAGGTTCCTGAGTGTATAACTCTGCTGATATACACATCAGTAAGCTTATCCTTATTATGTTGTGTTTAAAAACACTTCAGCTTACTTCTTTTATCTAACTTTTATTTATGAAGTTAGATTACACCTTTTTGCATATAACTAAGTTCCAATCACCACTTATCTTGTGGAACTTAGACCTTGTACACAAGGTATATATATTCAGTTTAGGTCATCACAGACTTCCCTAAATTCTGATTCTATATCCTTGACTTTAATCACTAAGTTTGATCCCTTAGCCTTCAATAACTGAGTTTGAGCCCTCAGCCTTCAGTCTTCAGCAGGTTCCTGATAAGTCTACTGACTCAGCTACCCTACGGATCTAGACTAGTCTGCTGATATAAGTCAGCTGACCTTTTACAGTGCTTGTTTGATCAAACCTATACAAGATCAAACTCTAATAAACCTATACATTTGATCTAGACATCTTTTTGCCTTTGCTCTATAACAGCTAGTCTGGCACTCATCACTAAAACTTAAAAAATAAGTCCAACAAGTACTAAATAGGTTTATAGAAATTAGTTGGATGAATCTGCTACCATTGTTAGAAACAAGACCATACTATTGGAAAAGGGCTATTCACAAGCAGAAGTAATAGACTTTGATGAGACATATGCCCCAGTTGCAAGATTAGAAGCTATCAGTCTGTTTTTGGCATATGTTGCACACAAAAACTTCAAGGTTTATCAGATGGATGTAAAGAGTGCATTTCTTAATGGCATCTAGAAGAAGAGTTTTATGTTCAGCAACCTCTTGTTTTTGTAGTTAAAGATCAAGAAGATAAAGTGTATAGACTAAACAAAGCACTTGATGGATTAAAACAAGTTCCAAGAGCTTTGTATGAGACTTTGTCTCAATTCTTGGTGAATAATGGTTTTACCAAATGAAACATTGACAAGACTCTTTTCAGAATCAATGAGGGAGACAACACCCTGCTGGTGCAGATATATGTGGATGACATCATATTTGGTTCTGAAAATGAAGTGCTATGTGAGAAATTTGCCAATCTCATGAAAAGCAAGTTCCAAATGAGTATGATGGGAGAGATGAACTACTTTTTGGGATTGCAAGTCAAGCAGATGCATGATGGAATCTTCATTCATCAAACCAAGTACACCAAGGAGCTGCTAAAGAAGTTTGGTATGGAAAATAGCACCAAAGTATCAACTCATATGGGTACAAGCATCAGGTTGGATGAAGATAAAGAAGGTAAAGATGTTGATCAGACTTTATACAGAAGGATGATAGGAAGTCTATTGTATCTCACAGCCAACAAACCTGATATATCATTTGCAGTAGGTGTTTGTGCAAGATTTCAATCAAAACCTAAGGAAAGTCACTTAGCTGCTGCTAAAGGAATTCTCAAGTATTTGAAAGAGACTCTGGGAGTAGTGATATTATATTCAAAAGATGGAAGCTTCAAAGTGATATCCTACTCAGTTTCTGATTATGCCGGGTGTAAGATTGATAGAAAAAAGCACAACAAGAACATGTCAGTTAATGGGAAATAGACTTGTTTCCTGGTTTAGCAAGAAACAGAATTCTATATCAACTTCCACCGCTGAAGCAGAATACATAGCTGCTAGAAGTTGCTGTGCACAAGTCCTTTGGTTAAGACAACAATTAAGGGACTATGGGATTGATGAAAGAGAAATTCCCATAATGTGTGACAACACAAGTGCAATTGCTATATCAGAAAATCCTGTTTTGCACTCAAGAACCAAACACATTGATGTGAGACATTATTTTATTAGAGATCATATTGAAAAGAAAGATGTTGTGGTTCTCTACATTCCTACTGAAGATCAACTTGCTTATATCTTTACAAAACCTTTGGATAAAGATAGATTTGCTAAGTTAAGAACTGAACTTGGCATCATCAATGTTGACTGACCTGCTGAAGGTCAGCAGAGCATTGGAATTCACCAAAGGGACTAGTCTTTGCCCTACTGGGTGCGCTCACTTGGCAGATTAGTCATTGGTATCAACAATTCCTAAAAATGCTCTTATAGTTTGGATAATTGAGCAAATGAAGTTGCCAAGGGGATTGGTCTTTGCCCTACTGGGTGAGAGCACTTGGCAGATCAATCATTGGTATTAAACTTCATCTTGTATTATCAGTTGGACAAATCCATACCTACAACAAGCTGAATGAAGTTTTTTAGATCAGTTGTGTTCTCTATATATCAGCAGACCCCTGACCCTGCTGAACCATATCAGCAGAGTACATATGATGACAGTCTGCTGAAGATCTAGTTGTTGATAAAGTCAATCTTTAATGAAAGTCAACAGTGAAGGACATAACCGTTTATTACATTAGTGGGGTTATGTAGTGAGACTCGTGGCATTATCTCATTGATTTTTTCCACTTGAATCGTGCATTAGGATGACACAGATGCTACAGTACGTGCCTGACATTATATACCCACTTCTGTCTATATATTGTGGACTACACACAAGGATTATATTATTACAATCTCTGCATAAACTCAAGCATTTCTCAATCTTGAAGTTCATCAGTATTTTTTTATCCCAAAATCAAGAAGCAAATATGTCTGCTGATGATCTGTATCATGGCTCAAGCCAAAGTGTTCAAGGATGTGTTAAAGATGCTCAAGAAACAGAGCTAGCAATCAATCTGGGTAGAAGAATAAGAAGATATGCAGGTCTTGAAAATGTTATAAACATAAGACTGCAAAAGATTTCATACAAGAATGTATATGATTTTTGGATAAATATGGTGATAAAATCACATACAGAGGAGTTTACAACAACCGTGAATGGTCAGGAGATTGTAGTTTCCTCAGATTTTTTAAGAGAGGTGTTTGGATTTTCTGAAGGCAATGGAGCACCAAAAAACCCAGAAAGCTTGGAATTAGCAAGGTTAGCTTTTGTTGAATCGATAAAGATTGATCCAGAAGAGAAAGCATCTCTTGGAATCAATGTCAAATATATCGCTTATGAATACAACCTGCTGAGCAAGTATATTGAAAGGAATCTGTTGGGGCTGGTTGGAAGCTATGATACATTATCAGGACCTAAGAATGATCTGATTATTATCCTCTCAAGAAGTATGAAATTTGATTGGGCTGGATTTTTTGTGTTTTACATGAAGAAGGTTATGATAGAAGAAAGTGAGATAATACAGAAAAGAATCAAGGACAACAAATCTGTGAAGTATATTGGTTCTGGTTTCTTTTTAAAGCCTAAACCTTTAGGATTGCTGATTTAGACGCTGTTGAATCATCTTAAAATTGATGATGTTGCTCCACAAACAGGTAACAAGGCAAGATATAAGCTAGAAGTCAACACTCCAATTCCTGGTGTAGATGATGTTGAAGGAGATGAACCAAAGGAAAGTGACCAGAATGTGGAGTTGAGAACAAAGAAGAAGGCTGATTCTAAGGCTACTGAGTATAGAATATCAGTAGAAAAGAGAAAAGCTGCTGAGACAAGAAAGCTATCTAAGAAATCTAAGCAGTCAGCAGACTCTGCAAAATCTGCGATACAAGTGTTGTTGATGTATCCCCTGCCCCTCGCTGAAGTAAAAAAGAAGACTGTTGCACAAGTTTTTACTGAACAAGTTAAAGGTGCATCTAGAAAGAGGAAAGTTGTATCCAAAGAAGCACTTGAACAATCCCTATTTGGTTCGCCTGAAAGACCTTTGAAAAGATCAAAACAAGTTGCAAAGAAGAGAATGAGGCATGGAAAAGGGAAGCAATTGAGGATCTTGGAGAAACAAAGAGAATAAGAATAAGTAAAGCCTACTAAGGAGGCTACTGAGGTGATACAAGACCCTACTAAGACTGCCAAAACTTAGGGGGGAGCTAAGTTGGATGAATCCCCAGCTGAGGAGCATACAACTCAGGGGGAAGTAAGTTTCAACAACTGGAAGTGATAGATACAAATGTACCTATTGAAGAAGCTACTGATATATGTGTATCTGCTGAGGAAACTCTATCTCATTTGGTGGAAACCTTTGGAAGTCAACAAGTTGAAGCTCAACCTGCTGCAAGGAAGCCTACTATTCCTTATGTCAGGAGGCCTAAGAAGCAAAAGGAAGATCCAGACTTTAAGAAAGTTGAACAATATCTTCAGTGGAAGTTTGGATTCTACAAGAAGCAAAAGCCTGCAGCAGATCCCATGACAGGTTTTGAGGAATGGATTTTTGGAGCTTTTGAAGTGGAGAACTTGTTAGGACTCACATATCTGAGTTACAAATGGGGATTTTGAAACTTATTGAAGATGGAAGGAAGAAAGGCAAGATCATGTTCAGAGATCCAAAGTTCAAACCTCTTGGTGATAGTGATGATTCATCATCCTCTGATTAAGATGATGATCATCCTATGCACCCTGGAGAATCAAGTGGTATTGTGAAGGAAAAGGCCACTGAACATGATGATCAAGGATCTGCTGAAACAAATAAAGAGCACCCTGCTGATAAAGGGAAGTCTGCTGAGGATCAGCAGACTTCTGAACAAGAAGAGGAACTGTTGACAGCATTTGTAGAAGATTTGGAAACACAAATAGATGCTGCAACAATTCTTGTGGTGCTACTATGGAAGAATCTACTAAAGCTGACATGGATGAGCAGACTGATGCAATATCTGAAGAATCTACTAAGTTTCAAGATTGTATAAATACTGATGAAACCTTAGCAAAGGCTGTTGAAGCTTTAAAAGTCATTTCTATAGTTGGAGGAATTTTGGAGGAAAACTTGAAAGTTTTTCCTATCAATGATGAAGAGGAGGTTCAGTCTGTTGAGGATCAGACAACAACTGAACACAGGTCGGAACTGGTGGTCCAATTCACTGAGGATCAGACAATGATTGGACAAAGTTGGAACTTTTGAGGGGATTGAGGAATCCCCTGTCACCAGCATGGAGCCTGCTGAAAATGTTAAGAGGCTACAAGAGAAGAATCTGATGAGCAACTATTAGATTATGGTGACAGTGATGAAGAATTTGAGCTACCACAAGAAGAAGAAGATCTTGTCCATGATCATTTTTCTGATATGGATGAGGAGGGTCCGAGCCCTATGAATGGGACAGAACTAGGGCCATTGTGGTAAAAGTACCAAGGGCTGATGATGATGTGGAAGAGTCAGTCCGGAATAATGCTGGAAACATGGCTGGTATTGCTGCCATAATACCAAGCTACATCTTGGAAGAGCTGAAGGTTTTCAGGAAGGATATTACACAGTTAAGAACTCAATTAAGAAACAGTGAGCAAAGGTTTGAGGATCTTATATATTTGGTAGAAAATAGAGGCAGAACTGCTGAATCAACTGCATCAAGTGTCACCAACCTATAGTTCAGAGTCAAAGACATTCATGTTGATCCCAACAAGGTGTCCATACAACCCAACTCAATCACAAATCTATTACTGAATCTCTTGCCAATCTGAACAAGAAAGTTGATAATTTAAGTTCAAACACTCAGTTACCTAATCCAAAGATTATAGAGAGAATGAATCTGCTGGAACAAACTATTGAAATCCGGATTACTTCAGTTGATACAAGAACAGAGATAATGGAGGGGCAACTGAATAATCTGGTAAATACACACGAAGGTGTTTTGAGCCCGCTGAACCGTTTTATTGATGATGTCAATAAAGGGGGAAGAAGGGCAAATAGCCGAAGCAAAAGAGGCCGTCAGGATTATCATAAGAAAATATTTGAGGTTGAAATTAATGCTTTTAGGACCTCAGCACCTGGAAGAGTTCAGCTAACTGGTGACTTGCTGAAAGAATTTAAAGCTGCTTTTAATGCAAGAAGAAAACCTTATGATGGAACGACCTTCTAGGAGGGTTTAAATTCTTTCCTTGGACTTAAATTGTCGAAAGTAAGGATAAAATCCTTAAGGACAACAGCAAGAGGAGGTCATAAAGGAACCTCAATAGGAGGAAGAGGAAAATCTGATGAACAAAGGTTAAGAAGTTTGTTAGCAAAATACTCTTCGGATGAATTCAAGCTATGCTACATGAGAGGAGGATTTAACTGGCAAGGTGTCCAGTTAACAGTGGCTGAAGCTTGGAAGTGGTGGAAGTTGGTACATACATGGATTGATTTCTCCAGAATTGAAAATACATGGATGCAGATATGGCTAGAGAAATCAGAGAATACCAACAGAAAAGAGAACAAGACAAAGACAGAAACTAGATCAGCAGACTAATATTTATGCTTTTTATCTTTATGTTGATCCTAGTTGTAATAGTTTTTTAACAAAGTTTGAACCTAATGAAATATATGAAGTTTGTTATGTTTTTAGTGTTTTTATCTTTTTGCTTTGTTGTAAGGAGGGTATTGGTATCATCACTAAAATGGGAAATTGTTAGACATGTTTTAGTTTTAATGATTAGTGTCAGACTAGCTATTATAGGGAAAAGGCAAAAATATGTCTAGAATTAATGTATAGGTTTATTAGAGTTTGATATTTGTATAGGTTTGATCAAACAAGCACTGTAAAGAGGTCAGCTGACTTGTTCAGCAGACTTGTCTAGGATAAGTGTTCAGTAGAGTGTCTAGGACCTGCTGAAGACTGAAGGCTGAGGGTTCAAACTCAGAAATAAAGGCTAAGGGATCAAACTTAGTATTAAAGTGTTTAAGTCAAGGATATGAGATCAGAATTTGATAAGTCTGTGATGGCCTAAACTAATCACATATGCCTTGTATAGAAGGTCTAAGTTCCATATAAGGAAAATGGATGATTGGGACTTAGTTATACTTTAAATGGCGTACTCTAACTTCATAATCAAAAGTTAGATGAGAAGCAGTCAGCTGAAGTGTTCATTGAAACACATCAGACTAAAAGTCAGCTGACCATATAAGTACATCAGCAGACTTATGAAACGGGTATCTGCTAAATGTAAAATCGATTTAATCCAAGTTTTTCCGAGAGATTAAAAAGATAAGGATGAATTACAGTCATTGGATTAATCAGTCAATCAATGGCTAGGATGAAAGGGATGTTGTAAGGATTTGAGAGACAAATCAAATTGGAATTAAATCATTTGTTGACAGATTGTCTGTCAGAAGGACACTGACACAGTCCGAGCAGTACAACATAGGGGATTTCAGGGAATAATCAGAATATTCTATAAAGGTTAGATTTGAAATTCAAATTCAAACCTTGGATTTACACCTATAAATGGAATCAGATTACATACCGAACAACACCGAACTTACAAGCAATCAAGAGCTTAATACCCTTGCTGAATTGAGCTTTCATACTGATCAAGAATTTTCTTCAAGTGTTCTTGCATTCAAGTATCATCTAGTATCTACACTTGGAGTTCATAAGCTACTGATCTTTTCATCCTGATCAAAAGCTTGCTGAAGTTGAATAACTTTCTTGATTCAACCCCTTCATTTCAAGAAGAACATGGAGATAAAGAAGCATTTCTGAGTGTCAAGAACTGTTATTTATGTGGTGGAGCTGGTGAAAAGGCAATCCTACCCTTCAAGGACCAGTGGAGTACTTAGGAGCAGCAATTCTACATGTTCTTAGTATTCAGTTTGTGAAGCTATAGTCATTGGTCAAGGACAAACAGTTTAGGGACTTTAGTAACAACTACCTCAAAAGACTCCAGTGAATTTCCTTCAACATCACAGGAGAAGAGTGGACTGACAGGATTACACCACCTGGAATCACTATAAAACTTGCCTACTTTACATTACTGCTTTTACTTTCTGCACTTTACTTTGTTGCATGTTTTTCATATCAACTTGCTGAACTAGCTACTGGATTCACACAACTCTCACAACTGAGTATCTAATACTTAGTATCATCTTTAAACAACAAGTTTCAAGGCTTAATTGAATATATCCGGGGCAACATATTCAATAGAATCAATAGTCAGAAGACTGCTTAGGTCAGCAAACTATTGACCCTGCTGAGTTTGTAAACTCCAAAAAGTTTTAAGTGTTAAGTTTATTCACCCCCCTCTAAACTTAACCAAAGCCTTTTCAAGGGACCAACAATAACTAATCACTCATAGTTAGAACTAATCTTTATAAAACTCGTATGGATATATTTGTGTTTGATCTTGCACGTTATTATTGTCACCACCTTCACTTATCTGTTTTATAGTGTTCGTAGACCGTAATCATGACAGTTCGATATAGATTAATCTGTGTTTTTTTGGTCTCTGTGGGATTCGACTTTGATTCACCAGTTCTCTGCTACGATTGACCTAGTCCTATTGCTAGTATCATCCCGTACCACATTACGGGCTGACGATCAATATGATCAAGTTTTGTTGTTATCCTTGGTTCAATTTGTAGTTGTAGTTGAATAGAAACTTTGATCCTAATTAGTTCTTGAATTGACACTACCAAAAAAGTGCTTTTCAGAGGCGGATTTTTTTTTTGCCACTAAATCTAATAATCCGCCATTAATTCTCTTTTGCGGCGGTTTTATCCGCCGCTCAAATCCACCGTATTTGCCTTCGCCGCTAAAATTTAATGCCTTTTCCCGGTGGTTTTCTAGGACCGCCACTGGGAACTTTTTGTGGAGGATTTATCCGCCTGCAAATAAACAAAAATCCGCAGGAATACTTACTCCATCACAAGAGGAAAAAAGGTTTTGGCAACGGATTTTTCCTCGACCGCGAAGAATAAAGAAATATATAAATACAAAAAATATAAATATAAAATAAAAATGTAAATTTAAAAACATTGATTCAAACATGAATCTCAGCCCAAAACACCACATTCTATTTCCAAAACACAAATAATTACACGGTACAAATGTAAATACCTCAAAAGGTCAACATAAACAAAATAACAAAATATCAAAATATCAAAAATAACCACATCTTTCGTGAACGTTTAATCTATGCTTTAAGAACAACACCTTCTTCTGCTTTTACCCAAGATTATGGTTTGACTAGCTATGATTGCTGCCATTACTGCTAGAACAAACATCGGCCAGTACATAGAGTCGGCATAAACAGTTAAATGCCAAATTAACACACGATTAGTACGCCCCCCTTAAACAAATTAAAGGAGCACCTATTAGTTGATGCTCCCTATTGAGGTACAAGGAACGTCGAGCGTCTCAGGCCAAAAGATTATATCCAAGAAAGAAGATATCAATTTTACCTTACGAGATCATTAGGAACCTCTTCATCTAGAAATGGAATTTTCAACAGTGAAGCAATCTGACAAAAGAAACTGAAAGCCATGAAAAAGTCCATAGTGCAAAACAGAAGAGACAAACTTGATACAAAAGCAATGAACAAAGACTTATTATTAGTTCTTCTGATCTGAAACCTCAGCTTTAGCTGTTCAGACATAAAAATGGACACTACATAGTTAAACAACAGCAGCTGAAAACTAAAAAATATTACTTGTTCAAATTATTACCTCATCTGTCCGGAACCCACTTGGAGCCATCTTCAAGTAAAAAATAGCCAAAAAGAAATAATCTGATTTATCAGTATTGATTGGAAACTTTTAGGCAAATAATGGAAAAAAGTGCATGAAGGAATCAAAAACCAACCGTAAATAACACATGATCAAGTTGCTGATGAACTTTTCTAAAAGCTGAACGAACCCTTCTGCGAGCAGGGAAAAATCCAAATTATGGGAAGCAATTGAGTTCAGCTTTGTTTATACGAGTTCTATGCTTCCAAGACGATCTTTCTACAAACAAGTACCTGTTCCAGAATGATGAGACCCTTTCCCTTTGTATCCAAGTTACCAAGGGTTTCCCATAAGTAACTGATAAAGTATCACATGTCACATTGCAATTAACATATTCCGTACACATCACATTTCATAATAATATATGCTTATCATTTCTCAAGCAAAACTAGCATTTCATGGCATGATTCATCACATTGCACATTTTACGATTTTCATGCATTTCCAATGCAAGGACAGACATACCAGAAGCAAACAGAGCATTGGAAACCTTGTAACGACACCAGCTTTAAGGCAGACCTGAAAATAAGACCAGAGCAGACAACTAACCTAACTGAATCAGACTCGAACACTTAGCCAAAACAGGGCTCAAGAAAAGGTTCACTCAAACATAATTTGGCACCAGATAAGCACATAAACAGCCCACATGTTAAGACCATCTGACTTTAACCAAACATTCGGACAAGCTCTGATAGTATCTTTCATGATGAATTTACTAACTGTTATCCAATGTCGAACCGGGAAAGAGGGGAAAAAGGATGCACAATGAAGTAGGAGAAGCTCTGAACAAGTTTAAGATGGCTGAAGGGTGTCAAAGTTGATAGATTTCCATGATTTTTATTTTATTTTGAAGGGCAGGGGATTGTAGAGTGAAAGACTTTGAACCATAAACAATCATGTAAAAAAATATCCTAAAATAACTAAACCAAAAAAATAATAGTCATATACAAACATAACCTTCATCATTCATGGAGAAAAATACACATGCAAGCACATTGTGGAGTGGAACCCATAAAATTGCACCAAGTCAAAACAGAGGAAATCGTATGATGTAAACATAATATTTTAACATAAACAGGAAGTGTGCAAGCATATTGGACCTAGTAAAATGACAAGCACAAAAGAGCAAGACCATATCTAAGAACTCATCCACAAGAAACTAATCAGATGAAAAGTATGAATGTCCAATAAACATACCTCGTTCATAAGGGATTTGGGATTGGCTTATATATTTCAGCAACGTGATTGACATGAGCTAAAGGATTAGCCATCGACGAAGAAACAATTGGGTAATCCTTGGAGCTACCAATAACCTGAGAAACAAAAAATTCCAACACTGTTCTACAGTAATCCAAACAGAAATCCAACTACCTGCTATCACAAACATGTAGACATTATTCAACAAGTGCACACCAATAAATCATATCAACTATTGAAACTATGATCAATCTTTTTCCAGAAAGAACATCACAAAAGATTTGCTTTCCATTTGTGAAAGTACATTCGAAAAAAGAGGAAGACATTTGGACTGTGTTCTTCACCAAAGATAATAAAATAGATATTGCGAGAATTTTTTTGCTTATTTACCTATAAAATAGGTTGAATATCAATGTAACAACCACAAGAATTTATTTAACGAACCTTTTAGAGCAGTTGAAGGGTATTACAGTGGAAATGAACATTGTTGATAAAGTAGAAGAGATAAATTGTGTTTTAACGTGTAATTATTACATAAGGTATGTGTTTTGTAGAAAAGCATAAACTGAAAGAATAGAAAAGGATTTTTATTACTTAACTTCTGTGTTTCGAATTAATTACATTGCTTCTGTTATTGCTACAATTTATAGTACTTTAACAAAGTAGTACTTGTGTGTAGGACTCTAGCTTTTGTGATAAAAAACTGATTATGGTGCTTTTCGAATATTAAACATCTAGGTTGGATAATCACTACATGAGGAGACTGATGACTATTGGACTCTTAACCCTTCCACATATTCCAGCTCAATCCGTAGCAGGGGCGGATCCAGCCTACCCAAGGGGGGGTCACGTGATCCCACTCAATTTCTAAAAAAAAATAAAATAAAAAAATTTAGTATTAAAACTATGTAGTTTTGTTGTTAAAAAGTGTCATTTTATCGATAAAAATTGATGTTTTAGACTTCGGTGACCCCACTGGAATTTTTTTTGGATAAAAGATGTAGTTTTAGACTCCGGTGACACCACTGAAATATATTCCTGGATCCGCCACTGATCCGTAGGAGTTCAACTCTTGAATCAGCCTTGCATTTATCTCTTCAATGACAGGTTCAAACTGATTTGATCAAACTTTATCTTTTATTTAAACAGCTGCTTTATCACTTCTGCCTTCCAACTGTTTGATTTAATGCCTGAGAAGATAAAGCTTGATTTATTTCGATAATTGCTTGAATTATTTTGAATTTGCTCAAGGGAGGATAATGGCATAAACTCTTTTATGGCCGAATGTCTGCTGCTATTTGCTGTTGTCTGAACATGCTTGAGATGCTGTCTGAAATACTTTAATATGTTTATATTCGAAATCCAGTGTGGACCAGAGTGCTAAAACAGAAAAGTCCGTAGAGACCTAAGAAATACTTGGAGTGAGAAAGAATATTTCTTGTCAAATCATTCTATTTGTTTATAATAATGAAAACATAAAACCTTTACTCGCGAGACATGAAAACATCCGGTAAAATAAGAGAAATTATTGTGTGGTGAGGGAATTTTGGGATGAAATGATGGGTGAAACGATCAGAATCACACAGTTTAAATATAAAATTAAAGTGTGTGGTTGTGGTGTCTCCACAACGGTGTCTCCACACGTGTGGAGACACCACACAAGTATCTCCCGTAAAATAAAGCCATCAACGGTGGATTTTAATAAGCCGATTTTAATAAGCCGCCGTTAATAACAACAAGTTTATCAATTAATATTTAAAACGAATTGATATATATCTTTAATCAACTACCATTATAATAAAAGAATATTATGTTTTAGTTCACTTTCCGTCATGTATATAAATTTTTGAGGGAGAATGACAGAAATATTTCATCAATTGAGTAAAAGGACAGTTTTTTCAAATTTTTGCATAAATGACAAAACTATTTATTCACTGTCGAAATTCACTTGTGTTCGAAATTCTATTGTTTAAATTCAATTTGTCGAAATTCATTTGTTTATTAATTCAAAATTCACCTGCCGAAATTCACGATTTTTGGGATTCTTTGTCGAAATTCATTAATTTTCAAAATTCATTTTCGAAATTTTCACTCGATTTTGGGATTCACTATCGAAATTTCTCGATTTCGGGATTCATAAAGGGAGATTCATTGTCGATTTTCGGGATTCTTGTTTAAATTGTTTGTCCTTCTCGCTATAAAAATTATGCGGTTGTCCTTCTCCCTATAAAAAATATATCGGGCTGTTCACGTTTATTCTTAAAAATATTAGTTGATTTCTTAAAAATATTGTCTTTATCCCTAATTTTCCATAAAAATTATGCGATTGTCATTCTCCATATAAAAAATTGTTTAATCCAGTTTTGTATTTTATTTTATCTTTTTTTGATTTAAGATTGTATTTTTTTTTTGTTGATTTAAAGACAAAACATTTTTCTTTGGACAATTTTACCCTTTCTTATCCTATATTCTGTCCAACTACCCCCTCCCCGTTCTTTCTATTTGATAAAGTACTTCATGAGTCACTCCCGGATAGACCTGGGCGGTTCCGTGGCCAAATCCGGTTCGGACCCGCCGGTTCCCGGGTCCAACCCGGCGGTTCCACGGGTCCACGGGTGCACGGGTCCACGGAACCGGCGGTTCCACGGTTCCTACCCGGTTCTAGGTTCGACCGGACCCGGCCCGGCCCGGAACCGGCCGGAAAACCGGCGGTTGAACCGGCCCGGAGGACCCGAACCGGCGGTTATATATATATATATATATATATATATTTTTATTTTTTTTTTTTTTATTCCCTTCAAAATTTGTCCAAGATTCCAATTTGACCAACGGATATATATTCAAAATTTTTGAATTACTTTTATTTTATTTTAAAATATCACACACTCATTACACTATAAATACATATCTATTTCATCACTTTTTACCCACAATTCTTTTCTATCTCTCATATTCTAACTCACATATTATAATATTATCTACCATTATAATATATTTCGGATAGTTATTTGAAGTTGTTCTGAATAAATTCGTTTACTTTATCACATTCGAAATATATTATTTTGCAATGTCAATCATTGTGTCTGCTTTTCATTTTTTTTCCGAAAAGAAAATGTTACTGATGAAACTACCGTGGAAGTGAATCATTCAAAATTTAAGGTTGTATGTAACGTTTGTGAAAATACGTATCCTTACCAGGGTGGAATCGGGCTTGGTTCTTATATGCGACATTTACGAATAAGGCATTCCGAGGAATATGAAAATTATATGCATGATGCGCGGAGACGTCGAGACGGGTAGCCGGGTAGGATGTGACATGTAACAACGTCAACATGCACATGCGCGTTGTGAAAAATCGATGTAATATCAATGTTGAATGTTGCTTGTTGTAGTGTTTTGTTGTATTAATTTAGTTTTATCAATGTTGATGAATATGTTGGAGCCTTTCAAACAGGCTACATTGTTCTTTTCGAGTTGTTATAAACCAACGGCACATGCGGTCTTACCAAGGACGATTGAGATAGTAAATTTGTTTGAAGAATTTGAAGCATGTCCCGACTTGGTTCCATGTTTAACAGCTATAAGACGAAAATGGATTAAGTATATGCTACACATACCCAAGCTTTATCTTATTGCTGTTATTCTAGACCCTCGACTTCAGACAGAGGGACTAACGGGATTTTTGGAGAGTTATTATGAATTCTTGTTTCCTAATCCGGCGGCCCGACCAGTTAACCACATGGAAGTGGTTCAAAATACACTTAAATTATTTACAGATTTGTACGCTCATTATGATATTCGTTACGGAGTTGGGGATGCTAGGCCCTCCTATAATGCAGGTACAAGTTCTACTAACCCCGGAGGTGGAAAAGTTTCAGCATTGAGAAAAGTGATGGAAAAAATATCCACGAAAAGACCGAGGCCGAGGGTTGATTCATCGTCCTCATGTGAAGAAATAGATAGATATCTATCAACTACTTTCGAGATTGATACGAATGCGGAGTACAATTTTGACTGGGATATATTGGGATGGTGACGGAGCCATTCAAGAGATTACCCAATTCTCTCACACATGGCAATTGAATCTTTGTCGTGTCCAGTGTCAACCGTGACGGTAGAGCGGGCTTTTAGTGAGGGCGGAAACATGCTTAGCCAAAGGAGAG
This sequence comes from Gentiana straminea, assembly GCA_036785695.1. NCBI lineage: Eukaryota > Viridiplantae > Streptophyta > Magnoliopsida > Gentianales > Gentianaceae > Gentiana > Gentiana straminea. The sequence goes on from JAVUPR010000060.1 coordinate 13,582,297, forward strand.
CGAGCATGCACCCAAGAAATTTAGAACATCAAATGTGCCTCAAAGATTGGGTGCTAGCCGAACGGAGACAACAAGACGTCATTCCACCGGAAGAAGATGACCAAGATGTGGTGGACACTGATGTTGTTACAACTGTAACAACTGCAAGTGCACACGGGAGTGAAGAAGATGATAACCTAGAAGATTCTGAGTGACTGGTATGTACATTTACTTTTTTTTTTTTTTTTTATAAAATTCCAATCAAGCATAGTCATGATATAGACTAAAAATTTCATGTTTTTCAGATGACTCCATCTTGATGTGCCAAAGGTCAACAATGATGATTATGAGAACAAAAATGTGAAACGGTCGTTGTGCTGTCCTTGGAGGTGTTTATGAAGACAATGAAGATGCTTCCACAATAATGAAGACAAATTCTAGTGTCATATTATGTTTGAATATTCAGTGTATTAGTAGTGTGTTTGTATTTTTGATATGAAATGTATTAGACTATTAGTATGGTGTTACGTAATGTGTATCAACTATCAAGTGATTCAAGTGTGCCGTGACTACCGTCATTGATGTATTGTTCAATTATGTAATGGTGTTGCTTAATAAAACAACTTTTATATACATTTTGCCTCGATTCATTAAGATATAAAATCAACTTATATACATAATATTATAAGTATAAATCATCGTAATCACTATATGAAATATAAGTTTTTTTTTATTTTAATAAACTTGTAATTTTATTAAAAAGAAAATATTATAAGTTTTGCCATCCATGGTCTCCTCCCTTCTAAAGTTTTTCCATCAATGTGCTACCCCACCTCCTTAAAACCTTGGTCCAAAAAACCCGGTGTGGGAAAAATCGGGTGCCAGGGAAAGAGTGTGGGCCTCACACATTGGCAAAACCAATCCAAAAAAGGAAAATACAGTGAAAAGCCAAAAAGATACAAACAAAAGCATCCTATTACAATGAAAAAAGGATGCCCCTCAAAAAAGATGGTTGTCTTCTTCTGCAACTACCAGCTGCAATCATCTTCCAAGCTTTAAGCCATTGCAATCCTTGCAAACTCCTCAAACTGAAACAGCAGTCAGCATGCCTTCAAAACAGCAACCAATCCCAAGCAGTCATCCCAAAACTATTGATACACCTCAGGATCCACAACAAATGCCTACAATAATGATCACAGGGCTGCAGCACCCCAACACCAGGATAGTAAAACAAAAGATAGAGATAAAAAGAGACAACTTGTTGGCACCCTTCATCATACTGAAGGGTGCTTCCAAGGTGATGATGCCATGCCCAAAAGGCTCATTTTCACATTTACAGACTTGCTGTTTAGCTGCCAAGCTATGATCCATTGCCTTCTTGGTTCTTGATACTCTTCCAGTCGATCTAAAAATCTGTTGTCCCTGGAATTAAGATACACAATAGGAAAATTCCTGTTTATATTGGACATAGAGTTGAAACTGAGGATGATGAATATATCATAAATACAACCTGGTTTGCAACCTTCAGAAAAGGACTGAACGATGCTTCCAAGGGGAATAGCCATATATAAAATCTTCTCCATCATTTGTATCTTATGTGGGTCAATTGCAGCATATCTTCATGAAGAATGGATCTCAAGCCTTGGTCAACTTCATCTCTGTTTATTGACCTGGTTTGCTGGGTGACACTTGCCTGTTTAGCAAGAAAATCTGCAGCCATATTCTCTTCCATATAGATGTGTTTAATATGAAAGTGGTGCTTATGAATCATGTTTACAATCTGATAAGTATCAGCCATATGCTTCCATTTAAAAGGATTGAGAAATGAAATATAAGTTTAATTTACTTACAAATAAATCATAAAAAATAAACAATTAGAAAACTATATTCTTTAATTTACTTACAAATTATTTAGAATATAAGTTATGAAATTAAATATTATATATAGATTGGTTGAAATTAAATATTATACAAGTCGCGTGTTTTTTTTTAAAACATACTTATGAAATTAAATATTATATATAGTTTAATAACTAATTAGAATTTATTATTAATTTTAACGTAAGTTATACAAATTTTGTATAAAAAAAAATTGATTTTTTTGGAACCGGGATTGGAACCGTGATCGGAAGCGCGTGATCCGAACCGTCGACCCGGGAACCGCCGAGACCCGGACCCGGACCGGGGAACCGCAAACCCGCCGGTTCCCGGGAACCGGCGAAACCGGCTAGAAATTGGAACCGGCGGTTCCGGTTCCATTTTGGACCCGGAACCGGAGGGTCGTGTCATGGACCCGGAACCGGTCACGTCTACTCTCGGAGCTTGGATATGCTTAAAGTGAAAGGGTTGTCCAACAATTCATGTCTGGAGCGGGTCATCGATGAGATACAAAAGCACCCTCGATATTCAGAGCTTCTAAACTCTTTGTCCATCTTGACGATGATGATGAGTAAGTGATTATGTTGAAATTGATTTGATAAGTTGTGGATTTATTAAGCTATTTCATGGATTATTCCCACCTGACGTTGTCGATCTTTTTAGTTTCCTTCATAAATGGATGCTGCTATATTACTCTCTTTTTTCCTTCTTGAAATGCTTCAAGTGTTTTTTCCGGCAACCCCCCTCCAATTTTCTCCATCTCCCTCCGAACACCCTTTACTAAAGGGGTCCATGGACCCGGCTTTATAAAAAAAAAAAAAAAAAAAAAACAACAAAACAACTACGTCGTTTTGGGTTTTTTTAATTTTATATATTTAATATATTCTAAAATTTATCAAACCCAAAAATATCTCACCCCAATCCCCAAAACCTTTCCAGCCCTTCCTTTCGATAAAATCATTTCATGGAACGAAGATGGATTGGTTTTCTTTGTGAGGAATCCGACTGAGTTTTCTCGAGATTTGCTTCCCAAATATTTCAAGCATAATAATGTACCTCTTAACGAAAGAACAAACCAGTTCGTCTTCAAAGGATGTGATGTGATCCGTGACCGAATCGGACCCGAAATTGCCGAAACCGTGTGTGCCAATAAAAAAATCCTTTCTACGAAATGGTGTGTCATTCGCATAGATTCGTTCTAAGAACATTGGTATACGAACGCCCCAAGCCCCCGAGCCCGAACCTTGATAAGGGCGTTTGGAATCCACCAAACACCGGTGTCGAATCCCCTCGACCCAACGCGACTCACCAAAACGACCGGGCTTCAAATATAATATATCTCAAAATTTTGTCTTTACAATGCGACACTAAAGCCTTTTTATAGGCTACAATGTCACACTCGATGTGGGACTAAATTAAATAATAAAAATAAAAATAAAAATAAAAAACCAATATTAAAAATCTAATAAAAAAAACGACTTTGTGAATAAAATATCTAACAATTTCGAAATTCGAAAGATAGTTTCTGATCGATGAGAATTCTCAAATGAATGCTTTAAAAAAGGTGAGAAAAGTCTTATTTGTTGTATAGTCTGTATTTGTATTTGGAATAGATGAATAATGCATATCCGAAAGTTTTATTTTACGAACAGTATATGGCTTTGAGTTTAATTTGTTGATGTGTTAATGACTCGTAAGTTTAATTTTACAAAAATTAGTTCTGTACTTCTGTTGTGCAACTTGCCGGCTTGTGCTAAATGCTAATAAACAATTTTGTGTTTTACGTTGTACGAAACATTTTGTGTTTTTCGGATTTAACGGTTGTAATTTTTGAACTATGTATTTCAATGAAATTTTTGTCATTTTGGACCCCGGTCAAATTCTTTTCTGGCTCCGCCACTGTCCGACCGTATATCTCACTCCGGTGCCGATTGTCAAATGATCTCTGCAGATTATCCATTGTTCTCCCACCGGATTCTCAGTCAATACGAATCTCAGGTATCCATTTCTGCCATTAAATTTTGCTTTATGATTTTACAATTAATCTGTTCATTTCTGCAAATATAGTAGTTCCTCTGGTTTGCTCAATCGAGAGGCGCTTTTTTCTTAGTAATCACTAGCTCGATTCCTGAACTACAACATCTTCAAATATATGTAAAGATTTGAAATATATGTTCCTCCCTTGCTTATGATGGAAGATAAAGCTAATATATAGTCAAATATTTGATGAAATACATGTTTGGAAGTAAACTAATACGAGTGTTGTACTTAAGCAATTTTCTTTTTCTTTTTTGGTATTTGCCCAGAGGGTAAGAGGTACGAACTGTGGAAAGATACTCGTTTAGAAACATATGGTAAACTTGAGTATAGTAAGCCTAATAGCTTGATCCACATATGTTAACAAACAACAAAAGAAGAGGGTAGTCTTCAAGATCATTCTGTAATTATAAGCCATAATCTGTTGATGATAATGTATATAGAGCAAAAATAATTTTGACTGACACCCCCATCAACAGATTCTTCTTCAAGTTATGCTTAGCATGGGTATTTTATTTGCTCATTTTGCTCATTTTTCTGGGGAGAATTTTCATTTTCTGGGGAGAGTTTTCAATTCAAGCTGCAAGTGCATTTGATTGTAGCAAACTTGGTTGTGAAGAATTAAAAGAAAATTAATAAAATGGTGTTTTTAAGTAAGTGTGGGCCTATGCCTGAATTGTTTAGATGTGAAGATTTGTTGAAACATGAAGGTGATTGGTGATACTATGAACCTGCAGATATCCAAAGATTGAAACAGAAAGTGGATTTACCAATTGGTTCTTGCAACTTGGCATTGCCTCCATGGAGAAAATGTATGTACATAAATGAACAAGAAATGATCTTCTAAAGCTAAGTACTCACTCTTAATCTATCTTTGAGTCTGGGACCGTTCCTCGGGCAACTGGGGTTGATGGGAATCCCAAGGCAGGTACTGAAACTGCCATGGTAGATATTGAAGCTACCATTGTCAACTCTTTTGATAACCATTGAGCTTAAACTAATAGTTCTGTTGAGAACACAAATAATGGTAGGTCTGTTGTATTGGTGATCCCACAGTTTGAGGGTTGGTTTAAGGATGCATCTATGATGTTTTAAAAAAGATTGATTGTGTTTTTTACTTGGTTCATATCATTAAGCTTTCTAATAGAGTAATGTTACTTTGTTAGTGTGTTACTTTGTTGTTGTTACTGTGTCATTTTCAGCCATATATAAGCCAAATATAAGGCTGAAAATTAGATTTTGGAGCAAAAAATAAAGTGTTTAAGGGTTGAAAAACTTGAAATACTTTTGTTGACTTTATGTTGTTACCTTCTTCTACTTTCTTCAAATATACATTTAAAGATACAATGTTGCAATGTTTTTTTTTCAAAAAAGAATCGATAGTAGTGTGATTCAAACCCCTCCCTTACATTGGAAAGCATACTAAAGATGATATTTCAGTCATTAATGGATAAAAATGCAATGCATATTTGTTTTATGTGGTTATTAGTACTAAAAAGTGTTTTGAGAAGTTGAAGAGGAAAACAGAATTGGTTGTGTTACTATGATGTTACTGTGTTACTGTGGTGTTACTGTCGTGTTATTGTGTTTATCGATTTGTATTGTTCGTATAAGGTGTTATTGCAGGCATATAATGTCTTTATTTGGTTTTAATCTTTTTTTGCATTCCACTATTTGTTGTGGTGTGGTTTTGGGCTAGGTGGTTGAAGGTTGTTGATTCAAATGGTTATGTTTGTGTTTTTTTGTCTTTAAAAAATTAGAGGAGCTTAGATTCTCTATTGATGAGGCCGAGCCGATGCTATTTGATGCATTTTCTACTTCATACATCTTTCATGGAGTTTGATGTAGTGCGGGTTTGAAAGATGAAGGTCCATAGATGGTAAAACAGACTGCTTTCGTCTTCAAAAACTTGAAGAATGTTTTAGTTTCATTGATAGGCTTTTTGATTACATCCATTAGTATTAGGCTTTTATTCTCTTGATTCCCCTGGAGTTGCATCTCCATATTGCTTTGATAGATTGTTTCATTAGGATACAAAGCATTTTTTGATAGATTGTTGTATTACGCAATGTTAATGGTGATATTTTGGATGTTAATAAAATGAGTTACTTTGTTACCGTGTTATTGTTAGTGTGTTACCGTGTTACCGTGTTACACAGTAACACAATAACATGTGTTGGTGTAAATGCTTTGATAAAATTCGGCTTTAAAATACTACGTCGAAAGGGTATCAAACGCGGTCTCAAAATGAAGATAAAAAAATATGAACTTTGGTGAAACAATTTTGATGATCGGTGTTTTAAATCAAAAGTTACGGTAAACGCTCCGGTTAATACAAATATTTTTCGGCTTTCAAAATATACATCGGGAGGGTATTGTATTTGGGCTCAAATTAAAGTGCAAAAAATATATGAATTTTGGTGAAATTTTTTTGACGATCGAAGTTGTAAATCAAAAGTTACGATTGTTTGAAAAAAACGAACGAAAAAAAAGAAAAGAAAAGAAGGTGATGCTGTGAAGAAGAGACGACCGTGTAGTATTAGGGTAATTTTGTCCGTATGATTTTTTTTTATCCTTTTTGCAACTAAAAATAAGAGTGTGTCCTATTTATTAATTTTGTAAATATTTTTGTCCTTTTCCCTCAATCCCCCTATATTTATTTACGGCGGAAGATAGAAATCCACCGGAAAAGTATTATCATTAGCGGTGGCTTTTCAAAGCTACCGCTAGATGAATGGCACAAGTAACACCCTATTTGTTTTGTCGGCGGATGTACAAAAACCATCGCTAAATCACATCACTAACGGTGGAATGTAAAATCCACTGCTAAAATCCTCCGCTAAATAGCAAGATTTTTGTAGTGTGATTATGGATCAAATAGGTTTTTGTTTGAGGCTTTGAAGAAGTGCTGTTGAAATTTTGGAGTTTTTGCTTTGGAAATTGCTTTGCACAAGTAAGAGGATCTTCCTTTTGTGTTAATTCAAGTTTTATAAAGTTGGATTGTACTTTGGTGTTGTTTTGATGTTATCTAGCATGCCTAAATGTTGGATTGGGTATATAAAGTGTTATGGCATGATAAAGTTGTGTTTTGCTGTTGTTTCGTAGCTTAAACTGATGTTAAACATGATTGGAAAGGGTTAGAATTCGTAAAAGTGCGGAAAACTGCTGTTATAGCTAATTTTAGGTCCATTGCGCGCGCATTGGGGGCGTAGGGCATGCTATACCTGAATCAAAAAGTAGGAAAACGATACGGAGACGTTTTAGCGCGTGCATTGACATGCCAGAAAGCATCATGAATGATTCAAAGAGATTTTAGGGCACGTTTTGGGCATACCGGTGTGGTTTAGCACGCGCGCATCAGTGGCAAAGCGCGCGCCATGTTACAGTATAGAGGCTGAAGGAAATGCTCAGTGAAGTGTGCCTGCGGAAGTAGTGGAAGGCTGCTGAGTAGTGTAAGGCCGCTGAGTAGTATAGTGTAATATAGGAAACGGTTATTCAGTTATAGTTTGTTGTAACCGCTTGTAATTTAACTGATTCATGAGGTGTATGAAGCTATAAGTACCCCATGAGCAGGAGCATTGTAAACTTAACTTGTAACATTCAGTTCATCAATAACAATTCCGCATTTTACTTTCAGTTTATAATTCTATAAACTTCATCATGGTATCGGAGCATAAATTTGAGAATTTCTGAATATTTTCCTGCGTTTTTCTCTGAATTTTATGAAGAATCTTGAGAGTGTTCTTCATCTTTTCTGCGTTTTTCAGTTTCTTGTGAGTAAACCGTGAGCGTTTCCTTCTTTTTGATCATTTCTTGATCGTTTTTCCTTAATATATTTTTGTTTTGATAAGAATTTGGAGTCCTTGATAGCCATGGCATCTAAGAAACAAGAAATAAGTCCCTCCAATCCATTATATGTCCATCCCAATGAGAATCCATCTTTGGTACTTGTTCAGCCATTGATGAATGGCAACAATTATAATCTATGGAAGATATCTATGGAGATGGTGTTAATCACCAAGAATATAATTGGATTCGTAGACGGCACAATAAAAAATCCAGAAGCAGATTCAGAAGATTTTCATGCATGGAGACAGTGTGAAACATGTAAGATCATGGATTCTGAATTCCGTGGAAAACACCATTGCACAAAGTTTGATGTATTTCAAGAGTGCACATGCAGTTTGGAAGAATCTTGCTACAAGATTTTCTAATGTTGATGCCTTAAGGCTTTCAGATCTTCTTGAAGAGATGAATCTACTAAAACAAGGTAATGACTCTGTCAATCAGTACTTTACAAAATTGATGGTCCTATAGGAAGAAATCAAGACAATCAGGCATGTCTCAGTTTGTTCTTGTGTCCCTCAATGTCACTGTAATGCAATCAACACATTAATGGATCATATGGAGGCTGAACATGTCATGAAATTCCTTAAAGGTTTAAGAGATGAGCTTGAACCAATGGTTTCACTGGCAATGTTGATGGTGCCTTTTCCGGAAATCCATGATGCCTTTGCTATGGCAATGAAATTTGAGAGACAGAAGTTATATATGGCTAACAAGGCCAAGAATCAAGATTTTATGATTCTCTTGTCATAAAAGAATGGACATGGGCAAAATCCAACAGCCAACAGACCAAATTCTTTCACGGCTGCACATGCCAAACCTAGAAATCCCAAGAATATGCAATGTAGTTTATGTGGATTTAATGGTCACACTGAAGAGACTTGTTACAAGAAACATGGTTATCCTCTTGGTTTCAAGTCAACAAGGGCTAATTTGGTAGAGAAAGAACAGTCAGTAGAAGAAGATCAGGCCCAAAATAGGTCTGCTTGACCAGGGTTTCCAAATCTTACCGCACATCAACTTGACAGGTTGATGGCTCTGCTGAGTTCTGATTCTCTTAGACATGCAGGATTTGTCATTGGACAACTTGCTGAGATTGTTACACACTACTCACTTGCAACAGGGATATGTGGTTTAAATTTAGTAAGATCTATACAATGGATCTTGGACTCTGGTGCCACAGATCACATTGTAGGATCATTAAATCAATTAAGTAATCCAAAACCTTCATCCGGTATAAAATGGGATTACCTAATGAAAGTAATGTTCCGTTACACATATAAGACAAGTAAGGGTAAACCCTTAGCTGGTCCTACATGATGTTTTTTTGCATTCCTAGTTTTAAATATAACATTTTATCTTTACCTTATTTTATATATCACACAAAAGGTGCAACTGTTTTTTCTGCTAACAAGTGTGTTTTACAGGACAAGAACAAGAAAATGATTGGTTCAGCTGAGTTACACAGAGGACTCTATGTCATGGATCAACCAATCCGACTTTCTCATGTCAATGCTGTAGAGAATCACACCTTATCTGATAGATTAGATGATGCCCTTTTATGGCACTACAGACTACGACACTTGCTAGATAAGAGACTGCAAATCATTAGTTCACAGTCAGCTGATGTCAGATTTTGCAATCATGACATCTGCTATGTTTGCCCTATGGCAAAATTAAAGAAAAAACCATTTCCATTAAGTACAACTGCTGTAAATTCTGTTTTTGATCTTGTTCATATGGATAATTGGGGTCCTTTGAGACAACATACTGTGAATGGACAATTATATTTTCTTACTGTTGTAGATGATTTTTCTAGATTTACTTGAGTTTTTCTTATGAGGCACAAATCTGAAGCTTCTGACCTTGTTAAATCTAGACAATTTCACAAAATTATCAAAGTTATCAGATCTGATAATGGAGCTGAGTTCCAGCTCACTGATTTTTATGCTCAGCAGGGTATCATACATCAGACATCCTGTGTCAGCACACCTGAACAGAATGGTATTGTTGAAAGGAAACATCAGCATCTGCTGAATGTTGCCAGAGGACTGAGGTTCCAGAGTAATTTACCTATTGAATATTGGGGTTTTTTGTCTTTTACATGTTGTAAAATTAATTAATGCTACACATACACCACTGCTGAAGGAAAGCACTCACATGAGGTGCTTTATGGCACTAAACCAGATTATCCCGTGTTTAAGGTTTTTGGTTGTTTAGTTTTTTCTTGCACACTTCAGCAATACATGACAAAATTTGACTCAAAATGTAGGACTTGTGTCTATCTTGGGAATTCAAATACATCCAAGAGTGCTATTCTTTTAGACATTACCAACAAAGATATCTTTGTTGCTAGGAATACTCAATTCAATGAGACTTATTTCCCTCTATTTCAACCAGTATTAGGCAAGCCTAGACTTCTTGTTGACATGCAGTCCCTTTACCAGTAATGGACAGTTTTGATGATCTGCTGAATGAATCAGCAGACCAGCCAGACACATGGTCAGCTGCAGCTGAGGCATCCAATGAAGAGCATGCACCGGTTAATCAGGCACATGAACCCACACAATTAAGAAGGTCCACAAGAACAAGGAAATCACCAACCTTTTATCAGGGAGGGGCTCACACTATTCAGCAGACCCCACACCTGCTGAGTGAGGTCATGAACCTGGATAATCTTTCATCAGACTATGCCAGATTCATTAAGGCTATTAATGCTATTAAAGAGCCTAAGACTTACAATCAAGCCATCAAGCATGATGAGTGGAAAGAAGCAATGCAAAATGAAATTGAAGCTCTACAAAAGACCCATACATGGGAGATAGTTGATCTACCTTCAGGCAAGAAACCCATTGGGTGCAAGTGGGTATACAGAATCAAATACAATCCTAATGGTTCCGTAGAGAGATACAAAGCTAGAATAGTAGCAAAAGGCTACACTCAAACATATGGTATTGATTATCAAGAAACATTTTCTCCTGTTGTCAAGATTACTATAGTCAAAACTTTACTTGTAGCAGCAACAGCTAATAATTGGCATCTACATGAAATGGATGTCAACACTGCCTTCTTACATGGAGATTTGCATGAAGAAGTATATATGCAGTTGCCACCAAGTTGTGCAGCAACTAAACCAAATCAAGTTTGCAAATTAACCAATCACTGTATGGCCTCAAGCAAGCCAGTAGATAGTGGAACTGCAAGTTAACTGAGTCTTTGGAAGCTCAAGGATTCCTTTAGTCTAAGAATGACCACAGTTTATTCACAAAAGGGTCAGGACAATATTTTATTGCTTTCCGGTTTATGTAGATGACATCATAGCAACAAGCCCTAGTGAGCAGTTGATTCAGCAAGTCAAGGATGCCCTACATCAGCAATTCACTATCAAGGATCTTGGAAAATTGAGATACTTCCTAGGCATTGAAACTGCTAGAACTCCTACCGGCATATCAATTTCTCAAAGAAAATACACTCTGAATCTCCTAGAAGAATATGAATTCTTGGGAGCTAAACCTGCTAAGACACCTATAGTCTAAACAAACTTTATAGCATGGTGATTCACCACTTTTGGAAGATAATACTGCTTACAGATCATTAGTGGGCAAACTTATCTATCTTGCTTTTACCAGACCATATATTTCCTTTGCAATTCAACAACTAATCAATTTCTAGACACTCCTACTGAATCATATGAAGGAAGAACACAGATTGCTGAGGTATTTGAAGGCCAATCCTGGTTAAGGAATCTTATTCCCTAGCAGACAATAATCTTGTACTCAAAGGGTTTACAGACAGTGATTGGGTTGGTTGTCTTGGAACAAGAAAATCAATATTAGGCTACATGATATTCCTAGGAGATGCACCAATCTCTTAGAAAGCAAAGAAACAAACTACTATAGCAAGAAGCTCTTCAAAGGCTGAATATAGGGCTATGGAAATTGCAGTTTATGAAATTCAATGGCTTATTTACATTCTCCAAGATTTGCAAATTCTAGTTCAACTACTTACTGTCTTATTTTGTGATAATGTCAATGCCTTGCACATTGCCCATAACCCTGTCTTCCATGAAAGAACCAAAAAACATAGAGATTGACTGTCATATTGTAAGAGAGAAAGTAAAATCTGGACTTGTCAAACTACTTCCAGTCAACATAAAAGAACAAATAGCTGAAATTCTCACCAAAGCCTTGGATGCACCTATTTTCTCTTAACTGCAAGACAAATTGGGAATTTCCAACATATTTTAGAGTTCCAGTAGCTGAAGGGAATGTTGAGTGCAAGATGTTAAAGTACCACTCTCAGCTTGATGTGGGGTGTTACAATATAGAGGCTGAAGGGAATGCCGAGTGCAGTGTACCTGCTGAACTCAGCAGGCTGCTAATGTAGTGGAAGGCTATTGAGTAGTGTAAGGTTGCTAAGTAGTATAGTGTAATATACAAAATGGTTATTCAGTTATAGTTTGTTGTAACTTACTTCTAACTGATTATGAGGTGTATAAAGGTATAAATACCCCATGATCAGGAGCATTGTAAACTTAACTTGTAACTTTTAGTTCATCAATAACAATTCCGCATTTTACTTTCAGTTTATAATTCTATAAACTCCATCACGCCAAACCATGTTTTGTGTGATTTGTTGATTTTTAAGCCCCGAAACTAGTTTCGAATGTTGTTTCTTGATCTAATAACATTAAAAGAACATGAACATGTTAGGAAATCTATACGGGAACGTAGCAAAATTTAAAATTTATTTCCTTTTAGCCCAAGATTGACTTCGTTTAAGCAACAATCATAAAATAAGTAGACAATAGAATACCTTGCTTGATCCAATTGGATCGACGCTTTGTCTACAGTTGTAGTTTCTGCACAGAGCCTCCCAAGTGTTCGGCCTCTACCGGTGATCCACACGAACAGCCCGCCGGAATCCCATCATGGATTGCTACCAGAAAAACTCGGTTACTAGACGGACATTTTCTCTCTCTCAAAATCTCTCTAAGAAGCTCTCTTATTTTTCACAAGAACTATTAGTCTTTTGGAATTGTGTAGTATAAAAAGAGCTAGCCAACCTCCTCTTAAATAGAGGTGTGGTGCGCCCTCTTCATTCCTATTCCCAATAGGAATAGCTTCTGTGTAGATTTGAGGAAGAAAATATTTTCTTAATAAAATATAGAAAGTATCTTTGATTGATTTATCTCATTTAATTTAATATCTCATATTAAATATTTTCAAGATATTGTCAACATCTAATATTGACTATATTTATCTTATTACCATAAATCAATTTACACATGTGTGCAAATCTATAGTTATTAATATCTAATATTAATATATGATAATAATATTAATTAAATTACACAATCAAAGTGTATCTTAATACACTTAAAATGGTGCCCCATATACCAATATTTTGGCATCCTTGATATTCTTAATTAATTTGCAAAATACATGTATATCATATATATATATATATATATATATATATATATATATATATATATATATATATATATATATATATATATATATATATATATATATATATATATATTCGACCTACATACATAATAATATGTATATTTAATTAATCAACACAATTAATATCTTGTATTATATTTATTCATAATAAATAAATACCACTATATTAATTTATCACTATAACACTTTATAGTCGAGATAAAACTTTCCTTATTTGGTTATCGCTATAACCACATTTTAATCCGGCTAGATGTTCTTATGTGTGTGACCCGATAGGCTTCCGAATATGTTGGCCGTAGGCACAAAGTGCAATTACAAAAATGCCATTCATACATAACGATCATGGATAGCGTCTAGCAACACGTCCATGACCCCCAATCATCGGAAGAGTCAAATGCAATGACTACTACCTTTCATGTGAAACGGTTAGCGTGTAAATATAATCATATCGCTGTTACAATATCCGTACGGTCGTACGTCGAGTGTCAAACATCAACGACCGTATCTTATAATCTGGATATCCTACTCTTTTGAAGTAACATATTACTTCCGCTTTGCAAAGACTTTCGAGAATAAGACATTCCTTATAAGAAAGTCCTTTCGGATATTTACTCCTAATCATAGGATACGCGATTTCCGGACGAGCAACATGAATCCTACGCATGCTTCAGTATCACACCCAATCATTACCGCATGATCGCCCCATGGCTAAGGGAAACCTCAATAGTGTCAAAGTATGACAATCCACACCGTGATGTCATGAAGACTCCGGTCTCAGGATAATTACACAACCGCCACATAGTGTGACACTTAATAAAGTAAGTGGGTCAGTCTAACGTACGCATTCTCTAATACACGTCCACGTACAGTCCAAGTGTCTCAACACTTTGATAGACGATATCTATCCCTATCTTCAATAAGATAGAAGACATCTAATACGTGCTAGTCTAATCGTACTATTAATGTCCTGTTTAATAGCACATGTGACTAAAGACATTTAAGTATCAAACCTTTTAAAGTGAGTCGAGATCTCATCAACCATAATCACCATTATGATTCCTCTTTCACATTTTGACACTAAGGACGTTATCATATATATATATACAATATCATAATTGGTCCGTTAAACGAACAAATATATAACAACAAAAAAGCCATTTGATATATGTACAAACATAAAGAAATAGTAGAAATGATCCGACCCGGTCGGATCCGGTCCAACCCGATTGGGTTTAGGACACTATTTCAACAGAACAAACCTTGATTAAGTTACTGATGCGTTTGGTTCAGCCACCAAATGGATTCTTCATAAGAGTTGAAGTTCAGGACCGTCAAAATTGCATGATAGGCTTGTGGCTTGGTAAAGTAGCATTCATCAATGTCTGTGTATGTGTTTAGGATGTTGTGTCTAGATATCTAAGTGAGGGAGTAGGGTTGTTAACCGAGTTTTGCCTTGAAAACACTTAGGTGGCTAGTTAATGATTAATAAAATACATACAACCTTCGTCCCAATATGTAAGTCAATTTAGATTTTTTTCACACATATTAAGAAAGTTGGTTAAATTGGTTATATGTAATTAATGTTGATGCAAAACGTCTAAAATGACCCTTGACAATATTAATGCAAAGTAGTGAAAAGTTGGTGAGCATATAATAAATGAGGGGTAAATGGAGAAAAATGTAATAAATGATTCGTTGGTTTTCTAGATGGACTTATACTTTGGGACAAATTAAAAAAGCTAAATGGACTTACAATTTGGGACGGATGTAGAACTTGAGTAGTAAAGACTAAACATCATGTTATTATAGGTAAGACACAAATTCATATCGCGGTGTATGGACGGTCAGTAAAAGTGAATAACTCCGTAGGTTTACAAGACCCAAAGTACGGAGGGACTTCGCCGACCGTGTACACTTCTAGCCAGTGGCTATTGTGTGATCCACTAATAGGTTGCATACGATACCTCGTGGTGGGTAGCACCATGCGTAGTGCCCTTGAATGTTGATGTAACAAAGATAAGCTAAGCTAGAAACCAATTGGCACGACATGTTGATGAGAATGAAATGAACCCTGGAGTTGAGTCGGTCTCATAAAGATAATGTAATAATCATGAATCATGCTTTATAAACTTATTTAATACAATAGCTTCTGTCTCTTGCTAAGTACCTTTGTACTTACCTCAAATGCATGTTTGTTTGTGTTTGGGGATGAGAAGATGAACAAGTTGAATTTGAGTTCGACGAGGATCTCGAGGAAGACGTTTGAGGATGTTGTGCATGATGCTTTCATTTCACTATTTTCATATATGTTGTACTAAACTATTTTGTTGTTGTTTAATTTCAAGACATGTTGTACTTTTATTTGGAGTCTTTGTTAGATAAGATTGTTGTAATTTCCTTTAAGACATCGTACATTTGTAGACTTGTTTTTCGTTGTTGTAAGATCACTGTTCTATCTTTAGTTGGGTTACATTCTATTCTTGTTACTTAAAAAAAAACCGAGTCATTTTGCTTCCGTTAATGCTAAACTCGATACGACGTAGTTGAGACTTACGTATAATACATAATTTATTTTATATTATACATGTCGAACGTTCGTTTCTTGATAATGACTCGGTGTCCGACAACGAGACGTTACTTTTATAACAATCGAATGATAAACTGGACGATCCAGTTTTTTTATACTAAAGAGGACCGTAGTCTTCTTAAAGTTAGGACTATAAAATGAAAATTGCAAGTGGCCTAGTGACTTCGTGATAATACTCCCTCCGTTTTTTTATCTGTCACATTTCAGAATTTTCATGTTTTTATTTATCTGTCATTTTACATTTTCAATGCATCATTTATTATTTTTTCCTCCTTTACCAACAAAATATTTACATCTCCATTAAAAAACACAATTCAAATACTAAAAACTCATTTATCAACAAAATATTTACATCTCCAATAAAAAATATATTTCCAATACACATATTAATTATTTTTTAATCTGCGTGTTTCTTCTTTCTGCGACTTATAAAAAAACGAAGCGAGTAATAAATAACTTTGATTCGATTTTCCACGCCCCAAATAAAAGTTCACTCGTCCCTCTCCCAAATATGGAAAAAGTTAAATTATTAGTAACTTAATACAGTAAATAGTACTTTTAAATGGGTAAGAGTTTTAGGTTTTTGTTTGATAAATAAAGGGAAAGTTCAAAAATTGTCCAAAAAAAATATACATTACATGTCCCAAAATATAACATAACACGTCCAAAATAAAAAATAACAAAATATTACATGCCCAAAACGTCAAAATGAAAAGTTTTTCATAAATCATTTAAAAATTAACAATTGGCTAAAAAATTAAGCTGCAACACGAGCCGAACTTCGATTACCAATTTCCAAGGCCCTATTCTACGTCGAACTTTTTACGAACACGCCGAATCAAATCAAACTTTTCACGGCCTAGTAAATAGTACTTTTAAATGGGTAAGAGTTTTAGGATTTTGTTTGATAAATAAAGGCTCAAAAAAAATAACGCGTCGCTCCCTTCGATTCTGCGTCGCTACGTGGTTCGTGCGTGGCTCCTGCGTCGCTCATGCGGCGACGTAGTTTTCAAACATCTTCATACGAAGAATATATTTCAATTTTTTTACTTTTCAAGTATAGAAACTCAAGTTCCCCATAAATAAATATTCTACCTCCATCTCAAATTGTAAATTCATTTCGTGGTTAAGAAAGTTGATAAAATTAGTTATATGTCATTAATTTTGATGGAAAAATTTAAAATGATATTTGATTATTATTAATGCTGAGTAGTGAAAAATTGGTGGATAGATAATAAATGAAAAGTAAGAGAACAAAAATATAATAAATGTTTTTTTGTTATTTAAATGGATTTAAAAATTATGTGACAAAACAGCGTAAAAAAAAATTATGTGACAAAAAAAAAAAAATATATTTTGAAACGAAGTGGTACATTGTTGGATACTAAGGACATTGGTTCCGGATACCGTGTTCAAGAAATGGGTAATTCCTTTAACGTATGACAAAAAAACAAAAGTCTTTATACGCATACATACGACGGTCGAATCTAATAAATACTCTGCGTCTAAAATTTCCCTCAAGAAATATTATACTACCTGGATAAAAATAAAAGCAGGAGTTTTATTTGAATTGGTTGAATGTATAATTTGAAAGTTAATTTCTAAAATACCCTTTGTATCATTAACGATAGTTGTTAAGTAATGAAAAGTTGTTGAATTCATAATAAAAATTAATAAAGACTCCCTGTCTAAGAATTTCCTCAAGAAATATTATATATATACATTGTCGCATGACGTTGACTTGGGCAATAGTCAATAGTAGGATAACCTTTGGCGCGTTGTCGGGTTGCTGCGATTTCCCGTTGGCGAAAAAAAAAGGGAATTAGGGTTTCGTTTCTCAGTTTGAACTTCTGATTTCAGACGGCAACGATGAATTTGGGGTAATTTTTTCCTTGTTAAGTTAATTAGTGCGTGTAAATTTATTTTTTCTGCTCGGTTTTCGTCGATTGTTGATTCCGCTTACTATAATCGAGTAACTGCGGCCTTGTTGAAATATTCACCTTTGCACTTGCAGGCGCAAACTTATCCACCAGATATCTGCTGGGCGCTTTGCATCTGCTAGGCGTTTTGTAGCTGGCAGAGGTGGAGATTCGAGGTCGAGCACAGGTTTATCGAGAGCTAGCCAATTTCTTGAGCAGAATCCTCGTAAAATATTCTGGGGTACACTCTTGTTGGCTGAATATTGGAGGTACTGCCTCTGTCCTCCCCTCTCCTGCGACCTCCCTCTCTTTCCCTTACTGCCTCTGCCTCGTCTAATATGTTATTTTTTCTTTCTTGGCTGTGATTGCAGGCGTCAGGAAAAGTATGTCATCTGCCTTACTTTTAAAAGCTGTCTCAACCCCCGTCCCCGTCCTGTCCCCTCCCCTGCTGTTGGTTGAATATGTTGTGGAGGAATACATGTGACAATCCAGAAATATGTGAGAATGCATCTCTCTTTGTACATGTGACAACCTAGAAATAAGCGATTTTACCGCAGCACCACACCGGGAGTTTAGGTTCGACTCTTATGAGGATGAATGTGCAAATTCGACCTCTGGAAAGTTGATTCTAAGGCAGGGGCGTCCATGTCCAAATTTAGGCTCGGGACAAAGAATTTTAGGCCCTCGCCCTTCGAAAAAAAAAACAGTAACCAAAATATATATAAAAAAAATTTAAAAAAAAAAAAAAATTTGCGTAGATAATAGTCGTGAGTTTGGAAGGAAAAAAAAAAAACCTATTTATTTGACTCCTACAGTTTAAAAAAACAAAATTATTGTAGCTAGCAAGATTCGAAATTGAGTCTCTTGTCTATCTTGAGAGTCTTAACAATTAAGATAATAAATTCCTTGTTCATATAAATACAGTATATATATAATATTATGTCGAAATTTTGTGGGGCCCTTAAATTCATTGATTTTCGGGAGGCTCTAGGCCATGGCCCCCTTGGCCCCCCCACAGGGGCGCCCCTGTTCTAAGGCAGTGCCGGATCCAGAATTTTTTTTCAGTGGGGTCACCGGACCGTAAAACCACATTTTTTATCCAAAAATTGTTTCAGTTGGGGTCACGGGAGCTTAAAACTACATTTTTATCAATAAAATGACACTTTTTAACAACAAAATCACATCGTTTTAATACTAAAAAAGTTTACCCGGATCTCAGTGGGATCACGTGACCCCCTTAGGTACACACAGATCCGCCACTGTTCTAAGGCCTAGATTCTAGAGGTTGAATATGTTATTATGATACCCCATCGGTAGGTTTGGTGCAGTGTCTAAAGGTTGCTAGGCGCTTGTCAGGTGGTGATGGGGCGCTTGGGGCCGAGGCGGCACCTGAGTTGTTGTTGTTTTTTTCTTTCTTTAATTTTTAAATAATACTATTGTTGTCCAAGATAAATCAATAAATCATAAAGCATAAGCATTAAGGGAATGTGTCAAAAGACCAACTTAAGTACAAAAACACATGAGATTAAGTTAAAATAAGTCTAATAACTCAAGAGTCAAGAGTTTGACTCTCAACTCCAATCTTCAAAGAGTCGAGAGTCCAGATTCAAGAGTAGCCCTGCCGCCTAGGACTTGCCTAGAACCCGCCTAGAAACCGCCCAAACCTCGCCTAGGATCATACCCGCCCAGGCATGTCTGCCTAGGGTGTAATCGGATCGGTGGGAGGACGCCAGGGCCGATTTTAGAACACTGGTTTGGTGTGGTGCCTTTAATTATTGCTTTAACAATAGGCTTTCCTTTTATTTGTGCTGTTTGGTTCTTATCGACAACTATCTTGTTCGACAACCTTAGAACTAGACTTGTAGACTCTCACTGCTGGTCCAAAGAGTCTCTCTTTGTGTATAGGAATGCGCCAACTCTTTTCCAACTTCTAGCCTCCCACTGAAACCACCTCTGCGAAATAAAAAAATTGTTGGCTTGGCTAGGAGCATCCTCATGTAGGTGGACCAAACATAACGCCATCCTCCTCCAGGTTGGATCAAACTAAAACTGTTGCCAGCTGCTTGGGAAGGGAGCATATCACAACAATAGGAATTGTTCTAAATGTTCTAAATGATGAAGAAGGTAAATGGATCAGGGGATATGCAGGAGCTTAGGAAAATCTTCTATCAACTTTTGGCTATAAGCATGGAGCTGTAACATGAAGAACCTAATTTTTGAGTCTGACTCATTAGCGGGTATCCACGCACTGCAGAAGGAACTGGGTGGAGGCATCGAAGAAGCTATAAAATTTGAGACTGACTTCAATTTTAAGGAAAATAGACAAGATGCAGATTTTCAGCAATATCATAGTGACGAAATAGATTGGGGATTGCCTTGCCTCATTTTGGTCCCTCTACATGGGTTGACTTTTGTTATAGATGATCTACCGTCAAGTGTAGGAGAAGTATTCTCGGGGGCTCTAATTTTTAAGGCCCTAAACCATAATAAAAATCAAAACAAAATAAATAAGAAAACAGTGTACATGCTTTCATGTAGCTAGTTGCATGAAATGTGTTTAACGATGAGGAATGTTATGCAGGATGTACTTTTGCTTCCTCTTGATTTTGGCTTTCCATTCTCACAACTGAATTAAATACAATAATGCATGTCTATCCTTTATTATTCACGGGCACGCATGTGGAAGGTCAGCTGACAAAGATGTTGCTTTAATCTGCACGCTTTTCTGTTCAGCCATGCATGTTCTTGTAATTTTTTGCATGGTTACTGGGTGACTAATTAATTTTCATTGAAGAGGCAGTGTGTCATTTGGCCCTTTCCTTACAGATTAATGCATTATCACATTCTTAACAGGTCAACACATTCAGTGATAGACACGATAAATGAGTCGGACAAAGCAATGAGGAGAGCGATGGAGGAAAAGGGAGTGACCAGGTTTGTGCAAACAACTTTCATTCTGAAGATTTTGACTATGGATTCTTTCAATCATGTGGGGGTGTGTTAAACTGTCATTCAGGGAATTTTGTGAGGCAAAAATAGCAGAACTTAAGCAAAAGACAGAGTCCTTGTCAACTTCGGAGCATGAGAGGTTTAATATTTCCTTGACTTTTCTCATCTCTTTCATATGATGGACTTTATGCGTGTGTTTCTTTTAGAAGTGGTAGTAGATATATATATATATATATATTGTCCCTCATTCACGCTCTCAGGTGCAATCACACGCATGTGTTTTGTGTGTACGTAGCACTGCTTACATGTTTTTTTTTTTTTTTTTTGGGGGTGGGGGTGGGGTGGGGTTTGTGTTTATCATTTATGTGTTTGAGATTTTCTATCATTTCATTTCAATTTTTCTCTTTAGCGCTGTTGAGAAATAGATCATTCTAGATTAATTCTAAGATAGAATTGCCTTATCTAGAATAGACACTTGTTCTATTTAATATTTAGCCAAGTGTACTAATATAAGTGGAGCTAATGTATGTAGAAATAATATATATGTGTGTACTTGGATTAACAACAAATTTATGAAAAGAATATTTTCTCTGAATAACAAATTCGGTTTCTATCTTGGTATCAGAGCTGAGGTTCGGCAATGGCCACCTCTGGTTCCTCTCCGGCGAGCTCCGGCGATATACCACCTCCCACAACAACCATTGCAGCTGACACAAGCTCACTCTCCACCACTGGAGCTCTCACAGATGGAGCTTCCAGCATTTGGCCAGATGGCACATTTACCGGCATTCCTGTCATCGGTCTATCATCCTCCAACATCACCTCTCTTCCTCCGATTTCCGGCATGCAGTTTGGTCGGTCAGAAACTTTCAATCCCTTGTCTGGTTTTCGCTCAAATCCACCTTTCTTGAGCTCAACACCACCACCATACCTAGGATATGTAAGTCCTCACTCTTCTAGCTCGCTTCTTGCTCCACCGTTTTCTGGAAACCTTAATCAAAGTTGTACTGTTAAACTTGATCGGACAAATTATCTACTCTATGGCGTTATACTATCTTGCCTATTATTCGTGGTCATAAACTAGAAGATCATCTTCTTGGTCCTGTTTCCACTGCAAATGCGTCTTCCTCCAGGTACCAACTTCCTGTTCCTGCAATTTATGATGAATGGATTACTAAAGACAACCTGTTAATGGGATGGTTGCTCAGTTCAATGACTGAACAAGCCTTATCTGAAGTTGTTGGTTGTACTAGTGCACATGAGATATGGACTACTCTGGAAACTCTTTTCAACAGCAGATCCGAAGCTCGTATGTTGGAATATAAGGATGCTTTGTCTAAAGCTTCAAAGGGGTCTCAGTCTATGTCCGATTATCTAGCTCAGATGAAGTCTTATTCTGATAGTCTAACTGCTGCAGGGTATCCAATCTCTAAGTCTGAACTGATTTTGGCCACGCTAGGTGGATTGGATCGTGATTATGAATCTGCTATTGTTAATATCACCTCTAGAGTGGGTGCTCTTAGTTGGCAAGATGTCCAGACCCAGTTGATGATCCATGAACGATTGATTGCTCGTCTTAATCCTACTGTAGGGACAGGGCTTGTTAACCCATCAACCAACTTTGTCCAAGGATCTAGACCAAATGGCGGTGGCACCTTCCAATTCCACTTCTGGAAGAGGTAGGAGCAACTCTAGAGGTGGTAGGGGTGGTAGAGGAAGGAGCAACATCAGTGGTGGTGGAAGGAATTCTGGAAATAAAATGGTTTGCCAGCTTGGTGGAAAAAATGGTCACATTGTTACCTCTTGCTGACACAGGTTTGAGGAAGATTTTGTGCCTCCAAACAACAACAACAACAGTGGAAGTCCTAAACAAGTATCTGCCTATGTTGCCACTCCATAGTCTGTTAATGATCATGCTTGGTACTTGGATAGTGGTGCCTCAAACCATCTAACATCAGACCTGAATAATCTCCATCTCAGTGCAGGTTACAATGGCTCTGAGTCATTAGCAGTTGGAAATGGTGAGCAGTGCCCTATACTCCATATTGGTCATTCCTACTTGCCTACACATAGCACACACACTACACTTTTACTTAAAGACCTGTTACATGTTCCTTCAATTACCAAAAATTTGATTAGTGTGTCCAAACTTCTTGCTGACAATCCTGTTTTTGTTGATTTTACTTCTGATTCTTGTTATGTTAAGGACAAGAAAACAGGGACACTGCTTCTCACAGGGGTGCTCAGTGATGGCTTGTACCAGATTGTGATTCCCTCTTCCAACAAGACCTCTCTTCACTCCAAGAATTCCAGTTCCTTGTCTCAGTTT
Source organism: Gentiana straminea (assembly GCA_036785695.1). Taxonomy (NCBI): domain Eukaryota; kingdom Viridiplantae; phylum Streptophyta; class Magnoliopsida; order Gentianales; family Gentianaceae; genus Gentiana; species Gentiana straminea. Next base: position 13,605,295 of record JAVUPR010000060.1, read on the forward strand.
CAATGTAATAAACAAATGTCTAGGCCTAGCGAGTCTGTAGTAGAATCTTGCAGTTCTCAGTTGAGTTCTTTGAATGTCAACAAGGATCCTAATGTTTGGCATAGGAGACTAGGTCATCCTTCCAAACAAGTGTTAGGACGCATTTTAAAATCTTGTAATGTTGATCTTAATGAGAATTTGAACTTTTGTGATGCTTGTCAGTTTGGAAAGGGCCATGCCCTATCCTATCCTGTGTCTGATTTTCATGCTGATAGCTTTCTTGATTTGGTGTATTCTGATGTCTGGGGACCATCCCCTGTGAAATCTACTACTGGATTTTTATACTATATCCACTTTATTGATGATTGGTCTAGATATGCCTGGATCTTTCCTCTCAAAGCCAAATCTGAAGTATTTTCTGTGTTTGTTCAGTTCAAAACCCTAGTTGAAAACCGGTTCTCCAAAACTATTAAGTGCTTACAATCAGACTGGGGTGGTGAGTATAGGTCTTTAGAACCTTACCTACAACATCATGGCATTTACTTCAGACATCCCTGCCCTCATGCTCATCAACAAAATGGGAGAGCTGAGAGGAAGCACATACATATAGTTGAACTTGGTCTCACTTTACTTGCACAAGCATCTCTCCTTCTCAAATTCTGGTGGGATAGCTTTGTTGAGGTTGTTACCATTATTAACATTCTCCCTACACGTGTCCTTAAAAACAAATCCCCTTATGAGATTCTGTTTTACAAGCAACCTGATTATAAGTTTTTCAAAGTGTTTGGATGTTCCTGTTTTCCTCACCTAAGACCCTTTCTGCACCCTAAATTTAGGTTTCACACCAGCAAGTGCACTTATCTAGGTGTTAGTCCTCTTCATAAGGGGTATAAATGTCTTGACAGTAGTAGTAGGATGTTTATCACCAAGAATGTTGTTTTTAATGAGTTGGAATTCCCCTTTGAGGCAGGTTCTGTTCAAGGGCCTCACAAAGACATCTTAACTAGTTCTGATCTGTCTACCTGGTTTTCCATTACTATGCCTCGGTCACAATCTGTACAAGCTCCAGCTTCACCTGTGGGACACAGTGCTTCTGATCCTCCACAACCAGCACCTCTTACACCACAGGTACAGTCTACTCCTGAATTCTACTCTTCAACTAGTACTACTAGTATAACTCCCACACACAATAGCTTCTCACCCTTGCATGATTTACAGGATGACCACTCTAGTCCTGAATCAACCACACCACAGCCTACACCCCATACATCTACACCCCCAACATCTCCACCCTTACCTCCACTTCCTCAAAGACATCCTATGCAGACACGTTCTAAAAGTGGCATTTTTAAGCCCAAAACCTACTCCAGTCAAATCAAATCCACAACCCTGCCTGCTCATCTTTCTGAACCTACTAAGGTCTCAGAGGCATTGTCTTGTACTGAATGGAAACAAGCTATGACTGCAGAATTTGATGCGTTACACAAGAATGATACCTGGATACTTGTTCCTCCTAGCTTCAGTCAGCATCCTGTAGGTTGCAGATGGGTTTTTAAACTTAAACTTAAGCCTGATGGTACTATCCTTAAACACAAGGCCAGGTTGGTGGCAAAAGGCTTCCATCAAACCTATGGTGTAGATTTTACAGAAACCTTTAGCCCTGTTGCTAAGGCATCCACTATCAGACTTGTTCTAGCTCTAGCAGTTGCCAAGGACTGGCACATTCATCAAGTAGGCATTGATAATGCCTTTCTTAATGGAGCCTTGGTGGAGGATGTATACATGGAACAACTAGAAGGCTTTGTGGATGCTCAAATCCTCACTATGTGTGTAAACTTAAAAAGGCTCTCTATGGTCATAAACAGGCTCCAAGGGCTTGGTTTGGTGCATTGAGGTTGCAGATGTTGGACTGGGGTTTCCATTAGTCAGTTTTTGACTCATCTCTTTTTATTTTGAAAACTGACACCAATCTCTTGTATGTCATTGTTTATGTTGATGACATTTTAGTCACAGGAAACTCACAAGGTCTGATTCAGAAGTTTGTCCAGTTATTACATTCAAGATTCTCTCTTAAGGATCTTGGACTTGTGGCTCATTTCCTAGGGATGGAAGCACATAGAAATTCAGATGGTCTATACTTGACACAGGGCCATTATGCTTCACAACTCTTACAGAAATTGCAGCTGGATCACATCAATCCTTGTACTACACCTATGGTACCTGGTGAACATTTGCTCCCAGATCAAGGAGAACCAATGCACTCTCCCAGGATTTACAGAAGTGCTATTGGTGGACTACAGTATCTGACCTGTACAAGGCCCGATATAGCCTATTCAGTTAATTATCTAAGCCAGTTTATGCAACAACCTACTCAAGTTCACTGGCATGCTCTCAAAAAACTTCTCAGATATGTTAAAGGCACACTGCATTATGGTCTCATGTTCAAGACTGGTGGATCACTGCAGTTAGTTGGTTTTTGTGATGCAGATTGGGCATGTTACCCCGCTGACAGGAAATCTTTTGCAGGCTACTGTGTTTTTGTTGGAGGATCCTTAGTCTCTTGGAGTTCTAAGAAGCAAAATGTGGTCTCCAGATCATCAGCAGAATCTGAGTACAGGTCTCTAGCAAACTGTCTTCTGAACTGTTTTGGATCAAACAACTCATGTCTGAGATGGGAATTTCAGTACCTAAAGCTCCTATTGCCTGGTCAGACAATCTCAGTGCAATCTATTTGGCTCACAATCCAGTGTATCATGCACGCACAAAGCACATAGAGGTTGATATACATTATGTTCGAAATCAAGTCATCAACAAGCAACTCTCAATGCAATTTGTACCATCATCTATGCAGCTGGCTGATGTTCTTACCAAAGCACTGCCTGGTCCTCAATTGGCAGCTCTCAGAAGCAAACTGAATGTTGTCATTGTTCCCACATTCAGTTTGAAGGGGCATGTTGAGAAATAGATCATTCTAGATTAATTCTAAGATAGAATTGCCTTATCTAGAATAGACACTTGTCCTATTTAATATTTAGCCAAGTGTACTAATATAAGTGGAGCTAATGTATGTAGAAATAATATATATGTGTGTACTTGGATTAACAACAAATCTATGAAAAGAATATTTTCTCTGAATAACAAATTCGGTTTCTATCTAGCGCTAGGGCCTTAGTGCATGAAATTGCGAGCATTGCTTTGGAGGTCAATAATATGTATGAATTGTTGAATGTTTTAATCCACAGGTTCGTCCTGCAAATATACGAGGGATGGCTGCAGGTTTTGGCTAAAGGTTAACCCAATCTGCATAAAGAATGATATTTTTTTTTTGGGTTATGTGATGCCGGATGCTTGAGCGTGGTGTACAAGAAAGAAGAAGAATATGTATTGTTTCTGTTGTTGAATCTGATGATATATTTTCTTTGAAAGAGGCTTTTGGCAGCGTTTTGCTGCAATGTGTTTTGTTTGTATCATCATTATTGTGCCACTTGTATTATCATGGATGAATGGTTGTTTCACCGGTATCATTATTATTTTACTTTTATCATTATGTATATGTGGTTTCATTGGATTTTTCACCTGTATCATTATGGATCGTGGTTTCTGTTGGAAATACAATTTATGTTTTGATGATGATTCATCGTATTTATCTAATTATTTGTTTACACCTCATTGATGAAGTGCTGAAATTAGTTGTTATAGTGAAAAGCTAAAAGATGTCTAGAACTGAATGTATAGGTTTTACTAGAGTCTGATAATTGTATAGGTTATATCAGACAAGCACTATAATAGATAGAAGTGTCGTAAAACTGAGAACTGGAAATCATTTAGATAAAATATGCACAAAAACTACACGTAACCTAAGAGAAAGGAATTAAAAGAAAAGCTAACTCAGAGAAAGTTAAGTCAGTGGGAAAGTGTTTGTTCCCATGTACTACAAGCAAGGTAGCACAAACTGGGGGGAACAACAGCTGACAACTGAAGTCAGTCAGCATGCTGAAGATACTTCTTAGAAGATATTAGAGAAACAAGTTTCCGTTATAGAAATCAGTCAAGAGCAACAACAAATTCAGCAGCAACCAGTTCAGCAATCAGTTTATACTTTTGACGCTGAAAGAATCATCAAACTGATGAAAATGAAGCTCAAGACTGAAGATTCTGGTGAAGCTATCAAAGATATTTTACAAAGTGAAGAAAAGCTATTGTTGGAGAAACTTGAAATACAAGACTTATATGCCTTATTTCCTATGGATGAGTTTCTCACCAATTGGTATAAGAGATTCAAAGAAGTAGCTCAGAGAAAAGAATCGGCTACATCATCTATACCCAAGGATGTTTTAAAGAAGAAAGATGATGATAACGATGATGATTCAAGGAAGGAAGCAGAAAAGAGTACAGTTTTGCAGTCAGACACTCAACCTAAAGAACAAACAGAGCAAACTGTTACTCAGCAAGAAGGATTGCCAGTTAAGAATCAGACAACTGACAATCAGCAAGAAGCAGAAGGAACTGATAATCAGCAATTGATGATAATAGAAGATGATACTCAGTCTAAAATCCAAGAAGAAGAAGAAGAAGAAGAAGAAGAAGAAGAAGATCCATCTGAGAAGTTGACAAAAGAAGAATTGAGCAAAGTACAAGAAAATTTGAAGATTATGCTCAACCAAAAGGAAGATTGCAATGGTCTTTTGTCACACATCTCCGGATACTTGGATTACAGGAAGAAGACCGACGTTTCGGTTCATACTAAGTTGGATATTATCAAGAAATCCAGTTCAAGTTCAGTTTCAGAAATTCTCAGTCTAAAGGAGAAACTTGAAACTACAACCATGGAAGACCGAGAAATTCACGCTCAAGCAGAATGGCACCTCAATCAGCGAATCTATGGATTAGAAACTCAGCTCAGAGAAGTACTTACTTCTCAAAAAGATATTTCGGCAGACCAAAAGGCAACTCATCAGTTGATCAATCAGTTGTATGATGCCAAAAAGAGGGAAGTTGAAGAAGAAAAGTTGAGATTACAAGAAGAAAAGTTGAAGCTTGAAGCTGAACTAATTAAATGCAAATCAGCAACAGATCCTTATGTTAGGGACGTAAAAGAACTAACTGACGAGCAGCTTTCAAAGTACAGTCAACCTGGAGAGAGAAGAGCTACTCTTACACAAGATCTGTGGATGAAGTTTGTCAAGGATCACAATAATGTGAAAGCAAAATACAGAGACAAAACTTATAAAGAATCTCTTGTGTATTTCTTATCTGATCTTTATCATAATCAGAAGATGGCTAACTACAAGAAATTAAAGAGGATTGAAGAGAAGCTTCAAATCAGAGATAAGAGAGAACATATGAAGGCCGATGTTGCAGAATTTGAAGACTGCTACAAGTATGAAACTGACCTTCCTAAGTTAGCTCTATGGAGAAAGTGGAAGCTATCAAGCCAAGTGGATTATCTTAGAACATTCCACAAGGAAGACTCAAAGCTATAAAATGATTTTCGTCTTCATGATAAGGAAAATAAATTTATCTTAGTTACACAAAGAGCTACTTAGCTTTTATTTCAGTTTATAATCAACTGTGTAACTAGTTCCAGTTTTTGCATACTTAATGAAATCCAGTTTCCAGTTTTACTTTGTTTTGTATTGTTTTTATCTTTAAGCTTATCTTTTAATGAGGGTTTTGACATCATCAAAAAGGAGAAAATTGTTGGAAATAAAATTTATGTTTTGATGATGATTCATCGTATTTATCTAATTATTTGTTTACACCCCATTGATGAAGTGCTAAAACTAGTTGTTATAGTGAAAAGCTATAAAATGTCTAGAACTGAATGTATAGGTTTTATTAGAGTCTGATAATTGTATAGGTTATATCAGACAAGCACTGTAATAGATAGAAGTGTCGTAAAACTGCGAACTGGAAATCATTTAGATAACTGGAACATGACATAAAACTGAAAATGTCACTCAGAAAGTTTGCCGAGGGACACAGACTCGGTTGACTTATCTAGAAACTGAAGGTTGAGGGAACAAACTCAGTAAATGAAGAACCGAGGGACACAGACTTAGTTATTGAAGAATGAAGAACTGAGGGTTCAAACTCAGTTATGAAGATTAAAGCCGAGACCGTAAAGTTAGAATTTAGGTAAGTCTGTGATGGCCTGAGCTGACTTTATGGATTTTGTAAGAAGACCTAAGAATCATAAGGACAATGATATCTTAGATGATTTAGTAAAAGGAATGGTGTACTCTGATTAAATCATACAAGACCAGATAAATAGAGTACTAAGTTTTGAATAAGAGTAAAAACTCAGTTAACGCTCTAAGTCAGTTAACAAATTGATAACTGACATACTCAGTATAAAACTGATCAGGATACTCAGCTTTATAGTCAGCCATCCAAGCAACTGAAAGTACATTCGAACGTTATAAATCAAGAAATTCTATTGGATGAAGCACTGACATGTCAGAACGGTCACTGACACCTGATATCTGAAAATATAGACGCTGATAGAATTTAAATTCAAGCAAGATGAACGTTGGACCTTACACTATAAATAGGGGACTTGAGACCAATGATCAAACACATGAATTAACAAGATTACAAATGTTATTGTGCTCAAGTCTAGTTCATCTGAATTGCTATCACTCTTTGCACTCAACAAGATCATATCTAGATTTCTTCAAGTGTTCAAGCTACAAAGAATCAATCCAGAATTAGACACTTAGAAGAACCACAAGAAAGAATCAATTTAATGATTCTCAGCCCAACTTTGATTTTTATCAAAGGTTTAGACTGTGAAGCAATCCGGTCAAGGATTTGCCAAGGACAGTTGTAGTAGTCAGGTAGACTGTGTTTGTGGTGGTAGCTGGTGAAAAGGCAACACAACCCTCCAAGGACCAGTGGCTCAAGCAGTTGGAGAGCAGCAATCCTACCTGTTCTTTGATTGTTTAGATAGTGAAGCTATAGATTAGTCAAGGACTATCGTTTAGGACTTTTTGTAACAGCTTACCTCAAAGAGTTCTAGTGGAATTTTCCTCCTACATCACAAGGGAAGAGTGGACGTACATGATTACTGATGACGGTCAAATTGTACCCGTTATTCTATGATCTTTATCCCCGATTCTAGTTTAAAAGAGATTTAATGTAGGGATAATAAGTCGTAATATGCCTAATTTATATATACCCCGAGTTACGATTCGTTATTCTGCATTTCGATGATTTATTGCATTATTTGGTATTACGAACTATGTTTTTGTATGATAAATACAGTGAGCATTATGGACGGACTACGGAGAAGGAATTAAAGATCCAGGACAATGCAGAGCCCAGCAGAAGATAGAAGACAGAGCCCAGAAGCAGTGAAGGCTCGGTCGACCGAGCCCAACTATTCGGTCGACCGAGCCCAGCTATTCGGTCGACCGAGCCCAGCTATTCGGTCGACCGAGTGGACTTAAAGCCCAGCACAGTCCAGCGTATTACTTAAGTCGGTTAGGGTTTAGGGAATCCGATTCTTAGTCGGTTTCTAAGTCGGTTATGAGCTCTATATAAACACATTGTCATTAGTATTATGCATCCATTCATACATTGATTTAATCATTGATAAAAGAGCACTACAAATTGAGAGTTTTTCAGCAAGTTAGGGCTGCAACAATGTAAGCCCTTAATCTTCATGTTTTATTTTCAAGTAATTAATTCTTCCAATTATGTTCTTATCGTTTGAATTAATTAAACATAGCTAGATGATGTGATTCTCGGCTATGACGTGAGGTGGTGGTGACACCTTGTCAATGAGGATCCCATGACCTACGTCATAATCTAGATTTATTCATGACTCTATGTGATTTAATTAATGTGTATCTATGATAGTTTATATAAGTGATGTACGAATTGTCGTTTAATACGTTACGTATAAGGAAACGCCGAGAGGTTGGTTCTAGGATGTAATTAGGGTTGAGTTCGTCCGGGTGACCGAGCGAGTTGTTCGGTCGACCGAGCCCTTATCCTCGGTCGACCGAGCCCTAGTTTCGTCAGTTAAGTCTGCCACGTCTTTATGGTGGGTTTGACCTAGTTGAATTTACTTTCTCAGTAGGTATGGCTACGGCTACGTCGCTCGTCAGTTTTTCATTAGCGTATTATTAGGAAATACCAATATAAGACGTCTAGTTCGGCTCATGAATGATCTTTCGGGACTTTCAGCAAGATCTAGATTAGTTTTGTATTAGGGAATTGTCGACACCTAGCCATACGTGAATCGTAGATTAACAAGAGACTTACCAAGTAATTGTTAATAGGACGAGGGCTTGAGCGATCGTTTAGGAAGTACGCCTAACCATAGGAATGTTGCCTAAGCGAGGTGTACGGTTAATATCGGCATCCTTAGAATAATGAGTGTGTGAGTTATATGAGATGGATACCCAAAAGGTGAAGTCACGTAACAATACCACAGTGATCTAGTAACCTAACCGGTGCTAAGTCAAATTAAGGGGATGACTCCCGTAGCCAATTAAATATGAATACGCCCGGATTGATGTTAATGAGTTAGGTTATCTTATATAAGTTGTCTTGGTCCAAACGATAACGTTGGTAATTGGAAGGTTAATTACGTGTGTGTCTTTTAGGTTTGAGTTTGTTTATTTTATTTTGTCTTTTATGTTGGTCTTAGACTGTTGTTCAATAACGAATTAGGTGAGTTAATTATTTAAACCTAGGGTCCACATTTTGATTCCTTGAGGGATCGACCTTGATTCACCATCGCTATGCTATGATGTACCTAGTGCTATTGCTAGTATTTGGTTGTCAAGTAAAATAAATTTATAACCTGATCAGACCGCAATCAATTACACCACCTGGAATTACTATAATTCTTGCTCTATTTACTTTACGCATTTACATTCTGTTATTCACATATTCAGCATTTATTATTGTTTATACAACATACTGAAACTGATTGTTATACTTACTCACAGTTCAGAAACTGACATTCACCAGAATTCAGTTTTACATACTCAGCTTTTTCTTAGAAACAACAAGATCCAGATATATGCTAAAACTTAATCCGCTGCCGGTTGACTCAGTTTTGTTATAAGTCAGTTTGACTTAGACTCAGCTTAACTCCACACAAGTTAAAACTGAACCTTAATTGTTTTAGATCTAGTTTTTGGTGACAAGTTTATTCACCCCCCCCCTCTAAACTTGTGTCAGTCTTTCCAAAGGACCAACAGTTTCACATGTACCATCATGTTTTTGTGGTGGTTTCATATGTATCATTATGGATATGTGGGTGTTTCACCTTGTATCATCATGGATCTGTGGTGGTTTCACTTGTATGCAGCCGCTGGGTTTTGAACCAATGACCACATACAACATTAATGCTTTTAACCAATTGAACTAAAAGGACAATGACACAAGAATTTGTCTGAAATAATATTTAATATTATTTGGTAGGGTCCCCATAGGCTAGAAGTTTTGATGATACCAAAATAGAAGGTTCAGAACCAAGTATAGGTTTGCTTAGTAGTCTGACATGCGAATTGTATAGGATTAGTCAGACCTTGCTTGTATTTGTAGAATCTAAATTAGTCTAGGCTTGAAGACTTGATGACCAGATGACTAGAAGACCAGATTCTTGTTCATCCATCAAGCAGACTACTCAAGTCAGGCTATTCAGAAGCAGAGTAGACCAGCAAGCAAAATAAAAGCAGACGAGTAAAGCATTGAAGATCCAGAAGAGTCAAGGATCAGACCAGAGACGACAAATGCTCTCAAGTGACTAAAACATATATGAAGTGATAAATTAAAGGCGTGTAGCCATCCATCTGATCAACGTTTGATCTAATGGCTAAAAAATCATACAAGTAAAGAAATAGCATTGGATGCTATAAAGTTATCTTCTAGAAGCCAACAAGGACAGGCTCCAACGGATAAAAGCTGAACGAGCCAATTTCAAAAGTTCAAGTGACAACTCAATATTGAATCAGAGCCACTTATCTTCTCAACGGTACACTACCCTATGAAGGGTATATAAGGATAAAGATCAACAACAAGAAAAGAAGTTCTGCGAGTTAAGTTCTTGAAAATCTAAAAAGCTATCTTTGATTCAACCCAGTCAAGAACAAGATCTTCATCTCAAAAGCTTACCAATCCAGATCTAGAAATCAAGCAGATCAACAACAGAGCTCAAAAGAAATCATTCAGTGATCTACTTGATCAAGATAGCAGCAACCGAAACTTCAAAGTCAGATCCAGCTAAAAGCTCTGACCTTTGTATCATCATTTTGATACATGACTCACTCTACTCAACCAACAAGTTCTCAAGAAAGCGGCGAACCTGTTGAAGCATCTGCGGGGTGTGAAGGAACATCGAAGAAGACAGACGAGCTGTTGGAGAAAGGAAGTTCTTCAGATAAGTTGCGTGCAAATAGACCATTGAAGCATCTGCGGGGTGTCAAGGACACTTCCATATTGTATTTGATGTATAACTTGGACCCCTAACAATGAAATTGTTAAGAACCCTAAGTAATACAATGAATATCCCGAAATAAAAAGGAAAATAGAATTAGATGAAGGAAAAGACTTGAGCAAAAGTAGTTTAACTCAAGGATGAGACTAGAAGAACCAATGGCTATGAAGAAGCCAAGACCCTTCTAATGATCCTTTAACCAAAGACTACAATGAAACACTTTAAGCTATGCTCACAAACTTAAAATGCACATAATAAAATTTGTAAAAACTCCAAGAGAAAACTCTCAATATAATTATAATTCAAGGTGTCAAATACATATGGTGTGCCCCTCCTTTTATAGGCTAAGGAAGTTGGCATTTTATTTTCTAGAAAATGAAAACAAAATAAGAAAATATAAAATAAAAATGAACCTAGACAACTCCTAAGTCTAGATGAAATAAAGAAAAAGGTAATTCCAAAAATAAAAAAAGATCTTCAAATCACAAATTAGTAAATAATCCCCTAATCAGATTGATTGATTATCTACCAAAAATAAGATGAAGATTTGATTGAACCCTAAACCCTAATGGACACCTCATGCACGAAATTCCAAGTGTATAGGGCCTTATTGGACTGTTATAATATGATAAGAAATAATAAAATACAAATTACAAGCCCAAGAACTAGTAAAAGTAGGCTAAGTGGTGCCAAACCCATATTATAGCCCATTGTGCTTGAAACTTGTGTTCTGTTCACTCAAACCTGCTCTAGCATAGCCCAATCATCATTTTGACCCTCTCGAGCTTGGATTATATTCACCAATAGTGGATCTTTCGGTGGATCTTCTTCTACCATTGATGCCTTGTCATGCAACTCAACAACAAGCGCATTTAATGCTTCTTTCATCCTTTTGGCTTGGAATCGGTCACTTTGGTCCATCTCTTATCTTCAAAGGATCTTTTGTAAGCTCCTTGGATGGTCCTCCATCATCCCCTCCCTCTTGAAAATGATTTGTCCTCAAATCTCCTGCATCAAATGGGTTTAAGTCTGAAACATTAAAAGTAGCACTTACATTGTATTCACCAGGTAGATCCGGCTTGTAGGCATTATTATTCACTTTCGCCACAACTTGAAATGGTCCATCTCCTCTGGGTTGCAACTTGGATCTCCATTTAATAGGAAACCTATCCTTTCGAAGATGTAACCAAACCCAATCACCGGGTTCAAATAAAACCTCTTTCCTTCCCTTGTTATGCTGTTTGGAGTAAACCTGAGTCCGTTTCTCAATATTAGCTTTAACTTTTTCATGCAATGCTTTAATAGACTCAGCTTTGTTTTTCCCATCCAAGCTTGCTTTTTCTTCACAAGGTACGGGGATTAAATCAAGAGGGCTCAATGGATTAAAGCCATACACTACTTCAAATGGTGAAAATTTAGTCGCACTATGCGGGACTCTGTTATACGCAAACTCAACAAAAGGAAGACAATTTTCCCAATTTTTAAGGTTCTTCTGTATTATTGAATGAAGTAATTGTCCTAAAGTCCTATTAACCACTTCAGTTTGACCATCAGTTTGGGGGTGGCAAGTAGTAAAAAATAGTAATTTAGTACCTAACTTACTCCATAAAACTTTCCAAAAGTGACTCAAAAATTTCACATCACGATCACTCACAATAGTACGTGGAACTCCATGTAAACGCACAACTTCTTTAAAGAATAAATTAGCAATATATTATGTCGCATCATTTGTTTTAGTGCAAGCAATAAAGTGTGCCATCTTCGAAAATATGTCCACTACTACAAAGACCGAATCCTTACCACTTTTAGACCTTGGTAAACCAAGAACAAAATCCATAGAGATATCTGTCCAAGGTTCATTAGGAATTGGGAGTGGTTGATACAAACCATGAGGCTGGGTTTTGGATTTTGCATGTTTACATGTAATGCAATGATCACAAATTCTATTAACATCCACACGCATATTAGGCCAATAAAAATGTTCTTTTAGGACTTCTAACATTTTATTCATCCCAAAATGACCCATTAAACCTCCCCCGTGAGCTTCACTTACCAACAACTCTCTTATAGAACATTTAGGTATGCAAATTTGTTTACCACGAAAAAGATAACCATCATGCCTATAAAAATCTTTAAAACCAGATTGCTCACATGCAACATGTATAGAAGAAAAGTCAACATCATTATGATACAATTCCTTAATCATTTCAAACCCAATCAGTTTAGAATCTAAAGTATTGATTAAAGTATACCTTCGAGATAATGCATCAGCTACTTTATTTTCTTTACCACATTTATACCGGATAACATAAGGAAATGTTTCAATAAATTCTACCCACTTCATATGCCTCTTATTTAACTTCCCTTGACCGTTAAGGTACTTTAAGGATTCGTGATCCGTGTGAATCACAAATTCTTTGGGCCATAGGTAATGCTGCCAAGTTTTCAATGCTCTTACCAACGCATACATCTCTTTATCATAAGTGGAGTAATTTAATTGTGCAGCCTTTAACTTCTCACTAAAATAGGCAATGGGACGATTATTTTGAATAAGAACAGCCCCAATCCCAATCCCAGAAGCATCACATTCAATTTCAAATGCACAATCAAAATTAGGTAATGCTAAGACAGGCGCACTAGTTAACCTTTCTTTTAAGAGTTCAAAAGCTTGTTGTTGTTTTACTCCCCAATGAAAAGAAACTTCCTTTTTAACCAACTCATTTAAAGGAGATGCAATAGTGCTGAAATCTTTCACAAAACGCTTATAGAAACTAGCTAGGCCATGAAAACTCCTCACTTCAGTAACAGTTTTAGGCGTGGGCCACTCTTTAATGGCCTTGACCTTTTCGGGGTCAACCTCAATACCGTTGGCTCCAACAATGAACCAAAGAAATACCACTTTATCCATGCAAAATGAACACTTTTTAAAATTAGCATACAAAGACTCCTTTCTAAGTGTGTCCAAAACAACACGTACATGATGCAAATGCTCATCTTGACTCTTGCTATAGATCAAAATATCATCATAATAGACTACCACAAATTTACCAATATACTCACGCAAAACATGGTTCATTAAGCGCATAAAAGTACTCGGTGCATTAGTGAGTCCAAATGGCATAACTAGCCATTCATATAGACCAAACTTGGTCTTGAAAGCAGTTTTCCATTCGTCTCCCTCTTTTATTCTTATTTGATGGTATCCACTTTTTAGATCTATTTTAGTAAAAAGTATAGCACCATGTAACTCGTCCAACATATCATCCAACCGAGGAATGGGATAACTATACTTGATTGTGATTTTATTAATTGCTCTACAATCGTACACATACGCCATTCTCCAGTTTTCTTGGGAACTAAAATGACGGGAACGGCACAAGGACTAGTGCTTTCCCTCACTTTACCCCTTTCCAATAGTTCACTTACACCGCCTCTCGTATTTCCTTTGTTTCCTCCGGACTTGCTCTATAGGCAGGTCTATTGGGCAATGACGCCCCGGGAACAAAGTCAATCTGATGTTCAATACCACGTAAGGGTGGTAATCCATATGGTTCCTCGTCTGGAAACACATCTTGATATTCCTGCAACAACTCAACAAACATACCAGGCATAGACGGGGATATATCACCCGTACTTAACAAGCATTCTTTAAATATTATGACAAACACTTGACGCTTTTCCTGAATTGCCTTATGCACGTGAGTTGTTTTAGCAAAGAAGTTAGGTTTATTTTTAAGTGCTTTCGATGCTTCCTTCTTTTCCTTAAGCTCGACGCAACACTCTCGCCTTGCACACTACTCACCACGGCTTTTTCTTTTAGATTCAATTCATGTTCTTTTCTAGATTTAGCCATTCTTACTTGACTTTCATGGATTTGCTCTGGATTTAAAGAAGTCAAGACAATTTTTCTATTATTATGCTTAAAAGAGTATTGATTCAGAAAACCATCATGAATTGCTTTCTTATCAAATTGCCAGGGTCTACAAAGTTAAATATGTGTAGCATGCATATGAATCACATCACACACAATTTGATCCTCATAATTGCGAATAGAAAAAGATAAAAGAACTTGTTTAGTAACTCTAAGCTCCCCACACTCATTAAGCCATTGCAGCTTATACGGGTTTGGATGCTTGATAGTCTCTAAACCAAGTTTATCTACCATTTATTGACTTACCACATTTACACAACTGCCACTATCAATAATAATCATGCAAATTTTACCTTTAACCATACATCTTGTGTGAAAGATGTTTTCTCTTTGGTCCTCTTGACCCACTACCTTTGGTTGGACACTTAAGGCCCGCCTTACCACAAGTAGTTCCCCGTTGTCCTCAATTGGATTAGTAATGTCTTGATCCTCTTCCTTACAACTTTCATGCTCTTGCTCCTCCTCACTTGCTGATTCATAGGTGCCATCTCCCCGTATAATCATCACACGCTGGTTTGGACAATTGTTGGAATAATGTCCTCTTCCTTTGCACCTGAAACACACAATATCACGTGATCTAGAAGGATTATCATTAAAATTTCGTTCCTTACCCTTTTCCAATTCCTTGGACTTTTCTTGACCTTTGGGTGCATTAGTAAGAGTCTTAGGGGGCATCCCCTTCGACTTGGCATAAGGCTGAAAGTGAGAGGAATTCCCTTTGGATAAGGAATTCTTCTTCTTGAGTTGACTTCCAACTTTAATAGCCATATGCACCATTCCTTGTAGATCAGAATAGGGATGTAAGTCAACAGTGTTGGCTATCTCACTATTCAACCCACTAAGGAATTTGGCCATTGTGGCTTCCTCATCCTCCTCAACATTGGCACGGATCATGGAAACCTCCATTTCCTTGTAGTAATCATCGACTGTCATGGATCCTTGGCGGAGTACCTGCAATTTTTGAAGACGTTCACGATGATAATGGTTAGGTGCAAATCTTTTTTTCATCTCACTCCACGTCTCAACTGGAACATCGCCCATTCTCATTCTGGTTGTCACTATTTGATCCCACCAGAACATTGCATAATCAGAAAATTCTAATGCCGCCAACTTTACTTTTTGAGTCTCGCTATATTTATTACAATCAACTACAAACTCGACTCTTTTTTCCCATTCTAAATACTCCTCCGGATTACTAGTCCCCTTGAAAGGAGGAATCTTCATCTTGATGTTTCGAATACCATCTTGATGATTATTCCTTCTTGGCCTCTGCACCTGATTAAGCGTAAACTCATCATATTCGTCTGGTATATCATCAGGATCAAGGTTCTGATCAACTTCATGTTCATTATCATGTTCAGTTTCAAAATTAATGCGTCTTCTTGCATTGTTTGTGATCGATGCATTAGCAGCTCTCCGGCCATTAGTTTGTCCTCTCGATTCGCTCAACAAGTTTTTCATATCAGTCATTTCTTCCATTAGTCGATTAACTTGTTGACAGACAGATTCAAGTGACAACTTAGAATCTACTCCCTTAGTTGAGGAAGCCTCAACTTTCTGACCGTTCTCACTTGACATTATTTTAGAAAGAGTAAAAATAAATAAAATTATAAGGCACTTTTCGGTGTCCGGCCTCTTTTTTTTTTTCTTGATTTTTTTCTTGATTTTTTTTTTTTTTTTTTTTTTTTTTGCAAACAAAATATAAACAGGGAAAATATAACCTCACTTACGCTCTTTGTGGGGTGATTGAAAATTCACTCTGGCTTTTCTCTCCCCTCTTATAGACTCACCACATAATTGTCTTTTACCGCTCTTTCTCAATTAGAGTATTAAACGATTAAAAAGTGCACAATAATATGTTTGCAATGCTCTGTGAATCACTGTATCCTTAGTCCTCAAATCACAAGAAGAGAAGGCTAGGATGGATTCAAAAGTGAGAAGAAAAGACAAAATAATGGAAGAGATGTGGAAGGGACCAAAGATGTAACAGACTTGGGGCACCTTTTGAGTGACTGGCCCTTTATATGACCTTTTTTTTTTGTTTTTTTTTTAATATTTTTTTTTTGTGTTTTTTTTGTGTTTTTTTTGACTCAAAAAAAACTCTGAAGAACTTGGATTAGATCAGGTTATCACCTTTTAATCAGTGCCTAAACGATTAGCACTTCAACTGGAGTTCGGTGACAACTTCCTGATTTTACCCAGAAATTCAGCCCTGCACTTATTGGCACGTGCAGCCTAAACAAAAACGAATTTCAACAGGAAGCAAAAAGGAAATTTGTAGAATAATGAGTTATGTAGATGATACCCAAAATTCAGATTTTTTGGACTTTTATAGGTTGAACAAACAATCGTTTCTTTTCAACTAACTCAATCTGTCAAAATTTTCCAGAGTTGTAGCAGTGACTTATTTCGCCGATTGTGATCAAACTATAACGAACATGGAAAAACTCAAAAGATGAAAGTTGTAGAACAGGAAATTTCCTTTCACTCCACCAATTTTCAATGAATTTGAAATTTGATAACCCACTCAAACGAAATTCAAAAGAAGATCTACTGCTGCAGAATTTCAGAACAGAGTATTCTGTGTTGCAATGCAGTTTTCAGTATGATCTGATTCGAATTTTGAGATACAATAAAAAGAGAAAATCAAGATCAATTGGTGATTTATATGTGATAAAAATTACAGATTTTTTTGAGTTTTTATGAGTATAAAACGAATTGAAATAAAAATGGGTGTCAAATCAGCAACACCAAAACAAATGGATTGAACCACTTGCTCTGATACCAACTGATGTATACCTTGGACCCCTAACAATGAAATTGTTAAGAACCCTAAGTAATACAATGAATATCCCGAAATAAAAAGGAAAATAGAATTAGATGAAGGAAAAAACTTGAGCAAAAGTAGTTTAACTCAAGGATGAGACTAGAAGAACCAATGGCTATGAAGAAGCCAAGACCCTTCTAATGATCCTTAAACCAAAGACTACAATGAAACACTTTAAGCTATGATCACAAACTTAAAATGCACTTAATAAAAGTTGTAAAAACTCCAAGAGAAAACTCTCAATATAATTATAATTCAAGGTGTCAAATACATATGGTGTGCCCCTCCTTTTATAGGCTAAGGAAGTTGGCATTTTATTTTCTAGAAAATGAAAACAAAATAAGAAAATATAAAATAAAATGAACCTAGACAACTCCTAAGTCTAGATGAAATAAAGAAAAAGGTAATTCCAAAAATAAAAAAAGATCTTCAAATCACAAATTAGTAAATAATCCCCCAATCAGATTGATTGATTATCTACCAAAAATAAGATGAAGATTTGATTGAACCCTAAACCCTAATGGACACCTCATGCACGAAATTCCAAGTGTAGAGGGCCTTATTGGACTATTATAATATGATAAGAAATAGTAAAATACAAATTACAAGCCCAAGAACTAGTAAAAGTAGGCTAAGTGGTGCCAAACCCATATTATAGCCCATTGTGCTTGAAACTTGTGTTCGTTCACTCCAAATTTGCTCTAGCATAGCCCAATCATCATTTTGACCCTCTCGATCTTGGATTATATTCACCAATAGTTGCTCTTTCAAAGTGGATCTTCTTCTACCATTGATGCATTGTCATGCAACTCAACAACAAGCGCATTTAATGCTTCTTTCATCCTTTTGGCTTGGAATCTGGTCACTGGTCCATATCTTATCTTCAAAGGATCTTTTGTAAGCTCCTTGGATGGTCCTCCATAGTATTAGTCTAGAGTACAATAGTGATACCTCCCAAGTCACGGTAGAAGCAGTCACGTAGGAGATTAAGCCACTCTAAAGATCGATAACACTTATTGCCTTCTTTAATTTCAGCACTTTACTTTCAGTATTTGCTTATTCTACATCACACTACTCAACATTGAAAACCAACCTCAAGGCTTATTTTGAACTATATCATTATTCCGCTGCACTTGCTTTTTGAAGACAACCAGACCAGTAAAACCAGACGAGCTGATTGCTAGTCTATTCTTTCTGATCAAACTCATCCATTAAGTAAGAAACTCTAAAATCGAAAAGAGTTCATTCACCCCTCCTCTGAACTCTTACTAGCCTTGTATTACGGACCAACAAGTGGTAGCTAAGCGTGTCTTCTAAAAACAGACACCTTCGTGTTTTGTGTGTTGGAGTGATCCAAAGCTTGTGTTTTCAAAAAGCTTTTAAATTATTATTTCAGCATGGAGTCTAATAGCACAATTGTTAGAGTACCTACCTTTTCTGTTTCAAATTTTAATGAATAAAAAATGCGTATGCAGACGCACTTAACTGCAATCCATGAAGACATGGTCACTGTGATAGAGGATGGTCCAATCACCATCATGAAAGCAAAATACGGATGAAGCCACTCAAAGAGATCAACCATTTGTAAGAATGCCAAAGCATGAGTGGACTCCAGAAGATAAAAAGATCAACAATCTAGATAATGATGCTAAAGACACCATAATGAAGACCTTGGATATCAACATGTTCTTGAAAATCAAAGGACGTAAAACTGCAAAAGTGATCTAAAAAACTCTGATCAACTACTGTGAAGGCATTGGAGCTGTCAAAGTCAACAAACTCGCAGTTCCTGTTTAGAAATTTGAGACTTTTCAGATGAAGTCTGGAGAAACCTTTGAAAAGATGGAAGCTCGTTTTCATGAGATCCTAAATGAGCTACAAATGATAGATCGAAAGTACACTCAAAAGGAGATATGCATGAAGATTCTGAATGCTTTTGCAGGATCTTGGGATATCACAACCACTGTCTTAGCTGCAACAAAAGATCTAACAACATTAGACATCGTGGAACTCTTTTCTGATCTGAAGGCATATGAATTTGAGTTGAATAACAAATCGAAGAAGAATATTCAAGAAATACTAGCTCTTATTGCTCCTACTGGTGAAACTTCCAAACTAATGGTTGAAACTGTCAAACAAAGTCAGATTGACCAACTGCAAGATCAAATGGCCTTGATTATGAGACATGTCAATGGTCTATCCCATTCAACCATAAAGTTTCAACAGCAAAATCAGAACAAAAGAGACGATAGCTACAAAAGAAGAGATGATGACAATAGAGGTGACAGATGAGATTCTCGCAGAGACAATCGTAGAGACGATCGTAGAGATGATAGAAGGGACAACATAGATGATCAAAAGAAAGATGGTCATCAAGCAAGAAAGAAACAAGAAGACTTTCTGTACTATAATTGCAACAAACCCGGACATTTCAAATCAGACTGTTCAGAACAAGTCAAGAGAACCATAGATGATGACAGACATGAAAGTGCAGATGACAAGGGGAGAAACATACGATCTTATAAAGCAGACGATGACTCGTCTCATAAGAGTCATGCATAGCTCTTATCTGACTCAGATGATAATGCATTCATGGCACTAGAGGACAATGATGAAGTAATATCACTATTCTCAAACTCAGCATCCTCATCTGGTTCATGTTCCAAAGCTGCAATTCCAAATCTTGAGACTACAAATATTCAAGAATTTATCAAAGATCTTAACAGTGAGTTTGAACTATTTCCCTTGTATGAGTATTTTGTAGAGCTTCAATCTCTTGTTGCATTGCTTGCTTCCATTCATCATGCTTGAGCGCTTGATTATAAGTCTTAGGCTCTTTAACAGCATCAATGGCATTAATGAATCTGGCATAGTCTGCTAAGAGATTATCCAAATTCATGACTGCACTCAGCAAGTGTGGAGTCTGCTGAATAGTGTGAGCACCCCCTTGATAAAAGGTTGGTGATTTTGTTGTTCTGGTGGATCTTCTTAGTTATGTAGGTTCAGGTGCCTGGTGTAATGGTGCATGCTCTTCATTAGATGCCTTAGCTGTAGCT
Source organism: Gentiana straminea (assembly GCA_036785695.1). NCBI lineage: Eukaryota > Viridiplantae > Streptophyta > Magnoliopsida > Gentianales > Gentianaceae > Gentiana > Gentiana straminea. The sequence goes on from JAVUPR010000060.1 coordinate 13,625,544, forward strand.
GACCCTATATCTGGCCGGTCTGCTGATCCATTCAGCAGATCATCAAAAGTGTCCATTACCGGTAAAGGAACGGGCATGTCAGTAAGATATTTAGCCTTTCCCAACACCTGTTGAAATAAAAGAAAATAAGTCTCATGAAATTGAATATTTCTAGCAACAAAGATATCTTTGTTGGTAATATCTAAGAGAATAGCCCCCTTAGATGTATTTGAATTCCCAAGATAGACACAAGTCCTACATCTTGAGTCATATTTTGTCCTATATTGCTGAAGTGTACAAGAAAAGACTAAGCAACCAAAAACTTTAAACACATAATTGTCTGGTTTAGTGCTATAAAGCACTTCAAGTGGAGTGTTTTCCTTCAGCAGTGATGTAGGTGTAGCATTAATCAAATTTTTAGCAAGTAAAAGACATAAACCCTAATATTCAATGGGTAGATTACTCTCGAACCTCAAACCTCTTGCAACATTCAGCAGGTGATGATGTTTCCATTCAACAATACCATTTTGCTCAGGTGTACTTGCATAGGATGTCTGATGTATAATACCCTGCTGAGCATAAAAGTCTGTGAGTTGAAATTCTGCACCATTGTCAGATCTAGTTACTTTGATAATCTTATGAAACTGAGTAGAAACAAATTTAACAACAAATTTAACAAGGTCAGAGGCTTCAGATTTGTGCCTCATAAGAAAAACCCAAGTAAATCTAGAAAAATCATCTACAACAGTAAGAAAATATTATTGTCCATTTACAAGATGCTGTCTCAAAAGGCCCTAAATATCCACATAAACAAGGTAAAAAAACCAGCATTTACAGCAGTATTACTTAAAGGAAAAGGATTTTCCTTCAGTTTAGAAATAGGGCATACATAACAAAAATCATGATTACAAAACTTGACATCAGCAGACTGTGAACTAATAACTTGCAGTCTTTTATCTGGCAAGTGCCCAAGTCTGTAGTGCCATAAAAGTGCATCATCTAATCTATCAGATAATTTGTGATTTTCTACAGCATTGATAACATAAAGTCTTATTGGTTGATCCATGACATAAAGTCCTCTGTGTAACTCAGCTAAACCAATCATTTTCTTGTTCTTGTCCTGCAAAACACACTTGTTAGCAGAAAAGGCAGCTGCACCTTTTGTATGATTAATAAAAGAGGGTAAGGACAAAAGGTTATATTTAAAACCAGGGATGCAAAACACATCATGTAGGACCAATTGAGGGTTCACCCTTACTTGTCCTATATGAGTGACAGAGACATTATTTCCATTAGGCAGTCCCATTTTTATACCAGATGAAGGTTTGAGATTGCTTAATAGATCTAATGATCCTACAATGTGATTTGTGGCACTAGAGTCCAATATTTATTGTATTGATCTTACAAATTTAGATCACCTGTTCCTGTAGCAGGTGAGTAGTGTGTGACAATATCAACATGTTGACCCACAACAAATCCTACGTGTCTAGGAGGATCATTAAGCAGAGCCATCAACTTGTCAAGTTGCTGTGCAGTAAGATTGGGAAACCCCGGTCCAGGAGACCTACTTGGTACCTGGTCTTCTTCTGCTGATTGTTCCTCTTCTACCATATTGGCTCTTTTTGACTTGGGTGTCACGTGTTCGATTTTTTTTCCCTCATTTTTTTTGAGCTAATCAATGGACCATTCCAACCATTGTAGAAAGTGCATGTTGATTAACCTACAATTTTATCATTACTAATTTTACTACAACAGCAAGGCCGGATTCTTTCAATCAGTGACATTCATACCAATGTCCCAACCCAACAGCAAGGCGGCCGCTTCATTCAATCAGTGACATTCATAGCAATGTCCCAACCCACAAGTTCACTCCAATATTTTCCTTGTATTCTACTTAACATCACTGATGCCGTCCTCAAAATATGAATAGTTAAACTTGATCATCATTCTAAAAGTTAAAGGTACACACCTTGAATTCCAAATAAAAAACTACATGAATAATTAAGCTTGATCATCATTCAATTAACAAAAATACTGCAAATAATTCATTGAAACTTCTCTATCACTGCACCGTTCAGCGAATTCATATCATTTTTATACGGCAATCATTCAAAATTGTCATCCTCTTTATACCATACACCATAACTGGAATGTCCCTATCGAAGCATCTACATCAAAAGAAAATTTAAAAAAAAAATATTCTTACAATCAGTGACATAAGACTACAAATACAAAACTAAAAAATTTACCATTTCTCATTCATCTCTTCATCTGTGTCCTTCTCTGATTCATCTGAGTCAATGTCACTGCTCTCATATGGTTGTTCGATCATCTCCATCGACGCCACGGGGATTTTGATAGCTACTCACAAATTGATAGGAGATGGATTGGCTCTCCCGTTAAGGTTCATAAAAATCAAACCCACTGAATCTTGAAGAAGACGATGTCCTTTTGATTTTCAGTATCCAACACCATTGACGATATGGTTGGGAAAAAAACCAGATTTTTTTTTTGTTGTTGAAAGATTTGGATCTAATTGCATTTGATGCGGTTAGGTTTTCTAATCGAACAAACTTTGGGAAAGGACGTTAGGAAGACATAATTACGAGAGAGGGCAATTTGGTCAACCTAGTTTCATATTATCCTTACAAACAATAAAAAATTTAACTTGTCATTTTCTTCTATTATTTCACTTTTCTTGTCCTTCAGGACCCTTGTCCCTTAATTTTTTTGCTCTGCCCATACCGATTGCCCAGTAAGTGCCACATAAAAATATAAATATATTAAATGAAAAAATAAAATTAATTATTTCTTGCCACGCTTTTATTTCGGTGCCACAAAAAACAATTAATTTTGCCAAAAAAAAAAGCAAAATATAATTTCCCCACCCCCACCCCACCCCACCCCACACTCCACTCCACTCCACTCCACCCTTAAACGTAAAATTAAACAGAAAATACATGGATTAATGCAAAAAAATTAGTATAGTGATAACACCAACTCAGGGCCGGCCCTGGCATATTTTGGGCTTAAAGCTAAGTTCCCGAATTGGGTCTTTTAGTTGAATTTTTTTTTTTTGAAAAACATACTTATCGCGTTTTTAACATCCATAAATATAAAATTCAATTTATTAATAGTCTCAAAACATATCTACAAAGTAGTCTTTTGGGTCAAGTAAATTTTTTTTATTGGGACATTTTGTTAGATATTAAATTCATAAATATTTTTTGTAATCTCTTGCATACGAGTTGCCGAACGAAATAATGTTATCGTAAAGAAACGGGGTTCGACCTGCTCGGTCAGGTCGCGGTGGGTCGAAGGGGCAACGCCAACTTGTGGGGGTTCGGGGGCAACGCCCCCGAAACCTAAACCAATACATGCATCAGTTCATGAAGGGAGTAAAAATTTTGGGCCTTTATCAAAAAAAAAAAAAACATATTATATTAGGTTGGATCGGATTGAATCTACACGGAATTTTTTTTTTCTTTTAACGAAACATGTACCGTTGGGCTTAAGACGGCCGTCTCCTTGGCCTCACCGTAGGGCCGGCCTTGCACCAACTTCATATACATTTCCATTGTCAAACAGGTAATAGATTATTTTCGTATTTCATGGAAAATTGAATAATCTATAACATAGACTTATCTAACAATGTTTACAAAGTTGTCATGATAAAAATAAATTAGAAAACTTAACACAGCCAAAGTGGCAAGAAGAAACGTCCTTATACACCAAACGGATGGCCTTGCTATCGAACCAAGAAGCCAGATAGTGTGTGTGTGTTTCTTTCGTATCTGAAAAAAAAAGGCTAATAAGGTATCGGCCCAGCGGTTAGTGCTGTGGTCTTTAACCCGCAGGTTACGGGTTCGAGCCCAAAAAAAATTTGTGTGTGTGTTTTTCTTTCGTATCTGAAAAAAAGAAAAAAAAAAAAAAAAGGAAGCAGATATGGATCCCCCTACACAATTGGCAAAATTATATCAAAACAATTCACAAGAACGGGACAGACTTTATGCGAGGACTGAACAAACAATGATCAAATGCATCTCATAGGGTATAGCAGGCTAAATTACAATTTTGGTCCTCTAACTAGACACATTTTTCGATTTTGGTCTGGTTTTTCTCCGGCGATAATTTTAGTTCTGTAAGTGGTCTTTTTTTTTTGCAGAAATAGTCCTGAACGCCGGAAGACCACTTACAGGACTAAAATTGTCCACTTACAGGACTAAAATTGTAGCCGGAAAAGACCAATTTTAGTCCTGTAAGTGGTCTTTCCGACGTTCAAGACTATTTTTTCAAAAAAAAAGACCACTTACAGGACTAAAATTGTCGCCGGAGAAAAACTATTTTTTCAAAAAAAAGACCACTTACAGGACTAAAATTGTCGCCGGAGAAAAACTAGGACAAAAATTGAAAAACGTGTCTAATTAGAGGACCAAAATTATAATTTAGCCGGGTATAGCAGATGGAGCAGAAAAATACATACATAAAAACCTTGACCTGGATAAGCAAGAACTGACCATGATGTCCTACGGGTCATGAAACTATAGATAAAAACCGATAAGCAAGAATTGACCATGCTGACCAGTATGCCAGAATTCTGAAATAGTTAGCACTCGTGTTCGATGTTGGATTCATGGATCTAAGCCGGGCAACGAAAATTAACAGGAAACAATTGTGATTACCTGTTAAAGTGGTGATTAGGTCCGGTTGACGATTCGCCAACCATTGAACTACTTTCTTGGATCAAATTCTCATTGCTTCTTTTCCTCCGGTTTAGTCCGGTTTGTTGTTGACAAGATAAGTTACCAGTTTCAGAAGAGATCCTGAATGCCATATGAAAAAGATTACGTCAGATCTATGGAAATATAACTATATAAGTTGTCCAAGAAACTGCTGCAGGACATGCATGGAAATATAATTAAGCTGTCCAAGATCGGCGAGCCTCTTTGAGTCGTACTCCCTGATCTTCTTACAAGCCATTTCATAAAACTTGTACCCAAAACACAGTACAATAAACAAATAAATCCCAACCCAGATCCAAGTTTCTCAAATCAACACAAGCACCTTTAATTTGAAAACGGAAATGTTTAATAAAACAACATTTTTAATCAACGTATACTTAAAACTGACTAAAAAAAACTATAAAAGACTACAAAAACAACAATAATAAAAAAACTATAATAACCTATCAAACAAACTATAAATGACAAAAAAAAAAACAATAACAACTACGTTCGCTTTGATTTTTTTATATGTTTCGTGCCTCCGACACGATTACATATAAAATATACGTAGGCAACCGAATTACCGGTACAAGCGTTGAAAAAATAACACAATTTACATATAAGAAAAACAACCCAATATTTAATAAAGCAACATTTTTAATCAACGTATACTTAAAACCGACTAAAAAAACCTATAAAAGACTAAAAAAAACAATATTTAAAAAAACTATAATAACCTATCAAAAAAACTATAAAAGACTATAAAAAAAAAATAAGACCTACGTTCACTTTGATTTTTTTATATGTGTCGTGCCTCCGACACGATTACATATAAAAGATACGTAGGAACCGAATTTCCGGTACAAGCGTTGAAAAAATAACATAATTTACATATATAAATAACACAATATTAATATTATATTTAAAACCGAATAAAAAACTATTTATAAAAAAAAAATATTACATTCGCTTTAGTAATTATAGTGAAAAGAATAATAATTTGTTATTGTAGTGAAAATAATAAGTATTATATTTGTTGGTCCCTTGAAAAGGCTTTAGTTAAGTTTAGAGTGGGGGGGGGGGGGGGGGGGTGAATAAACTTAACACTTAAAACTTTTGGACTTAACATATTAGTTACTTCTTCAAAGCCAAAAACCTCCCTCAGCAGGTTTGAGGAAACTTCAATTTCTTGAGCATTTACAGTTGTTTTAAATGCTTCTCTTCCTTCCTTTATCACAATGTTCTTCCAGAAACTAACAACATTTGTGTAAGAGATTGTTTCCAATCTTATGTTCAGTACATTCTCCAAGCCTTCAAATCTCCTTATTCTTCGACCAATGTTAATAGCTAACTCTGTTTTATTAGCATCAACAACAAAACCTCTCACACTTTGGCTTGTTCCAATTTGAACATCAATCTTTTCCGCCATTGTTAAAAAGAAAAAGATGAAGAAGATGACTTGTAAATCTGCGTTCACACAGTGTAAATACAGAGAAAATCAATCTGAGATTTTTGTAGTAGTGATGAGCTAAAATTTACCCCTCAAAAATACATTTATAAAAGCTCGCAACTGTGGGTAAACCAACTCTCTAACTGGCAGAGTACCAGGTTGATTGTTAGAATAGCTACAGGAGTACGAGGTCGATCCCAAGGGAAATGTGGTTGTGAGTACCAAAGCGAACGTGTGTCTTAGTCTAGGAGATCAAAGTTGTGGTGGAGAGTATTATAACTAATGCAGAAAATAAATATTATTCTAGCCGATTTATCTAGGTGATTAAAAAGTATAGCCGAGCCATGATCCAACAGGTTATCTCCACACAGGAAAAACTTGATAAAGAGTGTGTTTTATCTGATTCAGTTTATATGACATTCACGGGTGTCAACTCCTAATTCTGGTGTTAAGGTCCGAACAACTCTCACTTAACCCCCATACTAGGTTTATTAACCCCTCCTTTAGAGAGCTAACTTGCCTAACATGGTTGACCGGAATAAAAAAAGTCTTGAAAAACCTCACAAAAACATAGTTTTAACGTATCACTTAGGTTGTCGATCTAACGATTAAGGCTATGTTTTAGTGATTCTAATACATGTTTCATTCATCTTGTAAAGATAAGAATCTCACATAGGCAAAGTCCTGACCTGTCACTCAGATTGTCAATCTGACAATCAAGACTATGATTAATGATACTCATATCCCACATCTCACCGCAAAATACATTTATAAGCTTGATGTAACAATGAACAAGGTTGTCAATCTCATTCAAAGTTATTAACATGATCAAAACAAGTTTTAAAACATGAACGTTTATCATAAAAACGTTTAATTAAGCACAACACAACTCCCATCTCGTCTCCCGAGGGTTGATTTCACCCGTTTTCACATATTTCGGCTATGAAAATTTTAGCTACCCATATAAACGGATTCTCGTCAACATGTCATGGATTAAAATGGCGGGAAGTTTTACATAATAGCCTTCGTCAATATGGCGTAATTCTATTAAAACCAAATTAAAACCGAAATCCAATCATTTGTCGATTCTCCTATATATGGATACTACTACGAGATACATATATATATATATATATATATATATATATATATATATATATATATATATATATATATATATATATATATATATATATATATAACGAGAATGAAAAAAACAAGAAACAACAAGAAAGAAATAGCTAGATATAGATATAACAATAATGAGAGAAAACAAAAGCAAACTTACTATTATAACAGAGATATCTTCGATATAAAAAAAACTTGATATTACAACGATTTCAGCAACACCGAACTTCCAATAATTTCCCGAGCATTACAACGATACTATTATTACTAAATTTATTTCGGCATAAAGCCTTATATACAACCTAAAAACTAAAGAAAATAAGAAGGATAGATATATATATATATACGCTATGTATATATATAATGGTGCACCCGTTCTGCTCGCATCTGAAGCTCATTATATAGGTGAAATTCTCCCAGGCCGGACTGGGCCGGGTAAGGGCCGGACCAGGCCGGAATCATCATAACATTCATCCCCCCAAATTCCGGATAAAAATTTATATTTTGGAATAAAACTTTAAAAATTCATATCTTGAATTCTGGATCTCCAAATGACATGATTCAAAAGGCATTGGAAAGCTCGTTGAAAAATCTACAACTTTCATGAAGGACTATTCTTCAGAAAATGTCTTTTTGATAGGCCATTCGCTCGTCGAAGATATTTCTCGATTTCCACTAAATCGAATCGATTAGCCACTTGACCACTTGACTTAATGATACTTGAGTTGTAGAAGTCCGATTGACGTGATTCAAAATGCGTTGGAAAGCTCTTTCAAAGATCTACAACTTTCATTAAGGACATTTCTTCAGAAAATGCCGTTTTAATGAGCCATTTGTTCGTCGAAGATATAATTCGTTAGTGGTACCACTAACCACTGAGCCACTTGACCACTTAAGTTAGTGGCACACTCTTATATCCCTAAAAATACCTCTTTTAGGCCTCAAAACGTGTCATTACTCGGGATTTTGGTCAACCTATAATTCTGCAATAAACCACCAAAATACCAAGCGTAAATCCGACACGACACTCCGGTTACTAAACCGGTACAAAAACTAATAAAAACACATAAAAACACGATATTTTATAAAATATTCATGACTTATATATTTTTATGAAATTTAGGAATTAAAGACTCGAAATGATACAAAAGTGCTCAAAATGATATCAGAAACGGGGTGAAAAGTTATAAAAATAACAGTGAATTTTTCCGTCATTACAACCCCCCACTTAGCTTTTGGTCGTCCTCGAACAAAATACGCGATAAAATAAAATGAATGAGGAAAAATTCATGAAGATAAGATATTAATGACAATCAGATGATGCAACCATTCGAATCATAACTACACGTTAACCGCAATATAAATGTATAACAGAGTGTGTGTGTGAATAATCTCTCAAAAATTATTATCATGCAATTAATCATGAAATCATGCATACAAAACTTGTAGTTGCAAACCATAGGCTTAAGAATGATACCAATCTCCACTAATCGAGACATTTGGATTCAAGAAGTTAGATCGAGTAGGACTTGAAAGGTTATAACGTTAGGCCAGGGTAATTTCGGTTAATCGAAAAAGATATTTTGGGAACTGGAGAAAAAGAAGTACGAGTTAACCTAATCAACTTCAGGTACCACCTCAGTTTTACCATACAAACCATCCAAATTCCTTTTTGATTATTTTTAACATTTTTGGGAACCATAGGATACTAACGCACCCGAACTCATTGCCAAAATCGACTATGTTTCAAGCGTCATGAGGTGAGATCGAATACATTAGCACCTATCTCACTATCCCAACTCTAACATCATAAAATAACTTTTGAACTCATCTCTTTAATTCCAACCCTTTATTTCTATATACATCCAAACTTTTATTCATTGGAAACTTCTCGAATTGTTTGAACTTTTTTTTTTTTTTTTTTTTTTTTTTTTTTCCAAAACCGAACATCTGGTTCAACCGAGCTCCTTCTCTCCTTATAGCTCAAAACCAAGAAACCAACCGACTAAAAACATCATTTCCCCCCACTTCATACTTGTTTTAGCAAATGTGGTCCAACAAAAGACTAAGTCCACTCGTAGGGTTAAAATGAAGGGAATGTGACCATAAATAAGGCTCAAAGGTAGGTTTCCGACTAAGTAACAAAACGGCTAAAACGAATGGTGGTCAGACCATTCTTTTAAGGCTGAGTAGGGGCTACGAAGGTCAAATGTTTAGGTTTAGGCTTATTTGGCTTTAGTAGGGTCAAAGAGAATGCCATGACCGTCATCCCCAACTTTGATTCCAAACATCTTTCTATTTCGCCTCGAAAGGATATCAAGCCTAAGTTCTAGTTGCTATAAACGTATGCTTACATGATATCATACAAAAGTTACATGTTAACAAAAGATTGAGATTATACGTTCATAAGGAATTCATGTTATACAAATACATGTGAGGTTAAAATGCACTTACGGTTCAAATTAGTTATACATATCAAATTGATCATTATATCTTCAAATCCATGAAATATATACCTTATACAATTCATTTTAATCAACTCATTTATGCTCGAAAAGATCCAAAAACTAAGGGTTTAAACACTTACGCCATTTCTAAACCAACCGGACTCTACCCCCCACTTACGATTTTGCATTATTCTCGAGTGTAAATGAGATAGAGAGGAAGACTTAGCTTATAAACCAGCAGAAATATGCTATCGAATCCCGTAATGACCATGAGAAAGCACGATCCGAATCCCTATACCAAAACAAAAACAACCAACACAAAGCAAACACGGGACATGGTCCTCGTGCCAAAATATGCAATAGGGATATGGGAATAATAAGAAAATGGCCCTGTCACGTCAGAAAATTCGATAAGCAATATATAGCACATCACATAATAGCTTTAGATGGAAAAATCACCTTCACAAAGTTAAGCACAGAACATCTAAGCAACGAGCATAAAACATCAATTCATAGTCAGCTATTCCTAGATTCCTTTTATTACACACAGGCGGAAATACTCACCACTATACTACAACGACCAGAAATTTGAAACAGACTAGATCATAAAATGAAATGTATGAAAGAGTATTGAGTCTTTTATACCCAGATCCTCAAGGGTTCAACAACCTAAGTCCAAGAAATGATGTATTTGAATGTTTTCTTTTTTCTCCATCGGGATTTTCGGATAACCACCTAATCGTTCCCTTTTAATGACATTCAAACATTCATCCTGAGACTTGGTTGTGCTTTGTGTTCATCTTTCATAGATTCTACATTTCATTAAGACTAGGCTTATCCAAATTATTATTATTTAACGGGTCGCCTCCCGGTAGCGCTTTTGTTTAACGTCGTTTGCTCGACAAAGTAGTGACTCTACAAGACTCAATCAACCAAAATCCGAACTCAAGAAGATCAATAGCTTAAGAAAAATTAACAATGCGAGAACCATTGAAATTGTATTGTCTAGAAACGTACCTCTTTTAATTCTCGATGTCACCTCCTCCCAGCCAGAGAATCTTCTGTTATCAGCCTGTCGAACCATCTTCTTTACTATTCCATAAAGTTCATCCATCGGGGAGTACACAAACTGGACCGCATAAAATTCATCCTCACAGAGTGGACGAATGTAGTAATCCGGGACCGTTATATCAAATATTACCAACTCTCCCGGTGGCTCTACCAAAGATGGCCGATCAATCTCATTAGGTTTTCTCATACACTCCTTATGGAAATCTCCACTTGGAAGTGATAGAGAAATGGGCGATCCCGTAGGCTCTTCAAACTCTAAAATCTTATTATAGCAAACTGAATCATCAACCTCACTCTCAACCTGAACTTCTTCAATGGTTACATCATCATCCTTAACCACCTCTATTGCACGTTTTTCCTGCTCAAACCCCATTATTTCAATCAATTGCACCACCCTCTCTTGAAGATTTCTTATATGGCGGAGTCGGTACTTATCTTGAACTCTTGCATGTCCAGCAGTCGCTCTTGCAAGATCTGGTCCAATCGCTCTAGTTGTTCCATTTGACTGTCGGTAAAACTTTCTTGTGGCGCGGGAACAAACTGATCATACTGACTTTGATTCATCGGAGGTGGGTAGCAGGTTTCTTGCCATTCCAGACACTGATCAGGTGGCTGAATATGGGTGAAGCTATCAACATGCTGAGTATGATCACCGTAATCCTGATAAGCACTAGGGTTCGGGGAACCCTCAAAATGTTGTGGCTCATAACTCGAATAACCATAATTCTGGTCCTGGTTACTCTGCTGTTGATATTGAGGCTGAGGCACATACTGTTGTTGATAGCATTGTTCAGGTGCCTGAGGTTGGTAGGAGTATTGTTGTTCAGGTGAGTAGTATTGATTGAAAAATCCATCCATTTAAGCTCAAACTGCAAGATCTCAGAAAACAAAACAATAAAAATTTTCTTTTCTTTTTTTTTCGTTTTTTTTTAAATTTTTATATGGTAGCCGAAGGCCCTAAGCCCCAGTTCTAGCTGGACTTACAAGATATCAGCCTAATATAACAACCCCGTAAAGAGATTGGGTTGAGTACCAAAGTCGTATTCAAACCGAGTTCAGGACAATATCACTTCAGCATCCCAAGACTCCTGTCGAAAGTAAAATAAAAATAAAAACCTAGGCCCAAGCCTTCGGTTCACTTACAAGATATCACAACAATATCACACATTTCCCCGGCAACGGCGCCAATTTTTGATGATCTAAAATTTACCCCTCAAAAATACATTTATAAAAGCTCGCAACTGTGGGTAAACCAACTCTCTAACTGGCAGAGTACCAGGTCGATTGTTAGAATAGCTACAGGAGTACGAGGTCGATCCCAAGGGAAATGTGGTTGTGAGTACCAAAGCGAACGTGTGTCTTAGTCTAAGCGATCAAAGTTGTGGTGGAGAGTATTATAACTAATGCAGAAAATAAATATTATTCTAGCGGATTTATCTAGGTGATTAAAAAGTATAGCCGAGCCATGATCCAACAGGTTATCTCCACACAGGAAAAACTTGATAAAGAGTGTGTTTTATCTGATTCAGTTTATATGACATTCACGGGTGTCAACTCCTAATTCTGGTGTTAAGGTCTGAACAACTCTCACTTAACCCCCATACTAGGTTTATTAACCCTCCCTTTAGAGAGCTAACTTGCCTAACATGGTTGACCGGAATAAAAAGTCGCGAAAAACCTCACAAAAACATAGTTTTAACGTATCACTTAGTTTGTCGATCTAACGATTAAGGCTATGTTTTAGTGATTCTAATACATGTTTCATTCATCTTGTAAAGATAAGAATCTCACATAGGCATAGTCCTGACCTGTCACTCAGATTGTCAATCTGACAATCAAGACTATGATTAGTGATACTCATATCCCACATCTCACCGCAAAATACATTTATAAGCTTGATGTAACAATGAACAAGGTTGTCAATCTCATTCAAAGTTATTAACATGATCAAAACAAGTTTTAAAACATGAACGTTTATCATAAAAACGTTTAATTAAGCACAACACAACTCCCATCTCGTCTCCCGAGGGTTGATTTCACCCGTTTTCACATATTTCGGCTATGAAAAGTTTAGCTACCCATATAAACGGATTCTGTCAACATGTCATGGATTAAAATGGCGGGAAGTTTTACATAATAGCCTTCTGTCAATATGGCAGAATTCTATTAAAACCAAATTAAAACCGAAATCCAATCATTTGTCAGATTCTCCTATATATGGATACTACTACAGATATACATATATATATATAACGAGAATGAAAGAAACAAGAAACAACAAGAAAGAAATAGCTAGATATAGATATAACAATAATGAGAGAAAACAAAAGCAAACTTACTATTATAACAGAGATATCTTCGATATAAAAAAAAACTTGATATTACAACGATTTCAAAGAACACCGAACTTCCAATAATTTCCCGAGCATTACAACGATACTATTATTACTAAATTTATTTCGGCATAAGGCCTTATATACAACCTAAAAACTAAAGAAAAAAGAAAATAAGAATATATATATATATATATATATATATATATATATATATATATATATATATATATATATATATATATATATATATATATATATATATATATATATATACGCTATGTATATATATAATGGTGCACCCGTTCGCTCGCATCTGAAGCTCATTATATAGGTGAAATTCTCCCAGGCCGGACTGGGCCGGGTAAGGGCCGGACCAGGCCGGAATCATCATAACATTCATCCCCCCAAATTCCGGATAAAATTTTATATTTTGGAATAAAACTTTAAAAATTCATATATTGAGTTCTGGATCTCCAAATGACATGATTAAAAAGGCATTGGAAAGCTCGTTGAAAAATCTACAACTTTCATGAAGGACTCTACTTCAGAAAATGTCCTTTTGATGGGCCATTCGCTCGTCGAAGATATTTCTCGATTTCCACTAAATCGAATCGATTAGCCACTTGACCACTTGACTTAATGATACTTGAGTTGTAGAATACGATTGACGTGATTCAAAATGCGTTGGAAAGCTCTTTCAAAGATCTACAACTTTCATTAAGGACACTTCTTCAGAAAATTCCGTTTTAATGAGTCATTTGTTCGTCGAAGATATAATTCGTTAGTGGTACCACTAACCACCGAGCCACTTGACCACTTAAGTTAGTGGCACACTCTTATATCCCTAAAAATACCTCTTTTAGGCCTCAAAACGTGTCATTACTCGGGATTTTGGTCAACCTATAATTCTGCAATAAACCACCAAAATACCAAACGTAAATCCGAAACGACACTCCGGTTACTAAACCGGTACAAAAACTAATAAAAACACATAAAAACACGATATTTTATAAAATATTCATGACTTATATATTTTTATGAAATTTAGGAATTAAAGACTCGAAATGATACAAAAGTGCTCAAAATGATATCAGAAACGGGGTGAAAAGTTATAAAAATAACAGTGAATTTTTCCGTCATCAAGTAGCCTCTGTGTAGTAGTCTGTGTATATATAGGCAAATGCAGTTGAGACTGTCAGAGCAAGTACTGTGCAGTTAACCATGATTAATGTGAGTGAATGCCAACTTGACACGTGGCCCATTACTTCCTCCATAACGTTTGTAACCATTGGATCGTGTTAACTGCGGTTATAAAGGATAAAATAAATATCCCGCCAATCTACTTTTTGACTTTAATAAGTTTGACTGTGTAACGCATTATTCAGCAGACTTGTCATCAGCAGGGTTGGCTCACCAGCCTGCTGAGAAAGATGCTTCAGCAGCCTGCTGATAGAGTAACTCTGCTGATTTTTGATTCTTTTCTTGTCTTGTTCAATTGATAATACAAGATGAAGTTTAATACCAATAACTGATCTGTCAAGTGAGCTCACCCAACATGACAAAGACCAATCCCCTTGGCAACCTCATTTGCTCAATTGTCCAAACATAAGTACATGGAATTTTTGATACCAATGACTAATCTGCTAAGTGAGCTCACCCAACATAGCAAAGATTAATCCCTTGGTGAATTCCAGTACACTGCTGATTATCAGTCAACTTTGATAATTCCAAGTTCAGTCCTTAGTTTAGCAAATCTTTCACTGTCAAGTGGTTTAATGAAAATGTCAGGAAGTTGATCTTCAGTAGGGATATACAGAACCACCACATCCTTCTTTTCAACATGATCTCTTATAAATGATGTCTCACATCAATGTGCTTGGTTCTTGAGTGCAAGACAGGATTTTCTGTGATAGCAATTGCACTTGTGTTGTCACACATTATTGGAATTTCTTTCTCCTCAATCCCTTAATTGTTGTCTTAGCCAAAGTATTTGTGCACAGCAACTTCCAGCAGCAATGTATTCAGCTTCAGCAGTGGAAGTTGATATTGAATTCTGCTTCTTGCTAAACCAGGAAACCAGTCTATTTCCCATTAACTGACAGGTTCCTGTAGTGTTTTTTCTATCAATCTTGCATCCAGCATAATTAGAATCTGAGTAGGATATAACCTTGAAACTTCCATCCTTGGAATACCATATCCCTACTCCCAAAGTCTCTTTTAGATACTTGAGAATTCTCTTGACTGCACCTAAGTGACTTTCTTTAGGTTTGGATTGAAATCTTGCACAAACACCTACAGCAAAGGATATATCAAGTCTGCTGGAAGTAAGGTACATCAGACTGCCTATCATCCTTCTGTATAAGGTCTGATCAACATCTTTTCCATCTTTATCTTCATCCAATCTGATATTTGTACTCATAGGAGTTGATATCCTGGTGCTATTTTCCATACCAAAATTCTTCAGCAGCTCCTTGGTGTACTTGGTTTGATGAATGAAGATTCCATCTTCATCTGTTTAACTTGAAATCCCAAAAAGTAGTTCATTTCTCCCATCATACTCATTTGAAATTTGCTCTTCATTAGATTTGCAAACTTTTCACATAGCAATTCATTTTCAGAACCAAAAATTATGTCATCAACATAAATCTGTACTAGCAGGGTGCTGTCCTTCTCATTGATTCTGAAAAGAGTCTTATCAATGGTGCCTTTTGTAAAACCATTGTCCACCAAAAATTGAGATAGAGTCTCATACCATGCTCTTGGTGCTTGTTTCAAACCATAAAGTGCTTTGTTGAGTCTATACACTTTATCTTCTTGATCTTTAACTTCAAATCCAGGAGGTTGCTGAACATACACTTCCTCCTCTAGAATGCCATTCAAAAATGCACTTTTGACATCCATTTGATATACTTTGAAGTTCTTATATGCAGCATGTGCCAAGAATAATCTCGATAGCTTCCAATCTTGCAAACAGTGCATATGTTTCATCAAAGTCTATTCCTTCAGCTTGAGAATAGCCTTTTGCAACTAGTCTGGCCTTATTCCTCACAATGGTACCAGATTCATCATGTTTGTTTCTGTATACCCATTTAGTACCAATGATATTTGCATGACTAGGTCTTTCAACTAGTGTCCAAACTTGATTTCTTTCAAATTCATTTAATTCTTCTTGCATAGCAATTATCCAATCTGAATCTGAAATTGCTTCTTCAACAACTTTAGGTTCAACTTGAGATAGAAAACAAGTAAACATTGCTTCTAATTGTCTTCTAGTCCTCAAACCTTGCTGTACATTGCCAATAACTTGTTCAGCAGGGTGATTCCTTAACCATTGTGGATTCTAGTTAGATTGATTCTTAGGAATCTCATCTTCGCAGGTCCGCCGTTGCTTCTTCAACAGGGGGTTCAGCAGATCCTTGAACTGCTTCAGTTGTTGCATCAGTAGTATCACCAGCAGGGTGTTCAGCAGGGGCAGAATCAGAAACTTTTAAGTCATTAAACCTTTCCAAAACTTCAATACAATCTGGATCAGTGACTTGTAGGTTCTCAACAGGTTCACAACCTTCATCTTCCATACCAGTGAATTTAGGTTCATCAAACACAACATGGATTGTTTCTTCATGTTTCAGTGACCTCTTGTTCAGTACCCTGAATGCCTTGCTGACTGAAGAATATCCCAAGAAAATTCCTTCATCTGAATTTGGTTGGAATGTCTTCAAATGTTCCTTATGATTTAAGATAAAACATTTACTTCCAAATGGATGGAAATAAGATATATTAGGTTTCCTTCCATTCCAAATTTCATAAGGTGTCTTCAGCAGCTTCTTGTTCACTGAGGTTCTGTTTTGTGTATAGCATGCCGTATTAACTGCTTCAGCCCAATACCTTTTAGGTAGCAATGCTTCACAAATCATTGTCCTTCCTGCTTCTTTTAAAGTCATGTTTCTTCTTTCAGCAACCCCATTTTGCTGACACAAGGAAGATAACAGAGGTGTTAAAGCCTAAGAAAACAAGGAAGCAAAAAAGCACTGCATCGCCGAGTCCGCCGAGGTCCACCGAAGTTGAGATTACTGACCCTGCTGTAGCTGCTAGAAAAACTGTTATTGAGATTTTGAAGGAACAACAGAAAGAAGCCAGTAGAAAGAGAAAGTCTACTGCAATTGAAGTTGATGATGAGCCACTTTCCAAGAGAATGAAGGAGATTATCCACAAAAAGAAACATGGAAAGGGGAAACAATTGAAAGTTTTGGAGGCCCAAAGAGAATAGGAAGAAGAAGAAGTAAAAGAAGAAGCAGGAGAGGCTATTGAGGCTGAACCTATAACCATTATAAAGCCTACTGAGGATGTAGAGACTGTTGTTGAGCAATCTGCTGAAGCTACAGAATCCTCACCTGCTAAGGCTGCTGAGCTTTCTGAGTCTGCCCAAGTTGTTGTTGAGCAACTTGTTGAAGAACCACAACAGACAACTGAGTCTACACCTGCTGTGGAAGTGGAGGAATCAGTACAAGACCCTGCAAATCCTGCAATAGTTCAGGGGGAAGAACAGTCTGCTGTTAACCCTGCTGATGAGCATATAAGTCAGGGGGGAGAAAGTGTGGTACAGATGGAGGTAGTAGGGACTAATATACAACCTGAGAAACCTACTGACTTAGAAGCATCTGTGGAAGAAACTTTGAGTTTGCTTGTTGGGACCTTTGGAGGTCATCAAGCTACTGAAACAGCTCCCATGAGGTCTTTTATGCCTTTTGAGAGACATGTGAAGAAGAAGAAGGATGATTTTGTTGATCCCAAACTTCAGCAGATTGCTGATTATTTTCAATGGAAGTTTGGTTTCTACAAGAGGCAAAATCCAGCTGCAGAACCTATGACTGATTTTGAGGAGTGGGCTTTTAACAAATTGGGGGTTGAAAATTTGTTGGATCTGATTGATACCACTGTGCTGCAATCAAGATTGATGGACATTTTTGAAGATCAACAGAAAGAGGAGGGTATCAAGTTCAGGGATCCAAGAGATGATGATGATGATTCATCATCTTCATCTGACTCTAGAGGTGATTTTCCATCTGGTCCAGGAGGAACCAGTGGTACTGCTATGTTGATTGATCCTAATGTAGGGCAGTCTACTGGTACAGGACAGTCTACTGATAAACAACAGACTGGACAAATGGATTAGGATCTTGAAAATCTCACCATTGATGATATTGAGGCACAAATCAATGAAGGAATAGATGGTGGTGCAAATAAGATGGTTGGTGAGATTGATGTTATGTTTACTGAAGAACCTGCTGAACATGTTGATGATCAGCAGACTGTGGATTCAAGTGATGAGAGGGTTACTGACCACAGTGAACCTAGTGCTAGTTCAGAGGAATCAATTCAATATCAAGACTGGATTGACACTGTGGGGACCTTATCTAAAACTGCCTTTATCCTAACAAAAATTGGTCATGCTGAAGGATTCCAAGTGGATAATGAGGCTGTATTCAATCCTCTAAGGTTGGAACAGGAGGTTCAGGTTGCTGAGGTTCAAACAGCACCTGAACAAAGGTTGGAACAGGAGGTACAGGTTGCTGAGCTACAAACAGCACCTGGACACAGGTTGGAACAATCTTTGGGTTTGGAGGAAACCCCTGTTGTTGTTGTTGAAGAGACTGCTGTAGTGGAGCCTACTGGAGTCAAGGCCACTGTAGGGAAGGATGGTCAACAGTCTGTTATTATTGATGAGAATGAGCAACTGTTGGACTATGACTACAGTGATGAAGAGTTTCAATTATCTGAGGAAGAAGTTGTTGCTGATGAACCTGCACAAGATCCAATAATGGAGGACATTCTTGGTGCTATGGTTGAGGAAGGACCTCCCCCTGCTGGGAGAGATATGAGCAGAGCAATGGTCATCAGTAGACAAAGGGCACAATATAATGTAGAAGAGCCTGCTGGTGGAGTTGCTGGAGAAATGACTGGTGGAGTACCGGAACATGTTGTGGAAGAGTTGAGGGCTGTCAGAAATGACATAACACTGTTAAGGACTCAACTTGACAGACAGGAACAAAGATTTGAAGAACTGATGAAGCTAGTGGACAACAACAGACAATCTACTGAAACAGTTGCTTCAAATTTCACATCTACTCAAAATGCTGTTAATAATCTTATTCTGGATGTGAGGGGAATCAGGCAAGGAAATACACTGAATGAAAAGTTTTTGAAAGACCAACTTGCATCTATCCATCAAAAACTTGATAAACTTGCTGAAACACCTAAGCCTGCTGAGGCTGCTGGAACATCTCAACCTGCTGGATTGGATCCTAAGCTTATTGAGAGGATCAATCTACTGGAGCAGACTTTGCAATCAAGGATTACTGCAGTTGACACAAGAACTGAAATTATGGAAGGACAACTGAATAATCTGGTTATCACACAGAAGAGTGTTCATGGCCTGCTAACCCGTTTTGTTGATGATGTCACTAAGGGGGAAGAGGGCCAAACAGCAGTAGCAAAAGAGGCTGCAAGGATTTTGCTAAGAAAAAATGGGAGAATGACACTAATGCATTCAGGGAACCTGCACCTGGCAGAATTCCACTTACTGATGATCTCCTTAAACAATACAAGAATGAGTACTACAACGTAATTAACCTCCCCAATTATCATGTTATCGTCGGATCTAGAGATTCTATATAATTAAGGAAACCTTATCATGAAAAGGGATTTCATGAAGGTTTGAACTCATTTTTGGGACCGAAGTTTTGGGAAGCAAGAGTTAAAGCCATTACCCCACGTGGGAAAACATGAGGTTAACCATGCATTTAATCCGAGTGTAAAAGAGAAACTTGGTAAGGTATAACCGATTTTCTTGGTGTCGGATTGGTGTGATATTTTAGAACAAAACTCATCATCTCGAAATGCCGGAATAGGCGTAAACCGTGAAATTTAAAACTTCCGGTAGAAAGATAAGTTGTATTTTGATCGAACCAAAAACTTGTAAAATCTAGCTAGGGTCGGTGCGACACGTACCCCAACTAGGATCATGAAAACCAAAATGATAAAAGATAATCATTAAAACTGAGCAATATTTCAAATTCCGCAACACAAGGGTATAATGTAAACAAAATGGAGGTTTAGAGTGTGTTGGGTTTAGAAAAAGATATACAAAAAGATGGTAAGAAAAGACAAAGGGTGGGTAAGAAATTGCGTTTATGGGTGGGTACTGGTTAAGGGATTGGGTTAGGGTGGGAGAGTGAAATAGATGGAAAGAAAGAGAGGGGATGAAAGAATGGTTACAAATGTGAACTGTTGGGCTAGATTGGTGAGAGAATAGAAAGGTTGAAGGGTGAAAAGGTACAAAGGAAAGGATAAGGATAGTTGCAGAACGAATTGCACACAACTTTGGATTTTCACTCGGATCGCCATTCTAAAAAGTTTTGGTAGTTGACCAAAATTGTTCTTGTTCGCACCAATCATTCTCTGTTACATTTCCAGTAATTCTCAAGCTCTCTTAATGATTCCATCTTAAGGTTGATTGCTAAATTTCCTTTTCTTTAGCAATTTCTCGACTCTCCTACGGAACTCTATTTCACGTGGCCTATATTGAGTAAAAAAGTTTTGCACATCCTTAGCCTAATGGCCATCGGAACACGGCAAAATAAAAAACCTCAACATATGTCACGTTACTCTTATTTGACTCAAAGAAAACAAAACCTAAAAAACTAAAAAGAAATCCTAAGGGTTTTAGAAGTAGTTCGAGTTTAAAGTCCTCGGCCTTGACTTTCCAAAAGTTATCCTTGTCGGTCATCCTTCTTGGATCGCCGATGTTGACCCCTTGAGTACGATATGAGGTGGCTCGTCGCTTTTGCGGATTAATGCCCTTCCCTTGGTTGTGAGACCTAGGAAACGACATTTATCCATACCATTTATACAAAGCTCTTACCTCTTGCTCTCGTTTTAGGAATCGGTGAATTCTTATGAGATTTAGTCCTAGGGACTTATTTTAATAACATCCTCTATAATGCGCTTCATTATGCTCTCTCAAAACTCAACGTCTTCTTTAGATTGCGGATGCTTAAACTACACAAATTGTTGCTCCTATGGCCGTAGAAGCAATCTCATGCATAGGACAATGAGATTTTTGACGTAACTACGAGGAACTCTTTATTCACTCGCTTCCTTCAACTACTACATGTTTCCCTACACCCTCAGATGAGACGATTTGGGGCGGAACCTTCCACACTCATAAATTAATCTTACAAACCAACTCCGGGCTAAGATTCTCATTCGGGTTCATGTAAAGACTAACTTATTTTCAAAAAAACCAAAAGATAGTAAAACATAAGCAAAAAAAGGTAGTACCTTGCCTTCAACATTGTACCACAAATAATTCGAACCTTTTAATATTTATTTTCTCGGAGCCATCTTGGTGCTTTAAAGGTTTTGCTTCCATCGCTTTTCCCATCGCAGATTCGTAGCTCCACATGTTGCTGGGTTATTTTCTCAGCGCCCGCGAAAAAATTACCGACTCGGATTATTGCTTCCCTGGTTTCTGCAAACAAGAAGAAAAACAAAACGGACCGCATCGATTTTAACATGGTTTCCCATGCCGCTATCGACCTACGCATTAAACATACGGAGATAAACGGTACACGTGAAGTCCCGAGAAAACGAGAACCGAGGCTCGGCGCAAGGGCAAGTTACAGAGGTGGAAGATGTGGTAGAGGTGAAAGAAGTTTGCCTATCAAAAAAGCTAAGGACTCTCTCTATGAATTCAAAGAACTTTACATGAGAATGGGATTCAGAGTAAATCAAATCAATCTCATCCTACATGAAGCATGGAAGTGGTGGAAGGAAGTGAATTCCTACATTGACTTCACTCTCATTGAAAATGAGTGGATGAGAGAGATGATAGAAGAAATAAGAGCTTATCAAGAACAAGTTGAAAAAGCAAGAGAGGAAAGGGAAAGAAGACAGTAGATCGGCATACTTATCTGCTTTATTTTTGCTGATGCTAGACTGTAATAATCTGTGAACAAATGTTTATAATGAAAGATGACTAAATTTGTTCTGTTTTTGTTTTAAATCTTTTTGCTTTGCTGTTAGGTGAGGGTAGTGGCATCATCACCAAAAAGGGGGAAATTGTTGGACTTATATCTAAGTTTTAGTGATGAGTGCCAGACTAACTGTTATAGTGCAAAGGCAAAAATATGTCTAGATCAAATGTATAGGTTTATTAGAGTTTGATCTTTGATTAGGTTTGATCAAACAAGCACTGTAAAGGTCAGCTGATTTATATCAGCAGACTGGTCCATATCAGTAGGGTAGATAGGTCAGTAGACTAGTCAGGAACCTGCTGAAGACCGAAGGCTGAGGGCTCAAACTCAGTTAATGAAGGCTAAGGGATCAAACTTAGTAATTAAAGTCAAGGATATGGAATCAGAATTTAGGCAAGTTTGTGATGACCTAAACTGATTACATATACCTTGTGTAGAAGGTCTAAGTTCCTTAAGTTGGATGGTGATTGGAACTTAGTTATTTGCAAAAAGGTGTAATCTAACTTCACAAATAAAAGTTAGATAAAAGAATTCTGCTGGATTGTGTTTTAAACACAGCAAATTTCAGTTCAGCAGACTGATAGGTATTTCAGCAGACTGATGAACCTGCTAATATATATACCTCGATTAATTCAAATTTACATTGGAAGATTACATGGATAAGGACAGCCAACTACCTCTGATTTATCAAACAAATCAATGGCTGAGATTAAAAGGACGTTGGGATGATTCAGAACTTTATCCAATGGTTACAAGTCAAAGGGTGGACATACTGTATTTTGTCAAAAAGGTTTCTGACAGTGTCAGTCCTATGAATAGTGACAGAAAGCAAGTCAAATGGGACAAAACCAGGAACGGTTATATTTGAATTTCAAATACAAGTCACATGCAATCCTACCTATAAATAGAGAAGATGATGAATTTTAAGAGAAAAATATAAGAGATAATTCTGATCTGCAAAAACACCCTGCTGAACTTACTGAGCTTAAGGCTACTGATCCAGAGAAAATCTTCAAGTGTATTATGTATTCAAGCTACATCAAGTTTACACACTTGAAGATTGCAAGCCGCCGATTATATCATCCTAATCAAGCCGCACGCAACCGAATCATTTACTTGATTCAATCTTTATTTTACAAAGAACCTGCTGAGGACAGTGAAGCATCTGTTGGGTGTGAAAGACCGTTGTTTGTGGTGGAGTGGTGAAGAGGCAATCCTACCCTTCAAGGACCAGTGGAAGACTTTGGAGCAGCAATCCTACCTGTTCCAAGTGTTCAGTTTGTGAAGCCATAGTTATTGGTGAAGGACAAGCAACTTAGGAATCTTTGTAACAGATACATCAAAGATCTCTAGTGAATTACCTCCAACATCACAGGAGAAGAGTGGACTGACAGGATTACACCACCTGGAACCACTATAAAATCTGCCTATTTACTTTCTGCACTTACTTTCTGCATTTATTTTATTATACACATCATCCTACTGAATCTAGCAACTGAATTCACACATATACACTACTGAGTATCTAATACTTAGTATCATATTTCACAATAAGTAATAAGGCTTAATTTTTGATATAATTCCGCTGCACAAATTCAGTAAACTTAAATGTCAGTAGACTACGTGTATCGAGCGGGCTGCGAGGCATCACGGACTGCGAGGTATCGAGGTATCGCTCGCCGAAGTTGCTGAGTTTGTTAACTCCAAAAGTTTTAAGTGTTAAGTTTATTCACACCCCCCTCTAAACTTAACTAAAGCCTTTTCAAGGGACCAACAATATTAAAATGTAAAAAAAAATTATTAATAAATTTTAAAACCGTAGCCTGAACCGTGATTTGAACCGTGGCGAACCGGCAACCGCCGGTTTTAATCCTTCAACTGTCGGTTTGTTCAACCGCCGGTTCACTTCAACCGCCGGTTTGTCAACCGGCCCAAACCGGCCAAGACCAAAACCGCCGGTTCCGGTCAAGGGCCGGTCCGGGTTGCTCATTTGGACGGGTCTAGTAGTAGCATTTCATGCACTACTAAAAAAAGCTATCTTTAGCCGCGGATCAAAAGTGCCACTAAAATCTAAAAAAATGACACTATAGATATATTGCCATGTCTAAAGCTTTTGTATCACCCATGACAAGCAACTATGTGGCAAAACACACCACGGCAAATTAAAATCTATTGCCATGACAGATAAGTGGGCAGACGGCACAATACTTCCTAGTATGGGTGTAATCGAGCCGAGTCGAGTCGATACTCTCTAGGGCTCGAGCTCGACTCGACTGAAAAAGTTTGGGCTCGAAACTCAGCTCGAGCTCGATCGAGCCATAAAAAATCAAGATCGAACTCGACTCGCTAAGTACTCGAAAAAACTCGACTCGACTCGTAAGCTCGATTATTATCCTAGAATTCATTAATTTTTAACGAAATATGGTAAATTCGAGCTCGGCTCATATTATACTCGACTGGAATAATATTTTTTTAATAATTAAAAATAATATTTTATAATAAATTTAATAAATTAAATTATGAGGGATTGAGGGAAAATGACAAAAATATTTACAAAATGAATAAATAGGACACACTTCTTTTTTTGGTTGCAAAAAGGACAAAAAAAATTCAGTCAGACAAAATTACCCTTCATTAACTCAGAAACGGAAAAGCCTTCCATTTCTAAACCCACGACACTTTCTAATTTCATGATTCTACACACTTTCTTCGCCCACGATTCCAAAGTCGAATAAATAACAGCAAGATTTACCGGAAATCAATCAGGAATTCGAAGATTCTAACCAAAAGCATCGATTTCATACATTTGCAGAGATTTTAGCAAAAATGTCTAAAAGGAAGAGGACCGATAGAAGTAGCAGTGAAGAAGAGGAGCAAAATAAGCTAAGGTAAGATCTAACAACTGAAATATAGCTGATTTTGCCAGTTGTAAACAGTATTCTACAAGTGATATGAAGTTGTTACTCCAAAATCAATAAATGCAAGAAGGTTTTCTCATTCCATGGTGTTGAATTTAGGGCAAAATGGTATTGAACTTCTGAAAAATTGAAAACATTACAGAAATCATAGTAATTTCTGAAAAATGTCAATTCTATACTGGATTGTAAATAATTTCATAATGTAATAACTATTTCTGATGATAATCTTACTGATAATGTTAGCAATACTCTGTTAATGTGTTAATGAGTTACTGTGTTACTGTGTTGATGTGTGGATGTGTTGATGTGTTGCTGTGTTGTTGTGTTGGTATGTTGCTATGTTGCTGTGTTGATCTGTTGCTGTGTTGGTCTGTTGTTGTGTTGATGTGTTAGTGTGTTACTGAGTTAATATGTTGCAAATTTGGCTTTTTAATTGCAGGTACATATTACAATATAGGTCAAACTTGAATGCTATAAAACAAATGTTTAAGGAAATAAAAAATGACCTAAAAAAACATGAAGATGCATTCAATGGAAATCCATTCAAGCACATGCTAATTGCTTTGAAATAAGAAGAGATCATTTACAAGAAGAGAAAGAATGAAATGATGGATGAATTTATCAATAGCTACAACAAAACAAAAAAAAAGGTTCAACATTGGTGGTCAATTTTGCATTCCAAAAACAATGGATGTGAAACTGATTTTTGGCATAGAGGATGGTGAAGAAGAAGTTGGAAATATGAAAATACATGGAAGGGGAGAAACAAAACTAGAAGAAAGGTACTTTAAGAAAGCAAAAAGACTAACTGCAAGCCTCATGAAACTTAAAGTCAAGCAGCTGGTTACAAAAGAGGACAAACAATCAATTGATGACTGTGTGAAGCTACTTTGTCTAATACTACTACATACAGTCTTCCTGCCAAACACAGGAGCATATATACCATGGGGATTCTTATACTATGTTGATGACATTGATAGATTGAAAACTTACAACTGGTCACAACATATATTAGACCAACTCATTGAAGGGTTAAATAAATATTGAGAGCATCCAACAAAAGTCAATGGATGCACTCTGATATTACCGGTATGTTAATTTTAAATTCATGATCTCATATTATGCTCTAATCATATAAAAGAAGAACTAACAAAACTGTAATGAATGTAGTACTGGTTTTGTGAGCACTCAAATGCAATTAGACCAAGAAATACAAGTGGTAAAGCTCAAGAGCCAAAAATGAAGGGGAATCTAGGACTTACATTGAAGGGGATCCCCCGAATTACAAAATGGGACAACAAAGAACTTGAAAAACTGGTTGTGCCAAACAAAAAAGGAGGAAAAGCCATTCTTAAGAAAAAGAATAAGCAGTTGGTAAGAATTCATGCATTTCACACAGCAACACAGTAACACTTTAAGACAGTAACACAGTAACACTTTAGCAATGTACATTACTAAACTAATATAACCTCTATTTGATGCAATGTAGTTCAACAAAGAAGCATTGACTCCTACCATTGCTGAAAAATACTTGATTAAAGGCCTGCATGATGAAGAAGACACAGAAGAGGAAGAAGATGATGAGGAGGAAGAAGATGAGGAGGAGGAAGAACAAGATGAAGAGGAAGAACATGATGAGGAAGAAGAACAGGCTGAGGAGGAAGAACAACAAGGGGAAGAAGGAGAGGAAGAAGAGCAAGGGGGAGAAGGAGAGCAAGAAATGCAAGCAGGGAAAGGACAAGTAAAACAACAGGAACAAGAGCAGGCAGGGAAAGAAGACAAAGCAGATGAAGAAGATAATATAGAACAAGAGGCTGAATATTTTCCAGAAGTTGATCCAATGGATCAGGATCAAATGCATGATGATAGTGAAGGTATACAAGACATTGAAGGTGGCAAAGAGACTGATATACCTTCTTTCTCAATAGATATCACACAGCCATCAAATGAGGTTGAAAAAACAACAACCAATCAGGTATGAATAAATACTCAAAATAGTCAAACATACTCTATTGTCATCAACACAGTAACACAGTAAGAGGCCTATTTATGCAGGCTAATGAAGAACAGATATCAATCCTGCAACAGATGTTGAAGGAAAAAGAAGCAGAAATCAAAAATCTTCAACAGATGGTGCACGACAACCAAAAACAAATATCAGACCTTGAAGCACGTGTGGGGTCTTATCAAACGAATGAAGTCAGCCTAATTAGGAAGACAGAATCAATTGTAGTTGAGAATGATAACATGAGAACAGTATTGGAAGAACAAGCTGCTAGGCAAGCTGAATTGATAGCCGAAGTGCAAAATTTCAAGAAACTTTATGGATTAGAAAAACTACACAATGAACACCTTGAGGATGTCTTAGCAAAGAAGGATGAATACATTACAAGACTTCAGGACGACAAAGGATGAAGATTCAATTTCTGTCAGAGAAAGTTGCTAAACTTGAAAATGAAAAATTTCAAAATGAGTCTAAATCGGCAAATTGAAAAGAAGACTTGAGGAGCAGACATAAAATATACAACAGCTCAAGTTGAAGATACAAGAAAACAAGGAGATGCATTCAAACGAAACATCAGAACTGAAAAAGACAGTTTTACAACTCCAAACAGAGCTGTCTAACAAAGAGCCTGACATAACTGAGTTAAAACGAATAGCCGAAGAAGCAAAAACAACAGCAGGAACACTTAAAGAAACTGCAGAACTGAGAAAAAAACACTTGGATGCACAAGACAAACTAATCGAAAAGCTGAAAGCTCAGGCAGAGAAATTGGATGAAGAGAATACAAGTTCAAAAAGTGACTCAAGAATGTAAGCAAACCACGGTCAGTCATCATTGATAAGAAGATTGCATGAAAATCCAAGAAAAAAAGAAGGCAATCCAGGATGAAGCATTTGAATACAACATAGGGAAAGGGAAGAAAAAAACAAACTGAAGAATCTGAAGAAGAATACAATCCTGCAGAAGATAATGAATGCATCAATGGGAAAGTAATCATGGAAGAATCCAAGAATGAATACAAATGTGGAAAACATGTCATGGAGGACGCATATCAACGAATCTAGAATAATAATCAGGAGGGTGGCAAAAAGTAAGTATCTCTACATAAATAATTAATGTAATATTGTTTACATAACAATGACTAATGTGAGGCCTATAATTATACACAGCAAAGAAGTGTGGGCAAAATCAATTGGAGACTACCCTTTCGTGACTATAAACTCACTCATGGCTGTAATGAATGAATTATTCATTGATGAATCGGTAAGAAGTTGATAATATCATTGCAATATCAACTTTAATTTGCACTCCAATTTAGTTACTAACACAATAAATTCAAACACAGATAATAGATGGAATGTGTGAAATCATGAAAATGGCAGAAGTAGTAAAAAATCAGTACCAAATTATTCAAGCAGCACCATTGGTAAGATAGATAAAATTCTGAATGCGATACTTTTATATACCTGCTTCTATTACAAACTATTACTAAGAAGATTAACATTTACGGGCGGATTTCTTGAGGTTCTACGAACACCAGGTTATGACGATATGGAACTCATCAATGAAAGTGTCGGACACATAGAAAAAGGAAAAACGAGTGTTAATGCCAATTTGGGCCAGTGGAGAAAGAAAATTTGGAAATCATTGGTGTCGCCGACTCACAACAAAGAACAAGATACCAGGAATATGTACCATTCACCGAAATCTCCAAGAGGAAAGGACCCCTTACTTGAAGGATTGTGAGAATGCAGTAGCGATTATATCCGTGTTGATGTGTGATGTGTGTGATCGTGTTACTGTGTTACTGTGTTGATGTGTTGATGTCTTCATGTGTTACTGTTTTAATGTTGGATAGTTATATTCTGCAAACTAATCAATCTGAGATACACATTGAATCACAACAAGCAATTATTTGGAACTGCATGTGGCCAGATGAAGCAACAAAAACAAAGAACAAAAGAAGAAAGCCTTCACTAGTAAAGAAAGTTCCCAACCCGCCCGGTACAAGCCATTGAATCGTAATAGAGTATTCAACACATTGTATTTAATTACTAGTATAAGTACTAATAATTTGAACTAAAACTGATGCAGGTATGACTGTGTTGTTTATGTGACATACTACATTAACAGGATCGCAACGGGAAATGAAATTGAAAGAAAAATAACAGATGAACAAGTGCAACAAATGAAAGGAATGATTATAAATAGCATTACAATGAATGAAATGCTTCTAGTCATATAGCATTCTTGTTATAATACACTCAACTATTGATTTACTTCTCATTGTGTAGATTTTGAAATGTGACTCTGAATGATAGTATGATGGAATGTTACTCACTGACCTAGACAAGGTCTGCTGATAAAGTCAGCTGACCTCCTTACAGTGCTTGTTTCATCAAACCTATACAAAGATCAAACTCTATAAATCTATACATTTGATCTAGACATCTTTTTGCCTTTGCTCTATAACAACTAGTCTGGCACTCATCATTAAAACTTAAAATAAGTCCAACAGTAAGAGTTACTCCTTTCAAGCAAAATTTAAATGAATCTTTGGACAATGCTTGGGACCGGTTTAAGAAGCTTTTGAGGGCGTGTCCGAATCATGATTATACTTTAGATATGTAAGTCCAATTATTCTATAGAGGCTTTCATAAAGAGTCGGGGCACAAATTGATTCGGCATGCCATGGATCACTTATGATGAGCACAACCCAAGATGTTTATAAGGCTATTGAAAGAGTGACAAGAAATGAGAAATTGTGGGATCCCGGCCCAAGTGAAATGGAAGTTGCCATTGGGGATGATCATAATTCGAATGAGGAAGAAATTTTGAGAGAAATGACGGTGATAAATAAGAGGGTTGATGAATTACAAGCGGGAAAGAGAGAGTTGAAGCATGGAGCATGTTATGATGTGCCATTGGGTGTTTTTCATATCAAAGAATCACCAAACTCCGTCTACACAAGAAGAAATGAACTTATTGAACAACACTCACACCAATGTTTTGGATCCACCTCCTATTTACCAACAAGTTCCTACTCAACAAACCCATGTTCAACAAAGTTCTCAATCAATGGAGGAGGTTTCTTATTTGAAAAGCTTGATGGAAAATTTGATGGGAGTTGTTGCTACTCAATCCGCCAATATGCAAACAATGATGACTTCTATGAGTATGATGTCCCAAGATGTTGGCCATTTGAAATCATCCATGGCGGGTCAAAAAATATAAGAATGAGAACTATGGAAGCATCAATACGAGGTATTGAGGACCATTTGAGTAGGGAAGGCGAGAGAAATAGTAGTAGACCCCCAGGTGGATTACCAAGAAACACCGATAGAAACCCGAGAGAAATCAATTCTATTATATCACTCGAAGTGGGAGAGTTTGTGGAAGAAATAGAGTGGAAATTCATGGGAACATTGAGGTTGAAGATGATTTGAATGATGAAAATGAGGAAGAGTTGAGTGAAGAAGGGGAGAGCGTCATGGATGGTTTCTTAAGGGGAGATGGTTTTGAAGAAATGGGTGAATGTCCCAAGACTTTTGAAAAACCCGAGAGCTAGTGATTTGAGGACTCTTTTCCATGAGCATGTGTCTGTGGCGTCCGCCGATGAGGAAACGGCGCACGCCAAGAAAAAAGAAAGTGATTCAGAGATTTGGCAGGCAAAATGGCGCACGCCAAAAGTGAGTTGGCGCATGGTAATATCAAACAGAAAAGTTCTGGGCATGGCAAGGAGAAAATAGTGCAAACCGATGATGATTGGCGTCCGCCAACAGCTCAAATTTTGAGAAGGACTTCTACCACTTCATCAAGCGACAAAGGTAAGAGAGGTATAATTTCTAATCCTAAAATCATTGATCTTGATTCATTACCCTAGCCCCCTCGAGAGGAGATAAAAAAAAGAAGTTGGATAAAAAGTATGTACGTTTTCTTGACACCTTTCGGCACTTAAATATTAATATCCATTTCATCGCAGCACTCACTAATATGCCGGCGTATGGTAGGTTTCTTAAGGACATACTCTCCAACAAGAAATGGTTAGAAATTATGAGACGGTGTGTCTAAGTGAGGAGTGTTCCGCCGTGCTTCAACATAAGCTCCCTCCTAACCTTAAAGACCCCAGGAGTTTTACGATCACATGTGAGATTGGGGGATTTTTGTTTAAGAAGGTGCTTTGTGATCTCGGTGCGAGCATAAACCGCATGTCCTATAATGACTTCATGAAACTTGGCATAGGCAAGCTCAAGCGTACGGAGATGACTCTCCAACTTGCAAATAGATCCATAAAACGTCCAAAGGGAGTCATTGAGGATGTACTAGTGAAGGTTGATAAGTTTTACTTCCCCGTCAATTTTGTTGTTATGGATGTGGAGGAAGGGTACACTACACCCTTTATCCTCGGTAGACCATTTTTAGCAACGGGAGAGGCCATGATCGATGTCCGTAAGGGAGAGCTTAGTTTGGGAGTGAATGATGAGCGCATTGTCTTCAACATCTACACTTCATTGAAATATCCATGCACTACACTAGAATCTTGTTCTTTTGTGGACACTTCGTGTCCCCTTGTTGTGGATTTTACTAACATGCATGTAGTTGAAGAAGTTGACTCTAGAAACAATATGAAAACTCAAAAACCAAAAGCTCAGAAATCAAAGGAAAATGTCAAGAATCGTTGGGATTGGTGGTATTCGTCTACATTATGTTGGAGACCGGTTTTGATGAAAAAGACGGATGAGGTGCATAAGAATGACCCACCACCCATGCATTAAAGACCTAAGCAAGGCAAAGTCTAGCTATAGACTATAAATGTAGCAAACTTTTGGGTACTATCTTTCTTTGTACTTCTTAAGCATTATCTTTTGGTTGGCTTTTGTGCTTATTTGCTACATGCTTATGTGAGTCATTGTTAGTGGTATCCATGCACGATAATATGTATAATCCATGTTTCTACTGTATAACTTCATACTTGATGATCTGTATAATTTCCATCATTTCTACCATATAATCCCGTCGAGCAAACGGCGTTAAACAAAAGTGCTACCGGGAGGCAGCCCGAAAAAGTTGGTATAATATTTTTGCTCTTTTGTGAGGCCCAATGTGGCCAATGATCCTTTTGTGTCTACATTTTGGTTGATACTTAGCTCGCACTTGGGATTTCTTGTCATTGCATTGGTTGTCTTCATGTTCATGCTCGCCCACCCACCCTTTTATAGCATCATGATACTTGTTTTGACTAGTTTTGATTCCCTTTTGTTTCCCTAACTACTTTCTTAACACTCACTTTACATTGAGGAAAATGCAAATTTGTAAGTGGGGAGTGGGAACGTAGTTAGTCCAACAAAAGGTAATGTCATTAATTGTTTGAGAAACACTTAGTTTTGTGAATTTTCGAGCAATTTAAAGTTGAACAAACCACATTTTGTGAAAAGATATGGTTTTGCAATTGTTAGAGTGAGTACCTCAATGAAGTGAGTAACCTTGGTGACATGTAAGTGCATTTTAATCATGAATCTTTGTTTGTAGTGTGAATTCTTTGAGTACGTATATTCCGATCTTTTGTTAACATGCAAACTTTTGTGCGATCATGTAAGAATGCTTCCATAGCAACTAGAACTTAGGCTTGATATCTTTTCGAGGTGAAATAGAAAGGTGTTTGGAGTGGGAGCTAGGGATGACGGCCATGGTGTTTTTTTGACTCGGCCATAGCCAAATGACCTAACCGAACGTAATTTCCATCTGTCCCCATCTCAGCCTCTGTAGAGTGATGAGACCCCACTCAAAACTAGCCATTCGTGATTAGCCTCATTATTATCCGGTCCTTAGCCTAATTTTGGTCTACATTCCCTTGATGTCCCGCAAGTTTAGCAAGTTTCTACGTATTGTGTGGTGGCAACATTTGAAGTTGGGCAAGAGTTGGATGACATTGTTTGGCACAAAGTTGAGATGGTATCTTATCAATTTCGGAGTCCATTGATGTATGTTTTTTCTTCAGTTCAAAAAAAATTATTATCAAGAAAAAAATCAAAAAAAAAGTTTCCAAAAGAAATGAAGTTCAATAAAGTTGTAAATAAAGTTCAATAAATGGTGAGTCTTGAAGCGATTTTGAAGGACAAGTGTATCAAAGTCAAGTAACTCAAGCTTTGGGGAATTGCATTGATTTGGGGCGGTGTTTCTTATCTCTTTTGTTCTTTGTTGAAGTGGCCATCTCGGCGATTTTAGCAAAAGAAGAAGAAGAGATATCAATTCGACATTTTCGGAAGTGAAGGTGTAGAGGCTTGCTACCTTGCAATTGTTCTCTTTGATATATCCTTTTTACCTTTCGCTTAGCCAACTACCCGGGCCTAATGTTACAAGCTATCAAGTCCTACCCAACCTATCTTCTTCACTCTGAATGCCTCGATTAGTGGAGATTGGTACCATTCTTAAGCCTATGGATTGCACCTAATAAGTCTTGCATGCATGATTTCATAATTGATTGTTTGGTAACAATTTGAGGAGTATTCACACACACACACACTCCATTACTTTCTTACATTCCGGTTAACATGTGGTTATATGTACGATAGGTTGCATCATCTAGTTGAGCTCTTACTTGTTGATGTTGTAATACCCTATCTCTTGACTTGAGTTGTTTTGTCGCTTTATTTGCTCGAGGATGAGCAAAAGCTAAGTGGGGAGTTGTGATGTGAGTCAACTAGATGATACATTTCATAATGTTTTACCCCCATTTCTCATGTATTTATTGATGCTCTTGTATCAATTCAATTCATTATTTTCTTAGTTTCACCCAAATGTGTAGATAGTAATTATTATATAAAATATCATATTTTGATTGGTTTTGTATCGGTTATAGTAACCGGAGCGTCGTATCGGGTTTACGCTTGGTATTTTTGTGTTGTATTGCAGGATTACAAGTTAACCAAGACACCGAGTGATGCCACGTGTGAGTATAAAACGTCTTTTGAGGGTTAGAAGAGCGTGCCGGAAGCTAACAAGTCAAACGGATCATTTGTCCTTAGTGTTTCTACCGTATCCTATCTTCAACGGACATGTGACCTAACTTAAAGGCGTTTTCTGGAGAGGACTTCTTCATGAGAGTTGTATATCCAGAAACAAGCTTTCTAACGCATCTTGAATCACATCAATCGAAGCTTTATAACTCAAGTTATGGTCATTTTACCGAGCTGTTGGAAGAATCGGCGCACGCCAACTTATTGTAGCGTACGCCAAGCGTCACTGTAGCTATATAGAGAGTTTCTCCTCATAAATGGCGCATGCCAAACCTTTAGTGGCGCACGCCAAGTGCTGCAGATAGCATGTTTCAGTCATATAAACCCCTTTTGGATCGAACTTTAACACAACTACCCATTTCCATCTTCTTCCCCAAACTCTCTCCAACCCTTGGAGACACCCCAACGCCTCAAGAGGCTCTCCTAGCCAAAATTTAACACAAATTTAGCACTTAATATCATTGTAAACATTAAGGATTCTTAGTTTGATCTTTAGATTATCTTTTGTTGGAGCAAGTTATCAATTTGATGTACCTAACTCCATTGAAGTTTTTTGAGTTTGAATGAAAGCTCAATCTTCAAGTTCATAGCTTGTTATTGGTAAATTCTTAACTTTTACTTTGTGTTAATTGCTCTTATTAGTATGAATGCTAGCTTTGACATGTTGGTGTTTATATTCATGAGTGGCTAGTTCACCACGAGCCAAGATGATGTTGTTGTGATAGTTATTAATCTCTATTAGTTGATTGAGAATGTTAGTTTGTATTTCATAGTTTCATGTGTTGTTGTTATCTTTTCCTATTTTCATTGTATTTCTTGTTGGTGTTGGATTGATCACATAGCACTAGCACACACACACACACACACACACTTAGTTGAGACTGAAAGGAGATGCTTAGTGGGGGAAGAGGAATAGGAAAACCGGAAGGTAAAATTGACCTTAATTGGAATTCGATTTCTTATCTGGAGAGTATTGACATTGTCATTGCATTCAAGTTCGTATCATGTTGAATCATTAGGTCTAGGACACTTAGACCAAGGAAGAGGTATAGAGTGGTTCCATGCACTCGTATGAGGGGGAACCGCTTGCTCAAGAATGCACCGGTAACACACACTTGAACACGAATGGAAGGTTGGTAGGTAGTTCATTCCCATGATGCTAATAGAGGTTTGCTTGATCAATGCATTGTCTTGGCTATGCTTTTTATCATTTTATCACCCTTTGTAAGAGTATATTTTTAGATACAATTACCTTCTTGTATTATTGCGACATAGATCAAGATAATAATAGCTTTTCGGTGTTCAACCTCACAATCCTCGTGGATAATTTGACTATTAGACTATACTACAATTTACCCGGTACACTATCGGTAAGATTGGACTTCTAGAAAAGTTCGATCACTAACACTTCCGATTGAGCGGTGGGCTCTTCCATAAAAGCAACTTTTCTTGTGCTCGAACCGGTTTCCCACATTGGGTTATTCTTCAAAATCTTCTCAACAGCATCATACACATCTTGTGCCGCACTCATCATCAAAGAACCATTACATGCTTGATCAACTTCCGCACATGATTCTTTCCTTAGCTTCCGATAAAATAATTGGATTTGCATATCTAAAGGGTATCCATGATCGGGACATTCTCTCAACAACCTCTTGAATCTTTCCCAAGCGGTCCCAAGTGATTCTTTAGCTCCTTGCTTAAAACTAGCAATATCAACCTTCAATTCTGAATTCCGGCCCAAAGTAAAGTATTGTTTCAAAACTCATTTTGAATCTCTTTCCAACTTGTCATAGATTGGTGAGGGAGTGACATAAACCAATCCCTAGATTTTTCTTTCAATGAAAAGGGGAACATTGACATCTTAGTCAACTCTCGATGAATGCCTTGATTCTTAGCCGTATTACACAATTCTTCAAATTGATAAAAATGGTGGTGTGGATCTTCATCATCGTCTCCATGAAATTGAGCCCTTGACTCAACCAATCCAAAAAGATGAGGTTTACTTCAAATTTGTTTGTTCCAACATTAGGTAAGCGAATTGGATTGTTGGTCTCATTTCTTCTCACGGCTATATCACAAATGGGTCTTGGGTTTGGAGGGTTGTTGTTCCGGTTATTTTGGTTCCGGTTTTGGTTGTTGCGGTTATTGTTGGGATTTTGGTTATTGTTGAGTGGTGGAAGTGGAGGATTTGATGGTGGTGGTGGATTGTTATTCTTTGGCCGTTTAAGGACATGTAAGTTCGGATTTTGTTCGATGTTTTGGGCATTTTCATATTCTTGTCTGCCTCGTGCATTCTCAAGATTCTCATCCATATCTACTTCTTGATGGGACGATCCTTGGGAAGATTCTCCACCAAGTTCCAAACTACGTCGATCTTGACCAACCTTATTCTCCGCAATTCGTTCCATGATATACGTATTGATATCCGGAATGTTGGAAGTGTTGGATGCCTTCCTCGACAAGAACGGTTCATCCACTACAAGAAGGAAACAACACGAACACAATCAAATAACACTTGATAACTTACCAAAGAGGTAAGTACCAAAGAAATAAAATAAAAAAGAGATTAGAAAAGATTGACCTATTCTCAAGAATTTTAAGCTAGTACAAGTATCAACAGTTACACAAATCCCCGGCAACAGAGCCAAAAACTTGATCAGACTTTCCTAGGTGTCCAATCTCACCGGCAGTGTACCGGATCAATTGTAGTCTAGTCTAGTGGCCAAGGTCGTATCCTAAGAGAATTTGTGAGGTCAAACACCAACAAGCTATTATTATCTTGATCTAAGTCGCAGATTAACAAGAAGTAAATGTTCTAAGGTCAACTACACTTAAACGGGTGATAAAATGATAAAAGACCTAACCAAGACAATGCATAGATCAAGAAAACCTCTATTAGTATCTTGGGAATGATTTCATACCAACCTACCAATGGTGTTCAAATGTGTGAATCGGTGCATTCCTAAGCTAGTAGTTCCCCCTCATACGAGTGTATGAAACTACTCCGTGTCTCCTCCCTGGCCTAAGTGCCCTAGACCTAATGATTCAACATGATAAGAACTTGAATGCAATGAACAAACAATAACCTCCAGATAAGATATCGAGTTTCAATTAAGGTCGATTTTACCTTCCGGTTTTTCTACCCTTTTTAATTCCCACACCTAACATCTTCTTTCAGTCTCTATTAAGTGTGTGTGTGCAACATTGGTTAATTACTCCAACACAAACAAACCATACAATGCAAGTAGGAAAAGATTCACAACAAATGAAACTAAACAACATAAACAATCATTCCCAATCAACATAAGAGATTATAATGTTTCAACTACATTATCTTGGCTAGTAGGAACTAGCCACTGGATATGAAATCCAACATGTCAAGGCTAGAATTCATATCAATGAGAACAATTAAAACAAAGCAAAACCTAAGAATTTACCTACAACAAGCTACAAGCTTGAAGATGGAAGCTTCATTCAACTTGCAAGAATTTCAATGGGTTTGGTACACCAAAAGAGATGAACTACTTCCACTAATTGCTCTAGAAATTAAACTAACAATCCTTAATGTTTACAAAGTTATTAAGGGCTAAATTCTAGGAAATCTGGCTAGAAAAGCCTTGGGGTTTGAAGTTTCCTTCAAGGGTTGAGAGGGAGAGATGGAAAAATGTGATATGAATTAATTGTTTGGTGAGAGAGTAAATAAGACTATTAATTTCTCCATTTGCCACATTGGCGTGTGCCATCATTCTTTTTGCGTGTAATTGGCGTGGGCCAATGCCGATTGGCTTGCACAAGGCTCTGACATGGTAGTTGGCTGCTGACACCAAGCATTAATTGCTTCTTTAGAATTCAACTAACATTACATGGCGTGAGCCATTTGGTGCTGGCGCGGGCCATTTACTCTAAGAAACTCTCTGATCATGTCTGATCTTCATTGGCACAGGCCAATGATTTCGGCGTGGGCCAATTATGAAGGGAAACTCTCAGTTAGCAACCATGGTCAATTTGTGTGGGCCAATGTCTTCTGGCTTGAGCCATTTAGCCTTCAAATTGTGCATTCCATGCTCTTGAGGGACATTTAAATGTTCATTTTCAAAATTATAGTGGTAAACAAAAAATCTCCTTCTATTCAATATCTTTGTGGGGGACGGGAGTTTCAAAAAGAATTAGCCAGAATTCTTGTTTATTAATTAGTCAAAGTTCCTCAAAAAAGACATATCAGGTTGATTCTAATTTTAGAAATAGGATACAACCCTTTGTTACTAGTACAAGGACTCCTTTTGACAATAAAAAAACTTACCTTTATCCTTGTGAATCTGACAGTACTATCTTATTCCCTCTACTTGTATTGGGCCTATTTACTTTGTTCATTGGATTTATAGGAATTCCTGTCAATCAAGAAAAAGGGAGGGTCTATTCGGATATATTATCTAAATGGTTAGCTCCATCTATAAACCTTTTACATCAAAAATCAAAGAATTACGCAGAATGGTATGAGTTTGTGAAAGATGCAATTTTTTCCGTTAGTCTATCTTAATACTAACGACACACTGTTACTCCCGACATCACAAAAAATTACTTCGACATCATGATTTTTTTAATGAACGTTGGTTTTCAATAGCAACAATAATGCCACTGATGTTACTGTTCAAAAACGAAAATTAGTTGCAACAACGTTTACGTTATAAAATTGTCACAACTTAGAAACGTCAATCCACTAACGTTTAGAACGAAAAGGGCACTGGCGTTCCAAATGTGATGCCAGAAGTAAAAACAAGAATATATACGTGATACCGAAAGTAGAAAAAAATTAAAAAAACATGTCAATAGTAAAATTGGAGTTGCCAATAGAACTCATATATATATATATATATATATATATATATATTATATTGATAATTATGAAAGAAAAAAATGTTTTAAGACAAGTGTATGAAAAGTACTTGTCGAAATAGTTTGATTTATGAATTGTTCAAAAAGTATAACTGAAATAAAAAAACAATATAATGATATAAAGGATCATTACTACAGATAATATTACTCCATTTCCACAACTTAATTTTTTTTTTGAGGGTCTACTTAAATTTTCTACACCTTGCTGCCAAAAAAAATAAAATTCTATACCACCCGGTATTTCTTTCTTTCCCTCTCTTTCTTTCCCTCTCCTCCCCTAGAAAATAGAAATCCCCCGGCCAGATCTACAAAATCGACCCCCTTCAGACATAATCCTCAAAATCCTTTCCTTCAATTGATATAACTTCAAAACCTCAAGAAACCCAATGCCATTCACCGGTTTTAACCTCCAAAACCGCAGTGTTAGCTGCACCAACAGCAATAGTATTGGATCTCTCCTTGTGGTTCCAATTTTTGCAGATCTGAACGTAATATAAATCCGACAACCTTCCTTTGTTCAAGCAGACACCCAAAGCTTCAAAAAAAAAAAAAAAAAACAAAATTGTTCCAATGCTGTGGAAACTGTTAACCAAGGCTATAAATCAACCTCTCTCAAATCTTAATTATAATCGTCAACAAAACCCATCTTCTCCAAAACTCTTTTGTCAAAGGGGCGGATCCATCCACCGGGCGTAGGGATTACAAATTTTCAGCAAAAGTTTCAATCTTGGAGTTCATATGTCTGGAATCCAAGAAGACGAGCAAGGGATGGTTAGAAACTATTCGAAAGCGAATGTTTATTCATGTTCTATCGATGGAAAGTTCAAACCTCGGATAAAAGAAAACTATTAACCCCTGGAGTTTTCGAGGAAACCCATCGAAATTGATCTCAGTTGTATCAGATTTTGGTTTCAATCTAAATCTTGTACTCAATCATCAATCATCAAGGATAAAGTAGTAGCCTTGGACTCAATTTTAGGCTTTTTAGCCAATCAATCCGGAAAGCATGTTCAGATCTCTGTGTACTCCTGTTCTATCGATGGAACGTTCAAACATTTATTGCATTTGGAGGGAAAAAATTTTCATCTTGGAAAAGATTTTATATCTTTAATCGGGAAATTCTCTCTCCGTTTGTTGTGCACCGATCCGTTGTCTTTGAGATGTGTATACACAAAATATTTTGTCATTCTTGTACATATGTCATGGATCCAACGGTGCATAGCAAGTTTTTACACACGTCGTGCGTCTCAGAAATTACTCGGATGTATGGTGAGCCTTTGATTCTTATTTCGTCGCAGTTGATTTTTTTTTTTTAAAAACCTGTTTTATATGATTTCTTGAATTGATTTGTTAGGTTTGCCGTTTTAATCGTATACATGGTGGTGGTGGTAGGTAGACGTGGCCGGTTCCGTGCCGGGCCGGTTTTTCAGGTTGGGCGGTTCCGGGTCCAAAAAGGAATCAGAACCGTCGGTTTCAATTTCTAGCCGGTTCCGTTGGGTCTCGGGAACCGGCGAGTTTGGCGGTTCTCTGGGCCGGTTTCGGGTGTCGGCGGTTTCCGGGTCTAGACAGTTCAAATCACAAGTCCAAAAAAATCAATATTTTTTTTAGAAAATTTATGTAACTTACGTTAAAATTAATAATAAATTATAATTGATTATTAAACTATATATAATATTTAATTTCATAATTATATTTTAAAAGAACACAAGGTTTGGAACTTATATTCTAAATAATTTGTCAGTAAATTAAAGAATAATGCGTAGTTTTCTAATTTGTTTATTTTTTATGATTAATTTGTAAATAAATTAAACGTATATTTCATATAGTTACTAAGATCCTACTGGATGCACGCCAATGAGACCCTTCAATAAGTTTATTGGAGTTGGCTCTGTATCAATGAAGTCTCATCATACATATATAACAAATTGATGTGGTATATTCATATCATAATATATGAACAGTAAGAAGTAGCATTCTTATTGAGACTAGAACTCATAGGGAAGAAAATAAATTTATGTATAAAATCAAATATGCAGTATTTACAGACAAAAGTATTCGGTTATTGGGGGAAAATCAATATACTTCTAATGTCGAATCGGGATCAACTAGGACATAAATAAAGCATTGGGTTGAACTCTTATACTTATGATATTATGTATATAAGTTGATTTTATGTCTTGATGAATCGAGGCAAAAATATATATATGGGTGTGTTTTTATTGCGTGATGAGTGTGTGAGGAAAAAGTGATGAAATATGTGAGTATTTATAATGTGATGAGTGTTTAATATTTTAAAATTAAAAAGATATATTTTATTCAAAAAATTTGAAAAAATACACGTTGAAGAAAAAGGTTGGAGAGAAAAAAAAACACCTCCGGTTCGTGTCCTCCGGGCCGGTTTTTGGCCGCCGGTTTCACGTCCGGTGCGTAGAACCATCGGTCCGGGTCCGGTAGAACCTTAAACCGGGGCAGAACCGTATACCCGCCGATTCCGGGAACCGGCAACCCGTGGACCCATTGGTTTCATAAACCTGTCGGTTTGGAACCGGGACCGGCCGGGCCGGAACCGGCCAGGTCTAGTGGTAGGTGGTATAAATATGGTTGTTGTTCTTAAAATAATAAAAATAAATATGATTGTTGTTCTTAAAATTAAAAAAAAAAAATATTATTGCCTTCAATTTATATTTTGAACACATATTACCTATATTTTATTTGATAATATTTTAGTATATAAACAATATTAAGGATGAATTTATTGCTATTACAGTGTAAATAATGTTAAAGATTAATTATATTTTGAGCATATGTTAACTATATTTTATTTAATACTAGTATAAACAATATTAAGGATTACTAGAAGTTGATATTATAGTATAAACAAAATCAATTTATTGATATTATAGTTTAAACAATATTTAAGGATTAATTATATTTTGAAGTTTGAACACATTACACATGTTACCTATATTGTATTTAATACTAGTATATAAATAATATTAAGGATTAATAGAAGTTTTCAAGGTAAAAACTAAGTAATTTCGAAAGAATATAGGTAGGTAAATTCAAATTATAGAACAAAACGAATTGAAAACTCTATATATATTATTAAAAAAAAAAATTTAATAGAAGTTTTTCAAGTAAGAGCTTAATAAAAGAAATTAAAAAAAATAGTAAAAATCTGTGGAAAAATATAATAAGAAAGCGTGAAAGCTGGAAAAAAAGATACTGAAGTCTGTTCATACCACAAAAAAAAAATCTTAAAACATCTAACTTTTAATTCTATTTTTACTATTTATTTTTTCACTAATCGATTCAGTCTCAATTTTAGACGGGATGTTGACTAATTTATAGATCGAATTTCGGTCAGAAAGTATTAAGTGTGTTTTTTTTACCGATATTGGGTATAGTTTCAACTAACATCTTGACTCAAATTCGATCATAATAAAAATTATTTTCAGACTTAAATTCGGTTTGTTAGGATATTGATTGGTTTACGGATTGATTCAATCAGGATGAATTAATTGTGTTTTTTGACCAATATTAGGTCTAGAGAAAAACTAACATCTTGACTCAAATTCGATCAAAATAATAATTATTTCATTACTCAAAATCGTTGAGGATAATACATAGGTGTAAAAAGACTTGACCAAAAAACATGGGGAGATGGTATTGCCGGGGCAAAAAAAATTATTATCAGAGCTATTTTGTGAACAAAATTTATGAATTGTCGAACATGACCCTTCAAATCATATACAATTGCTCTGGCACTAATTCTTCAGCCCCGGCAATACCAACCCCCAAAACATGAAGGAAGCTAGCAGTAAGGGATTCGATCCCAACTTCACATGATACCATACCACTTCAGCATATTGTGTTAGTGTAGAAAAATATATCGTGGGTTTTTTTTTTGAATATTAATAAATTCCAAATGCATTTTAGTAATTTTGGAAAATTTTAGGGAGGTGGTGGGGCCCACAAGTAGTAAGGTCTTCAACTTTAAAGTATAATGATGGAGGCACAACGGTTGTGCCACAACGGTGATCTGCACCGTTAATCATAATGAGTTAATTGATAATGATGTAAATCTAACATGATCAACGGTGCAAATCATCGTTTGTGTCATTCGTTGTAGCACAACCATTGCGCCTCTATCATTACTCATTTGAGTAATTATAGAGGCACAACGGTTGTACCACAATGGTGATCTACGACGTTGATCATAATGAGTTAAATTGATAATTATGTAACATGATCTGCACCGTTGATCATGTTAGATTTACATCATTATGATCAACGGTGTAGATCACCGTTGTAGTCTTTAAAAATGTTGAGACCTTACCACCTGTGGGGCCACAACCTCCCTAAAATTTTCCAAAATTACTAAAATGCATTTGGAATTTATTAATATTTCAAAAAAACCCACTTTATAATATGTTTTCCTATACTACCACAATATGCTGAAGTGGTATGGTCGTCTATCATGTGAAGTTGGGATCGAATTCCTTACTGCTCGCGAGATCTGTTCAATGGAACGATGTCCCTGTACTGCAGAGCTCCTTTCTTTCTGAGCTGATCCGAGACTGGTGTAGTGACCCGGTCCCAAACTGACTTCCTTTTCTTATCTGACTTGTCTTCAGTTTTGTCTTTCCTGGAGTTGCTTCTTTTTGAGTCCCGCTTCAACCTATTCGCCTCTTCTCCCTGGCAATGCTTGTAAGCTTGTTGCATACAGTCTTCCCTTGACT
Source organism: Gentiana straminea (assembly GCA_036785695.1). Taxonomy (NCBI): domain Eukaryota; kingdom Viridiplantae; phylum Streptophyta; class Magnoliopsida; order Gentianales; family Gentianaceae; genus Gentiana; species Gentiana straminea. The sequence goes on from JAVUPR010000060.1 coordinate 13,669,291, forward strand.
TGGGGAGTTTGCTATTCAATTTAGCATATAATCTATTTTCCCGCAATCCTGCCACGAAAGAGGTGATTAGGAGGTGCTCCTCAGCATCCTGAACTAGCCTGGCCTCCTCATTAAATCTTTGAGGTACTGCAACACTGATTCTTCTTTCTTCTGCCTGATAGTCAGAAGGTATGTAGCATTCCTTTGGAAAGGTTTGGAAGTGACAAATGTCTGCATAAACTTTTTAGCCAAAGTTCCAAAGTCGGAAATCAATCTCGGGGGCAACTTCTTGAACCACTCACGGGCCCTGCCTGTAAGTAAGGCTGGGAAAGCCTTGCACTTCATCTCTTTCAGAACGCAATCAAGGTTCATATGCGTCATATATTGGAAGAGATGATGAGGGTTTTTAGTGCCGTCATATGGCTCTAATTTAGGCACCTTGAACTTCGCTGGTCGCTGATAGTTCACAATCTGCTCATAAAACGGTGATTCGAACGAGAATTCATCTGGTCTCCTGCCCATTATAGCATCGAGCTCTGCTCGAGCTGCGTCCTGCGCTTGGGCATTGACTTGCTTTTTTCCAGACCGTATAGCCAGAGGACAAAGTGTCCTGTTTGTCGTCTTTGTGCGGCGGGACGGTTTTGGGCGTGTACTCTTCCGGTTGATCATCTTCTCGCCCCTTTAGTGCTAATCCGAGTACGCTTTTGAAAGCAGGCATATCTAAGTTCCTTGGCCTTGTTTGGTTTCGGGTGATCCAACCCAATATTTTATTCACTCCACTATCTTATTTATCATTATTTTATTAACTCGATCTATTATTTTATTATAATTTCTCTCATCAATCATTCAACATCAACAAATAAAATAATATTGATCAATTCACTTTATTCACCCACTACACTATTTAACCATTACTTTTTCAATATAATATTTCATTAAAATTTCTCTCACAAATCATTTATTCAATTACACAAATTTCAACATAACATTTCAACTTTATAATCATTATTTCACTATATTTTATTTTACCTTCTCTTTCTTGAATCCATTCAACCCCAATCCAATCCGAAACCAAACAGGGCCTTAAGGCTTCCAACAGGGCTTGTTGAGCCGGATCCAGAAGTACTACTTCTCCTAGTTGTTGGCTAGTTGCAGCGTTTGGATCTTTCTCTCCACCGGCAGTTTGGCCAGGATTCTGGGCAGCCTCACCGCCTTGAGCAGATGACTCTGTAACAGCCTTCTTGCCGGTATTCTTGGGTGCCATGATGACTACAATCTTGATGAAAGTCTTGAACAAATTGCCAGACAAGAGACCCTCATTCTAGTGCCAATTGACGATGTTGGATATCGTCTATGTATAAACTCGGGCCTGCTTTCTTCTTGTGGCGATTAACTCAATAACGACTTAATAAAAGGGATGGTGTTTATGGTGATTTTTAGACTGAGCCTGAGAGTTATCTCTCTCAAGTTGCCTACGTATCCAATTGATGTATTGGAATTAAGTCTTTCGTAGTTCCTTAGGGATTGTATATATAGTGGGCGTCTCGTCCAGTTCCTTGTCCAACAAGGATTCTAATTCTTAACCCGTAAGGATTATTGCGTGTGTATCCCTATTATTTAGGAGATAATCACGGATATATCTGAATGCCTAAATCAAAGTCATTAACTCACAGAATTCTTTCCATATTTATCCAACTTATTATTAGCACATGGGCTAAACGTCGGGGGTGCTCTGGCCATCCTGCGTCGAGCCCCCTAGGCCTTTATGGCTGAGCTGTGGCAGCTCCCCGCCCTGACCGACCTGCGGTGGGCTGGAGGAGGTGTGCAAACCGATCTCCCTTCTGGGGTCCAGACCTACCACGGGCATATCTTTAGGGCTCCTGGCCCTTAAGGTTTGCATCTTACCTGCTCTTCATTTATTATGTGACCAAAGAGAGGATGATACGTGGCGTAACTCGGTTCGGCCCTCATCAATGACTTACGTGGCAAGTAACTTGTTCGGATAATCTGTAAGTTTTATTTAGTTTTGTTTAGGTAATACTGATAGGTTTATAAGTTTAAGAAAATAAATTGCGAGAAGCTGTATATATTTTCAGTATCACATGTGCGACCAGTTGACAAGCGACTAGTTGATAAGTTTAAGAAAATAAAATTGTGAGAAGATGTGTGTATTTTCAGTATCACATGTGTATCTATGACAACATAAGATGTTTAACAAAATAAATCGCAACCTATCCACGTACGGGTATCTTAACAAAACATATTTGAAAGATACAATACGTTATTCTCTGTTATACAATACGTTATTCCCTCACAATCATGTCTGTTATTAATAAAAAAAACTATATATTAAGGTTTAGTAGAAGTTTTCTTTTAAAACCTTAACAGATTTAGAAAGTATGAACTATTGTGCATGTATATATGTAGGTATATGTAAATATATATGATTAAAGTTTATATGTTCATGTGAATGATGTCATAAATAATAGCTTAACTTGAGTATTATATCAAGATATGAATTTTTTAATCTACTACGGGTGTAGTAATTTCGTCTAGTATTGATATCTGTTTACGACTGTAATTTTCTGCTATTGATTTCCCTGTTACTGTTTGTTTTAATAACAATTTTACAGCTCTCTTGGTTGCATATATGTTTGGATAGAACATGTGTTTTCATGTCTTTATTAATGTGACTTAGAATGTGTTCATTAGCATTTAAATCACAATGACATAACGAGCCACGTAATTAAATCGACACAATTTCGTCAATCATGGGTTTATTGTGTGTTATTAGATCAAGTTAGTAACAATTTTTTAATTTGATATAGTATTAATTTTGCAGTGTAAACCAACAAAACAAACCGAACAAAACCGAGAATCAAACCATGAACACTCACCCCTACATGCGCGGGAAGGAATGATGTATTGGAGACTTGTGGGCCGGGCAACTCGTTCAGATAATCTGCAATGTGTTGTTGGTTTTGGTTCAGGTATGTAGCCATGATACACAACTTCTCTATGGCTTTTTACTATGCAATAATTAGTGACAAGTTGATAAGTTTAAGAAACTAAAATTGTGAGAAGATGTATGTATTTTCAGTATCACATGTGTATCTATAAGAAAATAAGATGCTTAACAAAATAAATTGCAACCTATCCACGTACGGGTGTCCTAACAAAAACATATCTACAATTGTGCAATTATAATATAATTCTGCATGCAGTATTATCTAGGGATGCACATGGTCCGGTTTTCCGGTCTTTTTATCGCTTTTAAAATCCAACCATTTTTTTATGGTTTTAAAATTTACAAACAAAAACCGAAGCATAAATAGATAAAATCATTTTATTCAGTCCGGGTTGGATTAATTTGCTTCCGGTTTTTTCCGGTTTTTTATCTTCTCTCTATGTGTGTACGGTGTATATACACACACAACATAATATTGTCATACATTCCAATTAGGCTAATCAAATAAGATACGTAAACTATTTTATTTCATCTTGTCATAGGTCTTATATTAGGCCACGGACAATACCTACGTGTGTGAGGTGGTTGGTTGAAGTATTAGTAGATAATATATTGAAATATTACTTATTTACATGTAGTGATAATTGAGGTTATTATTTACACGAAACCTAATCTACTCATGCACCAATATACTTGTGCAACACAATAGAACCAACATTTTGTAGTTGTATTGAGATAAGCGACTTTGATTAAGGCCCCCGTAATTAATAATGTCGATATGCATAGACATATACATACATATACACACATATATACATATATAGCCGGTTTGGTCTGGTTCTTATTATAGAAAACCAAAACCAAATGGTTCTTCACGGTTTGGTTTTTTGCAATACAAAAACCAATCGAAAAACCATGGTTAATATGGTTCGGTTTGGTTTTACCGGTTGTTTTGGTTTCCAGTTATTTTTTATTTTGTTCACCTCTAGTATTATCTATTTGAAATATACAATATTCTTTGTTAAACACTACGATAGTAAAATTTTATGGTGCTGACAAAGGGATTTGATCCCATGTGCACAAGATAATTAAGCGTGCGCAGTACCACTGCACCATCTCAACGTATTTTTTTAAGCTTAGACAATAGTACTATAATCTATAAAGGTAGTTCACTGAATATTAATAGATTCCAAGGGTATTTTAGTAATTTCTGAACAGTGTTCTAAAACTCGCTAGGCGTGCGACCATGGGGTGCCTAGGCGGTGCCCAGGCGATTTCGTTTTTTTTTATAATTATATTTATTAATATTGCTTCCAATATAAATCTTACATCATATGATCATTAAACATAAAAATCAAGTAAAAATGTGTCAAAACTCAAAAGAAAAGATTAGCCAAAGTACGAAATCACATAACTCTCAACTCTCAACTCTCAAATCCAATCTTCAATCTCATTCCCCAAGTCTTCTACTTGTCCACCACCAACTCCAAAATCACGCTCTTTATCCGACTCAAATTCAAAGTCAAAGTCGTCATCATCATCATCATCGCCCTCATCCTCCTTGGCATCGGCACAAAATCCTCTTCATCAAGCTCTCTTACTTCTTCCATATTGCGAGCACTCCTTGGCGGCAGTTTTTTTTTTTTTTTTTTTTTTGGATGAAGAAATGATTTTTTTTTTTTTAGGTTATATATATATATATATATATATTGCTCATGGAAGCTCTAGGTTGCCCATGATCGCCCAGAAAATCGCCCAGCACCGTATCACCCAGATGAGACCACCTCGGGCGTAGTTGAGACACCCGGAGGTCGCCCAACGCCTAGGCGAGCGCCCAGATTGCTTTTTAGAACACTGTTTCTGAAAATTTGAGGGGAGGCCACGAACCCCATCGGCCCTATGTAGCCCTATAATTTGCACCATGAAGAAAATAGTTAAGTACTAATCAGATTGTACTTTGGTCCTCAAGTCATTTTAACTCAAAATTTTTGTTTCAACAATAGAAGTACTCACCTAACAACATTTATATATTTGAAACATTTATTAATGATAGTCAAATGACACTTTTGACTTTATCACTAATATTACGCCATGTCCATTCCGATTACGTTGCTTTTAAGTTGCACCTACATCACATGAATTTTTTTGATAGGCAAAACAAGGAGGTAGTCACTTCCTTTAAGTTGCACCTAGATAACATGAAATTTTGATATGTAAAACGCAGAAAACAGTCACATCGGCAAGATTCAAGGACACTGCCTATAATAACTTACAAAGCTTGCAAAATTAGAAATATTGCTGAAAATATTTTATGCAACATATATTCTTCATTGATTGATTCAATACACAACTGATTACATCATTATATCGATGTTCATTCTACCAGAAATAACAAACTCAATCTTATCTAGATCTTAGCCACTACACTTGTCGTATAACCACTAACCAAGTCCATCTATCACTAAGGCTCGATTCATAACTAGGTTTGGCTCAACTCACTTATACTTTTTTAACAGCCCCTTCAAACTAAATGGAAAACGATCCACATTAAGTTTGGATCTAGAAAAAGTAAACTGTGCACCGGTAACAGGTTATGTAAGACAATCTGCAAGTTGATTAAAAGAAGACATGGGAGATTTGAAGATGTCCTGCTAGAACATGATGACGATCAAAATGGACATCTATCTCAATATGGTTGGTCCGTGCATGAAACACAGGATTATGTCCTAAAGATTCAACACCAATATTATCATTGTAAAGTTGAGGAATTTCGGGTAGTTTGATGTGCGTTTCCGTTAAAAGAGACTGCAGCCATATGATTTCTGCAGCAAGATGAGATAATGCACAATACTCTGATTATGTACTCGACCGTGAGACAACATGTTGCTTCTTAGATGACCAGGAGATGAGTGAAGGGCTAAGGTAAACACAGTAGGCAACCACTGATTTTCTGTCAAAAGGGTTACAACCCCAATCTGCATCAGAGAATCCTTGAATGTCCAGACTTCCAGTAGCCTTAAAAACAAGCCCAAGATGTATATTTCCCTTAATGTACCTTAGGACTCTCTTCAAGGCCTGCCAAGCGTACATAAAATGTGACAGAGTATTCACAGAAAAGGATAGATCAGGTCTTGTGAATGTCAAACAATATTAAAGATTAATTATATTTGAACACATGTTACCTATATTTTATTTAATATATACCAGTGTAAACAATATTAAGGATTAATAGAAGTCTTCAAGGTAAAGACTAAGAAATAGTTTTGAAGGTAAAAACTAATAAATTTAGAAAGAATATAGGTAAATTCAAAGTATAGAACAAAAAGAATTATATATATATATATATATATATATATATATATATATATATATATATATATATATATATATATATATATATATATATATAGTGTAAACAATATTAAGAATTAATAGAAGTTTTTCTAGAAAGAACTCAAGTAAAAGAAAGTGAAAAAAAATAGTAAAAAGCTGTAACGGAAATCAATTTCAACTCGGATGAATTTTTTTTTTTTTTTTTTTTTAGGGTGTTTTTTCTGTTTCATCCTTCATTTTTAAACACCTATATCTTTTGATCTAGATTTCTAAACGTGATAAAATTTCTCTATTTTCTTTATTTCTTCGTTTTGAGACTTGGTTTGTTTTAGTTAAATCGTTTTTATAAGATTCATTGTCGAAATTCATTAGTGAGTATCAACGGGGAATTTCGAACCACAATGGATTTCATTAGTGAGTATCAAAGGGGAATTTCGAACCACAATGGATTTGTCAAAATGTTAAAATCTAACGGTAATCATGGGAATATAGTAAACCCTAAGTTTTAGGGAAGAACACAAAGAACAAAACTTTCACATTGCCGAAAATTAGGGCTACAATCTTCAATTTTTCTATACATCATTGTGTAATGTCTGCCCTTTTATATGTAGGGCTAATACACAACACAATTACAATTTTACCCTTACTAATAATAACTAATTTCCGTACAGTGAGAAGAAACACAAAATGACGACATTAATAGGATTTGGACATTGAATTTTGCACAAATCTGAATTTCGATAGTCAATCTTATGAAATTATGTCGGAATATTGAAAAAGTCTTTTCGAAATAAAGATCATGAAAAAATAATATATAAAAAAAAAAGTGAAAGTGTTGTGTAGGGAAAAAAAGAAGAAGAAAAGGTGAATTTATTAAAAAAAAAAAGGGATACTACCAAAGTAATGGCACCATAGCCTCTGTTCAGGAAGTTTTTGTGTGGTATATCCACATACACTTAATTGACCGATAAACAATTCTGGATCACACAGATTGAATTCTGTTTAAAAATACAAGATTTTCCACATGGATGCACTCCGCATATGGCGGGTGCATCCAAGAACTTCCCCTTGTCATTGGCGGATCCAATAATAAATTCCAGTGGGTTCACCGGAGTCTAAAACTACATATTTTATCCAAAAAAAAATTCCAGTGGGGTCACCGGGGTCTAAAACATCAATTTTTATCGACAAAATGACACTTTTTAACAACAAAACTACATAGTTTTAATACTAAAAAAATTTATTTATTTTTTTAAAATCCAGTGGGGTCACGTGCCCCTCCCCTGGGGTACGTGGGTCCGCCCCTGCCCCTTGTATTCTATTCTATTACAACAACCATGATGGCATGCACAGGGTAATTTTGCTGTCGGGCGCCGTTGGATTTATGATACGTGTACAAACAAACAATACAGTTTTATCTTCTTCTACACGTGGCAGTTATCCGACGGCCCGTTCTAATAGGGACTCCCTATGTAAGAATTTCCCGCATGCACAATAATTGTGGGTAATGCTTATTCTTCTACTTCCTCCGTTCCAATTTATCTGAGGCAGTTGCCAAAATCACGTATATTAAAGATGTGAGTTAATACATTAACTTTTACAATGAAATGACTATAATGTCCTTGGATATAATTAATGTGATCTTCTTCTGTATATCTCATACTGTAAGAAATAAGGGTAAATCAAGTAAAAATACAATAAATATTGCGTTGAAAATTGTACTGCCTCAGATAAAATGAAACATAACATTTTAACAACTGTATCGGTTATTTTAAAACGGAGAGAGTATTCTATTACAACTGCTATGATGGCATGCACATTAATTGTGGATAATGCTTATTTTTTTGTGTGCCAACGTTATTAGTTTTATTATTCTACATATGTCTAAAGCAAGTTCATTAAATTCATAGTTAATTATTAGATCCTTTATAGTTTTATTACTACATATTGACTGTGTTGCAGTGCCTCAATAATTAATTAGATCCTTTATGATGACAAGTTCATTAAATTCATAGTTTTTTTTTTGAATTTTAGTTCATTTCAGATTTAGATGTTTGATGAAGCGGAGGGTCCCAAGTGATAAATTTATATGGTTATCATATGAGTTGAAATATATAGCTATATTAGGCGTGATATCCCACATTAGAAATGGGGAAACCCATCATTACCATATAAATGTGAGACTTAAATATCTTATCAACTCGGGTTAGTTTTTTAGACCAAGCGAGGACGACGGTCTAAGCAGTTGATCGGACCATGTATGACTCGTTTAGCGCTTCCAGACCTGGGGTCTGAGGGCGTTACAAAATGGTATTCGGAGCCGACTATCAGACGGAACTATGCTATGCCGCCTGTAGTTTTCTCTGGTAAAGACGATCCATAAACAGTCTTGGCCGTCCTCCCGTCCTAGCGAGGACGCCAGGAAATGTACTATTCCACATTTGAAATGGAAAACCCATCACCGCCATATAATCCCACATTGGAAATTGGGGAAGCGCATTACCACCATATAAGTGAGACATAAAGTGTGATATCCCAAATTAGAAATGGGGGAAGCGCATTACCACCATATAAGTGAGACATAAAGCGTGATATCCCAAATTAGAAATGGGGGAAGCGCACCACATTTATATAAGTGTGAGACATAAAGTATTGTCAACTTGGGTTAGCCCTTTTAGATCAAACGGGGACGACGGTCTAAGCAATTAACCGGACCATTTATGACTTATATAGCGCTACCAGACCCCGGGTCTAGGGCGTTCCGGAATTTATGACTTATATATCGCTACCAGACATGGGGTTTGGAGGCGTTACATAATGTTCCTTCCGGATACAGTCTTGGCTGTCTCTCCTCGTCAGGAAATGTGATATCTCACATTGGAAATGGGTGAAACGCATAACCATCATATGAGTGTGAGGCATAAAGTGTGATATCCCACATTGGAAATGGGGAAGCGCACCACTACCATACATACGTGAGATATAAAGTCTTGTGAACTTGGGTTAGCTCTTTTAGACCAAACGAGGATGACGGTCTAAGCAGTTGACCGGACCATTTGTGAGCGCTATCAGACCGGGGTCTGAGGGCGTTACAGAATGTTTCTTCCGGATAAAACTCGGTATCCATGTCATGGTTGTTACAAAATCACAAAGAAAAAACAGATAGAACATTCTTTTCGGATAATAACTCTATATCCATGGTTGTTACAGAATCACCAAAGGAAAAACAGGAAAGTGCAAATAGGGAGGTATTAAAGGATTTCCTTTAAGATGAAATTTGGGGAAAATAAAGTTGAATTAGGAATTGAATTGATCTAATTGAAAGGAATATTTAATAATATAACTGGCATAACAGTGGGACCAACTGGACTTCCATCCGTATTTCCCTTTTAACTCATCTTAGCTCATTGTATTTGCTTGAAACTCGTCTTAGCTCATTGATGAATTGAGTTGTGCTCAATTTTCAATTGCTCTAATTTGGTTCGATTTGCCGGGGGGGGGGGGGGGGGGGGGGGAAGGCGGTTCTAGAATTCGTTTGTTCGGGTTTAGGGGCCTTGGGCATTACGAAAAGATTGCTATAAAAACCCCCTTAAACCTCCTAATGGTTGTAGAGAGGAGTAAAGAAAAGAAGAAGAAAATGAGGCATCAATGGCGACTAAGAGGGCACTTTATGCACTTGGTGTGTGTAGATCAGATCTTTTCCCTTCTCATCTTATTTTTTTTTGTAATTTTTGCTAATATAGATCAGATCTGTGAAATTTCTTCTATTCTCATCTTCTTATGTTTTGCAAATTTTTTGACTACAATATGTATAGTTCATCAGATCTACGAAATCTCTCATCTTCTCATCACTTCTCTTGTCATTTTTTTTTTTTTTGTTGCAGAGTACATTGTGAAGACTCTCCTTGCAAGCACCTATCAAAAAGTGTATGACTATCTAAAAACGAAGCTGGAGTCTCTGAGGACCAAAGATGAAGAAGTGAATTTAGATTTGAAGGTGAATGTAGCTGCTGATCCAGTGATTGAAGGTGATGAGATGAAGCAGCGTAAGAAAGATGAAGATGCCGGCATGCTGCTAAAGAGCTCAAAAGGCAGGCTAAAGAAATGAAGAGCAAGGTCTGGCTTGGTGGTCCCAGGACACCTGTGAGCTATCCATATTAGTATTCTTCTTCTGGTTTTGTCTGGTTTTGTTTAAGGCTCGGATTAATTAAAATCTATTATAGTATATCCTCGTTCATGAGATGGGAATTCTATCGAGTTATTAGTATAGCTCTTATGAAGTATAGCTCTTATGAAGCTTCATAAGAGCTATACTAACAACTCGATAGAATTCCCATTTCATGAACGAGGATATACTATAATAGATTTTAATTAATCAGAGCCTTAAATAAATCCAGACAAAACCAGAAGAAATACTAATATGGATAGCTCCCAGGTATGCTGGGACCACCAAGCCAGACCTTGCTCTTCATTTCTTTAGCCTGTCTTTTGAGCTCTTTAGCAGCATGCCAGCATCTTCATCTTTCTTATCACCTTCAATCACTGGATCAGCAGCTACATTCACCTTCAAATATGAATTCACTTCTTCATCTTTGGTCCTCAGAGACTCAAGCTTCGTTTTCAAATAGTCATACACCTTTTGATAGGTGCTTGCAAGGAGAGTCTTCACAATGTACTCTGCAACAAAAAAAAAACAAAATGACAAGAGAAGTGATGAGAAGATGAGAGATTTCGTAGATCTGATGATCTATACATATTGTAGTCAAAAAATTTGCAAAACATAAGAAGATGAGAATAGAAGTAATTTCACAGATCTGATCTATATTAGCAAAAATTGCAAAAAAAAAAAAGATGAGAAGGGAAAAGATCTGATCTACACACACCAAGTGCATAAAGTGCCCTCTTAGTCGCCATTGATGCCTCCTTTTCTTCTTCTTTTCTTTACTCCTCTCTACAACCATTAGGAGGTTTAAGGGGGGTTTTTATAGCAATCTTTTCGTAATGCCCAAGGCCCCTAAACCCGAACAAAGGTGAATGTAGCTGCTGATCCAGTGATTGAAGGTGATGAGATGAAGCAGCGTAAGAAAGATGAAGATGCTGGCATGCTGCTAAAGAGCTCAAAAGGCAGGCTAAAGAAATGAAGAGCAAGGTCTGGCTTGGTGGTCCCAGGACACCTGTGAGCTATTCATATTAGTATTCTTCTTCTGGTTTTGTCTGGTTTTGTTTAAGGCTCGGATTAATTAAAATCTATTATAGTATATCCTCGTTCATGAGATGGTAATTCTATCGAGTTATTAGTATAGCTCTTATGAAGTATAGCTCTTATGAAGCTTCATAAGAGCTATACTAACAACTCGATAGAATTCTCATCTCATGAACGAGGATATACTATAATAGATTTTAATTAATCAGAGCCTTAAACAAATCCAGACAAAACCAGAAGAAGAATACTAATATGGATAGCTCCCAGATATGCTGGGACCATCAAGCCAGATGATGAGAGTCAAATTGACTATCATTTTCTATGTAATTATACCCCGTTTATACCTCGTTTTATATGTTTTTTGATACATTTGGTTGTATTTTGATGTATTTACACCTTGGTTATCATTTCGGGACCTAGGACGTAAAGTCCGGGATTCTCGGTTTTTTTCAGTGTAATTTACTATACTCTCGGTCACCCTAGTGTCCTGTAGGGATTATGTGTGGTATTTGTTGTGATTTTGTACAGGACTTAGGTTTTTGAGATGTCCGGAAGGCGAGTTACGAGGATTGGAACGTGTGCCCGAAGCTTAAACGTTCAAACGGATCAAAATGCGGTGGTACTACAACCATACCTTCCATTGATCTGCATTTGGATCTACATTAGAGGCATTTTCTGGGCAGGACATCTTCATTAAAGTTGTATACAATTTCATTATCTTTCCAACGGATTTTGAATCACTCGATTTGTAGGTCTACACACAAAGTTATGGCCATTTTACTGAAGGTGTGTCACCATAGGCAGATGCTGTTACGTTTTGTGAAGAAAAAAATCTGACAGGCGGGCGCCTGTCAGTACATGCGCCCGCCTAGAAGTCCAGTTCTGCAGAACACACTTTAAAAACCCCCATTTTGGATCTATTATCTATCTATCATCTTCCCCAACTCGTTTTCTGCACTTTTTCTGCGATTTTTCCTTAGTTTAGATTAGTTTGTAGATATATTAGCTTAGATTAGGCTTAGACTTTTGTAATCCGTTGATTCTCGAAGATATCTTGACGCGTTATTGACGGGTTTTCGTTCGGTGGATCGATTTTCGACGGCCTATAATATATTTGGTAATTCGTTTTCCTTTCTTGTTCTTGCTTTTAATCTTGTTTATGGTATATTTCTTGTTGATTTCTTGTTGTTCTTGTTCTTAGTATAATGAATAGCTAATTTCCCGATAGTCGAGTTATGTGATAGTCTATGAAATCGAATCCTTAGCTCGTTGATTGAAGTGTTTTGATGTTATGATTGTTAGATTCTCGGTGTTGTTAATGTTCTAGAACTTATTCTTAATGACTTTTGTTGAACTGATCACTCAATAATTGTGTCACACGTATCGTCTTTACATATGTATTTTGCGAGAGGGTACGGGAAAAGGGGTTCTAGGATCACCGTGTAAAACCGACTGAGTTGTTCAGATTCGGCTTCGTGTGTGAGGTTTATATCGTTGTTAACGAGCGTCTCATAGAGCGTAGACCGTGTCGGGTCAGTTAAATCCGGTTAGCGGATTGTTGAATTCGACATAGGAAACTAGGTTGTTGAAATTGGCGCTTAGTTTCGGAAATAGGAGACGACATCCTTTAACAATGCCAAGAACATTAAAGTATATCAAAATCACTTCCGGTTACGAGTTAGGGTTAGAGAGTAGTTGGTTGGATCATAGCTCGGCTATCTCTTTTATATAGTTTTAAACTCTTTTATTTTGTGTATATTTAGTGTTAGAACCGGTGATCTGACAAATCACCGTCTCCAGTAGTTGTGTTGACCTAAACTAGGAACGAAACCGACTTTGGTACTCGACCAGATTCCCTGTGGGATACGACCTTGACTCACCAATTCTAGGCTACAGTTGACCCGGTACACTGCCGGTGAGATTGGACACTTAGAAAAGGCCGATCACCAGACCTTGCTCTTCATTTCTTTAGCCTGCCTTTTGAGCTCTTTAGCAGCATCTTCATCTTTCTTACGCTGCTTCATCTCATCACCTTCAATCACTGGATCAGTAGCTACAGTCACCTCATGTACGAGGATATACTAATAACAGGTTTTTAATTAATCAGAGCCTTAAACAAAACCAGAAGAAGAATACTAATATGGATAGCTCCTAGGAGTCCTGGGACCACCAAGCCAGACCTTGCTCTTATGAAGTACTCCCTCCGTCACATAATATAACTTATTTATTAGGTTTGCTCATTCATTCCTGAAATGGAAAGGCGAATTCATGTGTTTGTTTAATGGCTGCTGCAAAACAAGGATATTTTTCTTTTTTCATGTCTTTTAAGTTGCTCTCTCGTCGTTAAGTTTCCATTCTAATCCAAGTTATAGCTTATTAAAAAAAACGATTCACTTCGTCTCGAAATTTGTCTCAAAAAGGCTACAGTGGCTTATTATGTTTTACTAATTTCTTCATCAAACACTTGGTTTATTCAATTTCTTGAAAGGAAGATCAGATCTTCATCAAGCAAAGAAGAAATCAGCATAAATTGAACGCCTGCCTGACTACAATAGCTTAAGTGAAGAAGAAGCTTGTTCAGATATCAACATAAATTGATAAACCCAAGAAGAAATCAAAGTGTTGTCATATGTTTATCGTAATGTTTACAATTATCAAGTCTATCGTATTAATATTCTGATTAATGTAGAAAGGATTCGTGTTTGTATCTACCCATTGAGCATTATACTACCGATTCACTATTAATTTCTACTACAAGTAACATGACATTGTCAACCAATGAATGAAAGATGAAGAAACATGACTACGAAATACCTAACCAAATTCGTTCCACAAATCAATTTGATTTTGAAACTTCTATGATGAAATTACTCCGGTAACTGTTATGAAATTCATGAAAAAATATCTAGTATGTACAAAGTCTACCTGGAAAACACGGGACGAATTTGTAGAAGATATTCGTGGAAAAGTTAACAAAATTGGCATGAAATTGAACGCCTAATATCTAAAAAATATACATTAAACATAATCCTAGATTCGTGGACGAAACTCGTGCGTGGAAGTTTGAGAAAATTAGGATGAAATTTCACCCCGACATTTACCTGCATCACGAAATCAAAAAGGGCAACTTTTTGTCTTTAATGTTAAAGAAAAAGTAAGGGTGGATCAAATGCTAAAACAAGTTATAAAATACTCTTTTTTTCTCGTTCAAATAAGAAAATAGTCTTTATTTATTTATAAACATTTTTTCGTTTTTATATTTGGCAATAAAATAAAAGTTCCAAAAATAAAAAAAATACATTACATCACTTAATTATTTTTGACCCCAGTTATAAAAAATGACATTTACATGTGCCGTCTAATACATGCCTTTCCTGCAGTAGCCTTTTTTTTTTTTTTTTATAATCATTTTAATACAATTTTCACCACAAAGGCTAATACTAGTAGGTATTCTCTCCAAAAAAAAAAAAAAAAAAAAAAAAAAAAATACTAGAAGATATAAACTCGACAACCATTGAGAGATTCAAAAATATGTTTCGATGGATTATCATAGCCGAAAAAAAAAAATATATATATATATATATATATATATATATATATAAAATTCGTTTCATAATGGTTGTATGATACACACACATATATCATACAGACACAACGGTTGTGCCGCAACGAATGACACAACATTGATATATACCGTTAATCATGTTTGATTTACTCATGATCAATTTAAACATATTATGATCAACGGTGCAAATCATTGTTATGCCATTTGTTGTGACACAACCGTTATACCTGTATCATTACTCTTATGAACCGCTGAAAAGTTAAAGAGTAATTTTGGTAGTTTTCAGATCATCTGAATTAAATAATTGAAACAAAAAAATGTTAACAAACATCACTTATATAACTCTCATAAAAAAAAAATCACTTATATAACTACCACTTAAAAAGTTCGGAATAAGTACTTATTCTCGTAAACAAACGGCCCCTAAGTCAACCAATCGATATTATATAATAAAAACTAGAAGTATACACAAACGTTTACTTTACGCGTGTAAAGGTGTATATTTTGATTTGATGATAATGAATACGGTGACCGATATTTTAAAATTCCTAAAAAACGCAGGTATACCCAATTAACTTGAAAATCGGGGTGTTACACTCAGGGCCTTCCAATAGAAACATAAACCAGAATACAATTGCTGTCAGACAATATCATAAATAACTGAAAGTAAAACTATTATCTATTACAAACAACTATAAAAGAAATCTAAACCATAAACAACTTCATTGCTCCACTTCTAAGCTAGCACTCCAAGTTCGTCCTCAAATCAGCATGTACCTGCAACATTCTTATTCCAAATAAAGGAGTGAGCACTAGCTAAATGCTCAGTAAGGAGAAATAAAATAAAAAGGGGGATTAATGGTTGTCATAAGCCGGGAGACACAATATGAATCTACTCTATCCAGTTTGCAAATATCTTAGAAAAAAACAACATGGTATCTTTAGAAACTATATCCAAAACATAACTTGAAACGTAAGAGGAAGCCACTGTAAATCCACGCTTGACGATGCATAAGAAAACATGACCTATTAACTACTTTGGTTCATCTTACACATACTTGTTCAGTTACATTAAGTACTTGCTTACTTAACATAGCCGCATTCTTGACTTGTCATGTTACATGTCTTGTCTTTGCATAGCTATATTCATTACGTGGCACCAAGACACTTAACTAAAGGACACGGTGTACAACACGGCTAACACACCTCCAATCATGGAAATTAAGGACCCACGGGACTTAGGGATTGCCGTCTCGAGAACGACATGGATTAACATAATTAGTCATAACTCCGACATGGGAATTAGGGACCCATGGCACGCTTTCGGTACTTTGCCAATAACCGTGACCTTGCCAAGCATGATTGAGCATAACACATAAGCACATTGGAGCACATGGGTCACATTGTTAGGAAATCAATCGAGTAGCGCAGCGGAATTTAAAATTTGATTTCCCGATCCAGGATCGTCTTCGTTTAAACAATAAACATACAAGAGAGGGGACGGTAATATTACCTTGGTTGATCTAAAAGATCGACGCTTTGACCGTCCGGTAGGAGTAGATGTGCGCGAGCCGTCCAAGCGTCCGGCCTCTACCAGTAATCCACACGAGCACCTCGCTGGAATAATAAGACTTGGGGTTTTCAGCAGTGTATTACATATAAGCACAAAGCAAATACTAAGATGAGAATAAATTTGTCATTTATTAATTATAAAAACAATTACAGAAATTGTCTTTCGGGTGCTACTTCCAACACCGTCTTCACTGCATCAGATGGCATGTCAGGAGATAGAGTCTCTGGCACAGTCATTTGACATTCTGGAAGAGCATCACGGACTTCTGTAGCTTTTCCTGGCGTGATTTCTTGCACCTCGTTGATTGGAGGAATGTTTTCTTGGTCTTTTCGGGAGTCATAGCGTAAGCAAGCCTATCACATGCTGTATCAAGAAGAAAAGCAAGCCATGATCGAGCAGTTGCACGTGCAATCTCTGCAGCTGCGCATCAGTAATTCCTCTTCTCCCACCTCGACCAGCATGATGCAGTAATATATTCGCCACCTGCAATGATGACATATGTCACAGTCATAAATCTTTGTGATCCATCCAAAATGGTTATTCCTAAAGACTAAAACCAGACAGCTACCTGCCTTCTCTCTTCACACTTGCGGACATTCAATGGAATACGTGGCACATCTAAATTCATGTATTACTCTTTCAAAAGCTGTGCCTCCATAAAGACGCAAGGAAGCATTATGAGGCTTTATATCCATCATGACACCAGGCCAGCTACCAACACCACTCTCTGATCACTCTTCCTCTGTTGTTTTCCCCCACTGCTCAGGAGAAGGATCAGCTGCTCCCTCAATTAGTGTCCCCTTCAGCAATTTTCACAGATACGCATTATTATTCCTTGTGGTAAATGATGTATTGTATATTATGTAAAAGTATTACAATGGTGGGTATATATATATACACCATACAAGGGTACAACGGTAATTACAAAATGTAAATTAATAATGTGTCAAGACTACGTCGTATCAATTATATCCTCAACACGCCCCCGCAATCCCGTGGGTAAAGGATAGACACGGAGATTGGTCTTCAAGAAGGCAAAGCGCGGATTTCCCAAGGGTTTGGTGAGAAGATCCGCAAGTTGGTCCTTGGAGGTGAGGAAGGAAACCGTGAGTTTCTTGGCGGCGATGAGCTCCCGAACATGGTGGAAATCAATCTCAATGTGCTTGGTGCGAGCGTGGAAGACAGGGTTGTGAGCAAGGTACGTGGCCCCAATATTATCACACCAGAGCGTCGGAGTAGGTGTGGTGACAAACATGTCGGTGAGGAGACTACGAAGCCACTGAATTTCCGAGGCGGTGTTGGAGAGAGTCTTGTATTCGGCTTCCGTACTACTCTTGGAGACGGTAAGATGCTGTTTGGAACGCCAGCTAATAAGATGATCACCAAGAAAGATACAATAAGCACCAATAGAACGCTGATTATCAGGGTCGGCGGCCCAATCCGAGTCAGAAAAGGCTCGCAAATGCGGAGTAAAGCGGCGGGAAAAATAAAGACCCTCAGAAATCGTAGCCTTCAAGTAACGAAGAAGGCGTTTGACCGCCAACCAGTGAGCCTCAGTAGGAGCATGCATAAACTTACTAGCCTTGTGAACCGCAAAGGCAATGTCGGGGCGAGTGAAAGCGAGGTATTGAAGACCGCCGACAATTGTTCGATACAAAGCAGGATCCGAGAACAACGGACCAGGGTCATGATGTAACCTAGTGGAGGTAGCCATGGGAGTAGAACACGGCTTGGACTTATCCATATTCGCTTTCTGCAACAGATTAAAAATATACTTACGCTGTGTGAGAAACAGACCATCCGGAGTGTGTAACGCCTCAACACCCAAAAAGTAGGAGAGGGTGCCAAGATCCTTGACCGGAAAGTGAGTGCCAAGGAACCGGATAACTTGTTCAATATGAGGCGAGCTGGTGCCGGTGATAATAACATCATCCACATAGATCAAAACATAAAGCCGTATGGTGCCACGTGAATAAACATAGAGCGAGGTATCAACTTTGGAACCAACAAAGCCAAACTGAGTAAGAACATCGGTAAACCTGGAGAACCAAGCCCGGGGGGCCCGCTTAAGACCATATAAACTGCGCTTCAACCGACAGACGTAATCAGGGTGATCAGGATGAGCAAAACCCGGGGGCTGGGCCATATAGACAGTCTCAGTAAGATTGCCATGGAGGAAGGCATTTTGAATATCAATCTGACGTAGTGACCAGCCCTGTGAAACAGCAAGAGATAGCAAAATGCGTATAGTAACAGGCTTGACAACCGGGCTAAAGGTCTCAGTGTAATCAATACCCGGTGCCTGGTGAAAACCCTTAGCAACCAAACGAGCCTTGTAACGCTCAACATGGCCATCCGCGTGGAGTTTAGTGCGAAAGACCCATTTGTTCCCCACTATATTCATATTGGTGCGATAGGGCACAAGTTCCCACGTGTTAGTACGAAGTAGAGCATTGATCTCATCCTGCATGGCATCACGCCACACCTTGTGTTTTACGGCATCAGTGTAACAGGTGGGTTCAGAAAATGATGAGGTAGTGACTAAGGCCTTTGGTAGTGGGTAACGGATAAAGTCAGGGTTTTGTTTGGGCCTGAGGGACTGGGTACGGGTACGGGTGGCCATAGGGTGAAGGGGTGGAGGAGGTGGTGGGGGGGGGGGGGGGTGGAGGGGGTGAAGGAGGCTCGGGTGGGGGAGAGAGGGGTGGGGAAGAAGGTGGTGTGGGGGGTGGGGGAGGCGGTGGAGGTGGCTGAGGGGCCTCGGGCTGGGGTAGCTTGGTGGATTTGGTGGTACGGGGTGCAGTGGAGTGGGGTGGAAGGGATAAAGGTAGAGGAACGGTGGAGGAAACACAGGGTGGGATAGGTAGGGATGGTGTGTAGGGAAAGACGGTTTCATAAAAAATGACGTGGCGAGCGATATAGACACGACCAGAAGAAAGATCGAGACACTTGTAACCATGGTGAGAGGGGCTGTACCCGAGAAAGATACAAGCCTTAGAGCGGAAGTCGGTTTTGTGGCGAGTATAAGGACGGAGGTAAGGGAAACAGGCACAGCCAAAGACACGGAAGAAGGTATAATCTGGAGGGCGGTGATAGACAAGCTCAAAAGGAGATTTGTGGTTTAAGACACGAGACGGTAGGCGGTTAATGATGTATGTGGCGGTGGTGAAGGCATCTTCCCAATAGGGTAAAGGAAGATTGGAGTGGGCAAGAAGGGAAATGCCGACTTCGGTGATTTGACGATGGCGGCGTTCAATGGCACCGGCTTGTTCATGGGTGTGGGGGGCGGAACGGCGATGGTAAATGCCTAATTGAGTAAGGGTACGCTCAAAGTGTCGATATTCGCCACCCCAATCGGTTTGTATGGATTTTAGCTTAGTGTTAAAGTGGCGTTCAATAAGAGCAAGAAAATTTGGGAAAATACGTTCAACATCAGACTTATACTTGATGGGGTAAAACCAAATAAACTTAGTGAAGTCATCGAGGAAGCTGACATAATAACGATTGCCATAAATAGAAAATTCGGTGGGACCCCAAACATCAGAATAAATTAAATCCAAAGGCTTACTAGAGGTAAATTCAGAAGTATATAAAGGAAAGCGATGACTTTTAGCTAATTGACACGGAGCACAAACCGCATCCAGTGATTTATTCGGAATTGAAATAGATAAACGACGTAAAGCCTGATGAAGAACTGGATAAGAGCAGTGACCGAGACGGTAATGCCACTTCGTAAGAGAGCTGGAGACACTATGGTGAGCTTGAATGGACCGAGGGGGTGGACTGTGGAAGTGGTAGAGACCGTCACGAACATAGCCTTTAAGGAGCGTGGTTCCCGAGTAGTCCTTGACAAAAAAACAAGAGTCGTGAAATTCAAAATACACAGAATTGTCTGCACAAAAACGTTGAACAGACAATAGATTTTTGGTGAGGGCAGGGGAGACAAGGACATTAGACATGTGATACGTGTGAGAGGGTGTGTGAAAAGTAGAAGAACCGAAGTGAGAAATGGGCAAACCTGAGCCATCGCCAACGTGAATTTGGTCAGTACCGTCATAGGGTTCGGAGTTGAGATTTAGGTTGCGAAAGTCATTGGTAAGGTGGTGGGAAGCACCAGTGTCGGGAAGCCATTCAGTGTTAGTGCTATAGGTCGGGTTTTGGGGATTACTAGCATAGGCTTGTGGTGGACGGGGGTTACGGGTATAGTGTGATGCAACAGCAGGATCAGACGATTGTTCATACCTGTAATGACACGTATGGGCAGTATGCCCAGACTTAGCACAAATTTGACATATAGTGGAAGAGTCGTTACCAGAATTTTGAGTGGAGCGTTGATTGTGACGACCGCGGCCACGACCCCCGCGACCTCGATAATTGGGAGAATGACCTCCACGACCACGTTGGACCCTATTACTTCCGGAAATGTTGTTACCTGTACCAGTGTCTCCATAAGAATTAAAATTACCATAATTATTATTATTTCCATAACCTGTACCAAAATTGGTGTTGTATCCAGGGGGTGGGTTGCCACGGGTGAACAACCCATGCACAGCAGCGGCGGGGTGAGAGATGGGAGCAGGCCGGTGATGGTTGATACGGGCTTCAACCGTAAGAAGGTGGGAGTAGAGCTCTTCACCGGTGATGTTGGCGTTGGTAGAGACCATGGTCACAAGCGAGTCATATTCCGGACCGAGTCCGGCAAGAACGTAGGTGATAAAATCTTCTGGGGAGAGGGGGTGGCCGGCCAGATGAAGCTCGTCGGCCAGATTTTTAATTTTGAAATAATATGCTGAGGCTGAAAGTTCATTTTTGCGAGTAGTTGCGAGTCCTTGACGAAGCTGGATCAGTTTGGCGTTGCTCTGAGAGGAAAAAGATTGCTGCAGCGCCGCCCATATGGCGGCTGAGGTGTCGGCGGTGTAAACTTGGAGCAGGACCTCTTCGGTCAGAGAGGCGGTGATCGTGGAGAGGATCATCTGGTCGGTGGTGGTCCAGGCGGCAAGGTCGTCTTCATAATCAGGGTCCGGTGCAGATTTTCCATTGGCGGTAATCATGGTAGGGGACGGTGGTGGTATGGTGCCGTCCACAAAGCCAAAAACACGTTGGCCCTTTAGGTAAGGCATGATTTGAGCTTTCCACAGATTGTAGTTCGTCCGATTGAGCTTCGTAATTTGAAGGGAGGATCGTGGAACAAACGTTGGGTAACGTTGACTTGTTTGAGAAGCGGCCTCGTCAATCATGGTGATCAGTGGTGCCGCGGCGGCGTGGTGATGGTGACTGCTGCTGGGTCGCTGGAGAAGAAGGCTGGAAAAAAAAAATGCTACTGTGTGACGAAGAAGAAGACTGCTGCGGCAATGTTAGGTTTGATTTTTTTTTTTTTGCAGGTGCGGCAAGATTAGGTTTTTTTTTTTTTTTTTTTTTTGTGGATCAATCTTGCTCCGATACCATGTGGTAAATGATGTATTGTATATTATGTAAAAGTATTACAATGGTGGGTATATATATATACACCATACAAGGGTACAACGGTAATTACAAAATGTAAATTAATAATGTGTCAAGACTACGTCGTATCAATTATATCCTCAACATTCCTTATAGATTGAAGATTACAGAAACTATATTATCATCAAAGAATAATTAAAGAAACACTGATACTACGTTTATTTAGTTCAGTGCTGCTAAATGAAGAAGAAAGAGTGCTCGTGTTGCATACCACATGATTGCAAATAGAAGCATTGCAGATTTCCGTAAATGAGGAACATCATAGGTGGCTTGTATTTTGAAGTCTGTTTTAGCTAACTCGGCTGTGATTTCATTACAACGTTGTTCAAGCAAAGCCAACGTTGCTGGACCCGCTTCTTTGTATCTCTTTTGGAGTTCAGCTTCTAAGTAATCTCTTAGACAATTAAAACCAATATAGGGTCTGTATTTTTCTTCGTCAAATCCTCCTTTAACACCATCCCTAAGGTACCGCAATATTTCGGTATCCACTGCGGAACTCATCGTTTGAAATTGTTCTCCTGTCCTTGGGCATTGCCACGAAAAAGGGTCTCGTATTCTCTCCGAGGTAGCCGCTTGCGCTCAAGTAACGATCAACTTCCCATCAGTCACTAAATTCCTATATCCAGTTGTATAAATTTCAAATCAACAAATATCTGTCGTAGTTACATTTTCAAAGCATTATTTATTGTATTTTTCTACATCTACTCTTATTTATTAAAGGGTGAGAGATTGAAAACAACATTGCATTACATTATATTCAAGGAGTGTTATTGTCATTTTGATGTTAACTCAATCATTATCTACTCTTCTTAATATGTGTGTTTTTGACAATTTCGACAATAAAATAAAAATGGGAAATTAGGGATAAAGGCACAATCTTGAATATTTTTGAGTAACAGGACAGCTATATATTTTTTATAGGGAGAAGGACAAATGCATAATTTTTATAGCGAGAAGGACAAACAGTGAATCCCGAAAATCAGTGAATCTCCCCAATGAATCCCGAAATCAGTGAATTTCGACAGTGAATCCCGAAAATAAGTGAATTTCGACAATGGATTTTGAAAATTAGTGAATTTCGGCAGTGAATTTAAACAGTGAATTTCGAACACAAGTGAATTTCGACAGTGAATAAATAGTTTTGTCCTTTATGCAAAAGTTTTAAAAGACTGTCCTTCTACGCAATTGATTAAATATTTCTGTTCTTTTTCCTCATTCTCCCAAATAAAAATAAAGAGTAATTACTTGTACAGCCTGTTATGTGTGGAGCTTGTGTTCTTTGCCTTTTTATCGTGCGGGGTGCTATATACCTCTTAGTTATTGTGAAAGAATTTATGACCATATTATTTTTTCTATTATTGTGCTTGTGGCTCAGCTATGAGCTTGCAATTTATATTTGCACAGTACCATGTCTTTATTAGATTTCTTTTCTTTTGTATCATATGTTTTTAATTCATAAAGTATTCCAAATCTGTTATATTTTCTGTAATTATTAAGGTGTTATGTATGAAATATTTATTATTATGCTTTACAAATCATAAAAACACATGACATTTTACTCCTATATTATGTTGAAAATATATTGTTGTATACGCCTTTTTGAAATAGAAATGCAAGTACGAAATTGGAAACATAACTATTTTCATACTTCATATTAATAATCTTACTAAACACTCTAATTCGTTTCAACACTTAAACAAATCAGATATTTAACATATTCAGATTTCAATTTTAACCAACTGCCAGAAACTTAACACAAAGCACATTGTACACATCTACCGTCTACACAAATGAAAGGAAAGAATCCTCCACTACTGCTAGCTTTGCTAAATTACACAAACAAGAGTTTCAGTTTGTTCACCAGATGTGAAGCACCTTTGGTGCACTTCAAAGTGCTCTAGCCACAATTTTGAATTCAGTCAAGCAATTGTGGAGAATTTTCTATCGTTTCTGTAGGGAATGATGTTCGTTCTGAAGAACATTAATTGCTATAGGTGCAACAAACATGTCCATGAATTTCTCGTCATTCATAGCAAATAAATCCACCCCAAGTGCTACCATGAGCCTGTCTTGAGTGAACACACACACACACACTAATAACAATTCATAAGACACATGACTTTCATGTAGTTGAAGAATGCTAGTACTCACAATTTGTGAAGAACTTCACAAGACAACAACTAAGCTAATAAAAATGTGTATTAAATGTGATAAGTGAGCTCGTAATCATTTAGTTCATCGCGCTTTACAAACACCATGCCTCAAGTCGGTTTTTTAATTGAGTAAAAACCAAACTGCCAAAACAGTTCAGTTTTCGGTTTAATAGACAAAAACCGGGAAAAACCGAACCGAACCGAACCGAACCGAACCGAACCGAACCGAACCGAACCGAACCGAATCGAATCGAATCGGATTAATTTATTAAAACTAATAGTATTATTTAATTGTTTTATTTCCATATATATGATATATCCCCCAACCTTCAGGCTTATATTCCTATTCCCTGGATATAGCCTAGTGGTAGAGGGTTGGGTGGGTAATCTACGCTGCGTCTGAAAGCCGGAAGGTGAGGGTTCGAGTAGGGCTGTAAATGAGTTGGGCTACTCGTGAGCTACTCGTACTCGACTCATAAGAGAGATCGACTCGATTCGGTTTTTTCCGAGTTCGAGCTTAAGTCGAGCTACTCGAATAATTAACCGAACCAAGCTCGAGTTTTAAAATATAGTAATCGAGTAGCTCGCGAGCTTAATCGAGCTTGATTAAATAATTAATTAATTATATTAAATTTATCATAAAATATTAATTTTCATAATTAAAAAAAATATTATTCGAGTCGAGCTCGATCTTACCATATTTCGTTAAAAAATAAATGAATTCTAGGAAAATAGTCGAGCTTACGAGCCGAGTCGAGCTATATCGAGTACTTAACGAGTCGAGTTCGATCTTGTTTTTTTTTATGGCTCGATCGAGCTCGAGCTGAGTTTCGAGCCCGAATTTTTTTAGTCAAGTCGAGCTCGAGCCCTATAGAGTATCGACTTGACTCGACTCGGCTCGATTACACCCCTAGGTTCGAGTCCCGTAAAAGGCCGACCCCCTTTCGGTAAGAAGATAAGCAAGCCCCAATTCCGAGCTGCTAGATGTCTGATTAACCTTTCATCGCATTCTTGTAGGATCGGAGACGAGATGACCCTTCCGGTTAGGGTGTAACCGTTATTTTCTATTACGAAAACCCTAGTCCAACTTCAATTGTGCGCAAAAGTTGAAATCTGAAGAAAAAGGGCTTTTCATTTTCTCAATTGTGCGCAAAGATTCTCTTCTGGGTGAGTTTTTCTTATTCAAAGATGTAATCTTTAACATTATTTAACTGATTAGAGATTATGTTCTTTATTTTTTTTTGTTAAAAAGTGTGCTTCTCCTGTCTTCCTGTCTTCCTTCTTTAGATCTGCTTGTAAGTAGCTTCCACATTCTTCGATCGTGCAAGCAACTTTTGAAATTGTCAATTTGTCCTTCCGATTTTGGGTGAGTTGTTCTTATTTTTTATTTTGGCTTTTGTTTTGCAATTATCTCGATAAAAACGAGATAGTAATTGGTCTTCTCATTCCATTGATCTGATTTTATTTAGGGGGAATGAGGGAGAAGGACGTAAATAGTCGAAATTCACTTGTGTTCGAAATTCATCGTTTAAATTGGTCGTCGAAATTCACTAATTTTCAAAATTCATCGTCGAAATTCATTCCGAAATTCACCGATTTCGGGATTCACCGATTTTCGGGATTCATCTGTTTGTCCTTCTCGCTATAAAAATTATGCGGTGTTGTAATTGTCCGTTACTTAAAAATATTTCAGATTGTGTCCTTATCCCTAATTTTCCATTTTATTTATTATTTTTTCTTGATAAATAAGTGAAGTGACTGCGAATATGATATTATACACAATAACAATCTTTTTTATTATTAACACATTACACAAATCATGCATTACAAATCATGATAGTACCATTGGAGGGAATGATGTGGAATAATGAAATCTATGGTTAACTATTTTTGTTCAATTCTTCTTCGTTTCAATAAGTTTAATCTTTAAAGATTTGTTGTTATAACAATTCTGCTATTTTATTTCTTTGAATACAAATGTTGCTACATATGCTGCCGTAATGTAACTATTTGCATCAATGGGACATCTTGAGATCAATTTGTTGCAGCAATGGTTCTGCCCTTTGGTCTTTTGGCATTTGATGTATTTTGGACATGTAATTTATGTATTAAGGGTATTTTGGACTGGGTAAACATGAACTTTGTTGTCATTATTTGTGCTTTTTTAGGTTTTCTTTGTTGTTGTTGTTGACTATTATGCTGTAGTAAGAATCTTTTGGGTTTTGTTGAATCAATCTTGATGATTTGAAGATTTGATTTCCAAAAAAATAAAACAATTTTTTTTTTTGATAAAAATTTAATAGTTTAAAAACCGGAACCGGGCCATACTGGGCTGCACTGTTTGGTCGGTTTCAAAAGTGATTCCAGTCTAGTTTTGTTTCGAAAATTAGAAAACCGCTGAATCAGTTTGGTTTGAAAATTTGTCAAAAACTGACCGAAAAAACGAGTAGTCGCCCTCACTATAATTCAATCAAAAAAGTCATTTTCATTTGCAAAAAATTCCTTTCTATCTCTCTCTCAAGTTTCAAGTTTTTCACCGGCAAAGATCCACCATTCTCCACTGCACTCTATTAGGCTAGGTAATGCAGCCATTTTTCTTTCATATTTTGGCAGACCTGAGTCAAAGATGAGTGTTGAATTCCTTTAAAAACTTTTGATAACAATGGCTCGTCGAGTTTTATACTAGAAGGTATTAATTAATAGAGAATATAAAAGATGAAGTAGTAATTAATCTTTTTCTCCCTTGTTTTGAATATGCATGATGCATTTTTCATATTTTTTTCCTTTACGAATTTGCACCTCTTTCTTGAATTGTGGGTCAAATTCATCTGTTCATCCTGAATTAATGCTCTTTTTTTTTTTTTTTTTTGCCCCTTTTAGTGTTCAAACACTGGTCTTGGTCACCATCTAGACCAATGTATGTTGTGCGTATTAATGCTCTTTTTACTTGCAAGCTTTTCCTCATTTTTATCTTTAACAATGAAATGTGGTGATTTTGCAAACGTAAATATGATTATTTTGGTCTGTAAATTTTCAGCCTTGCCTTCCCAAAACGCAGCAGCCATCTTTTGCCGGCGACGGATATCATCGTTCTGCAGCTTGTGCTATGCTCTTCAACTTCAAAGGAGCATGCCCGGTCAAATGCATACTCATATCAAAATCAATGGACAATAAATTCCTTATTTACATGGTTGAAGAATATGGAAACGACCATGGGGGAGGAAAAATTTACGGGAGAAGTATTTTACAAACATTGAAGTAGTCCGAATTATAGGTATGTGTGAATATGTTTTTATTTTGACACATATTAATAACACCTGTATCAAACAACTAACTATTTTAATTGTGCAAAGAGTCGCGTAACAAACATTCACTATTTACAACTAACTATTTTATTTGTGCAAAGAGTCGCGTAACAAACATTCACTATTTACAACTAACTATTTACAACATTCACGTTGGTTCAATGCCTCTCAATGTCTCTTTCTTCAATTTCACCACTTTTTGGGTTCTAGAAGGGTTCACAACACGATTTCACAATTTTCAGCATAATTTTTTCACAACACAAATATCAATCATCATAACAATTCATTTGCAAGACTTTACATATTGTGCATTAAAAAGTTAATGGTCAAAATTGGCACGAATAGGATATGCTGTGAGGTTGTGTTTATTATAATGTATCTATGCTTATACATCACAAAATCTAGTATTATAGATTGTTGTAATTAGTATTGTATATAAATGTGTAAATTCAATAATTAAGACAAGTGGGACCAAGTGTTTACTTGTTCATTCTTATTTTTGGTTTCTTAGCTAATTTTCAACTTTTGGTTCCAGCCTTCACGTTGTAACCATGTCTCTCAATCTCTCTCTCTTATCTTAGGTAAATTCTAGAGGAGTTCTAGAGGAGAATGGGTGCCAAAAAAAAAAAAGAACAGAAGAGGAGGAAAACATGTCTAGAATAAGGAAAACTTTAAGTATCTGATCTGTTGTTTGATTTTATTTTTTAATGTCTAGAATAAGGATTATGGATTTGATTTGATTTTTTTATGTCTAGAATAAGGATTACGGATTTTATTTTATTTTTTTCCGTTTGTTTGTTTAATTAATATGTCTGCGTACTTCAGTGTTATTTGATCTTGTGTTTCAATTAGAAGTTCCTCTATGGTTAATTGGGCTGGTTGTGTATCTGTATCAAAATTTTAATTTTCAGGGGAATATATGGCTACGGTGAGAGCTCTAAATCTAATTGAAGAGCTAACAAGTGATGAGAAGGTGCGGTTAGCAATGGCTGAAGAGTGGGGCTATGATCATACACATGTGTTGTTTCCACTTTTGGAAGCTCTATGTGCTGTGGATGCAATTTCTCTGAGGCAGAAAGCAGTGGAGTCTATGTAAAATCGCAGATCAAATGAAGGAATTGGATTTTTTTGTTGAAGGGTTTATTTCTCTATTTAAGGTTAGTGGGTATCATTTTAGGATGTTTTCTGGATGGGCGTTTTTAGTGGCATGTACAGTTTTTTTTTTTTTGGTAACAGTGTAGTACATGAATACATTGATAATTGCCGGTCACTGATCCGTTCATGGTGTATATTTATATAGAGGCTTGCTGCTAGTGAAATCCCTTCCGCTCGTGTTTCGGCATGTTTACTTTTTCATGCCGCCTATCCAAATGCATCAGAGGAGTTGAAAGGAGAACTTCGATTGCATATTGTCGATTGTGTCAAGACGACGTGGCAACAGTGAGAAAAGCTCCCTTCACAAATTTAGGGAACTTTGCTGATGTCGTTGAACCTGCTCATCTGAGGACCGACATAATGTTCATGTTTCAGGGTCAGGATGGTGAGTAACAACCTTCTTCATTGGTGTTTGTTTACGATTCGCGTAGCAATCCGTTATAGCTATTAGTTTGGTTATGTGGTTCAATCCAAACAGGGATTCCCTATTTGCATTTGTTTTTTTGTTTTGTTTGTGTTGGGGTGTGTGTGTGTGTGGGGGGGGGGGGGGGGGTGTGGGTGTGGGTGAGGGGTGTTGGGTCGTAACACACCCCTAGGTTAGATTATCCATGAATCTGGTTACCATATGTATGTGTTTATATCTCTATTGGACCTAGACTTTTCTTGTGTAGCTGTGAACATGTTAGCATGCTTATAGCTTAAGTTGGTATCGTAGACATCACTGTTAAATGCTTTTGGTACTATGCTCGTGATCTTTTGATACGTTGAGTTTTATTTTATGGTTAAAAAAGGCTGTGGGTATTTGATGTATGTTTTGTTTGTTGAACAAAGCTAGTAGAGTTGGGATGACTTTCTCAGGTAGTAGAGGGGAATTCTTACCCGGGGCCTCCGCTATGCACTAAATTAAAACCGTTAAATGCATTACGTGTAGAAGAAAGACAAATATTATTCTGTCCTTTTATACACATGTTATACATGTAACGGTCCGGTGCATATGAAAACCCAGATAAGAATGTCCCGTGGTAGACCGCTTGATGTACTTGACTCTTTGCTTACGTGTTAAACCTTAGGTGCATCTTCATATAGTAAGCATCACTTTTATTAACTGTAGCAGTCTTCCGATTTGTTGCCAAGCTTTTATGCAGCCAGCCAATATACATGAAACTATTTAATCTGATAGGTAGTTGCTGGTAAAACTTTTTTAGCGCATGCATCCTTTTCTTTTCTGAGTCGGTTTCACATCTCCATTATAATCATTTTATTCGGTGACTTTGTAAGCGTATTTCGGATATATTCTTGTATAGAATATATGTAATGTTTTAATAATTCGAAAACTACGTGAGTCGTAGATGAATTCGGGATTTGGAATCATTCAATTCGGATAACGAGTGAATGAGAAATTAACGCTTAAAGTCGGTTTGTTGGAAAATTGATGATATGTCATATTGGAAACATTGGGCTTAAGTGTGTGTTATGAAAAGGAAAAATGGGAAGAAACTTTTCTCCCACATTGGTTGGAAGAAGGAAAAAGAAGCAATATTTATATGATATTGTTTTAGTGTAGTTGGAATAAGAAACCAACATTATACACCGTTCTCTACGCGGGCGGGGGGTGCAAATCCAATCCGGATTTACCCTTGGGCTTGTGCATGCTGCGTACACGAATGCGGCTCGATTTGAAGGTTCACAGTCAGAGTTCGGTTTTGCATTGCAACTGTTAATTTTTTTTTGCAAAACAGGTAATCCGAGGCCCACCCTTCCAGTGGGCTTAAGGCTAGTGCCTGGCCTGCCTTATGGGTGGGCCGGTCTACTCACTGAGATAAGCAACAAGGGGTGATAAGTAGTTAGAATATACTCCCTCTCCCTCTGTCCCATTTTATGTGTCATGTTTGCAAAACAGGTAATCCGAGGCCCACGCCCCTTCCAGGTGGGGCAAGGTGTGCGCGCGCATGTCTTATGGGTGGGCCGGTCTACTCACTGAGATAAGCAACAAGGGGTGATAAGTAGTTAGAATATACTCCCTCTGTCCCATTTTATGTGTTATGTTTGACTTTTGAAAAGATTTTGACTAGTGTATTTAATACTTTGAATCTCATTAAATGATCTAATATTTCTACATATGACATATATGTAAAAATATTAGATCATTTAATGAGATTCGAAGCATTAAATACACTAGTCAAAATCTCTTTGAAAGATCAAACATGACACATAAAATAGGACGGATGGAGTATAACACTTGCTAATATTCCTTGGAAAAAAGAACAGAATTGGGCTGACAAACAATGAGTGATAAGTGCACATTCTCTTTCTCCCATGAACTCACCTAAAATACTATTTTGTCATATGCATTTTGAGATTTATATACGTTACCCGATACTATTTTGTTATATGCATTTTGAGATTTCTGTTTGTTATTCAATTGAAGTTGGTGAATCATTGATGAATTGAAACGTAAGTAAGAGACGAAGCATTTATCACCTTGTTTGTCCCAAACTGCTACTAGGGAGTTTAGTGATAGGTGTCTTGTTGTGTTGGATGGTAGTTGAGGGATGGTTGGTTTTATGATCTTTGGTTTTATGATCTTATTTTTGACATTAGTGGATGTCCTTAAATATAAATCATTTTTTAAATCATCCTATTGGCTTTATTGGCATAATAGTACTAATGTATTACTACATGCATTATCGTTAGTCATTAGTAAATAAGGTGTGATTTCCTATCAATAATTTTCTTTTATAAAGAAAACCGTGAAAAACCGAAATCAACCGTACCGAACAGATTTTGGTCTTAAAATCGTTTTAGTTCAGTTTTGCAATTGGAAAAAAAAACTACCCGAATTGGACTATTATCACCCCTAAATTTGACATGTGTCAATTTGGTTTGAAAAATAATAATCATATAAATCAGAGATTAAAATGCATAATAAAACATTGTGGAGCAAGGTGAAAAAATCATTCATGAAACAAAAGCGTCATTATGGTTCAAGTCATGAAATTGGTTTTCTATATGCACGACGAATCAACTATATTGTAAACGAACTGCCGCTAAGATTGGGTTTGAATTAATTATAACATGGTCCGGTCAATAACGAACTAGCCTAACATCAATACACAGAAGTAAATCATCCTGTAAACAAGATATCAAACAAGCATAGACACATGAATTACCTTAAACACATGATAGATAACCAACCCCACGATAAAAGAACGAGCACGACTTCGAATAATCCTTAGTCCAATCGAAGGTTGCAAAAGAACAGGTAAATCCCTAGTTTTTGGTGTGTACACTATAAAGTATGAATTGTGTCCCTAATACAATACGAATTTTCTGCCTTTTATAACACTTAAACCGACCTACGAGCTGCTGGAATGCGTGTTAGCCGACTTAGGGCATATTGTTGGACTTCAGGACTGCCGTCAAGGCCGTGGCGGAGCCCACCGTCGGGCCGGCAGCTTTTGGGCTCCAACTCTCGACCCATTCAATCTTTTCATCCCTCATGCCCTGTAAACCTCATTGCCCTCTCGTAATCTGCCAAAAAACCATAGAACAACGCAAAATAGGCTTTTCTTTTGACAAATAATGACTAAATCAAAGAAATGCAATCACGAACTCATAATCTTCATATTTGCTCATTTAAGTTGTGAATTACTCATATAATTGAATCATACAATTGCGCTCATAAATTGGGGAGAAACATGGGTGAATACATCATAAGATTGAGTCACATTAGGTGTACGAAGGAAAATCAGTTATTGTGCCTAGCATTGTTGGATGTAGTGCCCGAAAAACAATTGTTGCTTGTCTATACGGGCAAGTGGAAGATTGTTGGAAGTAGAGCACCCGAAAGACAATTTGTGTAATTATTTTTATAATTAATAAATGACCGATTTAGTCTCCCTCTTATTACGTGCTTCGTGTTTGTAAGTAATACACTACTGAAAACCCCAAGTTGTATAATATGTAGCCATATAACTTAGTGTGTGTGACACGTGAGGATTAAATTTATGGTGATACACTTGAACTGTTAATCCGTGGTGAACTTAATCAAAGTATGGAGTCTATTGATTAAACCACCATTAATGCGCTCATAACACTTTATGGTGTGGCCATCTTATCCGGACCGTCGATATTGGTTGTCTAAGTGGGGCATTTATATATGATGAGAGTCATATAGGACTGGACCGATTTAGTCTGAATTTCTCATATAATTCCGTGATTGAGAAATCTTATTAAATCACAAGATGATCATATATGGATTAACCTTAATCCTGAAGTGATTGCAGACGTCTGCTTGTTTCAAGATAGGGTTTGATGTGTTCGTTAAGGATTGCTAAGAGGCGCGGTCCGAATCACTTTCACGTTGGCACTATTCTGGAATGAGTGAGGAGCGTGTCTCACAGATACGGAATCCATTCCTTCCTGCGGGAAGTAGAAAGACAATCTCCGTATTTGTTGATCCTAGAAACTGATCGATCGGCCGAGTTCATTTTGGTTATGAACTAATTGATCACTAGTGGGTTAATGGTAAATAAGTATGATATGTAATGAAGAAGGTTTACGAAAATAATCCCGCTTCGTTACGGATAGTCTATGAAAGGTTAGTCTGTATGTAGTGATTATATCAATGGACACTTATTGACGCGACTTTCTGAGAATAAGTTATATCTATAATTGAAAGAACTCAGTTTCGGATTTATGGTGGCGTAATTCCGTAATTAATAAGTTGAGTAAAAATATTATGTTCGATAAATACTTTGTTCAATTTATTGTAGCTAGGTCCATGGTCCCCGGGTTGGCTCATAACACGCGAGTGTTTTCACGTTTGTTGAACCTCGAGAATTAATTAAATAGTTGGTCTATTTAATGAATATACGAATATTATTTATTTGGTAAAATATATGTAAAATGAAAAAGACATTTTCTATTTATTATAATGGCAAATTGGCGCCACATGTTGAGGAAATTAGGAAAATAAATTTTCCTAGATTATGTCACATGTGTAATTAATTAATTATTTATTTGTTAAATAATTAATGGAAAAAATAAGAGATTGATTTTATGGGAATTATCTCTTATTTTATGTCAAATATATTTTCCTTATGGAAATATGTAATTGTATTGTGAAAAAGATAACTCTCTCTTGACTAGTTATTTTCCTATATAAATAGAGTTCCTCCCAACACAATAACTCATCATAATTTGCCCCACATATAATAAAAAGAAGAGAAAAATTAGTTTTTCGTTCTAGTTATTAGATGCAGAAAAACCAACGGTTTTTTCTTGGAGCATATTCAAGGAGGTTCTACTACGAGGATCGACGTCCACCAGTCGTCGCTTGGAGATACAATCCGGAAGATCACGGCTTCCGGGTAAATCTTCAACTTTCTTGTAGTTGATTAATTTATTATATGAATTAAATCGTGGTAAAATCGCATGCGAATTTAATTCGTAGCTTCCGCTGTGCATGATCGAGTGTCTCGATCGGTGCTGTGAATCAGATCTAACGATCCAATTATGGATCGGATCCGGATTCGGGTTTCTGTATATCCAGCATGTGGTATCGGAGCGAGGTTTAAAGTGATTTTGCGATCTTCATTGCATAATTAAAGTATCGACTTCCACCAGACTGAGCGCTTTGCTGACGTAAAAGACAGGTTGCTGGAGGGCTCCCATTTCCTTTATCAGGCTGCTATGGCCCAATCCGAGGCTGCCAAATATAAGAATAAAGCTTCACCTGGGTTGGGACTGACGAGGAGGGGCGATTTGCGGAGATACTCTTTGAGGGTCTGAAAGGCCTTGGAGCATTCCCCGTCCCAGGAAAATGACTTGCTACCCTTGAGAACCTTAAAGAAAGGCAGGCATTTTTCGGCCGATTTTTATATGAATCGACCCAGAGCAATAATCCTGCCATTAAGTCTCTGTACCTCCTTGATCGTAGTTGGCTCTCGCATGTTAAGTAAGGCCTGAATCTTTTCAGGGTTAGCTTCTATACCCCGGTGACTAATGATCGCGTGCAAGTCACTAACTTCGATATTACTAGCAAGAATACTAGGTCCATCGTAGTATAGTAAGTGCGAGTCAAGGTCGATCCCATAGAGACAATGCAACTCTCAGTATAAACGATTCTAATCTTAACGAAGAAGACACACATAAGTGGTCATTGACCAACAATAAACAGAAAAGAAACGTGGTGTTCCTCCCCCTCTTCCCACCGATCTACTAACTGTTGAATAGGTGTCCTAAACCCAATCGGGTTGGGCCAGATCCAACCGGGTCGGGTCATTTACAGTATATTTTAGTTCATGTAATAACTTTATTATGATTAAATAAAAGCACTTTTTATTGGTTGTGTATATAT
The DNA here is from genome assembly GCA_036785695.1 of Gentiana straminea. Classification (NCBI taxonomy): domain Eukaryota; kingdom Viridiplantae; phylum Streptophyta; class Magnoliopsida; order Gentianales; family Gentianaceae; genus Gentiana; species Gentiana straminea. The sequence continues at coordinate 13,704,385 of JAVUPR010000060.1, forward strand.
ATAGTAACGTCCCTAGTGTCAAACTGTGATAGAGAAACCATGATAGTGATTATGGTTGATGAGATCTCTAATCGCTTTAACAAGTTTGATGCTTAAATGTCTCTAGTCGTATGTACTGCCAAATGGGACATTGATAGTATGATTAGACTAGCACGTATTGGATGTCTTCTATCTTATTGAAGGTAGGGATAGATCTAGACTATTGAAGTGTAGAGATACTTGGACTGTACATGGACGTGTATTAGATAATGCGTACGTTAGACTGACCCACCTACACTAAGTGTCACACTATATGGCGGTTGTGTAATTATCCTTAGGACCGGAGTCTTTATGGCATCACGGTGTGGACTGTTATGCTTTGACACTATTGAGATTTCCCCTATCCACGGGGCGATCATGCAGTAGTGATTGGGTGTGATACTGAAGCATGCGGAGTATACATGTTAGTTCGTCCGGGAATCGCGTGTCCCATGATTGGGAGTGGATAACCGAAATGGCCTTTGACGATACCGAATATCGCATCTCCACGTGGCGTCACGAGATAGTCCTCCTGGACAAGAGTAAGTGATAGCCCGAGGGTCGAATTACGAGATGAGATATCGACAACCGACAAGATCAGAGAACCGAGACGATGGGCCCATCTCGATACCGCAAGACGGAAATCTCGGGATGCGGACAAAGTCCACTCTAAACACGCAGGCCTCACAGTTGGTCCCCGATAATCTGAATAAACATCAAGGTATTCATGTCGATGCCCGTGCTCGAGGCTAAGGCCATCTAGTAGACTCCGGTGCTACGACGATCGACTATCGAGCGAGTGTAGGACGATCGATCCGCACCAGCAAGCGAGTGTAGGACAATGAGTCCCTGGGCTCGATTACCGCGGTCGGCATTATCGACATCATAGACAGAGTCCGCACCAGCTGTCCAGGCCCATTAACCGTGATAACTTGGGCAAGGGTTAAGGCCCATTAAAGGGTAAATCAGACAATAACACAAGCCGACTTAACCTTAGGGTTAGGGCAAGTGTTGTCATTATAAATACCCTATTCCAGGAACTACGTGTGACTTGATTCCTGGAGCATAACAGGATACGTAGGCAACCTGAGAGAGACTCTCAGGCTCAGTCTAAAATCACCCCTAAAATCATCCTTGATTCAATCATCCCTAGATTAAATTGACCCGAAATTATACATGACAAAATCCAGCATCGTCATTGGCTCTAGAAGGAGGGTCTTCTATCGGTGATGGATCAAGGAGTGATGGTGGTCAAGTTAATGGCAGAAACATGCCAGAAACGCAGTCATATCCGAGCTTATTGCCAGAGTTTCAACCGTTGGAACAAGAATTCCACCGGTCAGATTGAAGAAGAAGGAGGGACGAACAAACCCTCCAAATTTCGTGCCGATCGGAGTCCGTTTAGATACCCGATCGTTGCCGGAAAGAAGCTGCTGTATCACCAAAAACGCAGCGAGATCGGCGGCTAGTTTATGGAGTTTCAACCGTTGGAACAAGAATTCCACCGGTCATAATGAAGAAGAAGGGGGGTAAAAGAAGCCCTAAACTTTTAGGCCGATCAAAGTTCGTTTAAGTGCCCGATCGTCGCAAAGAATTTGCTGCTGTATCAAAAACGCAGCAGAACCCTAATCAGCAGTTTCAGGTCGGCGGCCTGTTACCAGAAATTCAACCGTTGGAATGAAAATTCCTCTGGTTATATTAAATAATACAGAGATAAGAACAATCTGTAAAAATTTCATGCCGATCGGAGTATGTTTCGATTACAGATCATCGCCTAAAAGTTGCAGTTACGTACAAAAAAGCAGAAAAACCCTAATCTGTAGGTTCCAATTCGGCTGAATATTCCCGACAATTGAACCGTCGGAACAAGATTTCCACCGGTCAGATTCGAGAATTATCAGGACCGAACAAGCCCTCAAAATTTTAGGCCGATCGGAGTGCGTTTGATTTCTCGATCGTGGCAAAGAAGTTACTGCAGGCACCAAAAACGCAGCAGGATTCTGGACAGCAGCTGGCAATTCGGCGGCTTATTCCCGGAGATTGAGCCGTCGAAAGAACAATTCCACCGGTCACATCGAACAATAGTGGGGGAAGAACGATCCCTCAAAATTTCGTGCCGATCGGAATCAGTTTCGAGGTCTGATTGCCACCAGAAAGACACTGCTGTGGTGCCCGAGAAAGCAACGAATTATCTACCGTATCTAGCTATCCACGAAGCGAGTTCTCGAGCTCCAAGGATCGAGCCGAGCTCTTTAGATCTCCAGGTTCTTACAATCGTTATTTGAAATTCTTATACACTTTGTAAGCCTTTATTATGTGTAATGTTTTTTATCACAATTACATTGCACCACAAAGACTCGAGATATCGGGCACCGGCATTCGAGCTCTACGGACTCGTCTTGCCCTCAGTCCGAGATCGACTCGGCATCATATTTTGGCTCTCTCCTAGCCGAGCGTGGCGGGATGAGCCATCTTCTTTCGGAACTCACCCTACCGAACTGGCGGGTCGAGCTATCTTATTTTGGAACTCACCCTACCGAACTGGAGGGTCGAGCTATATTATTTTGGAACTCACCCTACCGAACTATTTTGGAACTCACCCTACCGAACTGGAGGGTCGAGCTATATTATTTTGGCTCTCTCCTAGCCGAGCGTGGCGGGATGAGCCATTTTCTTTCGGAACTCACCCTACCGAACTGGAGGGTCGAGCTATATTATTTTGGAACTCACCCTACCGAACTGGAGGGTCGAGCTATATTATTTTGGAACTCACCCTACCGGGCTGGAGGGTCGAGCTATATTATTTTGGAACTCACCCTACCGAAGTGGAGGGTCGAGCTATATTTTGGAACTCACACTACCGAACTGGCGGGTCGAGCGGAGACCGAGCTCGACTCGGCATCATATTTAGAGCTCTCTCGAGCAAATCTTTAATAAGACCGAGCTCGGCTCAGCGTCATATTATATAAGACCGAGCTCGGCTCGGCATCATATTCGGAGTTCGAAGGCAATCTTATGTAAGTCCGGTTGCCATCTAAGCATGGTACCAACAGACTACGCCAAATAAGATAAGCTCTATCTCGATTAATTTCTGTTGTCACATTTTTATGCTTTGTAATAAGTCGATACGACAATTGGTTTTGATGCATTTTATTGGAGTGGTTTTCTTTTCAGATTATGTCTTACTTATAAGTCCATGTGATTGAAAGATAAAAGAGGCAAAAGTCAACCACAACAACGAATCCTCGATATGATGGAGTTAAAATAAAATAGTGAATAAAGCCAAGTCAATGACAGTGCTTATATCACTCCCAACCAGCCAATAAGCCACAATGCGAGGCAGTTGGAAGATCCCACGATGGATACCTTATTCGACCAGTTCATAAGCACCACGAAGTGCGACAGTCGAATAAGGAGTTATTTAATTCGACCAGTTCATAAGCCTGACGAGGCACGACCCTGGAATCGAGCTCCGACCCAATAGAGAAGTCAAGCCCATGAGGCAGTACAACGCTAGGTCGACTCATATTCAAGTGTACCATGAGTCATGCACTCATACTACACTTGGAGGGGCATAAGGGAATTAAGTCCAAAGGACTACACCCTAGGCAAATATTCATCAAACACAAACGGCATTCAGTTTGCTCTCATAGTAGGTCGGATGTCGAAGCAGGGGTAGAAGATCGAACGGGAGTCTTTTGACACCCAGTCACCCAGAGATTATTGTACCAGACACGTGTCTCTTCGACCCGACACCCACCAGTTGCTGAATTTTGCATATCTCGAGGGTCCACACCACAAAGGATCTACTCAATGGTCTACGAGGATCTGCAGGTCGGACCCCTCAATACTGCCAAAAGCAAAGTTAGCCTAATGGGCAACAAATGCAAAGACATAGAGACGGTTCGCAGGGTCGGGCCAAATGTCCCAGTCGAAAGCCGAATGAGCCTAAGAGGCGAAAAGGCTGGACAAAGGACGGTTCGCATAGTCGGGCCACACCGTCCCGCCGAAAGCCGAATGAGCCTAGTAGGCGAAAAGGCTGGACAAAGGACGGTTCGCATAGTCGGGCCACTCGCCCCGATCGATAGCCGAACGAGCCTAAGTGGCAAAGAAGGCCAAGACCAGGGACAGTTCGCATAGTCGGATTAAAACGCTCAGCCTAAGACCAAATAAGCCTAGGAGGCAAAAAGGTTAAGGCAAGCAAGTCGATCACAGTCGATCTCAAGTGCAATAAGAAACAGAGGTTCATAATACACTTGGGGGGCAACACGACATCGATAAGCAGCAAACAGAGCCAGAGGCTCGACAAGCGAATAGCTAAAAGACATCGACACGTGAAAGATTAGACAACAAAAAGAAGAGGAGATAAAATACCGCAAAAATTAAAGCAAAAATAAATCTAGGCATCATATTTGGAGCTCACCGATGAGCGAATCTTTAATAAGTCTGAGTTCGACTCGGCATCTCATCTTGGAACTATCTTATTTTGGAACTCTCCCAGCTGAGCGGGGCGGGATGAGCCTTCTTATTTTGGGAACTCTCCCCATGCCGGGATCGATCTATCTTATCTTGGAACTCTCCTAGCCGAGCATGGCGGGACGAGCCTTCTTATTTCGGGAACTATCCCCATGGTTATTGCAAATTTTTGGCTAGCATCTTGCGTATCTCGAGGATCCACTCCACAAAGGATCTACTCAACGGTCTATGAGGATCCGTAAGTCGGACGCCATCAGTCGACGGCCAACGTGGATGAGTCCTAATGGGACGAAAATGCAATGATCGAAGTCCGAATCGACAACGACGTAATTTGACTCCTAGGGGAGAGTATATACTAGGGCATCAAGGTCGGACAACATGGTCATTTCGATCGACAGCCAGTAAAGCTAAAAGTTCCATGGAACCAAAAAGCTAAGGCATCGAGTTCAGATCATGTCCAAATCTCTCAGCAGTCATGTGTCGGGATTCATGAACGACAAAGAAACACCACGACACCGAGATCCAGAGCGACAATTACGTATTACCGGTCTTTCTAGACAACGGTAATTACTAGGACATCGTAGCCGTAAATATATATCGACGAAAGGGCGTCTATTTCGACAAACGAAAGGAGACGGCCAGGGGCATCTCTTCTACTACGCGACAACAAAGAGAAGTCCAAAAAATGCTAAGGCATGGAAGACATGTTACATATGATCGACAAACGGAACTACTGAAAGTATAACGAAGATGATGAATCTACATTATACTTCGGGGGCAACAACGAGTCGACATTGAATACTCATGAAAAAGCGAGCAAATGAAAAAGCGAGCAAAGAAATGGGAATCGACATGCAACAAAAGTGTTTGACATCAAATACTGGTTAAAATTTCAGCATTTATAACAAAAAAAAGCCTAGTCACGAAGACGGGCCAAATAGTTATAGCATTGCAAAGAGGCGAATTCAGAAGTTGACAGAAGACATCGTCATCGTTACAGCCTAAGACAGTCGACATCGTCAAGGCAAAACGAGTCTAAGGGAAAAAGGTCGCTAAAGTAAAAAGATCTGCAAGGCAGACAGGGAGAGTCTGCACGTCGGACAACGTGCCCAATAAAATACAAATATGATCCAAACCTAAGGGTCTCATGATACTTGGGGAGCAGATATCGACATATATGCATCGAAATGAGAGAAGATGATGTGCCAATAAGGCCAAAGGCCGCAATAAGGAAAGATAGTCTATATCAAAGACAAAAGAAAGAGGAAAAATGTAACAATTTTTCAATAAGGCCAACGGCCAAAATCGAGCAAATCGGATCCTTCGGAGCAGAAGTCGACCTCGACCAAGACAATCCCAAGTTGGACATCTCATCATTCCTTCGACGAGCTACGGCATCGAAATCGATGTCAACTTAGCCACACATTATAAGTCCAAGGGATAGATAATGCTAAGGCAAAAAAAAAGTCTGCAAAGCAGACAGACTTGGACTCCACTGGAAGTAAGTCCGCAGGGCGGATTTAAATTCAAAGCATTGGATGACAAGTGGCCGAGATACACCTTTGACGGATCGGACCTGACCTCAAGAGCTCAGATAGATCTGGGGGGCTTATGACGATACCGAATATCGCACCTCCACGTGGCGTCATGAGATAGTCCTCCTGGACAAGAGTAAGTGATAGCCCGAGGGTCGAATTACGAGATGAGATATCGACAACCGACATGATCAGAGAACCGAGACGATGGGCCCATCTCGATACGTAAGACGGAAAGCTCGGGATGCGGACAAAGTCCACTCTAAACACGCAGGCCTCACAGTTGGTCCCCGATAATCTGAATAAACGTCAAGGTATTCATGTCGATGCCCGGAGCTCGAGGCTAAGGCCATCTAGTAGACTCCGGGCTACGACGATCGATTATCGAGCAAGTGTAGGACGATCGATCCGCACCGGTAGCAGGTGTAGGACAATGAGTCCAGGCTCGATTACCGCAGGTCGGCAATATCGACATCATAGACAGAGTCCGCACCAGCTGTCCAGGCCCATTAACAGTGATAACTTGGGCAAGGGTTAAGGCCCATTAAAGGGTAAATCAGACAATAACATAAGCCGACTTAACCTTAGGGTTAGGGCAAGTGTTGTCATTATAAATACCCTATTCCAGGAACTACGTGTGACTTGATTCCTGGAGCATAACAGGATACGTAGGCAACCTGAGAGAGACTCTCAGGCTCAGTCTAAAATCACCCTCAAAATCATCCTTGATTCAATCATCCCTAGATTAAATTGACCCGAAATTATACATGACAAAATCCAGCATCGTCAGCCTTCTTATAAGGAATGTCTTGTTCTCGAGAATCTTTGCAAAGTGGGAGTACATGTGTTATTCCGAGAGAGCATGATATTCAGATTATAAGATACGATCGTTAATGTACTGACACTCGAGATACGATCGTATGGATATTATTACAGCGATAGGATTGTAAGTTACACGGTAACTGCTTCACATGAAAGTAGTAGTCATTGCTTTTGACTCTTCCGATGATTGGGGGTCACGGTGTGTTGCTAGACGCTATCCCGTGATCGTTAGGCATGAGGGGCATTTTCAAAATTTGCATTTTGTGTCTACGGCCAACATATTCGGAAGCCTATCGGGTCATACACATATGAACATCGAGTCGGATTAAAATGCGGTTATAGTTGATAACCAAATAAGAAAAGTTTATCTCTAGACTATAATGGTTATAGTGGTAAATTAATATGGTGGTATTTATTTATTATGAATAAATAAAATACAAGATATTAATTAAAGAATATTCCGGATGCCAATTAGTTGACATTTGGGGCGCCACTTCTAAGTGTATAAGATACACTTGGATTGTGCACTTTAATTGATAAGATTACCATAATATTAATATTGGATATTAATTGATTTTGGAAAAATGGATTTATAGTAATAAGATAAATATATTCAATATAAGATATTGACAATATTTATTATAATAAAAGAGATAAATCAATTAAAGCATTTTTCCTTATTATATTGGGAAAAAGTTTTTCTCTTTCATCTATCTTCTAGGAAGCTTCTCATAATCAGATTAGGGCAAAGGGGGCGCCACTTTCACCTATATAAGAAAGGGTTGGCTATCTCTTTTGTACATCACAATTCGAATAGCTGATAGTTTTTGAGTAAAATAGAGAGCTTCCAATAGATAGTCGAGAGAGAGGAAAAAGGCCGGTCTAGCAGCCGGAGTTTTTCTGATAGCAATCCAAGGAGGATTCCGGCGAGGAGTTCGTGTGGATTATCGATAGAGGCCGGATGCGTGGACGGCTTGCGCATTGTACTACTATCCGTTGACGGTCAAAGCGACGATCTTATAGATCATCCAAGGTATATTCCGTCAAACTACTTAACGTGTTTATTGTGCTAAACGAAGACGATCTTGTAAAAGGAAATCAAAATTTTAAATTCCGCTGCGTTAAACTAGTGATTTCCTAACACTAACTTGGATTTGTTAATCTTTACGTTTACTTCCCCAATTTCCTAAATTAATCGAACGAGCTTTTAATTCAATTTTAAGCTACGGGTACAATTCCTAACCCTATCTACTCCGACCATTGTAGTAGATAATCTATACGCCAACTACCCACCATACTTGGTCCGTAATAGCCCATACGCATAAAGAACTAGAATTTCCGGTATTGAGCGCTAACTCATACCGCTAACCTGCCTAGACAGCTGTCGACACTGATCAGCACGTTCCTAGGGTCGATCAAGACTATGTCCTAATTAACACTTCACTATCAGTACTTCATGTTAATTTATGAATTACGAATACTAGATTGGTCAGACCTATTAATCGTTTTAATTATTTCTGTCGATCAACGTAGCTGACGTTGAAGTCCCATATTAGGTTTTCTAAATATTGCCTCGGTAAACAGGTATAGACCGCCGGTTTACCGGGGTCAGCTTTCCTATTTCTAGATCTACATTGCTCAATTACGATTAACCTATGTAAATTATGTGGTTGTTAAACATGCAGATCAACTAAAACACGTAAATACAAACAGATCTACCATACTGAAGACAAAAAAGGAACGTTCAAAGCTTCATACCTTCAACAATGGAGGTCTAGCTTGATCCTCAAGCTAGAGATGGTGAGGAAGGGAAGGAAACCGGAAAATAACTCCCAAAATCTTAGAACAACTTTATTTCATCAAATTGTATAAAAGATTTAATATAATTGAGTTCTTATGCCCAAAACTTATGTAATAATCAGTATATGCGGCTTTATATAGATACAACAGCCGACTTATGACTCTCAGAAACCCTAACCGACCTAGTAAACACGGCGGAATCGATTCCGTGTATAAGGCTCTCGGTTTACCAGACCTTGCCCACGGTAAACCGGCTAACTTTTCCTCTTTTTCTTCAGCATACTTCTTCTTGGATTTTATTTACTTGGCCCAACGTTCTTCTTTTGATCCAGGTCCGTTCTCAATGCTCCAGATTTGGTACACCTTGTAAAACACACAAAACGAGACAAAATAGTACCAAAACTTCGGGAAAATAACACAGATGCATGCAGAATTACGAACTTAGGAACATTCACATAGCATTTAACACATTTTCCATATAATAACGAGCCTATATATCATCTCTCGAGCATAATTCGGGGTGAATAAAGGTATAATTTATGGTACCATTTAGAGCGTTATCAACTGACCATGAATCCCAAAAATTTGCTTGCTCCGACGCCAAAGATGCATTTGGCCGAGAAAAGAATAAGGGAATTAGTCATTAGAGTGTGTGGTTGGATGTTGTGACAAGTGTCACAATCTACGACTCTCTATTGATTTTCTGTTAGATTTGGTTAGTACATATCCTAGAGGATATAGAATGTACAAGACTGATTTTGCATTAATCAATGAGCATAATTATCCGTTGCTTATCTCCTTCTTCTTTAATGGAAGTTCTGTATATTTCATCTTTAGCTTTTCACTATAACAGCTAGTTTCAGCACTTCATCAATGGGATGTAAACAAACAATTAACTAAATAAGGTGAATCATCATCAAAAATAAAATTTTATTTCCAACAAGCCTGCTGATCACTTTCAGTATGATGTAAACTAGAAAGCGTTTATTATGTTATAGTTTGTTATGACCATTTGTAATTTACTTCTGACCGATCCATGAAGTGTATGAAGCTATAAATACCCCATGATCAGTTGCATTGTAATTAACTTGTAACTTTTACTTGATCAATTATAATTCCGCATTTTATTTTGTTTGTTTGTAATTCTACAAACTTCATCATGGTATCAGAGCAGAAATTTGAGAACTTCTAAATGCTTTCCTGCAATTTTCCTTCAATCTTTGAAGAATCTTGAGAGTTTTCTTTATCTTTTCTGAGTTTTCAGTTTCTTGAGAGTAAATTGTCATCTCTTTCTAGTTTTTTGGTCAATTCTTGATCAGTTTTTCACTATCATTGTTGATTTGTGATCAATTCTGGAGTCCTTGATAGCCATGGAAGCTAAGAAACAAGAAATAAGTCCCTCTAGTCTATTCAATGTTCATCCATATGATAATTCTTCTCTGGTTCTTGTTTAGTCATTGATGAATGGAAACAACTATAATCCATGGAAAATGTCCATGGAGATGGTGTTGATCACCAAGAATAAAATTGGCTTCATAGACGGCACGATTAAAAGGCCAGAAGAAGATTGAGCAGACTTCCATGCATGGAGACAGTGTATACAATGGTGATATCATGGATCTTAAATTCTGTTGAAAACACCATTGCAAAAAGTTTGAGGTATTTCAAGAATGCACATGTTGTTTGGAAGAATCTTGCAGCAAGGTTTTCAAATGTTGATGCATTAAGATTTTCAGATCTTCTTGAAGAAATGCATTCTACAGAAGCAAGGCACAAATTCTGTCAATCAATATTTTACAAAATTAAGGATTCTTTGGGAAGAAATCAAGACCATCAGGCCTGTAACAGTCTGTTCTTGTGATCCTCAATGTCACTGCAATGCAATCAGCCATCTGATGGATCATATGGAGGCTGACCATGTCATGAAATTCCTTAAAGGATTAAGGGATGAATTTGAGCCAATGGTCTCACAGGCAATATTGATGGTGCCTTTTCCAGAAATTCATGATGCCTTTGCAATGGCAATGAAATTTGAAAGACAGAAGTTGTATGTGGCTAACAAGGCCAAGAATCAAGATTCCATGGTTCTCTTGTCACAAAAAGAATGGACAAGGGCAAAATCATATTGTCAGCAAACCTAACTCTGCTGCAAATCCCAGGCCAAAAAATCCCAAAATGATGCAATGTAGTTTTTGTGGATTCAATGGTCATTCTGAGGAGAATTGTTACAAGAAGCATGGCTTTCCTCCTGGCTTCAAGTCAAAAAGGGCAAATATGGTAAAAGATGAGCAATCATCAAAAGAAGATCAGGCACCAAGCAGGTATGCTGGAACAGGGTTTCCCAATCTTACCGCACAACAACTTGACAAGTTGATGGCTCTGCTGAATGATCTTCCTAGAGATGCAGAGTTTGCTGTTGGCCAACCTGCTGATGTTGTTACACACTACTCACCTACTTGATCGCGTGTAAGTCACTAACGTCGAATACTAGGTACATCGTTGTATAGTAAATGCGAGTCAAGGTCAATCCCACAAAGACAATGCAACTATAAGTATACATAATTCTAACCTAATTAATAAGCAACATAGAGGCGGTCATGGACCTACAATAAACAATAAGAAAAACTTGGTATTCCTCCCCCTCTTCTCACCGATCTACTAACTTGGATTAGTTAATCGTTACGTTTACTTCCCTACATAATTTCCTTAAATTAATCGTGAGCTTTTGTTTTAATTACATTATCAGCTATGGGTGCAACTCCTACTCCTATCTACTCCGACAATGGTAGTGGACAATCTATACGCAAGCTACCCTCCTTAATTGGTCCGTAATAGCCCATACGCATAAAGATCTAGAATTGCCGATATCGAGCGCTAACTCATACCGCTAACCCGCCTAGACAGCTGTCGACATTGATCAGCATGTTTCTAGGGTCCATTCAAGACTATGTCCAAACTTATCACTTCACTATTCGTATTTCATGCCAGTTTACGATTACAATAAGCAGATTGGCCAGATCTAACCTACTATTAATTAAACCTGTCGATCAACGTAGCTGTAGTGAATCCTAGTTTTAGGTTTTCTAAATTATGCCCCGGTAAACCGGTATAGACCACCGGGTTACCGGTAGTGAATCCGGGTTTTAGCTTTTCCTATCTCTGGATCTACATTGTTCAATTACGATTAAAATAAGTAAATTATGGGGTCTTTAAACGTGCAGATTAACTAAAACACATAAATACGAACAGATCTACCATATTGAAGACAAAAAGGAACGTTCAAAGCTTCATACCTTCAACAATGGTGATCTAGCTCGATCTACTCAAGCTAGAGATGATGGAGGAAGGGAGGAAACCAGAAACAACTCTTCCAAAGCTTGAATAACTTTATTTCATCAAAATTGTATATATGATTGTAATACTAAAGAAAAGTTATGAAGAAATCTGTAATTGCGGCCTTATATAGATACAAATGAACGACTTAAGACTCCCTAAAACCCTAACCGACCTAGATAATGCGGCAGAATCAATTTCGTATCAAACAAGTCACCGGTTTACCGGACCTAGCCCTCGGTAAACCGGGCCGACTTTCTTCCTTTTCTAAAGCAGGCTTCTTCTTGGACTTTAATCACTTGGCCCAATATACTTCTTTCGGTATAGATCCATTCTCCAATGCTCCAGATTTGGTACATCCTATAAAACATGCAAAACGAGACAAAATAGTACCAAATCTTCGGGAAAATAACATAGATGCAGAATTACGATCCTAGAAACATGCACATAGTATTTAACATATATTCCACATAATAACGAACCTATCTATCCTCTCATGAGCAGAATTCGGGGTAAATAAATGTTTAATTATTGGTACCATTTAGAGCGTTATCAACTACCCCCCACTTAGCTTTTGATTGTCCCGAGCAAAAAGGCGAAAAGAAAACAACACTCTGATCAGTACACAAGTTAATTAAAAACAACTATGCTTCACAAAGGCAAGATCGAGATCATGCCACTCATATCCATCAGTAACGCATTAAACACTAGTCATGTCATGAGCCAATGTGTGTGTGCAATAACTTTCACAACCGCTTAGTAATGCAGACAATCTCACATTACGTCAACCCGTAGTCGTACTAACCAGTCTCGAACATGTTATTTATGAATTAAATTAGCTGGTAAGGCGGATCGAGAACCGATTATATATTACTCTTAGGCTCGTGTTTATCGGTCTATGCAAAAGTCATGCGTCTTATGCTCCATCGACTCAAATTTTGCCAAAGAGAATATAGATGTATATATTTCAATGCACTTCTCTTTATTGGTGGGTAAACTCTCATTGATTTAACTATCATCACGGCCCCACTCATGATAAACTACCGAATCCGAAATTCCTTTGCCTTCATATGCGTTGGTGGAACATGATTCGTGATGCAGCCAGGGTCAACTCTAGTCAAAGCAATATGTTATCGACTACACACCAAGGGAAGTGAGTTATACATGCTTAAATTGGTGGCTCATAACAGAATATGTGCTTAATATGCCACTACTTCAGAAGTGGGCATTCACTCTTACTTGTGCAAAGTAAACCAAAGATGAAGTCAATTAACTCGAAAAGATCAAAGATATCATATTTTTTCAAAATTCTGTCGAAATGAATCAAATTCTAAGTGGTGGATCGTGCATCAAAGAGAATCAAGATAATCACGCAATTCATGGAGTATAGTGCTAAGGAGCTAAGTGACGTTCCTTACCCCCCACTTAAACGAAACATTGTCCCCAATGAGTAAGATGGAAAAATGAAAAATGAAAAGGAACTTAACTTCGGTTAAAGGTGGAACCAAAGAAGAATCGGATCGTCGTATAAATCATCGTGCTCATATAAGTAGTCCATGAAGAATCTGCTCTAAGTATTTCAAACAAACCAAGAAGAATAGTGGTGACAAGAAACCATATAATAAAAATGCGGCAGTGAAAGAGAAAATAATTAACTCTAAAACAAATTAAGCCGAAAAAATGATTATATTATGAATATTCTGCCAAATCAACTAGATAGGAAAAGAAAAATAAAAGCAAGAAAAGGAAATAAAAACTAGTCCTCATAGAATATCCCTCCCAGTTATCTCTAGGCTCAAAACCGGGAGGTGGGCCAGAACTTGAGGCAACAACGGCCAAAGAAGAGGCTCAGTGATGTGGGGCAGTCCTAGGTGGTGGGGTCGAGGAAGGTATGCCAAAAAAGTCAATAATCCTATCCATCTTGCAGTGCAAACTCGCAATCTCTCGCGAGTGCTCCTCTAGCATAGCTCTCTGAGTCCGGAGTGCTCCGAGGACCGGAGTACGCTCCCTCTCAGCTCTTCCAACCCGTCTTGGAACTTTTTGAACCTACTGCGAACTGATCATCGGCTCAGGGTCTTTCCAATCATCACTGACGAGCATTTTCACCTCGTCCTCTAAAGCAAACATGTCAATCATTGGCCCGTATGGCAACAGTTCGCGCTTAGATGTGGCGGCAAGCTCGTGAATACGGCTGTGCATCAGTAGACCGATGTTGACTGGAGATCCCTGCTCTAGATGAAACATCATCTCCGCCCTCTTGGTAGTGACAGAGACCGTGTGCTTGGTCGGTAGAAGGTGCGCACAAACAAATCTGTTGACCATCTTCCAATCCCAGGATAATTCGCTCTCTAGGAAGATGGTGGGGGCTCCAGCAGGATGGCGCTTCCATTGCCCCCCAAAAAACTTAGCTATCATGTTCTTCCTCTCTAAATCTTCAATGTTGTTTGGGGATGTGTACTCATCCGGGTCCACCGGTGGATTTCTAACCCCAAAATGAGCATTGATCCGCTCAATAGAAAAATCAACTTTAACACCGCAGATCATAGCATATGTGGCTCCAGGTTTATGCGAAACATAAACATAAAATTCCCTTACCACCGGGGCGTTGAACCGAGTCGGTGAATCCGCCATATCCAATATGTCTTGCTCTTGTAGGGCTCGTGGCAAGATCGATCCACAATCGTCCAACTCTACCCCTCGTTCTCGAGCCACTAGTTTTGCGTTCCAATGGCCTCGGAACGACTCATAGATAGCTAAAGAATGGAATTGCTCAACCCCATCTATCAAGGGATTGGCATCTCCATAAACACTCTGATAACCACTGGGACGAACTGATGATCGGCTATGCTTTGGTCCCATCTTGGATGATAACAGGAACTGATGCTGAAGCTTTCTTTGGAAAATTGACCCTCGGTAAACCGGAGGTAGGTCGGGGTTACCGGCCTAAAATTTATTGGTTTTCTTTCTGGGTCTGTGCCTCTGATTATAAAAGATGAAGAATTGCAGCACCTCACTAGCACAGCAGCACTAGACAGCAACAGGGGTGAAGAAAATGGGTGTTTCGGTTGGTTAAAATGGAAGAAAGGTTTGATTTTGGTGGAGGTTTGGTGGTGATGGTGGTGGTGATGGTGGCCGACTGGATTGGAGAAGAAGAAGAAATGGAAGAATTTTGGTGATTTGAGAAGATAGTAGTAGATGGAGTGATAAGAATGGTGGTGAATGGGTGGTTTAAATAGGAATGAATGAGTGAAGGTGGAAGGCTTTAGTGGGATAGTAGGTATAGAAGTTATTAGGGTGAGGGATTTGAAGAGGTGATTGATGGGATTGAGGCGGAGTTATGGTGGAGTGTGGGAAAGGATGAAAAATTTGAAAGGATGGGAAAATGGGACGGTTTTTGCTGACTAGTAATGCCTGGTGCAATGTGTGTCCTCCACGTGTCTCTAAAAATTCAGCTTTATAAACTGACGTTCAGAAATCTGAAAATCTTGGCTCGGTAACTGACGGACCTTTTCTAGGCTATATAGATCCTAACCGGCAGTGTACCGGGTCAAACTGTAGTGCTAGTGTGGTGAGTCAGAGTGTCGAATCCTCAGGGAAAACGTGGTAATTCTTTTAAGTGTGGTTAAACACCAAAGAGCTGTTATTAACTCGATCTAAACCGCAATTTTATCACACAGATTACTACTATTCTACTGAACATAAAATAAATGCGTAATATAAAAGTTATTCTAATAAAATATATATAGATATATAAATATATATAATTGTACATAGATTGCAAAATATATATATAGATATAAATATATAGATACCAATATATAGTTTATAGTAATAGACAAATAGAACTAGCCAAAGTTTATATAATTGATTTATACGATCTTTTTCAGTAAACGGAATGGGCTCGATCTTTCCTTTTATATTAGGTCCAATTGAGTAAATGAAACGGTGCACTCCTTAGGTTAACAATTCCTCCTCACACGAGCGTATGAAATTGTCATATGTCATTGTCATCAGTTTAATCTCTACAACTGCCCCATGCTAATCTCGTTAGTCCGACAGTGTACCGAGTACAAATCTACCCCGGATAAAAGAGGTTATTCCGTTTGTCAGACGGCCGATGTTATTCAAAAGGCTCCGGTTGTCAGGCGGATCGATTTAACTTTCCGGTGTTAGTTTCAATTAAACCGTTGATTTTAACATTATTATGATCTCGAGCACAAATTTAATAAGATTCATCTTTCCCAAGACAAATCTGCCCCCGGGCAGGAAATAGGATTCCGTTGTCACGCTTTCGCACGGCCAATTTTACCCTCCGGTTTTTCTATCTTTTATCTCATATCCTAACTTCTCTGGTCAGTTCATCGTTAGGTTATATGTTGCGATTCATCTTGGTTAATTACGTCAATCCGAATATTATCAATACGTTCCAAAAATAGAAAAAGATTCAATTAACTCAATTTTAGTCAATTTTAATTAGACAACATTCCTTTACCGAACAGATCGAAATAAAACGATTACATAACTTTGGCTAGTTATTTAGACTTATCTAAAAAACATTATAATAACTAAAAAGATAAAAATAAACATAACAAACATAAATACTTTAGAAAATTTACCCGATTACAAATGCTGAATCAGAGTCGTATTCTTCCGGACATTACAACGACTTCAACAACACCGAACTTCCGATAATTTCCCGAGCATTACAACAGTACTACGAGATTATTATTTTTGGCATAAGGCCTATTTACAAACTACTAATTAAAAAGATATAGAGAATATATATAGGATATTGTATATATATATTGGTACATCCGTTTCTGTTGCAAATGAGCTCCCTTTTATAGAAAAAACTTCCTTGGGCCGGACCGGGCCGGTAGTAGGCCGGACCGGGCCGGTGTAATGATTAACTCCACCTCCTTGATTAATCAGCATGTGCAGCGTAGATATAATTATAATTATAATTATATATAACTTATAAAATTCATATCTCGAGTTCTGGATCTCAAAAAATCATGATTCAAGAGGCATCGGAAAGCTCTCGGGAAAATCTACAACTTTCGCGAAGGACTCTTCTTCAGATGATTTCGTTTTGATGAGCCATTCGTTTGTCGAAGATATTTCTCGATTACCACTTAATCGAATCGATTAGCCACTTGACCACTTCGATTGACCACTTGACCACTTAAGCAATTCGATTGACCATTTGAGCTTGTGACACTCTCTAAATCCTTCCAGAGATATGATTATACTTCAATATGTCGATTCTCGGGGTCTCGGTTTATAAATCTGCAATAAAATATCACAAATACCCACGTAAATCTGACACGACACTCCGATTTACTAAAATCGGTACAAAATGATAACTTTTTACTATTATTACTAAGTTTTACTACTAACTACTCTAAACTATAAAGATTAACATTTCATATCATTTATATCATAATTTCATATATTTTATATAGAATTCGTTGATAAAACATAATAATATAACGTATATTTAATCATATAAAAGTAGTATATCAACTACTCCCCACTTAGCTTTTGATCGTCCTCGAGCAAAAATAAGCGGTAATAAAAGATAATATAATTGATCAGATTATAATTTTTAATGTAATTTATATTGTAAATATTATAAATATATTAGTTATTCTAATTTAAAATTGTAAGAAGACAGAAAGTGTATATAACTTAAATAGCTTAAACATCAAATATTATTTAGATGAAATTGTACATGTAATACTTAATAAGTATAAATAAAATATTAGAATGATTTTTAATCGCAACTATTATGAAATCCTGGAATTGTAAACTTGGTCAGGTAGTCGACAAAAATGGTTTAAAAAGTTTAGGCTCAAGATGTTGGTTAATCGGAAAAAAGGAAATCAAAAAGAGAAAGAGGCAAGTCGTACGTACCTACACCTTCATATTCTTGATCAAAAAATAATCATCGATTAATAGCATCTCTTTTTTTCAGATTTTTTTTTCTTTCACAAATTAAGAACTAAAAGCGTGAGTGTGTGTAGAAAATCAAACTTACAAGCATTGCTTCATCAAGATTGATCGAAGTACTACTCTTTCGATCGAAAAATTACAAGTCCGGTTTCCTTAAACTTGTAATCATTCTTGAGATCTTATGATTCGACTTTTTCTTTTTCATTCTGTGTCTTCATTCCCAGCAATAGGACATTTCGAGATAATACCCTAGCTGGACCACTATCATCAGGCAATCGGGAGCTTCTAACCTTATAGTGATATAGGACATTTCGAGATAATACCCTACTGCACTCAAATCATTGGTAGCTACAACCGATATGTTCTTTTTTATTTTATTATTTAAGTTGTCGATCAAAGATAAGGAAGATACCTGGTATTTGATTAATTTTGTGTAAATATGGTGCTTCGTTCTTAATTCTTTTATAGAATATTAACATATCCGAACTTATTACCAAAATTGACTATCTTGCAAGTGTCATGAGGTAAGATCGAATATACTAATACTTATCTAATTTTTCCAATCTCAGCATATACCAAAACTTAGCTTTTATGTCTTCATCTCTTTTCATAAGTACGTACAAACTTGCGGAATGTTGTGTTTCAAGAATTGGTATTTTCTCATATATGATAATTGGTACAATGCTGAGTATTTATAGAGATACAATCCTTAAGGGACAAGGATGTAAATATTAAAATAAATAAGTAATAAAACAAGTAATAAACTAATTATGAATACTATTCTCAACACGCCCCCGCAATCTCGTGGGAAGAGAGTGCACACGGAGATTGGCCTTGAGAGAGGTGAACCGAGCCGGCGCAAGGGGTTTGGTGAGGAGATACGCGATTGTTCCTTGGTAGAAACAAAGGAGACGGAGAGTTGCTTGGATGCAACTTGTTCGCGAACATGGTGGTAGTCAATCTCAATATGCTTCGTGCGGGCATGGAAGACCGGATTGTGAGCCAGATATGTAGCCCCTATATTGTCACACCAGAGAACCGGAGGGGCGGGAAGACGAATATCCATCTCACGAAGAAGCATGCGTAGCCACTGTAATTCAGCAGCAGTATTACTCAGAGTCTTGTATTCGGCCTCAATACTGCTCTTGGAGACCGTGTGATGCTGTTTGGTACGCCAGCTAATAAGGTTGGACCCCAAAAAGACGCAGTAGGCACCAACTGAGCGACGGTTATCGGTGTCGGCCGCCCAATCAGAGTCAGAGTAAGCCTGTAAAAGTAAAGGGGAACTGCGCGAAAAATACAACCCCTCGGAAATGGTGTGTTTGAGGTATCGTAAGACGCGCTTGACGGCCGGCCCGGTGATCATCGGTGGGCGAGTGCATGAATTTGCGACCGTATGTGCGCGAACGCAATGTCAGGACGAGTGAAGCTAAGATACTGGAGACCCCCAACGACGGAACGATAAAGCGCAGGATCAGAAAATAACGGACCAGAGCCCTGAGAGAGTGAGGCAACCGTGGCCATCGGTGTGGAACACGGCTTGGCTTTATCCATGCCAGCCTTCCGCAATAGCTGGAGTATATATTTACGCTGACTGAGGAAAACACCTGTGGAAGTTGGAAGAACCTCAATGCCCAAAAAATAAGAGAGGGGACCCAGATCCTTAACAGGAAAATGAGAGCCAAGGTGAGCAATAACCTGTGCAATAAGAGAAGTAGACGTGCCAGTAATAATAACATCATCAACGTATATCAAAATATAGACCCGAGCACCAGCCTGTGAATAAATAAACAAAGATGTGTCGGCTTTGGAAGCAACAAAACCAAAGCGAGTGAGAACATCCGTAAAACGAGAGAACCATGCACGCGGAGCCTGACGAAGACCATAAAGGCTGCGATTTAGTTTGCACACGTGATTCGGGAGATCGGGATGGTGAAAGCCCTGAGGCTGCTGCATATAAACTGATTCTGATAAAAGCTCATGAAGAAACGCGTTCTGAATGTCGACCGACGCAACGACCAACCCCGGGAAACGGCAAGGGAAAGGAGAAGGCGAATAGTAGCTCGGTTTCACAAGTTTGGACTAAATGTTTCGTGGAAGTCAATGCCCTCGGACTGGTGAAACCCTTTGGCGACGAGACGGGCTTTATGACGCTCAAAAGACCCATCAGCATGTTGCTTGGTGCGAAATACCCACTTGTTACCAACAATGTTCATAGACGGGTGATAGGGAACAAGATCCCAAGTGTTGTTACGAAGGAGAGCATTGATTTCCTCACGCATGGCATCACGCCAGATTTGGTGCTTAGAGGCTTCAGTGAAGGAAGTGGGGTCGAGGGAAGTAGCAATAAGGCCTTTTGGTAAAGGGTACCGAATGAAGTCGGGACGGACAACGGAGTTTAAGAGTATTGGTTCTTGACCGGGTGACCATGGGATGTGGTTCGGGAGGGGAATGTGTATGCGTGGAGGAGGACGGAGCAGAGTCCGAAGACGGGTTAGAGGGAGCGGTAGGGGGAGATGGAGGAGACGCGGGGCTGAAGGGAGCCGTGGGTGGAGGTGGAGGTAGATCGTTGGACGGTAGAGAGGTAGGAAGAGGAACAGTGATATCCGTAAGGGTGAGCGGGGTTGGAGGCGGGGTATAAGGGAAGACAGATTCGTCAAAGACGACATGTCGGGAGATATAGAGACGTCCGGATGAGAGGTCGAGGCATTTGTAACCATGGTGGGTAGGGCTATAGCCTAAAAAGATGCAGGTTTTGGAGCGGTAATCAGTCTTATGGTTGTTATAGGGACGAAGGTAGGGCCAGCAGGCACAACCGAAGACACGGAGAAAGGAGTAGTCAGGAAGGCGCTTATAAACCATCTCGAAAGGAGACTTGTGTTGGAGGACCCGAGAGGGTAACCGATTAATAAGGTAAGTGGCAGTGGAGAAAGCATCCTCCCAATACGTGAGAGGTAAGTTAGAGTGAGCAAGCAAGGAAAGACCAACCTCGACAATTTGACGGTGACGCCGTTCAATGGCGCCGGCTTGTTCGTGGGTGTGGGGGCATGAGCGACGATGTTGGATACCAAGAGAGGTGAAAAATTGAGAGAGGTGTCGATATTCACCACCCCATTCGGTTTGTATGGATTTAAGTTTCGCGTTAAATTGGCGTTCGATTAAGCGAAGGAAAGTACCAAAAATTCGTTCAACATCAGATTTGCGCTTAAGAGGATAAAACCAAAGAAATTTTGTATAGTCATCCATAAAACTCACATAATAACGAGAGCCGTGAATAGAGGGTTCAACACACGGACCCCAAACATCAGAGTATATTAAATCTAAAGGTGCAGAAGAAGTAAAATCGGAGACATATAAAGTATTACGATGACTTTTAGCTAATTGACACGGAGCACAGACAGTTTCTGGTGCTTTATTAGAAGTAAAGGAAGGTATATGACGCAAAGCTTGACGCAGAACAGGCGGGGAGCAGTGCCCAAGACGCTTGTGCCAGTGCGAGAGCTTAGGCGGCGGCAAAGGCTTGAGCCGACGGATGGTGAAGGGCTGAGGAGAAGTGGTAGAGCCCATCTTTGACATATCCTCTATGATGGACGCGACCCGAGTAGTCCTTCACAAGAAAATGAGAATGGTGAAATTCAAAGTAGACGGAGTTATCATAAGCAAATTGTTGAACAGATAACAAATTGCGAGTAATTTGAGGTGAAACAAGAACGGTGGATAAGTGATATGTGTGGGGAGGGGAGTGTAAAGTAGAGGAGCCATGATGAGAAATAGACAAACCTGAGCCATCGCCAATGTGAACTTTTTCAGGACCATCATAAGGTTCAGAAGAGAGTTGAGATTGCGGAAGTCGTTGGTTAAATGATGAGAGGCACCGGTGTCCGGGATCCATTCATGGTTGTAGGGAGGTGGTGGGGGCTGGCTGTAGGGATAAGGAGGAGAGGGGCTCGGGTGATAGGGGTTGGGGGGGTAAGGGTAGGCTGCATAGGCTTGGGGTGGTCGGGGTGGACGTTGGTTAGGGACCGAATTGGCAGATTGGTGGTAACGGAAAAAGCAGGCATTGGCGGCATGACCGAACTTATGACAAATTTGGCACTTTTGGGAGTCACCGGGCTGAGTGTTAGGACGCCCCGAATCACGACTACGATTAGAGTTGTGACGGTTGGAATTGTTACGATTAAAGTTGTTGCGATTGGAGTTGTTGCGGTTTTGATTATTGGGCTGCTGTTGGGATTGGGCATTAGAATAGTTGGCACTAATCAGAGGGGACGATGGGGAGGGGCTGTTATGCTGTAAAACAGTGGGACGGTGGTGGTGATGTCGGGCTTCAGTGGAAAGTAACAGAGAGTACACTTCATCTAGCGTGATATCATTACGTGAGGTGATCGTAGTAACCAATGAATCATAATCCGGGCCGAGACCAGCCAATAAATAAGCAATAATATCGTCATCCGAGAGCGGATGTCCGGCGAGTGCAAGTTCGTCCGTAAGGTGTTGGAATAGTGTCCTAAACCCAATCGGGTTGGACCGGATCCGACCGGGTCGGATCATTTCTACTATTTCTTTATGTTTATACATATATAAAATGGCTTTTATGTTGTCATATATATGTTCTTTTAAAGAACCAATTATGAATTGTTATATGATAACGTCCTTAGTATTAAAGCGTGATAGAGAAACCATGATAGGCGATTATGGTTGATGAGATCTCTAATCACTTTAATAAGTTTGATACTTAAATGTCTCTAGGCCGACGTACTATCAAACGGGGCATTGATAGTATAAACGGACTAGCACGTATTAGATGTCTTTGTCTTTAAGGGCGGGGATAGATCTCGTCTATCAAAGTGTAGAGACACTTGGACATGTACGTGGACGTGTATTAGAGAATGCGTACGTTAGATCGACCCACTTACACGGATAAGTGTCACACTATGTGGCGGTTGTGTAATTATCCTTAGGACCGGAGTCTTCATGGCATCACGGTGTGGATTGTCATGCTTTGACACTATTGAGGTTTCCCAGCCACGGGGCGATCATGCGGTAGTGATTGGGTGTGATCGAAGCATGCGGAGTATACATGATTGGTCGTCCGGGAATCGCGTATCCTATGATTGGGATCGAATATCCGAAATGGCCTTCTTATAAGGAATGTCTTACTCTCGTGAATCTTTGCAAAGTGGGAGTAAACGAGTTACTTCGAGAGAGCATGATATCCAGATTATAAGATACGGTTGTTAATGTTTGACACTCGATGTACGACCGTATGGATATTATTACAGCGATAGGATTGTAAGTTACACGGTAACTGTTTCACATGAAAGGTAGTAGTCATTGCATTTGACTCTTCCGATGATTGGGGGTCACGGTGTGTTGCTAGACGCTATCCCGTGATCGTTAGGCATGAAGGGCATTTTTGTAATTTGCACTTTGTGTCTACGGCCAACATATTCGGAAGCCTATCGGGTCACACACATATGAACATCTAACCGGATTAAAATGTGGTTATAAATGATAACCAAATAAGGAAAGTTTATCTCGAGACTATAAAGGTTATAGTGGTAAATTAATATGGTGGTATTTATTTATTATGAATAAATTAAATACAAGATATTAATAATATTATATTAATTAAAGAATATTCCGGAAGCCAATTTATGGCTAAAGGTGGCGCAACTTATTTGTGTATAAGATACACTTGGATTGTGTAATTTAATTAATGATATTACCTATTATTAATATTAGATATTAATAAAAATAAAATAATATAAATATATGATCTATACATACGTGTGTGCATAAATACAAATTGGATTTGCATGCATGCAAGTATGCGTGTATATATATATATATATATGATATTATTAGATTTATTTGTGTAATATATATGTGATATATACACATGTGTAAATTGATTTATGGTAATAAAATAAAGATAGTCAATATTAGATATTGACAATATTTTGGAAATATTCAATATAAGATATTGACAAAATCCTAGATTTATTTAATATGAGATATTATAATAAATGAGATAAATCAATCAATTATATTTTCCTTATTTTATTGGGAAAAGGTTTTCTTCTCCTCCACACTATATGGGGCGCCACTTTCATTATAAATAGAAGGTGGGTGTCAAGCTCTTTTGTACATCACAATTGCAAGAGCTCATAGTTCTTGTGTAAAATAGAGAGCGTCCTATAGAGAGTTGGAGAGAGGGGAAAAAGGCCGGTCTAGCAACCGGAGTTTTCCAATAGCAATCCATGATGGGATTCCGGCGGGCTGTTCGTGTGGACTAGCGGTAGAGGCCGAACACTTGGGCGGCTCTATGCAGAACTACTCTCCTTAGACGGTCAAAGCGTCGATCTTTTAGATCAACCAAGGTAACCACCGTCTGCTACTCGTTTGTTTATTGCTTAAACGAAGTCGATCTTGGGTCGATAGGAAATAAATTTTTGAATTCCGCTGCGTTCCCGCGTAGATTTCCTAACAGTGGTATCGGAGCAAGCTTCGAGCTTAAGCAATAAGCATGTTATTATGCGTAGTTAATTTTATCGTTTAAATCACGTAATTAAAAGATGAAAGATTTTTGATTTGCAAAATTGATACATGAAAAGAAAAAAAAAAAAAAAAAAAAGGGGATCGGGTGGTGCTCGGCCGACTGGCGGCGGCACCACCACCGGCGGCGGCGGGGTGGCGGCGGCGGGCGGGGGCAACTGCGCCGGCAGTCGGTTGACCGGTCAATGCTGGCGGATCTCCAAATTTTTGTTTTGTGTATTTTGTGATTCAATATGGTTCATAGTTGTGATTAAAATCTCCTTTGTTTAGTTGTGTCATGTGGCTAACCAATGGTTCAAATAGTTTGGCCATTGGGATGCCACATGACATTAAAATGATAATGGCCTTTCCAAACTTTGTTTGGAATAGGCCTAGGCCCTTTCCAAATATTTGATTTGGGAAAAGGCCTAGGCCTAGGCCACTTCCAAAATTTTGATTTTGGAAAGTGGCCAGGCCTAAACCAAAATTATTTGGCCTTTCCAAATATTTGATTTGGAATACGCCTAGGCCCTTTTCAAATATTTGATTTGTAAAAGGCCTAGGCCTAGGCCACTTCCAAAATTTTGATTTTGGAAAGTGGCCAGGCCTAAGCCAAATTTGGTTTAGGAAACCAAAGGCATCCCTTTTGATTACGAATCAAAAAGGAAAGAAACAAAAGAGAAATAATTTTAATTTTGATTTATTTTGGAATAGTTCTAATTAATTAAAATTAAAATTAAAATCGGTTTAAAATTAATCGTTAATTTTATTTCGATTAAAATCATTTAATTAATTAAATGTTAATTAGTTAATTGATTGGATAAAATTATTCAATAGATTAAATGTTAATTGATTAATCAAGACGCAAGTAGTTAAATTTTAATTTTATCTTTTTCATAAGATTTTATTGTATGGATTAGATATAGTAGATATAATATGATTATATGGACCCCGATTGATCATGGACTCGACCGATAGGATAGATGTGAAAGATTTAATTTTTCTGTTGGTTTAAAAATTGTCCTAGGCCGTTATGAAGAACGTGACCTAGTTTATTTTCTGCATTTATCCCATTCCCGTTGGCTTCCCCCCGTGTGCGGCGGGTGTATTTATTTTATTAGATAGAATTAAATGTAACAAGAATGGAGCAGAAGATGGAGACCAAAGAAAGACGAAAATAAAGATCCCATTGGAGAATGGTGCATTAAAGATCCTATTGGTGGTTGCAGCTACCCTTAGATTGTGACCCGCGGTTTCGTCAGTTTGTATTCGAAACCGCACCTAGGAAAAGTCCATGATCATACCGGTTACTTTACGCATTTATTTATTTTGTGCTTGTATTTATTTTATATGATACGATAGATGCATGACTAGGCACGGTCTAGATAAATGTGTAGGATGTATGTTTATAGAGATAGACATATTTATGATGAGACCGAAATTAAAATTAATTAAGTGAATTAATTTACGTAAATACTTCCACAACAAAAATCAAGTCGAAATATTGTCTCCCAATATTATAACGACGGTGAAGAGCCTGTGTTCGGATCCAACTGATCGACCACCGCCGGGAGTTGACCTACCACGGGTATATCGTCGTTATTGAGATATGATCGTATGAGATCTCGTGAATATTGGGTTATGACTTGACTAGAGTCTTTCGGTGATTGGCCACCGTCGGGCCGTCGACTTTAGAGACAAGGGGTTGACTAACACATAGTGATGTGTATCGCCAAAGAGTTGACTAGTCAACCACTGAGAATCACATAGAGATGTGAATGGTAAAGGGTTACCTACCTATCGAAATTATCTTGGTTGATCGACCACCGCCGGGAATCGAGGTAACTAGATGGGATCTCAGCCACTAAAGAATTTTGAAAAATTCTTGAAAGTCAATTGGAAGTAGTTGACTAGTGGGAGCAAAATCATAAACCAAAAGACCTTTTTGATTTTGCGTGTATAAACAACAACACTCTTTTATTTTCATTTTTATGTTGTAGTTTTAGTAGACTTTATATTTATGTTTAATTCTCGATTAGTAAAACCAAATTATGACTGTTAATTTTGAGAAACGTTCTCAAATATGGTTAAGCAATTTTAATCCTTTTAAAATAAGCAATGACATGAGCAACCCCGTTATAGTAGTTAGAGACAAGGAGATTACATAATTGATGCAGTGCTCCGAGACTTTAATTATTAATGAAAGCAGAAGCTCATGATATGATTAAATCCATTGAAATAAGTTTCAACGAATTAGTCATATATTGGATACGATCCAAGATGATCATTCTGTCATATGATGAAAATTAATTCAAACGTTGGATAAGAATGACCACGTCTAATTTTGGAAAAGTTGTTTTCAAAATTACAAGATTTAATTATCGACTTAATTCTATCATTGCTTAAAGGTTAATTAAATAGTCAATGTTTTGAATACGATTCAAAAGGATGAATAAACTATTTAATAAACTTTAGATTTTCTTTATGAAAGGAAATTGAAAACATAGCTCTTGTGATCTTTCTTAAGTCTTATGAAGACTACAATAAGAAACATTTCTCAAGTGCTTAAAGGATTAAAAGGGAAAGTTAAGGCATGTGCTTAAATAGAGAGCTTATTGAAGTTTCTATTATAGGCAAGTCTGTTGAGATAAATCTATCTAAGCTCAAGTCAACTCTTAGATATATGATATCTTACGAGTGTGATTAAATTAGAAAGATTAAATACAGATATGGAAGGTTAAACAAATGTTGTAACACTTACCATATTCTGGATCTAGTAAACTGATAAGGGAACTAAATAAATGTTATTATGTTCCGGTTCTTATGAAGAATACGTTTTCAGTTATTTGTTAGGATTTAGTAGACACATTCAATTGTAAAGAATAAATGTTATTCTAATAAAGTTGGAAGGTCATTGAATCTAACATACTAGATTGTTGTCACTATATAGTTGATATATGTGATGAGGTCTGTTGAATATTTGTATGGCTGTTATCCTTGATATTTGTAGTTGTTCTAGATGTAGTCTCTCTGGAAGGGAAGCGCGTAATTAAACGTCATTCTGATGATGTTGAACCATATGATTATGAATCATGTGGGTTATACGTATCTTATCCAAAGAGGACTAAAATACCCTTTTTCGAAAAGGTTATAAAATCTAGAAAGTTGTCCAAAGCCTAAACATACCGATGTTTGTTGGCTTATGACAATTAATGCCACAAATAATTGTTTGTTAATCTCTACGACTATTTTAGAAATAGTCAAGTGTACTTATTGAAGTACAACAATTCGGAAAGCCCGAAAAGTTCGAGCTAGTACGAATATGAGATTGATGAGCCACTTAGGAATTAATCTTCAATTGGATTGAAGTAATTAATACTCGAAGGGTGTTTCAGAAGTCGTCTGAAAAGGAATAAGATTCTCCCTTGAAGGATACCATCTTTGGGATACGCAATTAGATTGTGTTCCCAAAATGGAAATAACACTTTATATGATAAAGGTGTGACGCAAGCCATGCGATGTATCCCTTACCCATTTCGGGATAGTGACCTTATACTTAACCTAGTTCCAAAGAATAAAGGTTGAATAAATTCCATATTAGATATGGAAGAGGATAATGTCGAATCTATCTTAACCGATGATTTGAAGTTGTCATAGGCAAAGTCAGAAAGGCTTGGAGCCTAGTACGACATATGCAACTTTGTGGAATATCTTAGCAAGTACGCTTGATATTGTTTACTTGTCCACGGAGCAAAATGTTTGTCTCCAAACATGCTGTCTTCTAAAGGAAGTGTTTCTTCCAAAAGAAACAGTGGGAGTTCAGATCTCAAAACAGTTTGAGATCCACAAAGATATATTCAACCATAGGAACGTGAGCGGACGCCACATAGCGATGAGGTGTAGATCACTGCTCAGTGCACACAAAAGTTCTGTAAGTCTGTGGATAACCTCAAGCCTAAAAAGGCTGCTGGTAAGTTCATCTTGAAGAATGAATATCTCACGACTTATGAAAGAATGTTTGAAAGGCATTTGAGAGATATGGCCAGGAGCCATAAAATCTGAATTAGATTCCATCAGTGACAACCAGGTTGCGAACCTAGTCTGTCTTACCTAAGAGGAGTGTCCCTGAAAGGCTGACATGGATAGTAATATGATTACCATAAGGCTATAGTGACGGCTGAAGGGTATGAGGTGTAAACCTTGTAATTGTCTTTATGCTGCCAGCTGAGCCCAGTTCTATTCAGACTAAGCTTGTTATAACTTCGTATCATGGCTATATGATAGTGTTGAAGACGTCGGGCAGACAGCTCGATGTTCATAGACGATAACATGATATGTAAGCCCACGAGATCCATTTATGGACTCAAACAAGTTTCTCTAGACAATTTCTTTGTTTGATAATCAAAGGAGTTTGTTTTAGTCAAAAGAAGGATATGCCTAATGTGCAAGATGGATAGTGGGAGTGTGTTACGATTTTCGAGTAAGGTATTGGATATCTCCCTCGAGAATTGTCACCCCATGTCACAGTCAATTAATGTTTGGTAATTCAAGATCTTTACGAAAGCATTTGGATTAGCAGTTCTTATTTTAGAAATAAGAATCTATAGCGATAGATTTAACTGATGTTAGATTATAGTTTACCTATATAGATGTGATGCTAAAAGAAGTTTAGCATAGATCGCGAGATCTGTCTATGTTAGGACATTGGTCCTAAAGATAAGGTGAAAGATGATGCTTATGGAAGGTTTCCTTCGTTACTGCGATAGGAACCATCTTATAGGTGATGCCAGATGTTCATAGTCCATGAATAGTCATGAGCAAGTATGAAAGTAGATCTGGTGAATATCGAGAATATCCTTAAACAAGTTAAGGAACAGTTCCTAGTTTATTGAAACTTGGAATTAAATAAACGTAGATATACAGACGTAGATCCCGAGTCTTATGAAGGCGAGTGGGAGCTACTGTCTGGGTTTGCAATCACTTTGAATAAGTGATACAGTGAGCTGGAAATGTTCTTGGCTATGGGTCACTGTAAATTCTACAAGTAGGCCAAAACACAATAGTGCCTTAGAGGCGCAGCGGTAGCAGTACATGGATCTAGAAGGTTCATTCATGAACCTTATACGGTTCTTCCACCTTTTCTATATAGCTGATATAGTAAGTGGATTCATTGCTTGAAGCAAGGACCAGGGTCTCATCAGAGATTCGTGTGTGTGTTGAGGCGGTTCCTTTGACTTGGTCATATGGAGCGTGATATGAAGATAGTATGAGTCCCCACGGATAGCGATCCGTTTATGGCTAGGGCTAGTTGCGAGTATTGCATGAGATTCTTGTGTTTCAACTTGGTCTCGTGTGTACGAGTGATTGGTTTTAGGCCAAGTGGGAGATTGTTGGAATAGTGTCCTAAACCCAATCGGGTTGGACCGGATCCGACCGGGTCGGATCATTTCTACTATTTCTTTATGTTTATACATATATAAAATGGCTTTTATGTTGTCATATATCTGTTCTTTTAAAGAACCAATTATGAATTGTTATATGATAACGTCCTTAGTATTATTAAGCGCGTGATAGAGAAACCATGATAGGCGATTATGGTTGATGAGATCTCTAATCACTTTAATAAGTTTGATACTTAAATGTCTCTAGGCCGACGTACTATCAAACGGGGCATTGATAGTATAAACGGACTAGCACGTATTAGATGTCTTGTCTTTAAGGGCGGGGATAGATCTCGTCTATCAAAGTGTAGAGACACTTGGACTGTACGTGGACGTGTATTAGAGAATGCGTACGTTAGATCGACCCACTTACACAGATAAGTGTCACACTATGTGGCGGTTGTGTAATTATCCTTAGGACCGGAGTCTTCATGGCATCACGGTGTGGATTGTCATGCTTTGACACTATTGAGGTTTCCCCAGCCACGGGGCGATCATGCGGTAGTGATTGGGTGTGATGCGAAGCATGCGGAGTATACATGATTGGTCGTCCGGGAATCGCGTATCCTATGATTGGGATCGAATATCCGAAATGGCCTTCTTATAAGGAATGTCTTACTCTCGTGAATCTTTGCAAAGTGGGAGTAAACGAGTTACTTCGAGAGAGCATGATATCCAGATTATAAGATACGGTTGTTAATGTTTGACACTCGATGTACGACCGTATGGATATTATTACAGCGATAGGATTGTAAGTTACACGGTAACTGTTTCACATGAAAGGTAGTAGTCATTGCATTTGACTCTTCCGATGATTGGGGGTCACGGTGTGTTGCTAGACGCTATCCCGTGATCGTTAGGCATGAAGGGCATTTTCGTAATTTGCACTTTGTGTCTACGGCCAACATATTCGGAAGCCTATCGGGTCACACACATATGAACATCTAACCGGATTAAAATGTGGTTATAAATGATAACCAAATAAGGAAAGTTTATCTCGAGACTATAAAGGTTATAGTGGTAAATTAATATGGTGGTATTTATTTATTATGAATAAATTAAATACAAGATATTAATAATATTATATTAATTAAAGAATATTCCGGAAGCCAATTTATGGCTAAAGGTGGCGCAACTTATTTGTGTATAAGATACACTTGGATTGTGTAATTTAATTAATGATATTACCTATTATTAATATTAGATATTAATAAAAATAAAATAATATAGATATATGATCTATACATACGTGTGTGCATAAATACAAATTGGATTTGCATGCATGCAAGTATGCGTGTATATATATATATATATATATGATATTATTATATTTATTTGTGTAATATATATGTGATATATACACATGTGTAAATTGATTTATGGTAATAAAATAAAGATAGTCAATATTAGATATTGACAATATCTTGGAAATATTCAATATAAGATATTGACAAAATCCTAGATTTATTTAATATGAGATATTATAATAAATGAGATAAATCAATCAATTATATTTTCCTTATTTTATTGGGAAAAGGTTTTCTTCTCCTCCACACTATATGGGGCGCCACTTTCATTATAAATAGAAGGTGGGTGTCAAGCTCTTTTGTACATCACAATTGCAAGAGCTCATAGTTCTTGTGTAAAATAGAGAGCGTCCTATAGAGAGTTGGAGAGAGGGGAAAAAGGCCGGTCTAGCAACCGGAGTTTTCCAATAGCAATCCATGATGGGATTCCGGCGATTTGTTCGTGTGGACTAGCGGTAGAGGCCGAACACTTGGGCGGCTCTATGCGAACTACTCTCCTTAGACGGTCAAAGCGTCGATCTTTTAGATCAACCAAGGTAACCACCGTCTCGCTACTCGTTTGTTTATTGCTTAAACGAAGTCGATCTTGGGTCGATAGGAAATAAATTTTTGAATTCCATTGCGTTCCCGCGTAGATTTCCTAACAACAATCCTTAAGGGACAAGGATGTAAATATTAAAATAAATAAGTAATAAAACAGTAATAAACTAATTATGAATACTATTCTCAACACGGAATTTCAAAGAAATGTAGACCAAAATTAGCTAAAGGTTGGTTATTTCTTGTTAATCACAATAGCCATTTCAAGTGAGGTCTTGATCACTCTAATCAAGGCTGAGGTAGGAACAAAAATTGGAAATTTATTTAGGTAGGCTATTTGGCTATAGTTATATTTTTGTGGCGCCAAAAATCGTCATTCCTAGTCCAATTCCAAACTCATAATTCATTTTTGAAAAGAAATTGATTCTAACAATTTTACTTATAATTATCAACATACTCATATAATTTCATAAAAACAATATTTAATATTAATTACTTAATTATATAAACTTAAAATCTAATTAAGATCTAAATTAGGCATAAAATATAATTATAATATATCTAATATACTTTACTTAATTAAAAACTTATTCTTCCAAATTATATCAATTTTTATTCATATTTATATTAACTACTTAATTTCTAATAAAAATTTGATAATTTTTATAATTTATAACTATTTTTTCAAAAAATTTAATGAATTTTCTAACCTAACTCTACTCCCCACTTACGAAGTGGCATCGTCCCGATGTTCAATGAGTATTAAAAAAGTAGGTTTTGAAAATACTATTAAAATTTTTATTATCGTTATTATTATGATTTCCTTCTTAGCGTATACTAATATATTATTATATAACAAACAAACTTAAAAACTGAAACATATATATT
Organism: Gentiana straminea; assembly: GCA_036785695.1. Taxonomy (NCBI): domain Eukaryota; kingdom Viridiplantae; phylum Streptophyta; class Magnoliopsida; order Gentianales; family Gentianaceae; genus Gentiana; species Gentiana straminea. Next base: position 13,737,037 of record JAVUPR010000060.1, read on the forward strand.
AAACAGGATATTAAAAACCATTACAAAGAAAAAAAAAACTTAACTAATTAAAAAAAAACTACAAACTTAAACAAACTCAGTCAAATTTCTTAAAACTGGTCAACCATTCTAAATGGTTGATGAACATCCCGGTGTATCCACCGGCAACAATCCAACTCTATTCTCTCTTGAAGGAAAGACTTCATCATTCTCCAACTCACCAACTCCATTCATTTGAGTACAAAGACGCGAAATCATCCAAGCATTAGGCATAGGTTTCCCCCTACTACCTCTCGTTATTGTAAATTCCAAAACTGTCCTTTGAATCCAAATACCCCAATCCACAAATTCACCAAATGCCAAAGCAAAAAGTAGAAGCATTTCATTATCACTAAGGCTCCCAAAATCCCAAGTAGGATACACCCTAGAGTTAATGAAATGTTTCCACGCCTTTAGGTGTGGAAGTAAAGCACGTGTAGACATTTCGTGATTTGTGTCGAAAAGTGGAAACAAGACATTGGAAAGACTCCTGCACTTTATTCAAATGATTATATGGATTATCTAATCCCCACTTCATTTCGAAATGTTGCATCGTAACAGGAGGAATTTCAAAAAGTTGGTTGATAATAGATGAAGAGAAGGGAACAGCCACTCCTCTTACCGAGACAATTTGAGTTATATCAATCATGGGCGTCGTCATTAGGGCAGAATAAAACTCTCGGACTATCGAGATATTTATTCTTCCTCTTGGCATACTGACAAATTTCTTCCAACCAAATCCTCGAATAATAGTTTTACCCCATCGATCAATCTTATCGAAATTTAAACCTTTCTCCAACTGGATTGGAGAATTCGCAAAACGAGGGTGTAAAATTATATTCTCGTTAGAAGCTTGAGACTCCGGAGCATCCGGGGTGTTAGGCTCATATGAATTGACAGAAGGTGAGGATCGGTTTGACATTTAAAACAGATGAAAAAAAATAAAAGTAACAAGGTAGAAGGTGAAAGGAATGGCAATGTTTTACTTCATGGCTTCCTACCTTTAATAGAAGTAAATAAAACATACGTGGCTGTATCAGACGAACTCTAGAATGACTCACCCCTCTTTCTTCACGGCTCGGGCCGAGAATAGGCCGGACCGGTCCGGCCTCATCTTTCTTTTACTGAGGACAGAGGTAAAAGTCAATTTGTGTTTTGTTTTTTTACTTCACATGTTTAACAATGCTTTAAAGATATAGTTTTAAAGTTTTAACTTGATACGGACTTGATAAAACGACACATTATATTTTGAAAACGACTTAGTAATGATACAAAATTATTATTATTATTATTATTATTATTATTATTATTATTATTATTATTATTATTATTTTTTATTTATAGTTTATAAAAATTAAAACGATTTAGAATGCAAACCATATTATGATTATAAAATCAAAATAAACGAAAACGAAAACAAACCAATATCTGAATGAAGATGTCGAATAAAACGTGCAGTAAAAATGTTTAATCAAACAAAGTTATGAAATTCAATCTTCTTCATAGTCTTCCTCAGGATCGACATGAAAGCTTGAACTTGGAAACGACTGAGAAGCTGGTGGCTGAACTGTAGTCGTGGTCCTGACTGAACTATCAAGACCCATCGAACTCATGCCCGTCGTGATATGTGCAAACTCAGTGAATCCTCCCCAACTAGACATTCTTTGGTCTCTGAACACCTGTCAAAAATACACCTGTTCCACTAGATTGGCTCCCAAAAGTATATGAAGATGGATGAAAGCTCGAAGGTGGTGGAATAGGTGTTACCCAATCTGGTAAGGTATAAGGATCTGACTGACAAGGTGGATAGGCAGGATCATCAAAGGTAGGATTATGAAGCAACTGCTCGTTTCTCCTTAAACCTCTACGAATATCATCACACCACTGCCTATTACTTTCAGCATACAAAGCCATGTTGGCTTGACCACGTGCAACGTCTGATACTAAAGATTGAAACATATCATAGGTGATAGTGTTGGAGAAAGGAGTTTGTTGAGGCTGACTAGAAAAAGATGGAAAAGAGGAAGATGTGAAAAGCGGGTGGAGCCGGTTGAGTTTGACGACTTCTAATCAAAGAGTGTATACTACCATCCGGAAGCCTAGTCAAACTTGGTCCAATCGATTTGCATCGCGAGAGATAACTTGTCATTAGGCGGCAGACCGGTACTCCCACCCTACGACATAAATCCGAGATAAAACAAGGGAAGTACGAGATGACTCCCAGTGTCCGGCGATGACAATACTTTCAAAAATTCTTTTAAACATGACCTTTCCAACATCCACCTTAACATCATTCACCATCGCCCAAGCGATACAAACATCTTCCTTTCCATACGCAGTATGTTTACTAGAAGGGTAGAGAGTATGGCTAATAAATCTTTTAATTGCCCTTAAACCTCTAATACACTTCCCGTAGTTAAACCGATTCTCAACCCACACAGCGGTTGGGTCAAAAGCGTGCTGAGCTCTTAGGGCAATCTGCTCAAAACTTGCAGGATCATCTAAATTCCAAACTACCCTGTAATCCTCATCATCAGGAAAAACTTCAACTCCAAAAATTGCGTTTATGAAGGCAGGGTTAAAAGGAACATTTCTTGTTCTAAGGGGTACGGTTTGTGACTGATTATGCTCATCTTGCGACATAGTAGACAAAACCGAATAAAATTCAGCTACTAAAGTCGTATTAATCTCCCCTTCTCTTCTAGCTGCTAGTTCTAACCATTGACGTCTCGTAAAAATGTCCTTAACTTCATCACCTAAGTCATCCAAATCTAATCCTTTTTCAACCAAAACATCACATTTACTATAAATTCTTTCATACGCCTTCTTAGCCTCTTGTGATGCTGTTTTATTAAAGCTTACGGCTTCTTCTTCGGGTGATAAAATTATTGTGCCTACTACCGGAGTTGATATAGGAATGTTTGATTTTCGCTTTTTAGAGGCTTTTCTACTCGACTCAGCCATTCTACGATATTGGTAAAGCCAATCAACAACAAAAACAACAACAAAAAAATAAAAATGTCACAACACACTCAAAAATTAAAACAGTTGAAATTAATCTAAAAAATTATGAAAAATACGAAATTGATAACTAAATAAACTAGATAATACCTTAATATGAAGAAAACGTTGAAAAGTAGGCCGGAAAAGTGTAAAAGTCGCCGGAAAAAAATGAAGCTTGTTTTTGATCCTTTTTGATTTTTTCAACTTTTGTGGAAGAGAGGAGATAGAATGATGAAGAAATCAAGTAGTGTATTAGTGTGAGAGGTGAATTTTTGTGGAAGGAATTAAAAAAAAAAATTCGAGTGGTGGGGTTTGGGTGTGGGGTGCGGCGGAATTTTTAGGGAAGAAGAAGAATAAAAAGAAAGGGTCCCCGTTTTTTTATCCATTTAGACCCCGGATCGGTCCGGGTTCAGGCCGGATCGGTCCGTGCCCATTTTTTTCACTTTTTCCGAATTTTTTTTACTTTTATGATTTTTGATTAAAACTTATAAAAATTCTAATACAACTTAATTAAAATCTTAAAGATAAGTTTATAATGATATTTTAAAACTTAATAAAATCTTTAAAAATAAAATTTGAAGGAAATCTTATAATTTTATAACAATTTCTAAAAATTTAATAAAATTTTTTATAACACTTAATAGAAAGCTTATAAAAATTTAATAAATTTATATTAACTCTTATAAAACATCTAAAAAAAACTAAAAAAAAACTTTTATAAAACTTTTATAAAACTCCTCAAATTTCATAAAGATCCAATTTTATAAAATTTTCAGAAGTTATGCAAGAATTTTATAAAATAAAACATAAGAAAAGACTCCAAACTTAAGGGGTTCCTGATTCTTCGATTTCTAAATCTTCCAGAGTTCTGATATAACGTTCAATCAACCTAACTCCTAAAAACGAGGCATTTGAATTATCTCTTGGAATTCCATCGGGATTTTCGGATAACCACCTAATCGTTCCCTTCCTAACAATATTCAAACACTCATCCTGGGATTTGGTTGTGTTTTTCCCACAGCGTCCAACATGTTCACTTTTTCCACAGATTCTGAATCTCATCAGAAACTTTGCCCTTCTTTTTATAGCACTTCTTGATGTTCCATTACAAACTTCTTTCAATCTAATCTCTCTCAACAATTTCTTGTTTTGTTCAAAAACTAAAGCTTCTATAGCAAACGCGACATCTTTATCAAGGCCTAATTTCAAAAGTAAAATAAAAACTTCTATTCTATCTAAAAAAGACATCCAGTTCTTTTACGTCTATCCGGTAAAAGACGAAAAGAGTTTAAACATAAATAAAAACACAGAAAAGTAGAGTAAAGATAGATAGCACCTGGTATTCGGCTGATTTCAGTTTCTCTGCTTTTCAGTTTTTTCAGTTTTTCTGCTTTTTCAATTTGTCGGGGGATCAATCAATAGCATTATTTCTTCTTTTAGTGTGATTTATTCTCCCTCCACAAATAACTTTACTCTGTGGCCATTGGCTATAAAAGTCGTATTTCCATCAGTTAGTTCAACAGCTCCAGATTTGTAAACCCGTGTTACTTTAAATGGACCTGTCCATCTTGATTTAAGCTTACCTGGAAACAACTTTAAACGTGAATTGTACAAGAGCACTCGATCACCTACATGGAACTCACGTTTAAAGATTCTCTTATCATGGAAAGATTTTGTACGTTCCTTGTAGATTCGAGCGTTTTCATAAGAATCGAGACGAAATTCTTCTAGTTCTTTTAATTGAAGCAATCTATGATCACCGACAGCCTTAGGATCGAAATTCAGAAATCTAATAGCCCAGAAGGCTCGGTGTTCTAACTCAACCGGGAGATGACAAGACTTACCAAAGACTAGCTTATAAGGAGAACAACCAATTGGTGTTTTAAAAGTCATTACGTATGCCCATAATGCATCATCTAATTTAATCGCCAGCTTTTTATGATTTGAATCAAGCTGTTTTCTCCACGATTCTTTTGATCTCTCTGTTTGACACCTCTACCTGTCCACTGGTTTGCGGATGATAGGGCGTTCCTAACTTATGCGTTACACCATATTTTTCAACTATCTAAGTAAATGGTTTATTACAAAAGTGTGACCATCTATCACTAATGATAGCCGGAATGCCATATCTGGTAAATATATTCTTTTTAAGGAATCGTATGAAAACTTTGGTATCATTAGTTGGAAGAGCTTCAGCTTCTACCCATTTTGAAACATAATCTACCATTACAAGAATAAATCTTTTTCCAAAAGATATAGGGAAAGGTCCCATGAAATCTATACCCCAAACATCAAGTAACTCACATTCTAAAATAGGTTGCATAGGCATTTCATGTTTTTTAGATATATTTCCCCATTTTTGACAAGATTCACAAGATTTAACATACTTATAAGCATCTCTATATAGTGTAGGCCAATAAAAACCACATTGTAAAACTTTAAAAGCAGTTTTCCAACCTCCATGATGACCTCCTGCCTCACGATCATGGCAAAATGATAAAACACTTAAAATTGCATTATCGGGCACACATTTTTTCGATTATCCCATCCGAACATTTACGGAAAAGGTCCGGTTCCTCCCGGTAATAAAATTTTAAGTCATAAAAGAACTTCTTTTCTCGTTGCCAAGTCCAATGAGACGGAATATAATCACGGGTTAAGTAATTAATGATATCTCCAAACCAAGGTGACATTTCCTTAGAAGGAATTTTATTCTTTAATAACTGCATGGTTGAAGGATTATCTATTCTAAATAGTTGTTCATCAGGAAATGATTCTTTAATTTCAATTCCTTTTTCTTCATTTTCCATTCTACTTAGATTATCTGCTACTACATTCTCACTCCCTTTTTTATCTTTAATTTCAATATCGAATTCTTGAAGTAAGAGAATCCATCTAAGAAGACGAGGTTTAGCATCTTTCTTACTTAGTAAATACTTGATCTTGAATGGTACGTATAAATTATTACCTTAGAACCAACAATATACGATTGAAACTTATCTAAGGCAAAAATCACAGCCAACAGTTCTTTTCCTGTAGTTGCATAACTTAGTTGAGCTGCGTTTAATGTGTGAGATGCATAGTAAATTGCTTTGAGAATTTTGTTATATCTTTGACCTAAAACAGCTCCTACAGCTAAATCACTCGCATCACACATAATCTCAAACGGCAAACTCCAATCTGGTGCTACTAATACTGGTGCAGTAGTCAATCTCGCTTTTAGGGTCTGAAAGGCTTCCATACATTTACTATCAAAGTTAAAAGGTACTTCCTTTTCAAGTAAATGACTTAGAGGCTTTGCTATTTTTGAAAAATCGCAATGAACCTTCTATAAAACCCCGCATGTCCGAGAAATCCTCTTAGGGTTCTTAAATTAACTGGTGGAGGTAATTTTTCAATTACTTCGACTTTAGCTTTATCAACTTCAATACCTTCTTCAGAGATTCTATGACCTAAAACAATACCTTCTGATACCATTAGATGACATTTTTCCCAATTTAGTACTAAATTGGTATCTTCACAGCGTTGTAACACTCGTTCTAAGTCTAACAAACAAACATAAAATGAATCTCCGTAAACACTAAAGTCATCCATAAAAATTTCTAAGAATTTCTCAACCATATCAGCAAATATAGCCATCATACACCTTTGAAACGTAGCTGGTGCATTACATAAACCAAACGGCATTCTTTTATTAGCAAAAGTTCCATAAGGACAAGTGAAAGTAGTTTTTTCTCTATCTCCTGCTGCAATGAATATCTGTAAATATCCTGAATAACCATCTAAGAAACAGTAATACTTATGTCCACTTAAACGTTCCAACATCTGAACTATGAATGGAAGTGGATGATGATCTTTCTTAGTATGATCATTTAGTTTTCTAAAATCAATGCACATTCGATAACCGGTAATTTCTCTTGTCGGAATCCATTCATTCTTTTCATTCTCTTTCACTGTGAAACCTCCTTTCTTTGGTACAACTTGAGTTGGACTAACCCATTCACTATCTGATATGGGAAAAATTATCCCCATTTCTAATAGCTTAATGACCTCTTTCTTAACAATTAACTGCAAATTTGGGTTGAGGCGGCGTTGCGGTTGAATACAAGGTTTAGCATCTTCCTTCAGAATTATCTTATGAACGCAAATCTCAGGGCTAATACCTCAAATATCGGGAACTGTCCATCCAAAAGCTTTCTTATGCTTTTTCAACATTATAAGTAATTGATCTTCTTGTTGCTCAGTTAAAGATGATGAAATAATAACCGGTAATAGATTATTAGTTTCAAGAAAAGCATATTTCAGATTTAAAGGCAACAGTTTCAATTCCCGATTCTTAGGTGGATCTTCCAGTGATGGTTTAAGAACCGGTCCTTCTAGTTCTAATTCCAAATACTTATGCCATGATGGTTTAAAAGTAAAACTTCTTTTATCTAGAGAAAGGATTATCTCTTTCATTTCGGTGTCTTTCTCATCTTCCTTATAGATAGACGAGAGTTAAGCATTCTTCTAATCTGTCTTCAAAAGTTGGTAACTGATTATCATAGACAGAATGAATATCTTCTATAAAAGAACATGATTCTGGTGATCTGTATGGATGATTCATAGCTTTGAAAATATTGAAAGTAACTTAATCTTCATTGACTCTCAGAATTAACTCTCCTTTTTGGACATCTATTAAGGTTCTTCCTGTAGCTAGAAATGGTCGACCTAAGATAAGTGGCGCTGAATATCCTTCTTCCATTTCCATAACTACAAAGTCTACTGGAAAATAGAACTTGTCTACTTTAACCAATACATCCTCAATAATTCCTTTAGGGTATTTAATCGATCTATCCGCCATCTGCGAGTCATTTCGATCTTCGTAAGATTTCCTATGCCTAGCTTCTTATAATCCTCATAAGACATGAGATTTATACTAGCTCCAAGATCACATAAGACCTTCTTAAACGAAATCCTCCAATTTCACATGGGATGGTGAAACTTCCGGGATCTTTCGTTTAGGTGGTAACTTATCTTTGCAAAGCTGAGAACATTCTTCATTTAGGCATATATTCTCATATTCCTCTAATTTTTTCTTCTTTGACAGAATATCTTTCAGAAACTTTCCATAAGCAGGCATACTAATTAGAGCTTCGATAACAGGGATATTAACATGAATATGACGAAAAGTATCAAGGAAACGAGCATACTTCTGATCAGTTTTAATCTTTTTAATTTGATCTTTAGGTGGGTAAGGTAAAGATTCTAAATCTATAACCTTTGATCCCAAAGTCATTTTCTCTTTTCCTTTTTCCTTAAACTTTTGAGTATTACTTGATTGCCAAGTATCATGATCTTGAGTTTTTTCTTTTAAAACATTCCCTGAATCAATCTCTACTTCAAATTCCTTCAGTTCTTCTTGTTTCTTGTCCTTATTTTCATTATCTTCCATTCTAACATGTTCCTTGAATAAAGTCCTTAAATCTTTATCCATGGGATCTTTCAAAATCCATGGGATTTTTACCCATTTTTCACCTTCATTCTCAGGTTCCAAACTTCTATTCCTTTTCAAGAAATTCTCTATAATTTCTTCTTCCTCATCAGTGAATTCAAGTTCATCTTTAGTTTCATCATTTTTTCCATCTAAATCATTTTCTACTTCATTATTCCCGAAGTTTTCTGCTCCATTACTACCACAGAGTTTTCTACTTCTCGTAACTACAACATTTACCTCTCTTGGGTTTCTTTCAGTATTGCTTGGTAATCCCCCAGGGGGTCTACCGTTATTACGTTCACCTTCCCTATTCAAATGATCTTCCATATTCCTTAATGAGGCTTCTATCGTTCTCATTCTGGTATCATGTCCACTCATAGATGTTTTCATCATACTCATATCTTTAGTGACTGTACCCTTAGAAGTCATCATTGTTTCCATATTCTTAGCTTGAGTAGATACTACACCCATCATATTTTCCATTAGTTTTTCCCATTTTTCAACTCCTTCTGCAGGTTGAGTTGAGCTTTGAGTTACTGGTATACTTTGAGTGGTATGTTGAGGATAGGATCTAGGTAATGATTGTAAATTCGATTAGATGTGTTTTCTTGATAAACTTGATTATTATTCATATTCCTATATTGAGCTGGATATGGCGGTTGTCCTTGCTTACTAGGGTTTTCGGACCATCGAAAAGTAGGGTGATCTCTTCTAATCGCATTAAACGAGTTTGAATATGCATTGTTCAAATTCCTATCTTTCTTTGAAGAAAACTCACCTCCTCTCTTGAATATCTGTTGGTTCTTCAATCCCTATTGACATATTATCCTGATTTGAGTATTCAGTTGGTGTACTATTTTCTAAACTTTGGTTTTTGTTTGATTGTAGGCCATCAAATTTCCTACTCAAATTTTCTAAATGTGCTAGAACTTCCGTATTATATGTACATTCTCCTGCAAAAGCTACTTTTCTGGTGCTAGAACCGGTTTCCCACATTCTGTTATTTTTGGAAATCTTTTCTATAGCATCGTAAACTATTTGAGCTTCACTCATCATTAAAGAACCACCACATGCATGATCTACATCCGCACGTGAATCTTTTCTTAATTTACGACAGAAAAGCTGAATTTGCATATCTAAGGAATAACCATGGTCGGGACAGGCTCTTAACAATTTTTTAAATCTTTCCCAGGCATTCCCAAGCGTTTCTTCAGATCCTTGTCTAAAGTTAGCAACCTCGACTTTTAATTCCAAATTTCGTCCTGGAGTGAAATATTGTTTCAGAAATTCAATTTGAATATCCTCCCAACTAGTAAGTGAATGATGTGGAAGAGACATAAACCAATCTCGGGCTCGTCCTTTTAAAGAAAAAGGAAACATAGTCATCCTCGTTAATTCCTTATGAGCACCTTGACTTTTGGCTGTATTGCACAGTTCTTCAAAAAGATAGAGATGATGATGTGGATCTTCATCATCCTCTCCTAGGAATTGGGCTCTTGCGTCAATTAAACCAAAAAGATGAGATTTAATTTCGAAATTATTCGCTCCTTCATTGGGTAAAAGAATGGGATTATTAGTCTGGTTTCTTCTTACGATTTGATCACAGATAGGTCTCGGGTTTGGTGGGTTATTACGATTATTCTGGTTCCGATCTTGATTATTTCTATTATTATGATTATTATTATTAGGGTTAACAGGGTTTTGTCCATGCCCTGGAGCATGATCTAGCCTCTGTTCATTTGTTTCATCACTAGTTTCAGCCATTTCTTTATTTCTGGTTGAAGATGATTCTTGGTCAGGATTTCCCTGACTAGTATGACCACGTTTACTCTCTACTCTTAACTGCCTTTCGTAAGTGTTTATGTCAGGATTATAAGGAGTGAGCGGGGCCTTACCACTTCTGGTCATCAACTAACGAAAATAGAAAAATTGCTCGAAAAAAAGAAAATTGGTAACTAAAGAAAGTAGATACCAACGAAAAATAAAATAGAAATGAGATAAGAAAAAGTGTTGATTTATTCTCGAGAATTTTGATCTAATACAAGTAGTAACCATAGACACAAAGAAAGAAATTAGCGACGTGTGTTCCCCGGCAACGGCGCCAGAAAGCTGACGGACCTTTTCTAGGCTATATAGATCCTAACCGGCAGTGTACCGGGTCAAACTGTAGTGCTAGTCTGGTGAGTCAGAGTGTCGAATCCTCAGGGAAAACGTGGTAATTCTTTTAAGTGTGGTTAAACACCAAAGAGCTGTTATTAACTCGATCTAAACCGCAATTTTATCACACAGATTACTACTATTCTACTGAACATAAAATAAATGCGTAATTTAAAAGTTATTCTAATAAAATATATATAGATATATAAATATATATAATTGTACATAGATTGCAATATATATATATATATATATATATATATATAGATATAAATATATAGATACCAATATATAGTTTATAGTAATAGACAAATAGAACTAGCCAAAGTTTATATAATTGATTTATACGATCTTTTTCAGTAAACGGAATGGGCTCGATCTTTCCTTTTATATTAGGTCCAATTGAGTAAATGAAACGGTGCACTCTTTAGGTTAACAATTCCTCCTCACACGAGTGTATGAAATTGTCATATGTCATTGTCATCAGTTTAATCTCCACAACTGCCCCATGCTAATCTCAGTTAGTCTGAACAGGTACCGAGTACAAATCTACCCCGGATAAAAGAGGTTATTCCGTTTGTCAGACGGCCGATGTTATTCAAAAGGCTCCGGTTGTCAGGCGGATCGATTTAACTTTCCGGTGTTAGTTTCAATTAAACCGTTGATTTTAACATTATTATGATCTCGAGCACAAATTTAATAAGATTCATCTTTCCCAAGACAAATCTGCCCCCGGGCAGGAAATAGGATTCCGTTGTCATGCTTTCGCACGGCCAATTTTACCCTCCGGTTTTTCTATCTTTTATCTCATATCCTAACTTCTCTGGTCAGTTCATCGTTAGGTTATATGTTGCGATTCATCTTGGTTAATTACGTCAATCCGAATATTATCAATACGTTGCAAAAATTGAAAAAGATTCAATTAACTCAATTTTAGTCAATTTTAATTAGACAACATTCCTTTACCGAACAGATCGAAATAAAACGATTACATAACTTTGGCTAGTTATTTAGACTTAGCTAAAAAACATTATAATAACTAAAAAGATAAAAATAAACATAACAAACATAAATACTCTAGAAAATTTACCCGATTACAAATGTTGAATCAGAGTCGTATTCTTCCGGACATTACAACGACTTCAACAACACCGAACTTCCGATAATTTCCCGAGCATTACAACAGTACTACGAGATTATGATTTTTGGCATAAGGCCTATTTACAAACTACTAATTAAAAAGATATAGAGAATATATATAGGATATTGTATATATATATTGGTACATCCGTTTCTGTTGCAAATGAGCTCCCTTTTATAGAAAAAACTTCCTTGGGCCGGACCGGGCTGGTAGTAGGCCGGACCGGGCCGGTGTAATGATTAACTCCACCTCCTTGATTAATCAGCATGTGCAGCGTAGATATAATTATAATTATAATTATATATAACTTATAAAATTCATATCTCGAGTTCTGGATCTCCAAAAATCATGATTCAAGAGGCATCGGAAAGCTCTCGGGAAAATCTACAACTTTCGTGAAGGACTCTTCTTCAGATGATGTCTTTTTGATGAGCCATTCGTTTGTCGAAGATATTTCTCGATTACCACTTAATTGAATCGATTAGCCACTTGACCACTTCGATTGACCACTTTACCACTTAAGCAATTCGATTGACCATTTAAGCTCGTGACACTCTCTAAATCCTTCCAGAGATATGATTATACTTCAATATGTCGATTCTCGGGGTCTCGGTTTATAAATATGCAATAAAATATCACAAATACCCACGTAAATCTGACACGACACTCCGATTTACTAAAATCGGTACAAAATGATAACTTTTTACTATTATTACTAAGTTTTACTACTAACTACTCTAAACTATAAAGATTAACATTTCATATCATTTATATCATAATTTCATATATTTTATATAGAATTCGTTGATAAAACATAATAATATAACGTATATTTAATCATATAAAAGTAGTATATCAGTAACCCGGAGGTAATCCTCGGTTTACTGGGGGTTCTTTTTCCCCAGATTTCTCTGTCTCCTTCATTGCACACTTTGCTCAACCTCTCTGCTCAATTCTGTCCTCAAATTGACTAGCCTCTTACTTCCTTTGTTGTTATTTCCGACTCAATCCTAACCTACTTCACTAGAATCCGCAACGAGTAAAAAAACCTTTCCACAACCATTCGGTTTCAAGCCTAAGGGTGCGGTGGGATGAAAAAAAGCTCATCCCTTCATCTTGCTACTTTTATTCATTCCTAATCTACCTAAGAGTTTAAGAAAATAGTTCTGAGTTTATAGTCGCCAGACTCGACTTTCTTTAGATTTCTGATCATTCAGGGGTCGGAGCTTTAACTTGCCAAAATTTTGCTCCCGAGGTGTGTACCTTTCTAGAACCTTTTTGAGCTCTCTTCCTAGCACGCCTCTCTCTTGGCTTGCGTACTAGGTCTGCCTCTGCATTGATATTTAGACTTTAGATCCAAGGACTCCACATTTCCACTCTAAGCTCAAAGCGTTCACTACGTAACACGGAAGGACTAGCTTCCATGAGCATCTTTTTTGGTCCTTCTCTTCTCTCTCTCTATCAGCATTAGTCGCATGAATTTCTGCTCAATTGTTTCTACTACAACCTCTCTATGCTTATGCCCCTCTATTTCCATAATTTCCACCTTTCCTGAAGCATACGTCATCTTGCAGCTTTCCGGCCAATTCTCTAGGGGTTCTAAGATTTTAAAAGATACAACATCATTATTCAACCACAAAGTAATCTCCCCATTATCAAAATCCAGGACTGCCCTACTTTTCGCTAAGAAAGGTCTTCCCAACAAAACTAGGGCACTTGGGTCCTCTGGTACATCTATTACCGTAAAATCAATTGGATAACTGAACCCTCCTGCCTTAATCGTGCACTTCCTAAGCAGACCTGCAGGCATATCTCTAGTTCTATCGACGAAGGTCTTGGTCCTGGTTTGATTCATTGACTGGAAGCTTAATCTTTTGACTAGAGGGAAAAATGTAGAATGTTGCAACTCGAGCCAGAGTCGTAGAGACCTAATCCTACGGATATACCATTAACAGAAATCGGGAGTCGGAACGTGCCAGGGTCTCCTAACTTCACCACGGTGTCTGAGTCTGGGTAATCCGCAGGCTCAGAGAACATCGTGTCAGGATCCTCTTCAGGATCATCAGAATCATAATCCGAAGACGATCTTTCAATTAACTCACAGGGGAACTCACCTGGACGATACGTGCTATACTCTTCTAAGTTCTCTTCAGGCTCTTGCTTGATTGCTTCTTTCTCTTTTTCCAACCACTTCTTAATAGCTTCATAATGTTCTCTTGCTTCAGCTCCAGGGTACATGGAAATCGGTGTGATGTTCAATATCGTTCTAGGCATCTTGCTTGACTTGTTTGATCTTTTTCAACTCCGGTTTGATCGAATCTCTGAAGTGTTATGATCTTCCTGCAAAAAGACAAAATAAAACAAGGAAAGGGTTAGCAACTTCCGCTTCAATTGGGTATGATCCCAACTGTTGCGGACCTATGAACTAAAATCAACAGGGAATAACACAGAATAACCGGGACTGTCAGAATTCAATTTTCCAGGCCTCGGTAACCCGGAGGTTAGCCATGGTAAACCGGCCTTGAAATTTCTCTTTTTGGCAGTTTAACATGTGCAGGGTTGATCCAGAACGACTCAAGACTCAAAATAAAATAAAATAAAAACAACTTCTTAATCAAAATTAAAAAGTTTATATTTATAATTGGCGATTGTCCCCGGCAACGGCGCCAAAAATCTTGATCGCGTGTAAGTCACTAACGTCGATATTACTAGCAAGAATACTAGCCACATCGTAGTATAGTAAATGCGAGTCAAGGTCGATCCCACATAGACAATGCAACTATAAGTATAAACAATCCTAACCTAATTAATAAGCAACATAGAGGCGGTCAAGGACCAACAATAAAAAATAAGAAAACAAACTTGGTATTCCTTCCCCTCTTCTCACTGGTCTACTAACTTGGATTAGTTAATCATTACGTTTACTTCCCTACATAATTTCCTTAATTAATCGTGAGCTTTCGTTTTAATTATCATTATCAGCTACGGGTGCAACTCCTACTCCTATCTACTCCGACAATGGTAGTAGACAATTTATACGCAAGCTACCCTCCTTAATTGGTCCGTAATAGCCCATACGCATAAAGTGAAGGATGCAGGTTCTTAGATCTAAACGAGTTAGATCTATGCGCAGCGGATGGATCACAATTTATATGACACAATTCATAATTAAAGGACTTAAGTACTACAAGGGGGTTTAAGATTATGTTACCAATAACGGGAAGAGAAGCCTTGATCTTCCGATGTGTTCTCCAAACGGCGGTTGGTGGACACCCTTCTTGATACACAAACCTCCTCGATATGCAACACTAAGAAAAACTCCAAGTTTTTCTTCCTCTAAAACCCTAGACAAGAGAAACAAATTTTTTCTCTCTTTTTTAATGAGTGGGGTGAAATTTTCCATGTCCATTTCCCTTGGAATAACTCTCCTTTTATAGGAGAGTAAATCCTTGGCCTCCAAGTATTAATTAATTAAATAATTAATTAATTAATCAAAATAAAAAGATATTTTCATTAATGACTAATTGTGACATGTATTGACCAATAGGAAATCAAATAACAAGTCATCCAACCAATCACATAACAAGAATATCTTTTATTTTCCATAACACAAGAAAATTAATTCTTGTGCTAAAAGAGAAGACCTTAGGCGCCACTTTTAGGGTTTATTAGCCCACACAAAATGCCTTTTATGTGTATTATTTAGCCCAACTAAATAATATCTATGCATATCAATTAATTAGCCCAGCCAATTAATTATTACTGAGGTCCAAGTAACAAGATTACTAGTCCGAATTACAGAAGCCACATCGGGGACCATGGACCTATAACCAGTAGCTCCAATAATTAATTATTCGTCGAACAGAATAAGTACATTAATTATTAATTCCGGGATTACGCCACCATAAACCCGAAACTGAACTCTACCGATTATAGATGTATACTTATACTCAACCCATAGAGTGAATAAGCGTCCATTGATATAATCACTACATACGGATTAACCCTCCACAGACTGTCCATTATGAGTGGGAAGTCTCCGTGAACCCGACTCAAAATATCTTATCCTTATTTACCATCAACCCCCTGATGATCAATTAGTACACATATATGACTAGTAGCTAATTAGTCAAATGTGAACTCCCGGGATCGATCACTTTCTTAGGGCTAACAAACAAGGGACTCTGTCTCTCTTCCCGCGGGAAGGAATGGATTCCATGTCCGTGAAAATCGAACTACTCACTCATCTGGAGATAGTGCCAATGAGAAGTGGCTTGGAACACATATTAAAGTGAACCGTAACTAACACATCAAACACTACCCCGGGACAAGCAGCATCATGAGATCACCTCAGGATTAAGGTTGATCTATATATGATCATCTAATGATTTAATAAGATTCCTCGATTACGGAATTATACCGAGAAATTCAGATTAAATCGGTCCGTCCTATATGAATTACATCATATATAAATTAGGTACCCTCACCGACAGTCCGGATAAGACTATCACACCCTAAGGTGTTCGGGCGCATTATTGGTGTTTTAATCAAGAGACCCTAAACTCGATTAAGTTCACCACGGACTAACAGTTTAAGTATATCACCACTAACTCAATCCTCACGTGCATGCCATACACTGAGTTAAGCGGTTACATACTGATATACTTAGGGTTTGCAACAGTGTATTATTTACAAGCACAAAGCAAGTAATAAGGTGAGATAAAATCTGTCATCCATTACTAAAAACAATTACACAAATTGTCTTTCGGGCACTACACCTAACATAAAGATCTAGAATTGCCGATATCGAGCGCTAACTCATACCGCTAACCCGCCTAGACAGCTGTCGACATTAATCAGCACGTTCCTAGGGTCCATTCAAGACTATTTCCAAACTTAGCACTTCACTATTCGTATTTCATGCCAGTTTACGATTACAATAAGCAGATTGGCCAGATCTAACCTACTGTTAATTAAACATGTCGATCAACGTAGCCGTAGTGAATCCCATTTTTAGGTTTTCTAAATTATGCCCTAGTAAACCGGTATAGACCGCCGGGTTACCGGAGGCAGCTTTTCGTATCCCTGGATCTACATTGCTCAATTACGATTAAAATAAGTAAATTATGGGGTCTTTAAACGTGCAGATTAACTAAAACACATAAATACGAACAGATCAACCATATTGAAGACAAAAAGGAATGTTCAAAGCTTTATACCTTCAACAACGGTGATCTAGCTCGATCTACTCAAGCTAGAGATGATGGAGGAAGGGAGGAAACTAGAAACGACTCTTCCAAAGCTTGAATAACTTTATTTCATCAAAATTGTATATATGATTGTAATACTAAAGAAAAGTTATGAAGAACTCTGTAATTGTGACCTTATATAGATACAATGACCGACTTAAGACTCCCTAAAACGCTATCCGACCTAGACAATACGGCAGAATCAATTTCGTGTAAGTCACCGGTTTACCGGACCTAGTCCTCGGTAAACCGGGCCGACTTTTCTCCGTTTTCTTTAGCAGACTTCTTCTTGGACTTTAATCACTTGACCCAGTATACTTCTTTCAGTCCAGATCCATTCTCCAATGCTACAGATTCGGTACATCCTATTAAACATGCAAAACGAGACAAAACAGTACCAAATCTTCGGGAAAATAACATAGATGCAGAATTACGATCCTAGAAAAATGCACATAGCATTTAACATACATTCCACATATATCGAGCCAATCTATCCACTCTTGAGCAGAATTCAGGGTAAATAAAGGTATAATTATTGGTACCATTTAGAGTGTTATCACTGCTACAGGAACAAGTGACCTAAATTTAGTAAGATCAATACAATGGATCTTGGACTCTAGTGCCATAGATCACATTGTAGGATCATTAGATCTGTTAAGCAATCCCAAACCTTCTTCTGGTATAAAAATGGGATTACCTAATGGAAATAATGTCTCTGATGACGGTCAAATTATACCCGTAAAAGTCATCAACGTTGACCTTAATTCGAGATTAATAATATATATTTTATAATGAATCGCAGGTTTATATTGATTATTTAATGTTATGTGATTTATAAAATATAATTTGGTATTTATCCTTTTTTTTTTTGGTATTTATCCATTTTTATTATATAATTTGGTATTTATCCGTTTTTATTTTATTATTTACTTTGGGATAAATATCTATTTTATAGATTGAGATAATTTTGGAGGATAATTACAAATGGATAAATTAAATTACAAGATAAATCCAAGAAAATCCGGATATATTGAAGATAAAGATCGGATAAGCACGAAAAGAGGAGTAAGGCATGACAAGAGCCGGCGAACCAATCCGAAGAGTGGCGCCAATGGAGGATGCGCATGGAAGGGGGGGCGCATTATTCTTTTTTGATCGGCCGAGAGTTATCTCTTATTTGTTTTGATATTTTGAAGTATATCTCTTAATTAGCTTGAACCCCTATAAATAAAGGCATATCATACACGCCATAACACACACAAGACACCTTAGACACTTCTCTCAGTTTATAATAAAATTCTCAGTTTTACTCAGAGTGGTTTTTATACAAGTTCTGCTATAATGTAAGTTCTTGTATTTATTTATTCTTTGTTCTTTGTAATTAAGCCCCCAATTATTGTTTATCGTTTGAGGTTGTTTGTTATTCACCGAACGATGTAGATCTAAGGATACGATATGAGGCAGTGGGGATTCCTTGTCTATAAGGATCCACACGCCCGGATCGTTATCCGGTGACCTATAGATGACTTTGGTATGATCGACAACCGTGTTTTTAGTAGATCTATATAATTGCTTTATGAATCTCTATTTTATCCGATAAGTATGTAGAAACGCTAAGATTTAGTTTTTCGCCGCGTCAATCTAGCCACGTCTTTATGGTGTGATTGTCCACCTAGAATTTCTTATCTTAGTAGGTATGGCTACGGCTACGTTGCTCGTCTGTTTTAATTAGCGTATTATTAGGAAATACCAATATAGTGCTCCTAGGTCGGCTCATGAATTGATCTTCCGGGACTTTCAGCGAGATCTAGATCTGTGTTATATTTGGGAATTGCTAGCACCTAGTTATACGTAAATCGTAGATTAACATGATACCGTAAAAAGTTAGTGTTAATGGGACGGAGAGGCGATGCGATCGCTTAGGAAGTACGCCTAATCACGGGAATGTTGCCTAGGTGAGGAATACGGGTAATATCGGCATCCCTAGTTTTGTAAGCGTGCAAGTCATATGAGATGGAGGCCTAAAAAGCGAAGTCACGTGATGTAGCATAGTGATCTAGATGGCCTACCTGGAGCTAGATCTAGTTTTAGGGGATGACTCCCGTAGCCAATATAAAAGAAATACGAATCGGATTAATAGTTGTCGAGTATAGCTTAATTATATAGAATCTCTAGATCCAAACGACAACATAATAATTGGGGAGGTTAATTACGTTGTTTATGTGTTGTGTCAAGTCGTGTCGTTTATCTTTTCTTGTCTTTCGTTGGTCGTAGACCGCTTTATGACCTTGATATGAATGATTAATTGTTTGTATATAAATGATCCATAATTGGTTCCCTGTGGGATCGACCTTGATTCGCTATAGCTATACTACGATGGACCTAGTCCTCTTGCTAGTATTGGTTTATGGTGGTCAAGTATTTTAATTTCACTTGATCTACGTCATCAAGTTTTTGGCGCCGTTGCCGGGGAACCAACGGTCAATTTTATATATAAATAATTTTTTTATTCATGTCGAGTTTTTTGTTTTAAAGTCCGTTGTTTTTTTAACGTTTTTGAGTCCCTACGGTTGTCTTTCTGTGTAAAAATTCCGGAATCTGGAACAATTTGGTTTCGCTCCCGGCGAGGCGCCTCTCGCCGCCGGCGAGCTGGTTATGTTTTATGGAATTTCGCGTGTACGTTTATCTCCGTATGTTTAATCCGTAGGTACGATAGCGAGCATGGGAAACCATGTTAAAATCGATCTACGGTCCGTTTTGTTTTTCTTCTCGTTTGCGAAACCGGGGAAGCAATAATCCGAGTCGGTAATTTTTCGTGGGGCGAGAAAATAACCCGGCAACATGTGGAGCTACGAATCTACGATGGGAAAAGTGATGGAAGCAATACCTTTAAAGCACCAAGATGGCTCCGAGAAAATAAATATTAAAAGGTTCGAATTATTCGTGGTACAATGTTGAAGGCAAGGTATACCTTTTTGCTTATGATTTACTATCTTTTGGTTTTTGAAGCATAAGTTAGCCTATACATGAAACACGAGTATGAATCTTAGCCCGGAGTTGGTTTGTAAGATTAATTTTATTAGTGCCGAAGGTTCTGCCCCAAATCTGTCTCATCTAGAGGGTGTAGGGAAACATGTAGTAGTTGAAGGAAGCAGTGAATAAAGAGTTCCTCGTAGTTCTGTCAAAATCTCATTGTCCTATGCATGAGATTGCTTCTAGTGGCCATGGGAGCAACAATTTGTGTAGTTTTTAAGAATTCTCAATCTAAAGAAGACGTTGAGTTTTGAGAGAGCATAATGAAGCGACATTATAGAGGATGTGATTAAAATGGGTCCCTAGGACTAAATCTTCTTAGAATTCACTAGTTCTAAAACGAGAGCCGAGGTAAGAGCTTTGTATAAATGGTATGGATAAATGTCGTTTCCTAGGTCTCACAACCAAGGGAAGGATATTAATCCGCAAATGACGACGAGCCCACCTCATATAGTGCTCAAGGGGTCAACATCGGCGATCCAAGAAGGATGACCGACAAGGATAATTTTTGGAAAGTCGAGCGAGGACTTTAAACTCGAACTACTTCTTTAAAACCCTTAGGATTTCTTTTTTTTTAGGTTTTGTTTTCTTTGAGTCAAATAAGAGTAACGTGACATATGTTGAGGTTTTTTATTTTGCCGTGTTCCGATGGCCATTAGGCTAAGGATGTGCAAAACTTTTTTACTCAATATAGGCCACGTGAAATAGAGTTTCTTAGGAGAGTCGAGAAATTGCTAAAGAAAAGGAAATTTAGCAATCAACCTTAAGATGGAAGCATTAAGAGAGCTTGAGAATTACCGAAAATGTAACGAGAGAATGATTGGTGCGAACAAGAACAATTTTGGTCAACTTCCAAAACTTTTTAGAATGGCGATCCGAGTGAAAATCCAAAGTTGTGTGCAATTCGTTACGCAACTATCCTTATCCTTTCCTTTATACCTTTTCACCCTTCAACCTTTCTATTCTCTCACCAATCGCCTCACAATTCACATTTCTAACCATTCTTTCATCCCCTCTCTTTCTTTCCATCTATTTCACTCTCCCCCCCTAACCCAATCCTTAACCAATACCCACCCAAAACACAATTTCTTACCCACCCTTTATCTTTTCTTACCATCCTTATGTATATCTTTTTCTAAACCCATCATACTCTTAACCTCCATTTTGTTTTACAAAATACCCTTGTGTTGCGGAATTTGAAATATTGCTAAGTTTTAATGATTATCTTTTATCATTTTGGTTTTCATGATCCTAGCTGGGGTACGTGTAGCTCTGACCCTAGCTAGATTTTAAAAGTTTTTTGGTTCGATCAAAATGCAACTTATCTTTCTACCGGAAGTTTTAAATTTCACACTTTTACGCCTATCCTGGCATTTCTGGATGATGAGTTTTGTTCTAAAATATCACACCGATCCGACCTTGTTGATGCCGGTGATGACTTTTACGTGATACATTGGGTTATTAGTAATTTCGAGGAGAAGCTACATCTCCCTAAGTTGTTGATATCCAATCAAAACGTGAAGAAGTCGCGCTCTAAGTATCGATTTATCTTTAGCCTATAGGTCACATTCAATCTGTTATACCTTACAATATTTCTCTTTTACGCTGGATTAAATACCTTATCAATCCGGTAAACCTCGTGTTTTCACACATGGGGTAATACTTTTTGATCTTTGTCTTCTCCACCCGGTTTTAAGAATATTTAAGCGATGGAGATTATAGATGAAGACTACCATCTTTAGTTGATTGTTTATTTTTCTTTTTTATTTAGTATTTTTCTTTTTGCGTCTATATATATATATTTTTAGAATTCGTGTCTGAACGAGTCGTTTTAACTCTTTGGTTTTCCTTGACATTGGTTGTATGGAATAAAGTGGCTTAATTTGTTTTTGGATATTTTATATCTAATTACGCCACATTATTTTATAACTTCCATTGACATGTTATTAACGGTTTCGTGGAGTTTTCGTTTGGTTTGCTTAAACAGGTTTTTACTTGCCTCTCCAACGACGTGCTTGGATTACTCCGATGTTCGCATCTACTTGAGAGCCGTTTCCAGAGCTAAGTCTTTTTCTTAAATTCTCATTTTTATTTGTCATTGGGGACAATGACATGTTTAAGTGGGGGGTAGGAGACTTAGCTATGATGTACTATAATACAAAAATTGAATAAAACGGTGAAAAGTTGAAATTATTTGAATAAATGCCATATTATTTATCTCGTACCCTTAGAATTGTGAGTTCCTAGCTAAGAATTGATAGGAAAGGAACCAAGTTGCATGAGTACGTGATCATTTTATACTTATGTGAATGTAAATTTAAGGATATTCATGCCGATTGTTGCAAGTAGTTATTTATTATTCGATTACTCAATCTTTGAATCGAGTTTTACCGCGCAAATTATAATAACTGAAGAAATTATGTGTACATTGCGTAGATGATTGGTTATGTAGACTTAGTGTCGATATTTATCTGCTGATGTATTCTTATCTTCTAGCCATCAAAGCGGAGTAATAAGCTTGAGAATAATCTGTGTTTTGACAAAGCGTTAAACACTGGGCTTGTAGTAACATTACCAAAGTAGCCTCGCGCTTGTGGTAATATTCAATGCTATTGACCAATCCGTGAAAGGGGATTCTTGCAATGCATAATTTACTTTTAAAGCAAGTTTCTTTCTTGAGATATGTTAATGCTTGAAAATATGACAATGGAAAAAAAAAATTCAACTTTTAAGAGGCTTCGAGTATTTTTCTCGGTCTTTAAGTCCAAAAACCTAATGGATGACGCTCTTGCTTATTGCACCATGCCTTTAACCATTGCGAGGCTTAAGAAGTGGGAATATTGATGTTGGTAGGTTGAGATTGCGAAGTTAGCATAAACTTTAATCTTGCCACGAATAGATAAAACCAAATGCACATGCACACATCACTTCGGTTCATAGAAAGTAGTGAATAATGGATACCTTATGAGCATGAATGGTATGAGTTGACTCGAGTTTCTTGTGTAAGTATGATTTGACCATGGAAAATGTTGTCTTGGGGAATGACTTATTGATGCTTTGTTCGGGACGATCAAAGTCTAAGTGGGGGGTAGTTGATGACGGTCAAATTATACCCGTAAAAGTCATCAACGTTGACCTTAATTCGAGATTAATAATATATATTTTATAATGAATCGCAGGTTTATATTGATTATTTAATGTTATGTGATTTATAAAATATAATTTGGTATTTATCCATTTTTTTGGTATTTATCCATTTTTATTATATAATTTGGTATTTATCCGTTTTTATTTTATTATTTACTTTGGGATAAATATCTATTTTATAGATTGAGATAATTTTGGAGGATAATTACAAATGGATAAATTAAATTACAAGATAAATCCAAGAAAATCCGGATATATTGAAGATAAAGATCGGATAAGCACGAAAAGAGGAGTAAGGCATGACAAGAGCCGGCGAACCAATCCGAAGAGTGGCGCCAATGGAGGATGCGCATGGAAGGGGGGCGCATTATTCTTTTTTGATCGGCCGAGAGTTATCTCTTATTTGTTTTGATATTTTGAAGTATATCTCTTAATTAGCTTGAACCCCTATAAATAAAGGCATATCATACACGCCATACACACACAAGACACCCTTAGACACTTCTCTCGGTTTATAATAAAATCTCGATTTTCCTAGAGAGTGGTTTATACAAGTTACGCAATAATGTAAGTTCTTGTATTTATTTGTTCTTTGTTCTTTGTAATTAAGTCCCCCCAATTATTGTTTATCGTTTGAGGTTGTTCGTTCTTCACCGAACGATGTAGATCTAAGGATACGATATGAGGCAGTGGGGATTCCTTGTCTATAAGGATCCACACGCCCGGATACGTTATCCGGTGACCTATAGATGACTTTGGTATGATCGACAACCGTGTTTTTAGTAGATCTATATAATTGCTTTATGAATCTCTATTTTATCCGTTACGTATGTAGAAACGCTAAGATTTAGGTTTTCGCCGCGTCAATCTAGCCACGTCTTTATGGTGTGATTGTCCACCTAGAATTTCTTATCTTAGTAGGTATGGCTACGGCTACGTTGCTCGTCTGTTTTAATTAGCGTATTATTAGGAAATACCAATATAGTGCTCCTAGGTCGGCTCATGAATTGATCTTCCGGGACTTTCAGCGAGATCTAGATCTGTGTTATATTTGGGAATTGCTAGCACCTAGTTATACGTAAATCGTAGATTAACATGATACCTAAAAAGTTAGTGTTAATGGGACGGAGACTGATGCGATCGCTTAGGAAGTACGCCTAATCACAGGAATGTTGCCTAGGTGAGGAATACGGTTAATATCGGCATCCCTAGTTTTGTAAGCGTGCAAGTCATATGAGATGGAGGCCTAAAAAGCGAAGTCACGTGATGTAGCATAGTGATCTAGATGGCCTACCCGGAGCTAGATCTAGTTTAGGGGATGACTCCCGTAGCCAATATAAAAGAAATACGAATCGGATTAATAGTTGTCGAGTCTAGCTTAATTATATAGAATCTCTAGATCCAAACGATAACATAATAATTGGGGAGGTTAATTACGTTGTTTATGTGTGTGAGTCGTGTCGTTTATCTTTTCTTGTCTTTCGTTGGTCGTAGACCGCTTTATGTCCTTGATATGAATGATTAATTGTTTGTATATAAATGATCCATAATTGGTTCCCCTGTGGGATCGACCTTGATTCGCTATAGCTATACTACGATGGACTAGTCCTCTTGCTAGTATTGGTTTATGGTGGTCAAGTATTTTATTTCACTTGATCTACGTCATCAAGTTGTGCATCTTAGTCAAGCTCAACCTAAGTCTATTAAGTCTGTCAGTGTCAGTAGAAATCCTAATATGTGGCATATGAGACTTGGCCACCCTTCTAGTTTGTCTTGAAACAAGTCTTGAAAGATTGTTATCTTCCTTTGAATATTAATGAAAAACTTGAGTTTTGTGATGCATGCCAATTTGGGAAATCTCATGCTATGCCTCATTTTGTTTCTTCTTCTCATGCCACTGCACCTTTTGCCCTTGTTCACACAGACCTTTGGGGTCCTGCACCCATCGAATCCACAGAAGGTCATCTTTACTATATACATTTTGTAGATGATCATACACGGTTTACATGGATTTATCCCTTAAAAGCTAAGTCAGAAGCCTTAACCAACTTTATTTTGTTCCAGAGTATGATTGAAACTCAGTTTTCCTCTAAAATCAAATGTGTTCAATCTGATTGGTAGGAGAATACAGACCTTCAGTCCTTCCTTGATAAAAAAGGAATCCAGTTTATACATACTTGTCCTCATGACCATGCTCAACATGGGAGAGCAGAGAGAAAGCATAGACATATAGTCGAACTTGGTCCTACCCTTCTAGCACAAGCTTCCAAATTTCAGGTTGTTGTCACCCTCATTAATGCCCTTCCAACTCTTGTCCTCAAAAGGAAACCTCCATATGAGTGCCTCTATCATACTCCACCCGACTACACCAGATTCAAGGTTTTTGTCTGTAAAGCATATCCCTATCTTAGACCCTTCCAAACCACTAAGTTTCGATTTCACACTACCAAGTGTGTTAACCTAGGGTCAAGTTCTACTCACAAAGGTTAAAAATGTCTAGATTCCACTGGTAAGATCTACATATCTAACAGTGTTGTCTTTAATGAGCTTCAGTACCCCTTCTCAGAAGGTTTTAGTCAAGGGCCCTCCAGACATGTCTTAGTTGACCAGCAACTCCCCAATATTTTTCCCTTTAGTCTGACTCATCTAGAGGGGCAATCACATGATCAGTCTGAGCCAGACCTTGAGCAGTGAAAAACAGTTGTTGTGCCTGTTGCTTCATCAGAAACAACCTATCTGGATCAGGATCCAGATCTTTCTAATACTACACATGTGCATTTGCATAGCACACCTAGTACATCTGTGCATGATACACTTAGTACATATGTTCATGATCACACTATGTCACCAACACCTAGCTACAACTTGTCATCACCTACTCACTATTCACATTAAAGTCAAAATTCTACACATTCACCATCCCCACATCCACAAGTACAACCATCACCATAACCACCACAACCACTTCCCTCACATCATATGCAAACTAGATTTAAAAGTGGAATTTTCAAGCCTAAACTCTACTCTGCTAAAATCACTAGCTTGGCACATTTTCCTATTGAACCAACAAATGTATCAATAGCATTGGGGAATTCAGATTGGAGAGAGGAAATGATAGAAGAATACAGGGCTCTTATGAAAATCATGCATGGGACCTGGTTAAACCATGTGCTGGACAAAATATAGTTGGCAGAAAATGGGTGTTTAAGTTGAAGGTTAGGCCAAATGGAACAAGCACAAGGCTTGTGGCAAAGGGCTACAGTCAACACTATGGTGTTGACTTCACGAAATTACTTTAGTCCAGTGGCAAAATCATCCACCATCATAATATAGCTTTTGTTGTCAACACTCTTAGTCAGTTCATGCAGGAACCACACACAAGTTCACTGCATGCCCTAAAGAGGTTATTCAGATATGTAGCAGGAACCTTTTTGATATGGGACTAATTTTCAGACCACTTTGGACTTACAAGTTTTCGGATCAAGGCGGGCGGTGTGCAGAGAATCTATTGGAGGCTATTGTGTATATTTGGGAAAGTTCTTAGTGTCATGGAGTTCAAAGAAGCAAGATGTACTGTCAAGGTCAAGTTGTGAGTCAGAATATAGAGCCTTGGCAAACCTTGATCTTAGGGTTTGAAATAATGCGGTAGAAAAAGTAAGTCGGTGGATCAAACAATTCTTCGAGTCGGGCCGAGTCTTCTCAAACGCCCGTTCTATGAAATGAAGTTTGAATTACGCTCGTTTGACTTACATTCCAATCCTACTTGCATCTTCCTCCTTCCATTAAATCTCCAATTATGACATGTTTATGCACCTACAAAACCACAAAGACATGCAAAGTGTAGATAATTAACATACGGTACCAACTTTACACTTAAAACAAAACTCATTTGCTCAATAATTTGTGTATCATGCAAGAACAAAGCATATAGAAGTTGATGTTCAACTCTAAAACAAAACGTGTATTATGCAAGAACAAAGAAATCAAGTGATTAACAAGGAGATTGATGTCTGTCACATTCCAACACAAGATCAAGTTGTAGATTGTTTCACAAAGGCTTTGTTAGCTGGTTCTTTTACCTATTTCAAAGACAAACTCAATGTCACTCTGCCTCATATTGGTTTGAGAGGGGCTGAAAAGTTATAAGAGAATATATAGTGACATGTGGTGCATGTGTAGTTGTGACACCTAGCTAGTTTGTTACCGTGGATAAGATTTATGTAGATTATTCTCTATAGACTAGTAGTATATGTATGAGTACATGTGTACTACACAAAGCATGACATCAATGCATTAATTCCAGAATATACATTTTTGTACTCTATACCAAAAACCATGTAATTGACCCTAAAAAAACACCATGTAATTGTAGCTGAGGGGCAAGAAAGTAATTATCCATCTACTATTACCCTAGCTATATATAAAGGGTTTCAAGCAAGACACATTATCATCCCCAAATACTCATCCCCTTCCTATCATCTTCCTATTTTCTTCACTTTTATGTTGTTGAAGGTTTTTGAACACTAAAACCATAAATTTCTCTCACTATAATTCAATCAAAAAAGTCATTTTCATTTGCATAAAAATCTTTTTTATCTCTCTTTTCATATTATCAAGTTATTCACCGGCAGAGATCCACGGTTCTCCACGGCCAGAGTTCCACCGCTCTATCAGACTAGGTAATGTAGCTATATCTCTTTCATATTTCGACAGATAAATATCACGATTACGGAATTCCTTTTTTTGTTAAGAACGAAATCAAAATAAAGGATTCCTTTGAAGGGATAATTCACGCGTTGAATGGATCCGAGAAGGCCTCAAGTTAGCTCGAAGTTTGCTGCTTCCAAAGGTGATCATTTATTCGGATAGGTCTTTCGATTCTATCAACATGGTGCATCTCTTAGTAGAAGGGCGTGAAAAGGCCGTGGAGACTTTGACCGAATGAATAGGGTGATAGAAATTTTTATTAAGGCAGAGAATATCTGAGTGAAAGATTGATGTTGAATTTTTTTTGAAAGCTTTTCATTGTGATGGATAATCAAGTTTTATACTAGAAGGAATTAATTAATAGATAAGATAAAAGATTTATGTCAGGAACTTGAAGGAGAAGTTAGTTAGTTAGAAGAAATGCTTAGCTGTTAGGAGCAATGCTTAGCTGTCATTGGGTTGTTAGTGCAGCTAGACTAGCGGCTATTGTTCTATATGCATATAAAAGGTTGTAAAATGACATTGTAAAGCTCATTCAGAAAGTTGATAATAAAATCTTACCTTTACCCCCAAAATATCTTATCTTCTCCTATTCTTCTCTATTTTTTCCCTTCCTTTCCTAACATCTGGTATCAGAGATATCGGTCCTCTGCCATGGTTGATACTCGACTAAATATGTTGATGAACAAACAAAGAAGAACACTAAGGATATTGAGGAGCTGTGTAAAAACATGCAAGATTTAAAGCAGAACTCGCAGGAATTAAAGCAAAACTCAGATGATCAGCTCGCATATATGAAGGACCAGTTTGATGCCATTTTGGCTATTCTATCTAACAAAACTGCAACAGCAAATACAGAGAAATCAACCTTACCGCCATTAACTGATGTTCCATCATCTAGGTTGGGTATCTTGGGACCTCCTCCTCTAGAACAAAGGTATGATAACTCACTAAAACACCCAAAATTTGATTTATCTATGTTCAAGGGAGAGAATCCTAGAGCTTGGTTGAGGAAATGCGAAAGATATATATTTTCAATTTCATTTAGTAAAAGAAGATGAGAAGGTTTCATTAGCAGAATTTTACTTAGATGAACAAGCAAAATTGTGGTATAGTAGTTGGAAGCCGAGTAAGAGATTCATTACTTGGTCCATTTTTGGAAATGAACTGTGTAAAAGATTTGCTAATCAGAATTACGATGATGTGGTGGATGAATTCCACAAGTTAAAACAGACAGGATCAATAGATGCATATCAGGCCAGATTTGAAGAACTTAAGTCCCTTGTACCCATTAAGAACCCTAATCTGGATGAGGCTTACTTTGTGGCAAGTTTTGTGGGTGGCCTTAAGAAGGGGATCAAATCAATTGTTAGAGTCAACATACCCATGAATTTATCTATAGCATTGGAATTGGCAAGGGCCCAAGAAGATGCCCTGGAATCATTGAGTCATGTGTCCCATTTTACTCCCAACACAATGGTGACACCAAGAACTGTCCAATCTGTGCCTTCTATACAACCAAAAGGAAAGGAAGTCACCAGATACATCAAACCAACATAACTCCAAGATAGAAGGGCTTAAGGATTGTGTTTTAAATGCAATGAAAAATATACTCCAGGCCACCAATGTAAGTCTAAGCAACTGCATTTCATTTTGGTGGATGATAATGAAGATGAGGGTTCTATAGAAGAGGTGGTGGCAAGTGATGATCAGGGAACTGAGTTTTCACAGTTATCTCTCAGCACTATGACAGGGCAGGTTAGCTCCAGTACTATCAGAATTCAAGGCATGTTCAAGAAGAAACCAATGAACATCCTCATTGATAGTGGTAGTTCACATACATTCCTTGATCAGAAATTAGCCAAGGACCTTCAATGAATAGTAGAGGCAACAAAACCCATGGGAGTCACTATTGCTGATGGCAATAAGATGATAAGTGACAGTGTATGCCCAAATCTCCCTTGGACAATGCAGGGCATTAGATTTTCTCAAGATGTGAGGCTCTTAAAATTAAGAGGATGTGATATGGTACTTGGGGTAAACTGGATGAAAAGATTTAGCCCTATGGTGTTTGATTTTAACAAAATGGAGTTATCATTTCAAAAATAAGGGCAGGATATTCCTCTTAAAGGTTGTACAGGTGCACCTCAGATTAAGAGCATCAGTGGCAAAAATTTGGCTAGAAGTTTTAAACAAGGATTCAGTGGTGCTATGGCCTGTGTTAACTTCATCCAACCAGAGGCATAACTACAAATGACAGAGTCTATACCACCTGAAATCTAGGAGGTACTGGACCAGTACACTGATATTTTTGCCAATCCCACTACACTACCACCTACCAGGGATCTTACACATAATATCATCCTGAAAGAGGGGACAGATCCTTTTAAGCAAAGGCCTTACAAGTATGGATATCACCAGAAACAAGAAGTGGAAAATCAAATTGAGCATATGCTGAAGCAAGGATTCATTCAACCAAGTCAGAGTCCTTATGCCTACCCTATTCTGTTAGTCAAGAAGAATGATGGAACCTGGAGGTTATGTGTTGACTACAGGAAGTTAAATGATCTAACTGTAAAGTATAGATACCCTATTCCTCTAATTGATGAGTTACTAGATGAATTAGGCAAGGCCAAATATTTTACCAAAATAGACTTGAGGGCAGGTTTCCATCAAATCAGAATGAAGTCTGATGTTATCCCTAAAACAGCCTTTGTTACACACCATGGCCATTATGAGTATACAATCATGCATTTTGGGCTGACCAATGCCCCTTCTACATTCCAAAAGGCCATGAATGAACTCCTTAAACCCTACCTAAGAAAGTTTGTGCTAGTTTTCTTTGATGACATATTGGTGTACAGTCCAGATTTACAATCCCACATTCATCACCTGAAATCAGTATTGGATCTGTTAAGACACAATACCTTCAATGCAAAGCTCAGCACGTGTAGTTTTGCACAGACAAGAGTGGAATATCTAGGCGACATCATACAACAGGGGAAGGTAATGCCTAATCCTCTTAAGATACAAAATATGCAACAATGGCCCTCTCCTGCAAATGTCACGAGTTAAGATGATTTTTGGGTTTAACCGGTTTCTATAGAAGGTTCATTCCTTATTATAGTATTTTGGCTAGGCCACTGACTACTCTATTGATGAAGGATGGCTTTTGTTGGAGTGAAGATGCTACCAAGGCATTTGAAGGGCTTAAGCAAGCAATGTGTGCAGCACCACTACTGGCATTACCAGATTTCTCTATACCATTTGTGGTGGAAACAGATGCTTGCTATAAAGGGTTAGGGGCAGTCTTACAGCAAAAAGGAATAGGCCAATCTTATACCTCAGCAGGGCATTTAATACTAAGGAGATGGGCCTGTCTATATATGAGAAGGAGCTACTTACTATCATTATGGCTATTAAAAGGTGGAAACACTATCTACAAGGGCAACAATTTATAAACAAAACTGACCAGCAATCTTTGAAATACGTACTTGAGCAAAAGGTTACCACTTGCCTTGAAACAAAAGGGAATTACTAAACTCTTGGGATTGGATTTCAAGATTGAGTACAAGAAAGGTAAGGAGAACATAGTAGCAGATGCACTTTCTAGACAACCAATGCAGTAGGCCACTACTATGGCTATTACAACCATACTACCTACCTGGATGTCAAGAATCATTGACAGCTATACAGGGAATGATGAGGCCCAGTATAAAATCAGTTATGTGCTCCTAGACCCTAGTACTGAGCCTGACTATACTCTACAACAAGGGATACTCAAATATAAAAGAAAGATTTATGTGGGTAGTGTTGGTCAATTAAGACATGATATCATGTCCCAACTTCATGAGAGTCCTATTGGTGGCCACTCAGGCATTAGGGCATGTCTACAGAGGATATCCTCTTTTTTCTATTGGCCTCACATGAGAAATGATGTTAGGACACTCATCCAGTCATGTACAGTGTGCCAAAAATGTAAAAGTCTCCATGAGCATCCACAAGGATTACTACAACCTTTGCCTATTCTAGACCAGGCCTGGCAGCATATCAGTATGGACTTCATTGAGGGACTTCCAAACTCTGAGGGAAATGAGGCTATCATGGTTGTAGTGGATAGGTTTACAAAATGGGGTCATTTTGTGCCATTTGGAAGGGGAAATACAGCAGAATCTGTGGCAGATGCATTTTTCCACCAAGTTTACAGGTTACATAGCTTGCCAACTACTATAGTCAGTGATAGAGATAGTATCTTTACTAGTGAATTTTGGCAGCACCTATTTCAGTTGGCAGGGGTCAAGCTGGCACTCAGTTCTGCATGCGATCCTCAGACTGATGGACAAATAGAAAGGGTTAATCAATGATTAGAAATGTACTTGAGGTGTATGTGTTTCCAAAGGCCAAAATAGTGGTCAAAATAGTTAACACTGGCGGAATTCTGGTATAATACCAACTTCCATACAGCATTACAAACATCTCATTTTGAAGCACTCTATGGTTACAAGCCTACTACTATACCAGTGGGAAGTTTCAGTGGGGGAGCAGCTATTACAGTTGATGAATTTCTCAAACAAAAACACTTACTCACTAGGGAGCTGAAAGAGAATTTGGAGCATGCACAAGCTAGAATGAAATATTTTGCTGACAAGGGAAGGACAGACAGAGAATTCCAAGTTGGTGATCTAGTTTTCTTGAAGCTTCAACCCAACAGGCAAAATACCTTGGCTTTGAGAAGGAACCTAAAGCTAGCAGAAAGATACTTTGGCCCTTACATAGTGATTAAAAAACTTAGTCCCGTGGCCTACAAACTACTCTTACCTGAAGGCTCTAGACTGCATCCTGTGTTTCACATATCATTGCTAAAGAAATACAAAGGGGCTCAAATTCCAGTGTCATCCCATCCTCCTATTATATCAGAGGATGGACAGATGACCATATATCCAGAAAAGATTTTGGATATCAGAACAATCTAGAGAAGAAATGCACCAGTGGTTCAGTGGCTTATGAAATGGATTAACCTGGATGAAGCAGCATCTACTTGGGAAGATGCAGACTATATCAGTGCCAAGTTTCCAGAGTTCCCTCCACCATGAGGTCATGGTGTTGCTCAAGAAAGGGGGGATGTCAGGAACTTGAAGGAGAAGTTAGTTAATTAGAAGCAATGCTTAGCTGTTAGGAGCAATGCTTAGCTGTCATTGGGTTGTTAGTGTAGCTAGACTAGCGGATATTGTTCTATATGCATATAAAAGGTTGTAAAATGACATTGTAAATCTCATTCAGAAAGTTGATAATAAAATATTACCTTTACCTCCAAAATATCTTCTCTTCTCCTATTCTTCTCTGTTTTTTACCTTCCTTTCCCAACAATTTATCTCCTTTGTTTTGAATATGCAACATAAAAGTTTTTTTTTTTTTTTTTTTTTTTTTAGGATCGACGAATTTACACCTTCTTCTTGAGTTGTGGACCTTGTGGTCAAATTTATCCATTCTTCCTGAATTAATGCTTTTTTTAAGGATATTAATGCTTTTTTTTTACCTGCAAACTTTTCCTCATCTTTATCTTTAACAATGAAATGCGGTGATTTTGTGAACGTAAATATGATTATTTTGGTCCGTAAATTTTCAGCCCTCCCCCAAAACTCAGCAGCTATCTTTTGCCAGCGACGGATATCATTGTTCTGCAGCTCAAACATCGAAGTAGTCCGAATTATACGAAAAACCATGGCATTGTACTTGAGGGGCAATAAAGTAATTAGCCATCTAATTTTACCCTAGCTATATATAAAGGGTTTCAGGCAAGAAACATTATCATCCCAAGTACTCATCCCTATTTCTATCATCTTCCTCTTTTCTTCACTTTTATGCTATTTGCTTGATGTATTGAAGGTTTTTGAGACACTAAAACAAGAAGTCTCCCCCACTATAATTCAATCAAAAAAATCTTTTTCATTTGCATAAAAATCCTTTCTATCTCTCTCTTCATATTATCAAGTTATTCAACGGCCGAGATCCATCATTCTCCACGGCCAGAGTTCCACCGCTTTATCAGGCTAGGTAATGTAGCTATTTCTCTTTCATATTTCAACAGATCTGAGTGAAAGATTGATGTTGAATTCCTTTGAAAGCTTTTCATTACAATGGCTAATCGAGTTTTATACTAGAAGGAATTAATTAATAGAGAAGATAAAATATTTATCTCCTTTGTTTTGAATATGAAACATAAAAGATTTTTTTTTTTTTTCGAGGATCGACGAATTTACACCTTCTTCTTGAATTGTGGGTCAAATTTATCCATGCTTCCTGAAATAATGTTTTTTTTTTAGGGTATTAATGCTCTTTAACATTCACTATTTTCTTTAATGGCACGGTTTTTTTTAAGGTATTCGGCATGGTTGCGACTTTTTTTTTTTTAAATGCATGGTGCAATACGTATATATGAACTGGGAAAATCAAAGTCAGAAAATTAAATGTCATGATTCTTACATTTGTTTCTAGAAAAATTATTGTGTGGTGAGAAAATATGAGGTGAAGTGACGGACGAAACGATCAGAACCACACAGTTTAAATACATAATGAAAGTGTGTGGTGTGTGGTGTGTCACACGGTGTCTCTACACTGTATGGAGACACGCCACACCATAACCTCCCTTGTTTCTACTGCCTTTCATTTCTTGGTGGAGTATTATTATTATTATTATAAATAAGGACGTACACTAATACAATTATAATAATACTTTAGATGTTGTAAATGAATCTAAACCTACACACTAGTGGTTTATAAAGTACGTAACTACAAAGATAGGTAAATATAACCTAGGATATTATAAATAAAATGCACTAATATATAGCAACAAATATATTTAGTATTAAAAGTTATGGATAAATTTAGTGATAAATTTACTTGTTCATTCTTATTTCATCATTTGACTTTGGTTTCTATAGATCTTTTAACTTATTTTAAGTGTTAAATGTGTAACTATCTAGCTCTTCATCTTATTTTTTATTTTGTTTTTTTGCAAATTGGGTTGGCAAAGTGTTATCTCCCACTGTTCTTAAGAGTGCTTATCATTGGGTTAAAGACTGGTTGGAGAAAGAAAAGAAC
The DNA here is from genome assembly GCA_036785695.1 of Gentiana straminea. Lineage (NCBI taxonomy): Eukaryota > Viridiplantae > Streptophyta > Magnoliopsida > Gentianales > Gentianaceae > Gentiana > Gentiana straminea. Next base: position 13,772,069 of record JAVUPR010000060.1, read on the forward strand.
AAGAGTGCTTATCACTGGGTTAAAGAAGACTGGTTGAAGAAAGAAAAGAACAAGAGAGGAAAAAATTATTATTCCAGATTCTGGTAGAGAAAGCAGCTGTTGCAGTCTTCAGAAGATTATCTGAAGAAGAAACAGGAGAAGGATGCTGAAGAAGAAGATGTGAAGAAGTTGCAAGAGAAAAAGATTATCTGAAGAAGAAGCGAAGGATGCTGAAGAAGAAGATGTGAAGAAGAAGCAGGGGAAGGATGCTGAAGCCAAAGTGGAGAAAGAGTTCTCTCATTTGGGTAGATCTAAAATTTTTAATTAGTATTATATATAAACTATTTATTCACCTGTCGAAATTCACTTGTGTTCGAAATTCACTGTTTAAATTCACTGACGAAATTCACTGTCGAAATTCACTGACGAAATTCACTGTCGAAATTCACTAATTTTCAAAATTCATCGTCGAAATTCACTAATTTTCGGGATTCACTGTCGAAATTCACCGTCAAAATTCACCGATTTCGGGATTCACCGGGGAAATTCACCGATTTTCGGGATTCATTTGTTTGTCCTTTTCGCTATAAAAATTATGCGGTTGTCCTTCTCCCTATAAAAAATATGTATTTGTCGTATTCTTAAAAATATTTCGATTGTGTCCTTATCCCTAATTTTCCATTATATATATATATATATATATATATATATGAGAGATTTTATGGTGCAACGGTTGTAAGAAGGTTGTCCAAGCCCGCATACATTAGAGCCTCTCATTTTTACTCTCTTTCACATAATACACTTTTATCGTGTGTGAGAGGTTAGAAATGAATGGTTGTAATGTATGACACTTGGTACAACCTTGCTACAACGGTTGTATTATAAAATTTGTCATAATATATATATAGGCAGTCATTTTGTGTTTTTTTTTTTTTTTTTTTTTTTTTTTGGATTAAAAGACTTGTTTTTGGATGAAGCTCAATTGTAGAGGATGGTACCGGGTAGATTTGAATTATATATACTATCTCCGTCCCAAAATATAAGTCATTTTGGATGTTTTTACGCCGATTAAGAAAATAGTAAAATGACATAAATTTTAAGGAGAAATGACAAAAATATTCTTTGTCTATCATTAATGAAATGGTTATAAAGTATTGAAAAGTACCTGAAATGTTAATAAATTATAAGTCATTTTGGGTACGCCGATTAAGAAAGTGGTTAATGACATAAATTTTAAGGAGAAATAACTAAAATATTCTTTGACTATCATTAATGAAATGATTATAAAGTAATGAAAAATACCGAAATGTTAATAAATTAGGGATAAGATAGAAAAAAAGTATTAAATATTTTATTAATAATATAAAATGATTTATATTTTGAGATAAACAAAAAGAGATAAAGTGACTTATAATTTGAGACGGATGTAGTTTCTATCTGCAGTCAATTTTATTTTATTTTTGTTTCGAAGACTTTCTTTTTGGATGAAGATCGTCATGATATTAGCTTTTATTATAATTTTTATATGTATTTTCGAATTTATGTATTGGAGTCCTATTGAATGTAATAGTCTTATCTTCTCCCTTATCAATAAAATTCTTCTCTTCGTCTTCAATTTCTTCTCTCCTCTACCCCTGATATCTATTAATCTATCCAGTTAATTGTTCAATTCGTGACATTTGATATCAGAGACACCGTTCCTCCGCCGTTACCCGACTTCACCTCCTCCGTTTTCTTATTTCCATAGTTGTTCCCTCTTTAAAACAAACAAAAATTAACAAAAAATTACAAAAGTCAGCATGGTGCTCAATGTTGCTGAAATGGAACTCGATTGGCGTTTGAAATGGTTCTTCCGACCTTTCCAAAGGACTGGAATGAATGTAGAAGATTACCACGCTCAATTTTGTGATTGGAAAAAGGAAATGGTTAGCTTATCATTCCCGGCTGAGGAAGAGGATTATATTGATGGATTCATTGGGAATTTAAGGTTGGATATTCGATTAAGAGTTCTATCTAAATGCCTGTTGAGTATGAGTAGATTGACTGATGCTTTTTATGCTGCAAAATGGGAGGAATCAATGATGTTTATAGATGAGGATCTCAAAAAGATCAAGGCAAACATGGTGGTTGAAGGAATCCGATCTGAGCTTACCGTCGAAGAACAATTGGTGCAGCAGCCTAATGTGCAGCCGATCGAAGAGCAGCAAGTTGAAGCTTCACCTTCTACTACTTCATTCAAAGTCACAGTGAAGGGACATGCATATGAAGATCCTAAATCAGCTATAACAACAGAAAATCCTGTTGTTGGTGCGATACGCGATGTTAAACGGCTAGAGTTGTCAGAATGTTGGGAATTGGAGAAAAATGATGGCTCTATTTTTGGTAATATTGTTGTGCAGAATATAGCTCGTAAGGTGTTTGCCGAAATGCCTGGGCCAATTCAAGAAGAAGACTTTTAGGGTATTGAAGGTACAAAAGTTGCACACTACATGCTCGATGAAAGGCCTAAGATATCTTCAGTTGATTCAGATGAAGACTTGTATATGGTAACAAAGATTCTCTATCTTCATTTCCTTACATTCTTGAAATTAGTAGTGATGGTGATAAAAGTAACTGGTTTCTGGACTATTAACCAACTTGTCCAAGTTTAGTACCCAAGATTTGAGCTATGAGGATGATGTATTAGGGGTTAGTTTAACCAATTTTCCATCCTTGTCAAAGCTGGAGTTTAATCCGCAAGTTTTCGATCCGGGGACTGGTGCCCTTTCCAGGCAGGACTATGAGTGCCAGCTGAATGCAATTGAGGGTCGGCTGAATTTGAGGTCGGCTGAATCATAAGTTCAGTGCCCCCTTTTTGGGTTCAAGAAGTCGCTTCCAGCCACAGGAATGATGCCAACCTGAACCACGATTTGGATTACTCTTCAGGAACTGAGGATGAAATAGACACGATGAGAAAGAGTCATTACGAGCCTATGCCTCCTTATGTTGTGGAAGCTGAAGGAAATTTTGTCAATGAATATTTAGTGTTCCCATTTGTATGCTCGAAGCACTCTGGGTGTTATACTACTGAAAGTATGATTGATGCAATTAGAAGGCTGACGCCTTCTGGATTATCCCTATATGCTGTTCATTTCCGTCTGATGGTAACAACCTATCGGAATAGGAAACGTTAGTTGGGAAAAGATTTTATGGAGTTGCAGTGCTCCACTATGGAATGGTATTTCTGCAGGGGGCGATAATTCCATCAATAACAACGAAATTGGTACACCAACTCATGTCGGGGAGTAATCGACCACTTGATGATTTCCATGTTGGTCCATTAGCACAAATAAGCACTACATTTGATCAGGCAGCTCCTGGACTAACCAATGGACATGTCATTGCTATTGGGGATTCCGACATTTACGTCACAACTGCCGGCGTGCTTATTCAAAGGGTTTCTTTTGAATTTGCTGGATGGGCCCTGCTTGCTCTTGCTTATACAGAGCATCTATTGTATACCTTGCTTGGCAGCAACGATTTGGGTAATCAAAATGCAGTTGTACAAAGAGTTGCTCACAAGAACATTCAACACTTTGATGTCTTCAAGCCTTCTCAATCCTGGGCAAGACTATGCAGTGACATTAAGCATTTAGATATTGGGCTGATGGACATAAAAGGGGTTCCCATTGTGATTGCAATTGTTCATTTTAGTGAAATGTTTTGGGTGACAAAGTTTCATTCGAATGGAGAAGGTTCAAGTGCTGGGAAGGAAATGGAAGATTTTGGATTGAATATGATGAACATTGGGTTGGACATGTTGAGGCCTAAGAAATTTGAGTTGGGTTTGCTATTAAACGACTACAAACATTTTAAATAGTACATGAATTCAAACGACTATGATGGTGTAGCTATTGCTAAATTGGAAAATTTTGTTTGGGATCGGGGCCGGAGTGTCATTTCCTTCTACATCCTTGAGGATAAGGATGTTTTTGAGAGGGTGGGAAAAGATGTAGTGTCCCTAAGTACTACATTGGAGATACTTGGGCTGATAATGATAGGCAATGTTGAAAAGAGTGTCTTAGATCCCAAAACCTTTCAACGCTATGGAGCTTACTGTTGTCTTAGGATTAAGAGTGCGGATGGTGGGAATGTTCTAGCAATCATTATCATTCTTTTGAGTTTCTATGCGACCGTGCATACAACCATCACATGGAGAGCTTATTTACATTTATTAGCCGGTCTGCTTTCAAAGATAGCAGGTGATACCGTGGGGATATTGGAATATTTTGCTGTCTCTCTGAGGATATTTGTGCTTGTCATTTTGGAGAATTTCATCCCCAACCACAAAAGTCTAAATCCTACATTGGCTCGAATTTGGATGGTGATATGTACTTCAACTCTATCATTGGTCTACATCAGAGTGGCTATGTTACAACAATGAACCCACACAAAGAAATGCTCAAGGACCTTCAAATTGTTATGCCTTTGGAAACGTCAATGGGGTTGTAGTAAAGCTTTTATTCTTGTGACATCTGCTATTTTGAAGAGCTTTGTTTGGGATCCCGGTCATGTTTGGGCTTTTATCTCACCACCTTGAGGACAAGGTGGTTGGTGAGGGGAAGGATATGTAATGATATTAGCTTTTATTATAATTTTTATATGTATTTTCGAATTTATGTATTAGGCGGTTTATGATGTCTGATGATACAGGGATTCGCTCCTCCACGTGGATTTATTCCATTGGTCCAGCTGGCATGTGGAAAAGTCCAAGTATGTTATCCGCCTCGAGTCGGAGAAGAGACATACCTCGAGACCGTGGCCTAGGGGAGATACCACAAGTACTTGGACTCGAACGCTCACCTCGGACCAACTCGAGTCGATACCGTGATCCTTGGCCCGAGACCCCGGGCCCACATCCACAGGTTTCTTGAACAAGGAGGCAAGGCCCGCATAATTTTAGGGCGAGAAGAAAGACATGTGCCTATAAATACATAGCTCGGGAGCTACGTAGGGGCTTGATTCCGGACTTTCACACGCGGGATACGTAGGCAATCAAGACGCATTCTTGGACTCGGCCCATATTACACCAAAAACACCACCTTTTTGTTCATATCTAGTCATCTTGATCTCTTACAGCTCATCCTTAGATTATACGTGGCCTCATTTTACTGGTGGTGCATTATTTAGCATCGTCAATGTCATCTAGCTAGAAAGTGACGTCAGCTAAGTCGATAGATATATAAGGATGTAAAACGGGTGCCACTGGAGTCATGTTGAATGTAATAGTCTTATCTTCTCCCTTATCAATAAATTTCTTCTCTTCGTCCTCAATTTCTTCTCTCCTCTACCCCTAATTTCTGTTAATCTATCCGGTTAATTGTTCAATTCATGACAGAAGATCAATTATTCTACGGTACAGGATTCATGTGGAATATAGTCCTTTATTTATTTGGTTATATTTATTTTTATTTTCTTGTTTTCACCCGTCCCAAAGTTAAAAAATCCACTGATAAAAAACTCCTACACCTCATTTCATTCTTCTTCTTATTTATTTATTTATTTAGGGTGTTTTCATTCTTTTCATAGCTGCAAATATGAAGGGAAAAAAATGTAACTTTCATCTTGTGCTTTAATGGCCTTTTTGGGCATGTTCTTGAGCAGAACTCGTTTTGAGAATAAGCGAACAGTAATAATAGGTTGATATGATATAGGTTGATATCGATCTTACAGATAATGCTAATGGTTGTAAAATGAAGATATGCATTTTTATTTTTATTTTTTATTCTTTTTGGCATTTAAACTTTGTGAGGATACAAATAGAGTGATTGTAGAACATAAATATGTAATGTTTAATAATTTTTTAGGATGAACAATGATGATAATTCCCTAAAGATCAGAAATCAGATGCTTGTCAAACTACCACTCGTAAAAGTGAACTTGAGATTCACAGGAAAAACGTGGACATGTTATTCACATAAATAACTAAGCACCTAAACTCCATTGAAAAAGACATGTTTCCACGAGTGATATGATATTCAGAGATAAAAATCTACTGAATATATCAATAGATTTATATGATCATCGATTTCAAAAGTAAGCATTTTCGACAACACGCATTCTCTAATCCGTACTCCCCCATGGCCCCAATTTTATAATGTTGAATCACATTAACTACCGGTGAGACGATTGCCGGTCCAAGAAAACTAAAGGAATATATTTTTATGGTCCTTGATTAAAAGTTTTTTTAATAAGGTTAGTGATGAATAAAGGGTGTAAATCATACATAAAAAATAGTTTAGGATTGTAAATTGATCAATCAAAAGTTTGAAATTGTAAATTGACTAAAATAGATAGTTCAAGGTTGTAAATCGATCAAATAATTGTTTAACGTTGCAAATCTGTATACAGTATTGTTTATGGTGGTAAACTGCATTTTTCCCTGAAAATTTTGTATCTTACCTTTTCAATTGAAAATGTAACATCTACACAACATTAATATAGAACTAACACCTACAAAACAAAATAGTATTTGAGTAAGATCAGAGAAGAACTATGAACGTATAATTTTTAATATATGAGTGAGGGAGTTGAAAGGTAACTATGACAGATATCAAAAAAAAAATGTTGATTTATCTTAAATATTGATACTGAAGAAGTAGGAAAAAAAAAAAAAGGACTTAGAGGTCGTGAGCTATAAATTAAATTGTCTTGTATTGTTTCTTCTAAGACACCTACATATGGAAGATGATTGGCGGATTTATTACCAAAGGTTGAATGTTAAGGATATATATAAAATATAAATGAGCACAGTCGGAGCAAATTGAACAAACAAATTAATAGAAAGTAGGTATTCGATTTGGCCCGATTAAAATATTTTTATTTTTTCAAATTGAAACCAAATTGTTTTAGATGGCTTGAACTTTAATTATACGAAAATAGAGCGAAAAAGTTTATTTTATAGTTTTTTTTTATTTGCTCCGGCCAATTGGTAAGGTTTCCATAATTTTCATTAATACTTGCATACATATACTATATCTATCAGGCAACACATCAATTTGATAAAATGTAAGCAAATTGAGCTCAATTGATATGATATGAATATAATAAGTAAAATGACCTCGATTGTTATCAATAACTTTGACTTTTTAATAAATCAGGACCGGTTGTTATGAGACTTACATCTGGAAATTTCGGGTTGCACTGATTGCCAGTTCAAACTGCTCTAACATTAGCATAATTGATCTAGCGATAGCCAATAGCCAGAAGCTTAACACAAAGCACATTGTACACATCTACAGTGTACACAACTGAAAGGAAAGAATTTGCTACATTACACACAAGAAAGAGTTTCAGTTTGTTCACCAGATGTGAAGCACCCTTTGCTGCACTTCAAAGTGCTCTAGCCACAGTTTTGAATTCAGTCAAGCAATTGTGGAGAATTTTCTGTCGTTTCTGCAGGGAATGGCGTTCGTTTTGAAGAACATCAATTGCGCCAGGTGCAACAAACAGGTCCATGAATTTCTCATCATTCACAGCAAATAAATCCACCCCAAGTGCTACCATGAGCCTGTCTCGACTGCACACACAAAATAATTAATAATTCATAAGAAACAACGACTTTCCTGTAGTTGAAGAATGCTAGTACATATTGGACACTAATAATTCACTTGCTAGTGCTAATAAAGGTAATTTAAGTACTTTGTGAAGAACTTCACAAGACAACAACTAAGCTGATATAAACGTGTATCAATTGTGATAAGTGAGCTCGTCATCCAGCTTTATGAACAACATACCTCAAGTTGGATTAACTCAAAACACACACACACACAATTTTGGTTTGCTTCATATCCTCCAAAAAGGGCAACAAGCACGAGAAATCCATAAGTATTTCAACAGCCTAAATAACAAGACATCTAATAAGATGAAATTGAACTTTCGATTTAAAAGATTAAATGCTGTGTAGACAAGAACATCAAAGGACGTACCAAGGTGTCAAGAAGCCAGAGTTCAGGATTGATGCCACACTTCGTTCAACAAGAACTTCACGTATGCGTGCAAAATGCTGTGCCGCAGATGAACAAATTTCTGAGTATGCTGAGGTTGATCTTGAGACAATATCACCATTTCCAAACAGCAAGGTTCCATTGTTTTGGTTCTTCAAAATATCAGAATTTCTACTGTTTCCAATTACTCTAGATTGCCTCTTCCTGGCTCCAATATCATTGCAGTTTCCAAGTTCCTTCTTCACTGCCTCAGATGGCATGTCAGGAGATGGAGTCTCTGGCACAGTCATTTGACATTCTCGAAGAGCATCACGGACTTCTGTACCTTTTCCCGGTGTGATTTCTTGCACATCATTGACTGGAGGAATGTTCTCTTGGTCTTTTCCGGAGTCAGATAGTTCAAGGCTAAACGAACTACCTGAAGTTCCACTAAACCTACCATAAGTGTTTGCAGCTGAGCCCAAATTTCCGAAGAAATCGTTCTCAAAGCACACTTGTGAGTATGGGCTTGTAACTGAGACAAGATGGTGTCGAATCATTTGCTTGCACTCTCTGCTAAGACCCTTTATAAAGCAATTATAGGAATGCCTCAAAGCTGCATGAAAAGCAACATATCCATCCATATCTCCCGCTTCTCCTCTATCTGTGCAATATTATATTGTGGAGGACATGTTAGTGACTGAATTATTATTCAATGTATTCTTGTTAAGTCGTTAGACAGTCTATTTAGTGCTTGTAAGGATAAGTTCTTCAAGTGATAAAGGGCATCGAAAAGCAATGCAAACTTGAAATAGCACGCAAAGACAACCCAACTTGAAATTACATGACCAATTTCAGATAAAACAATAAGCAGGTTTTTTTTTTTTTTTTTTTAAATTACAGAATGGTAAAACAATAAACTGTTAAATGTGAGATGCCCCCAAATTATTATTATTATTCAATGCACCAATTAATCTCAGAACACTAAGAAGTGTAGCACGATACAAACATACGATCAAAATAGCCGATCCTACTTAGTGGTAACAAGGCCAGAAAGTCTTTTTTGTGGTGGTGTTTTTCTAACAAGTGTTCAAAAGATTGTTGCAATCTCTGCTTCTTGCTTGTGTATATATCCAGTTGGAGTCTGTAATGGAGCGGGATGGCAGCACATTGTTTTTTATTAAACTAAAAGGGTTTTTCTTGTGGGAACCGATATGGAACTAACTATATGATTCATCTCTATATATCACAGTCATCCAAGGGAAAACAACGGAATAAAAATCAGTACAAAACATAATGGAAGTGCGAATTCTGTACCGAGTGACTGACGAATGATCTTGGATAGGGGTGCAATAACGTGTCAAATGAAATTTTTGGGGTTGGGCAGGGCCACAAATGATGAAACACATAATGATGTAGTTCTGTTTTCTTTGTTGGACTATGTCAGAAGAACCGATAAACAGACAACAACCACTATTTTTGTAACTTGTCATTTTTTTATATTAGGTTGTAAGTTGTCAGTGTTGCCATGTAGTTTAATAGAGTAATATCCCGTTGACCAAGGATGAGCATAATGCCTCAAGAAAAAGATTGAATAACGCAATAAGTTCGATAAAAAAAGGTGAAAAAGATATAATAAACCTTACATTCTGTATCATGGTGGTGATTTCTTTCAATAGCAAGTTCAAAAAGCTGGTTTAGAACATAAGCAAGCCTATCACATGCTGTATCAAGAAGAGGAGCAAGCCATGATCGAGCAGTTGCACGTGCAATCTCTGCAGCTGCATCAGTAATGCCTCTTCTCCCACCTCGACCAGCATGAGCAAGTAATATATTCGCCACCTGCAATGATGACATGTTACAATCATAAATCTTTTTGATCCATCCAAAATGGTTATTCCTAAAGACTAAAACCAGACAGCTACCTACCTTCTCTCTTGACACTTGTGGACATTCAATGGAATACGTGGCACATCTAAATTCATGCATTACTCTTTCAAAAGCTGCGCCTCCATAAAGACGCAAGGAAGCATTAGGGGGCTTTATATCCGTCATGACACCAGGCCAACTACCAACACCACTCTCTGATCGCTCTTCCTCTGTTGTTTTCCCCCACTGCTCAGGAGAAGGATCAGCTGCTCCCTCAATTAGGGCCCCCTTCATCAATTTCACAAATACGCATTATTATTCTCCATAGACTGAAGATTACAGAAACTATATTATCATCAAAGAATAATTAAAGAAACACTGATACTACGTTTATTTAGTTCAGTGCTAAATGAAGAAGAAAGAATGCTCGTGTTTCATACCACATGATTGCAAATAGAAGCAGCGTGAAGCATTGCAGATTTCCGTAAATGAGCAACATCAGAGGTGGCTTGTATTTTGAAATCTGTTTTAGCTAACTCGGCAGTGATTTCACTACAACGTTGTTCAAGCAAAGCCAACGTTGCTGGAGCTGCTTCTTTGTATCTCTTTTGGAGTTCAGCTTCTAAGTAATCTCTTAGACAATTAAAACCAATAAAGGGTCTGTATTTTTCTTCATCAAATCCTCCTTTAACACCATCCCGAAGGTACCGCAATATTTCGGTATCCACCTGTAAAATTTGCCTGCGGAACTCATCGTTTGAAATTGTTCCCCTGTCCTTGGGCATAGCCACGAAAAAGGGTCTCGTATTCTCTCCGAGGTAGCCGCTTGCGCTCAAGTAACGATCAACTTCCCATCGGTCACTAAATTCCTATATCCAGTTGTATAAATTTCAAATCAACAAATATCATTATATCACACTAAACTAGCCTTTGCAAAAAGTATAATCTTGAGTTTACTAAGAAAAACAAGATAAAGGAAACATTGCAGGTATTACTGCAATTCATTCAGTCATAGAAGGTAATGATCAGCATTCTTAGTTTACAGAATATATGAAGGAATAGTCTAATACAAGATCTAACAAACTAGATTATAGATAGAATCTATTCTATGTCACATGTCATCTACACAATGTACCAGCTATCACACAAGTGTAGACATCATAGAATGACAAATGTAAGGCTTGGATCTATTTCTCAACAAATTTAGAGTCGTCTTTTCAAAAGTCGATTTTCGATCCAAGATATCGATTCGGTGTGATGAATGATAAATATGATGCACCAATAAAATTTCCATGATGAAAATAAAGGGTCTCATATACAGGGGAGGGCCTACCATTTCCAATGAGGTCACGTAACTCCACTGATATCCGATTAATTTTTTATAGTATTAAAACAATATTGTTTTGTTTTTAAAAAATTGTTGATTTAGATTTTAGACTAGTTTTATGCTTCAAAAACCTCACTGAAACAAATTCCTGGATCCGCCCTATCTCATCTATATATATTTGTTTATAATTTTTCAATGTACCAAATATGACAAAAACTGACATTCAAATTTTACAGCTAAGAAGGAGACAAATGAAGGAACCACAAAACCCCAAATATCTACCGCACATTCTCACTAAAACCAGGGAATTCTCACACAACTTAGCAAGTAAATTCGTTGAAAGAAGACCACGGAAACGTTCATCCTCCAACTTCTACAAAAAGTTTTGGCAGTTTCAAATTTCAATTTGCTGCTCATTCCTTCTATGAATTCAGGAATTGAGCAACCATTCCATTGAAGCAAAAGTATGTGTAATGTAAGCAACTTGTAGGTAAAAACATCTGATAGACACAACTCTACATAGAAGCAATGTTGCTGGTTATAAACAAAGGCAAAACAAAAAACAATGTGCTCAGTAGTAAACTGTTTGGAATTCTACCTTCAGCCTGTTATCAAATTTGGAAACAACAATCACAGTCCTGCGGAAGGTTGGATCAATCTCGCGAATGGAATCCAACCACAAAGAAGAGCACCATTCAACACTGCTTTGCTGAAGGAACAAAATGATGCGATGAGGTGGGCTAGCTAGTGACTTGACCATTGATAGAATTTCATCCGGTGTATTCTCTGGTTCCCCCTTCCTTGCCTACCAAAATAAGACAGCCATAAGTTCAAGCATTTAGAGAATGCAAGTTAACGTTTGATTATAATCCACCCACTAACCTTCAAAACAAATCCTGGGGTGTCAATAATGGTGATATTAGGACAATGCGCGTATTCTGCTCTCATCACTATTGGCTTAGACGAAACTGCAGTTTTGACCTTCTTCAAAAGGGCCTCGGTCCGAGATTTGATTGTGTCTGCTATAGCAGAAGCCGAACAAATTGCACTTCCATATTCTTCAGAATCCTCCTCCTGCTCTCATAATCTTAAGTTAGTATCTCTAGTACTCGATGCAAGTTTGGTTTATACTCCGAACTAATTTTAACAGCGAAGTTACGGGATGCAAAGGCATAATGAGACATTCGAACCAAGAGATCCCCATGACACCGGACCAATAATACATATAACAAGACAATTTGCTCTTGGTCTTTTATGAATGCTATACTCTCATTAGTTTGGTCCAGTGAAGACCTCGCGCATCAGAGTATAGTCATTCTTTGCAGTTCAAACATGTGCATAGAAGCAACCAAGCAGGTCATGTTTGTGGTCAAGTACATAATTGGCTAATTGAATCTTAATACACGCAACTTCAAGTTGAATTTCATGAACTTCTAACAATTCCAAGTAATATATATACCACCTATTTACTGCTTTTCTTAATCAAACAATTAAAAGGGGAAATAATTATTTTTCCCAATAATTACTATGAAAGGCTTTAAACCTTAAAAATCAACAAGAAGGAAAGAGGATTCTTGACCTGAAAACGGCATCGAGGCTCCAAAGCTGCGGGATCATGGATCATTTGTAAAATGAGGGGGCGTCGGGTACCCATTTCCACTTCTCGGACATTGAACCGAAACCCCAAAAGGGCTTCTAGAAGAGAGCTTTTGCCATCAGACTGACCTCCGATGGCGACAATTTCAGGGATTGGAAGTTTCTCACCAAATGCAACGGCGGCCGCCTGCAGTCGGTTGTAAGCTTCGAATCTGGACTTGAATTCTGAACTAGGTCGGGTTGTGGGTTGATCCGCTAGTTGCTGATGGGCCCTTTTGGATGTGGATGATGCTGATTTTTCTCCGGTCAGAGTTTTTGTGGGGGTTGTGACTAATGCCGTATTGGTACTCGCGGCCATGGGAGAAGGCGGAGTGCGACAGTGGGGAGGAGGAGGGAAGGGAGAGATAATAGAATTTGAATTTGAAAATGGAAGCCAAATGAGTAAGAGCCGTTGCCCGTTGGCATTTGGCAATGTTGGCCAAACATAGGATAGATGTCGCTGTTTGAAGATTATTTTGACTTGATTATTAGGAAATTTCTACACTATATATTTAAGTTGCCCGTGCGCTGTTACACGGGTTCGTGCCATTTTTCCACCATATCACGTGGATTGTAATAAAGGCCACGTGGAAGTTCAAATGGTGCAAAAGTTTCAATTCCACGAGACGCAGGGGAAATTTTAGGTGGACGCCACGTGGAAATTGACACGCGACGTGGAAAATATACACGGTCCCGTGGGATTATCGAAATTGAATTAATAAATGCTCAAACTGTCGTTTTTTCCTACATTTTAGTCAATACCATCATCTTCTTCACCCAAAATCATCAATCTTTTTCAGTCGAATTTATCTTCACAAAACTTTCAGAAAAAAATTATCAATCTACACCGGCCTTACTCCTTTAAACAAATGGGTAAGCATTTCTTATAGCACTTTTGTTTTATTTTTTTTTAAATATTGTATTTGTTTTAATTTGATGATATGTTTGAGGTAAATAACCTTATAAAGATATAAATTTACGATTTTTCGTATGGTGAAAAGGTAAAAGCTTATAGTTTTAGGGTAGTGAAAGGATAAAATTTTGATTATTAAGCTATGAAATGATTAATTATAATGAGATTGTTCAATAAGAAAATTGTCATTAGTTGTAGAAATTTTGATATTGTAATTATTTTGATTATTTGATAGTTTAGAAATTTTTTAGAATGAAATGCATTAATGATATTATAGTGGCAATGTTAATATTAGAAATGATAATGTAGAAGTTTGGATATTGAACATATTTCGATTATATGATATTGTATGAATGTACAACTTTAGTTTTCAAATAACACTCCAATAATGTAATTGTTACGGGTAATCACAATGAAAATGCCCTAATTTAATAAATAAAAAAACGAAATTAAAAAACGAGAAACAAACGACAAATAAATGTTGTTTGAAAAAATTCCAAAACAATAGAATTTTGACGTATTCTATGGTACGCCTCGACACGATGAGGTTCTTAGAAATGCATGCATCCCGGGGTGTTTTCGAATCCTTCGATCCGCCGTGTCATGCCTAATCTCCGGGCTTTGTATTGGGGCTCCTGGTAGGTAGCTCGTAGAATTTTCATTAGGTGTCCGCTCGCGATAGAGCATCTTTTCCGTTCTCAGCAGCTTGGTAAAGCCTCCGCCGGAAGCGAGGCATCCGTTAGATCGAAAGTATAAGATCTGTTCTGTTGGCTCTGTCCATCATCTGATCTCCCTCGTCATCATCAAATATTCTATGACGCTGGTAAAACCAATCTTCTCTTCTTTAACCCCGGTCTACGTTCAAAACATACAACAACAGAACGAAACTTGAATTTTTTTGACCTAACCTAACCTAACCTAGCTTGTGTGTGCGTGTGTGTGTATGTATGTATATATGCTAAAAAATATTTATTTATTTTAAAGATTATTGATGTGTTTTTTGATGTCCGGCTATATGCACTTATATACAAGTAAATATATGTGTATATAACCGAGAAACCAATATTCACACACATATATACTACTAGCATATATAAGTGTATATATATATTGTTTCTCATTTATATACACATATATTTATATATAAACACACACAGACAATATATAAATATAGACACACACACACACACACACACACACACACACACACACACACACATATATATATATATATATATATATATATATATATATATATATATATATATATATTTCAATCAAGAATAATTTTACAATAATATTTAGTCAATCCAACAATATTTGGAAAAAAAAACCTAATCGTGTGGATAAATGATTGTTTTTTTGCGGATAACAACACGGTGTCCGTTAAGTTTTTATTTGGCGGAGAGTGGAAATACCATGAAGATTGCGACAAATGGTCTTATAAGAAAGGAAAATTGTATTTGGTTCGTGTGAAAACCGATACGACATTGGATGAATTGAAGGTCAAAGTGTGTAATAAAGTAGGAATTGATGACTCAAACAACACATTGATCATGAAACTAATGTACGTAGATTATGACCAACCGATTGATGTTTTGGACGATGATACATGGCTAGGCTACATTGATGATATTTTGAGAAAAGGTTTGTGAAACTATGCGTTAACGCCGAACCGGTTATGCACGATCACGATACGGAAGATGAGAACGAATTTGACTTAAATGAGCAACTACATGAAGAAAATGATAGAGGCATTGAGGATTTTACATCCGAGTTGGATTGTAATCGAAATTCCCGAAACCATGTTGTACCTAACACATCAGCCTTATCCCCTAATGAAACTGCCATCCGACCGAATATAACTTCAGCTGAACAAGTCATTGACATCACAAGTGAACCTGACTACGATTGGGGAATAATTGCGAATATGATTCGTCAGCCAATTCACACACCTCTGCCTAATTATAGGCAGACAACGCACACACCGTACATCCAACATCAGTTAGACGGGACAAGTCATAATGTCAACATGAATAGAACAAGCCAGCAGTTTGACCGTCCGCCTTTTATTATGCCAACACCGATGCAAGCGGGTCCCAATATCGGTGGATCGTTTACGAGTTATCTTAGAGCGCCTTTCGAGCGAGAACATTCATATGCCAACACGGATGCAAGGGGTCCCAATATCGGTGGATCGTTTACGAGTTTTTTGAGTGGGCCTTTCGAAAGGGTATGTCAACAATGATGCAACCGGGTCCCAATATTGGTGGATCGTTTACGAGTTTTATGAGAGCACCATTAGAACAGAACCCTGATATTGGTCCTAGATTTAGTATGGCAAGTATTAATCGCAATAGAGGTGTTCATTTCGGTTCAGACATTCCGGATTCGGAAATTCCTCCATGTCCACGGGTTGGGGCGTTTCAGACTGAAGATTCTGGATTATTGTATATTGGTAAAAAGTTCAGGGACAAGGATGATATGCAGATGAAAATGAGTTACCATGCATTGAAAAATAATTACATGTGGAAACCTATCCGGTCCGACAAGGGGAAGTTAAAACTACGATGCTTTACTTTAGAGAAATGCGAATGGAAAGTTGTGGGTAGAAAGGTGTTTGATTGCAATAACTTCGAGATAACCGAGTACAATGAAACTCACACTTGTGGATTGGAGCGATTAAGCAGCGATCATAGGCAAGCCAGACCTGGAACTATAGGTCATCTCGTTAGAGAGAACCTCATAAAACTCGGAAGTCAGTTCACGACAAAACATTTAATTGTGGAGGTCAAAAGAGTATTCAACATAGACCTTGATTATCAGCGTGCATATCATTGTAGGCAGAAAGCGTTGGAATTAATCGGAGGAAGCGTACCACTATCGTATTCTAAATTACCAGCCTACTTTTACATGTTGAAGAGTGAAAATCCGAAAGCGTCACGGACATAGTGACCGACCATGTTCCGGCGGGTTCAATCTTGTTTCATGGCTTTGAAAGCTAGTATTGACGGGTTTAAGTACGTCGACTGTCTTAGTCGTGGACGGTACTCATCTAAAAACAAAATGCGAGGGGACATTGTTAGTAGCTATCGGTGTAGACGCGGGTGATAAAGCTGTTTCCGGTAGCGTTTGCCGTGACCGACGGAGAGAGCGGGGATGCGTGGATGTATTTCATGCTTCAAGTGAAGGGGGTAATCGGGGAACGTGAAGACATGGTGTTCGTATCGGACGGAGGGCCGGCATCATTGGTCTTGTTAGAGATGTATTTCCAAACGCTCACCATGGTTTTTGCTACCACCACCTTGTCATGAACCTCAATAAAAAATTCGGAAGCACGGGATACCGTCCATACACTTTACGGGAAGCGGCGTATACTTTTTCAAAAACGCGATTCGCAATAATGTTTCAAAGCGAGTTAAAAGAGCGGGATAAAGATCCAAACAATAGAGTGTCTAGTTATTTGGAGGCTATTGGATTTTGTTACCGGGCACGATCACATTTTCCGGGGACACGTTATGCAATAATGACAAGCAACTATCTTTGAAAGTTTTAACAACGTGATCGGGGATGCGCGTAAGTTGAGTATCGTGAATTTGTTAGACTACATAAGGGCAACGTTGCGAAATGGCATTGCGAGCGGAGAGAACTTGCATTGGCATGTCGCTCCGTGTTAGCCCCCGAAGCCGAAAAATTCTTGCGAAGTATCGCATGCCCGAAGAACCTTCACACTAAAGGCGATCGACCGGGACCGGTTCCAAGTGGGGGACGCCGATACTAGTGCAAAGGTAAATATGGCGGATTGGAAGTGTTCGTGGAGAGTTTCGGGGGCTCAAAATGCCTTGTGTACATGCTTGTCTTTCGCTATAAGTGAGCGTTGTGAGAGTCCGTATGATTATTGTTGTCACTACTACAAAGCTCAATGTTTCCAGCGTATTTATGAAGGACGCGTATACCCTGTTCCAGTCGAGGATGATTGGATAGTTCCCACTTCAATTACAAACCAGCGCATTCCGCCGCCTGAACCTAGACTGAGGGAAGGAGGGGAAACACAAACAACGGTTGCGAGGCGGGGCCGCCCCAGGATCCTCAGGATTGCTTCTCAAGGTGAACCTCCTGGCGGTAGGACCAACAGGTTGCCTAATGAGAGGACAGTCCCAGGCTCTGGTAGGCGTTGCTCGTTGTGTGGAAACACCGGACACAAAAGGCCTAAATGTCCGTTTCATACAGTTGTTGTTCCTAATTGATATAGTCATTTTGTTCATTTTTTCATGTTTTGTAGTAGTATCTAAAGTCGTGAAAGTTTTTATACATGTTTTGTATCTTTTTGGGGACATTGATATTAGTATGAGGATGACTATCATATATGTTTTGTATCTTTATCACCTAATAGAAAATGGGTATTGTAGTTCAAACGAGTGATAACATGCCTTACAAACATAAAAACAAAGAGTACTGATACATTGAGATAACAATAAAATGCTGCTTAAATAAACTAAGGGTGATCATGAAATACGATAGGATGACTCCTAAATAAATGATCTTCAATTTTTAGTAATCACCACATTAAACACGACGTGATTTTCTATAGGTTGATCAATGACTTCAAATCTGCATTCATCTCCGGTATTTATGTTATTGTCCGTAATGAAATCATTCAACCCGCTTAAACGAACTTTTTGATTTACCATATACACAATTCTAGCAGGCCATGATTCCCCTGTGGCAATTCGCAGTTCCACGGTCTTGTTTCGCAACATGTCGTTTGTTCTAGCAAATGCCTTTGGAATATTCTACAAATCACAAACAAAATTAAATATTGTTTCAAAATGGGGAAAACAGATCAAACAAGAAAACAACTAAAAATCTTTTAAATATCTCACCACATAATAACAACCATGTGAAAATACCCAGTTTGGCAGCGTCCATTGAAAATGAGGAGTTTGGTTACTTGCACCTGCATCATCATCTGCACCATCTTCTTCATTCTCGGACTCAGAAAAAGTCTTCTCACAATAGGTGTGATCCATCACAATAGTGTTGAAAGTGAAACCCCCCATGTGTTCAAACACTATAAACTCCCTCTCATTCAAGTAATGAGCCGCCACATACTCCTCCCAAGCTTCCCCAAAGAAACGAAGAATTCCATTGTCTGTGGCTCCAACCCTCACTTCCCATGTCCCTAATCGGCTTTTGAGAACGGCCCTATCTAGGTTCATTAGCGTGTCGTTCAACCTATTAACGTATGCTGGAGGTAGTGTCTATGAAAAAAGAAACATTTCACGTTTGTTTAATCATAATACATGTGATATAAATGTAAGTTAATTAATAATGACATACCAAACTTGTTGCGAAACCGCCATCAAGAACTTTAAAGAAACGATCATTATCCATTTGCTTCTGTGTAGATTATAAATTGAAAGGTGAAGAAGTGGTTTGTTTAAAGTGACTACTTGAATGATGAAGAAAATTCAGATGAACTTAAAAGAGTTTGAAGAATGAGAGAAATGGCTCGTACTTGTACAACAACAATAATTGCCATCCAAGGTTAGTTCGTGTTAAATTTACACGGGATCGTTGAAAATTCACACGGGATCGTTGAAAATTCACACGAGTCTTAGCTCACACTTTACCTTCTCAATCAATGCTACTTTTGACTTGTCATTGATGTCATATCGATGTCGTACGTCATAGGTGTCATTAGGGTGCAGAGTCACAGTGACGCGTCTTTTCACGTGCGTCATCAATGGTTAGTTCGTGCTAAATTCACACGGGATCGTTCAAAATTCACACGGCATCGTTGGAATTCACACGAGTCTTAGCTCACACTTACCTTCTCAATCAATGCTAGTCTAGTTTTGACATGTCATCGAGGTCATATCGATGTCGTACGTCGTAGGCGTCATTAGGGTGCACAGGCAGTATTGTCATTGATACAGTGACGCGTCTTTTCACGTGGGTCATCAATGGTTAGCTCGTGCTATATTCACACGGGATCGTTCAAAATTCACACGGGATCGTTGGAATTCACACGAGTCTTAATTCACACCAACCCACTCAATTCACTGGTTAACTCTATATATACCATGACCTATTAAACTACCTCTGCATAACCTTCTACTTTACATCGCCTTAATCACAATGTCTGAACCGCTTTCCCCTCATCGGGAATGGCATGAACCGAATTCCCCCGAGTATGAGAATCCTCCATTCAATCCTCATCAACCAGTGTTTGTTATTGACCAAAGGAGGGATGATATTAGTCACCAATACGACTTGCGGTACACCGAGGTTGAGGTTTACAACAGAAGAAGCGCGTCATAATTGGATTTGGATCTTTCAAGATAGAGCTATTATCGGAGAGAAGAGAATTGAATGGGATAGTCTACCTACCAAGATGAAGCGTCTCCTACACAAATTTTCGTTGGAGGGCCTCGCAAATAGTCCCGCATCGACAGCCACTATGAATAGATCAATTGTTCGTGAATTCTATGCAGTTGTCAGGTCAAACGTAGCTGGGGAGTTCAGTCCCATAGCATCAGGGGTGCACAAAGTACGCGGAGTAGATGTTTCCTTGGAGGTGGCCTGGATCAATAACTACTATATGGTGTAAGAGGAGTTGAAGCATCCAGTGATTTCTTCAACGGGGCTTCCAACGTTCGTGCATTGCAACGTATAATTGCTCGATGTCAATTGCCTTCCGAATGGGAGCGTGTTATGATCGAATGGTTTGCCAATAGCCTCCATGGTACTATACACACGAGTGAACATCCATCTGATTTGTACATTTTGGTATACGCATTTCTCCATTACGAAGTTGACGTTGGACGTTACATCATTAGTAGGATTTGTGACATATCGCTTGGCAGTAGTGGTGATGGTTATATCTACTTTCCTTTTCTTATCACGGCTATCGCAAGAGATTTTAACGTACCGGAGTATGACACGGATGACATTTCTTCGGAAACCACCACCTTGTCATCTATAGTGACCACCCTTGGTTTGTTTAACTATTCTATCGTATTTATTGTAATCGCCATAGTCTTCGACCGAAACGGAGTTAAGACGTCGAGTTATGTTCCATTATGTATTGTTTTTTCTTTCTTAGGCCATCGAGTTATGTTCTATTATTTCTTGTTTTATCTACTCGCAATTGTAATGGATGATCTTTGACGATCACATGAGGGGACTATCATTTAATACATTTGTTTCAAACATACTTATATATCATAATATATTTAATATTTATATATTAATTACATATTCCAAAAGAGAATTTATTATTTGATAGGAGAATTTATTACTTCAAGTGGTGATTTATGACCGTAGGCAGGACACATGGCATTATTGTCATTGATACGTTGACGCGTCTTTTCACGTGCGTCATCAATGGTTAGTTCGTGCTATATTCACACGGGATCGTTCAAAATTCACACGGCATCGTTGGAATTCACACGAGTCTTAGCTCACACTTACCTTCTCAATCAATGCTAGTCTAGTTTTGACATGTCATCGAGGTCATATCGATGTCGTACGTCGTAGGCGTCATTAGGGTGCACGAGCGTATTGTCATTGATACGTTGACGCGTCTTTTCACGTGGGTCATCAATGGTTAGCTCGTGCTATATTCACACGGGATCGTTCAAAATTCACACGGGATCGTTGGAATTCACACGAGTCTTAATTCACACCGACCCACTCAATCAATGCTAGTTTTGAAAGAAAAAAAAATCTATATATTTACCAATCCTTTACCAAAGCATTCATCCCTCTCATTTCTCGTTTATTTTTATAGAATAATCTCTTTTTAGTGTACCTTTCAATGGCTAACCCTCATGCTCCTGTATTAATTCCCAATGACGAAGTTGATTTGTCGTTGGACGAGCAATCTCTCATAATCCGTTTCACAACGAAGAGGAGAGGCGTGAGTACGTGGCTAACTTGGATGTCAAGAGCCGTTGTTCCGGAGAGACGATTGAATATGGAAAGTCTACCTACTTTGATCGAAACTTGTTCCGAGATAACGGGTGGCTTGGTCTCCCTCAAAGCCCATTAAGCTTTCGCATGTGAATCGGTCTATTGTGCGTGAATTTTACGCTTGTCTAGCAACGGAGCTCAATGAAATGTGTGTCATAGTTCGAGGCGTGCCCGTCCGTTTGAATAATACATGGATCAACGACGTGTATGCCATTCCGAATATCCTCAAGGTTTGGATTTCTTTCTTTTTCCGGATGTCCCCTTGAACTACTACGGCGTGACATGTTCGTTTTATTTGGGGAGACGCATCCGTGGGAACGTGTGAGGCCTCGGCGGCCTACCCGCCCTTTACCCCGGTCCCGGTATGGCCCATTCCTTCATTTCCTTATTATGTTTCTTGCCACCAATTTGTATGGTACGGTGAATTACACCGAACCGGCATTTGATTTGTACGCCCTTGCTTACGCATCTATTACTTCCTATTTCGACGTTGGAGAGTATATTCTGTCAAGGATTCGACAGATAGCAAAGGGCAATGCAGGAGATGGATATATATTTTTCCCGTATCTGATAACATGTCTATGCGTCAGGTATGCCGGGGTGCCGGAATTTGTTGAAGATGATGTGACATACGGTCATGATGACGTTATCACATACGAAACTTAAATATGATGAAAGTGTTTATCTTTTATTCATGTTATTTTAGTATTTATTTTTTAGATATATCAACTTTCATTTCAGTTTATTTATGTTTTGTTATTTTTATGTTCATCTACTATAGATGTTATTTTTATGTCCTCTCGACTAAATAAGTTTTTTTTAAGTTTTACGTGTTATACATGGTTCCCAAAAACCCGTGGACTCGTATAGAAGATGATTATTACAACGCCAAAAGTTGAGATATAACCAAAATAAATGTCATATGTTGGATGTACACGACTCCCGAACAACAAATATATAAATTACACCGCTATACGTTGACAAAATAAATCTACGGCCATTTTGATCCTGAGCCTGTGAAAAGTTGCATCAGTCATCTCAAATATGTGTGCGTCGGTGATGAGTGTAAGCTCCATAATCTTCAGACTGAAAACCGGACAGCGTTCCCTCGCATATTAAAGCTATAAAATTAGAACCGAATGATTGAAATAAAAAAAACTTAATAAGGTTTGATACGTACCGGTACTCCGTCCGTGGACATCCGGTCTCGTCGTGCGGGATAGTATAGAATGGTGTTTGAGATGGATCGATCATCCATTGGATTGTCCCGCAATCTTGTGATGCCGATAACATTAACCTCATGTATAGAGCCCATTTCCGTATGATCCGGTCAATGTGGGTCGAGTCACCACTTCTGTATCGGCTGTCGTACACCGTTATGGTCCATTCACTGATCGACATGCGCACAAGCACCCAATGCTCCGTGTTAATCATCCAGATAGCATAGGCGATCGTTTTCTTGGTCCATTTAGAAGTTTCCAATGTCAAAACAGCCGGAACCACCGCATCCATGTCGCCCTCCCATTTCTCTAATTCAGCCACAAGAGTACTTGCGAATGAGGCATAACACAAACTCGCATATTTTTCATACTGATCAGGGTAAGCTGCCATACGAGCCGACAACAGTCCCACATACGAGTCAATGTGCTGCAAATGGGATTTATTACTCAGTCACAATATTACGATAAAAAAAAGTGAAACATGTTAAAAAAATTCGAATACAAGTTTAAATGAGTTTACCTGCGCATTTATCTGATGACCTTGAAACAAAATACAGCTGAAAAAATCTCGATCCGCAGGGAAAGGTAATATTTCCTCGTCGCTTTTCAGCCCCCCGACTAATAACTTGGTCGTATCACCTACATTTGAGGCTATCCATTTTTTCAGTTCGCTGTACTCCTGCTCGATAGTCCTCCGAGCGGGTGTGTGCCTATCATCCTCAGGCCGTTTTTTAGGCTGAATCCACTGGGTAGTATTATCCCTCCTAAAGTACTCAGTCGGCTTCAGCGTCGATCGAAGGCCCATTTTTATTTGAAGTGCGTGCTCTTTGTAGCTCCCCCCTCCCCCTCCCCTCCCCCTCCCCCTCCCCCTTGTTGTATTCAAACTCGGGATCGCTTGGGGCCCTAGAAGAGTGCCGTGTACGTCGAGGTTGTCATCTCCGTATGCACATCATCAATATCGACTCGGACCTAGGCCAAGCACACTCAAATGAAAATTCATTCAATGGGTCAAGATGGATGCTTTGCTCTATCTCAGAGTGTTGACCCTGAACGAATGGTGTGCCTTGTGGACCTGAAGACGGCCCAGCTTGGGATCCTGATACCTGAAGCCCGGAAGGAGTGACTTGGGACGGTGACGCCATATGAACATTCCTTAGAGGTGTCTGCTCCGTGTTTGTATCACAAACTCGAGGTGTCTGGTCCGTGTTTGTATCACAACCTTCAGGTGTCTCAGTCTCAGTCTCACGGCTGCCTTGTGTAGCTGAAGACGGCCCAACTTCGGTGGATGGTGTGCTTTGGGTCCTTTGGAGATGTGGAGGTGAGTCACCGCCCTGGGAGGCTTGTGATACAGATGTCCCTATTCGGGACCTAAGTGTACCCTGTATAATAAAGGAAATGGTGTGAATTTAAATTTGTGTTAACAAGATAAATGCAATTATATTTGTATTTAGGAGTTAATTCAAACCCGTTGCACCGCCGCCCTTTTTAACGACTCGAGGTAACGCGTATGTCGTTCTTCAACTACTCGGTAGTTGTTTCTGGGCCTCTCTCGGACGTGCCATTTCGTACCGCATTTCACTCGGCTTAGCGATCGTTTCAAAGATACTTAGCCTTCGTTTCAATCAACTCGGCCTTTGTTTCCATCAACTCAGACCTGACTTCTCTTAACGCATTGTCAACTATACGCGTGATTTCAGGCACCAGTGAGTCTAATGGCACAACGCCCCCCACAATAGGTATACTACCACCGCCTATATCGAATTGTTGAGAAAATGATGTGGTACCCGGAGGGTTTGCGGATGTAGACGGGGCACTCGGCTGTTCGTCATGACGGGCTTGTTGAGATGGTCGCTCGTCCTCAGCATCAACTACTGGACGCTCACGAACTACGTCATCCAAATTAGACCTTGGGGGAACACGTCTTTGACCAGGGACGGGATCCGGGACAACCACGGGGGAACAGGTAATTGACGAGGTGGAGATGTAACCTCCGCCTCCGGCAACCCCATACCAATTACGAAGCGCCTATCTTCGGCGGTTGTCAAAATATCACCGACCATCTCAACCTGCAAAAAGGAAGGAAAAAAAAAGGCAACCGATTTTTAATACAATGTTTAAAAATATTGCTAACAATGTAGATTGATAACAATGATAATATAATACATACCCATGGAGTAACACCGGATGTAGGATTGACCAATGATTTGTAATAGACCCCGCCGGCAGTGCATTTCCATCTCAACAAACTTGGACGAGCATTAGCTTGACCTTCTACCAATGTTGCAAATCCCCCGTCGTATAAGTCTAGGCATTGCATGGAAACACCACAAGCGTAACGCGTATAAACAACCGGAGAAGCGTGGCTTATACGGTTTCCCATTTCTTTTAGGTACAAGACCCTTACACTCAAATACTATCTTACGCCAATTCAACATTAAATTGTTAAAAAAATACGCCCCCATGGAAATGTCTCCACCGATTGTACATTCTCGACAATATAAAAAATGCGGGCCGGTATCACCACTCCGGGGTCGTTTCCGATTATTAACCCATAAATAACGTACACTAAAGCCATCCGGTATATAGTTTCAACGTCATTCGATGCCATAATCGCCGCTTCGATTTTTTGCAACGTCACATTCTTGATGTACTTATGGAGAGTACAACTAACATCGAAACACCTTGACCGATCGTGCAATTCAACATCCAAATCTCCAAATCGTACCCCATGATGAATGCAAACTCTCGTCTTCCGAACTTCACTCTATTATCGCCAATCTTAAAATGAAGCTCGTCGTCTCGGTCCGGATAAACCATATTGAAATACGGGTATGCTATTAGCCGCCCCTTGAATTCCCAATTGTTACTTATAAATCGAAGAAACGGACCAAACACCGATCCCTCCAATCTATTCCACAACGCTCCGTTTGGTGTAGCATTGTGCAATAACTCTTGTAGTCTTGTAAGAGTAGCACTTTCCGCATGGAACCGCAATTCGGCATTAAAAAAAATTTTCAAAGCGGATGAATCAATGTCCCACGTGGTGTTGGATAACTAGTAAGCACGCAAGTGATTAAAAATGTTTTAAGAAGACTATATATATATATATATATATATATATATATATATATATATATATATATATATATATATATATATATATATATATATATATATATATAAACTTAAGAAAATATATATATATATATATATATATATATATATATATATATATATATATATATATATATATATATATATATATATATATATATACCGTGTATAATTTCTCCTAGTGTATGTGTATATGTACGTGTGTGTGCTTAAACCGTGTGAAAATTTAAATTTATCTCGTGTGTATAATTTCTTTCACTTGATAATAAATATATATGCGATGGCATGAATATGTGATAAAATAAGTGTATATATAACTTTATACATAAATGTACCGGAATATATACACACACACACAAACGAGAAAATATACTCTTAATACATATACATATACATATATATATATATATATATATATATATATATATATATATATATATATATATATATTTGTATTAATAGTATATTTTCTCGTTTGTTACGGGTACCCGTGTTGTTATCGATTACACAATCATTTTTCCAAATTTGTGTTTATTTTAGCCACCGCAACGCAAAAAATCAATATTCGCCAAAAATACTAACCATTTGTATCTTTATATATATATATACATATAAATATATATATATATAAACTTAAGAAAATAAGTTATACATACATATATATATATATATATATATATATATATATATATATACCGTGTATAATTTCTCCTAGTGTATGTGTATATGTACGTGTGTGTGCTTAAACTGTGTGAAAATTTAAATTTATCTGTGTGTATAATTTCTTTCACTTGATAATAAATATATATGCGATGGCATGAATATGTGATAAAATAAGTGTATATATAACTTTATACATAAATGTACTTGGAATATATACACACACACACAAACGAGAAAAAATATACTATATATATATATATATATATATATATATATATATATATATATATATATATATATATATATATATATATATATATATATATATTTGTATTAATAGTATATTTTCTCGTTTGTTACGGGTACCCGTGTTGTTATCGATTACACAATCATTTTTCCAAATTTGTGTTTATTTTAGCCACCGCAACGCAAAAAATCAATATTCGCCAAAAATACTAACCATTTGTATCTTTATATATATATATATATATAAATATATATATATATATATATATATATATATATATATATATATATATATATATATATATATATATATATATGGTTAGATTTTTAGGAATATTGTTGTGTTTTTTGATGTCTAGCAATATTCAATTATACAAGTAAATATATGTAAATATATGTGTATATAACTGAAATAACCAATATACACACTAGAAGATAAATTTTTCGTTTCGTTGTGTTGTGACAGTAGACGGGGGTAATAGAAGAGAAGATTGTTTTCACCAGCGTCATAGAATATTTGATGATGACGAGGGAGATCGGATGATGGACGAGCCAACGAACGATCGATCTTATACTTTCGATCTAACGGATGCCTCGCTTCCGGCGGAGGCTTTACCAAGTTCGCCGAGAACGGAAAAGATGCTCTATTGAGCGAGACCTAATGAAAATTCTACGAGCTACCTACCGGGAGCCCCAATACAAAGCCCGGAGATTAGGCATGACACGGCGGATCAGAAGGATTCGAAAACACCTTAGGGATGCATGCATTTCTAAGAACCTCATCAGGTCGAGGCGTACCATAGAATACGTCAAAATTCTATTGTTTTGGAATTTTTTCAAACAACATTTATTTGTCGTTTGTTTCTAGTTTTTAAATTTCGTTTTTTTATTTATTAAATTAGGGCATTTTCATTGTGATTGCCCGTAACAATTACATTATTCGGATATTATGAAAACTAAAGCGGTATCAAACTACACATTTCAAAATGAACTAAGGCCATGAAAGGAAATTATACTACTAAATTTCTAAACAACTTATAACAAAGACATACATACAATATCATATAATCGAACTATGTACAATATCAAAACTTCTACATTATCATTTCTACATTATCGTTTCTAATAATAACATTGTCACTATAATTACATTAATGCATATCATTCTTAAAAAATTCTAAATTATCAAATAATCAACATAAATACAATATCAAAATTTCTACAAGGTCATTATTTTTACAACATCAAGATTTCTACAAATTTTCCAATACAAATTTTCCAATCATATAATCAAAATAATTACAATATCAAAATTTGTACAACGTCATTATTTGTACAACATCAACA
This sequence comes from Gentiana straminea, assembly GCA_036785695.1. Lineage (NCBI taxonomy): Eukaryota > Viridiplantae > Streptophyta > Magnoliopsida > Gentianales > Gentianaceae > Gentiana > Gentiana straminea. The sequence continues at coordinate 13,800,323 of JAVUPR010000060.1, forward strand.
TTTATACAAATTTTCCAATACAAATTTTCCAATCAAATAAGCATAATAATTACAATATCATAATTTCAACAACGTCAAGATTTCTACAACATCAACATTTCTACAAATTTCCCAATATACATAATTCGAAAGGTCCAATATCTTATAACCATAATTTCTACAATTTCAAAAATTGTACAATATCATTACTACAATTTCCTATCTTATAATCATAATTTCTACAATATAAAAAAATCTACAATAGAGAAAATTTTACAATATCATTACTACAAAATTTAACAAATTATCTCACAATTTCGATTTTTTTGGGTCAATACATAAACATACTATATCACAATTTCGCAACCAAAATTTCAATAAGATTATTATATCACAATTTCGATAACATTACAATATCACAATTTGAAATAAAAAGTGGCAGTTCAATAAAATTTGGGGGCAAATTCATCAAAATTAAAACTAATAAACTCGTAAATAACTTACTAGAGGATATTCTTCCAAATTAATAACGGCCATTGGAGAGTATAAAGCTTCAATCCACTCCCGGTTCCAATTCCACGCAATGATGTAAACTAACCCGTGTCAAACACCTTCTTGCCCGTGAGAGGTAATTCCTTCCTCGTGAAATTAATCTACTGAGATGTGGGGATAGGGATGTGGGGATAGGGATGTGGGGATAGGGTTGTGGGGATAGGGATGTGGGGCTGTGCGTATTTTTTCTTTTGCTGTGTGGGGGCGATTTTTTTTCAGAAAAATAGTGAGGAAGAAGAAGATAAAGTGCCCTGTATATGTTTTACAATTTCCACGGGCCCGTGGATATTTTCCACGTTGCGTTTCCTTTCCCACGTGGCCCTCATTAAAATTTCCCAGAGGCCTCGTGGAATTTCAACTTTTGCCACCAATTGAATTTACACGTGAACCATTCGAATTCCACGTGATATGGTGGAAAAATGGCACGATCCCGTGGAACAGGCACGGGCTACTTAAAAAAAAATGTCAGGCCTGAACAGACCTGACTTGAAATATGGGTGTCTACAGTGACCTGAATGTATATTTTCTCTATTTGTGTATTGTCATTTTTCACTACAATGGTTTTATTTTCATTAATTAAAATAATGAATAATTTATTATGATAAATCCTAACAAAATCAATAAGCCTGATAGTGATGTGGGAGAAATTATGAATAAATATAAGTATTAAATGTATCTTGATTATTTGTATTGAATTTTATGTTGAATAAAGTGTAGAGAAGGTGGGTCATCGAAACCCATACCCACTCATCCCCGAATTCACTCTAGACTAATTTAACACACCAATGAAGTGCATGTGGGACTGCAAAAATAAAATTTTATCCACTATAGCTCAGGAGAAGACATTGTGGAAAGGTAAAGCGTGAATGTGAAAGTAGATCTCTCCACTTCCACCCCCACCTTGAATGCACAAATTTTTATGTATTTATAATAATAAAAAATTCATCAAGCACTTTTAAGAATGTCAACTCTGCTGAAGGTTTAGGGCACACCTCTGTACACGGCTTTTTTATTAAACTTTTCCATCAATAATCATGCATTTTCATAGTGATAAAACAAGTCATTGTGGCAACACAAAGTTTCACATTAAAATAATAATAAAAAGTTGACAGCTTTTTGTCACCATCAGATCCACACCCCAACACCATAGTGGATGCTCTAAGAGTATTCACAATGGCTATATTACACACAATGGCTAAATATTCAACGCCGTGAAGCTCATCAATAGAGATAAGGGTGTCGCAGGCCTGAACGGCACGAACAAGGTCAACGTACTCGTCACCCAAATTGTCGAGAATGATACCCACAAAATCTTCGGGTCCATTGGAGACCCGAGAAGAGCCAATTCGTTAGCTTTTGTGCGAATTGCCTAGGTTGTCAACGTTTACAATGGAGTCACCGGAGATTATGGTTTCCGGCGGCTTGGGCTTCGTTCCGTCAACGTAACCGAGTAAATCATACCGATAAGCAGCGATCTGAATCGTACCTCCCAGATAATATAATTATCCTCAGTAAGTTTTATTGGAGCATGAACTCTCGAGTTGAGTGGGACGAGGGGAGGAAAGGTGGAGCCGCCGGTGGTGGTTGTACCGGTGCTGGTTTGATCAGTTATGGAAGACATGCGGTGGCAGCCAATTGACTGTGAAAATGGGGGAGAAAGATTCATCCGAAAAGGAAGAAAATGAGATGAGAAGATCTATTGAAACTATGATACCATTATGGTACGTTTGTTAGGACGGAATGGAATGGAATGGAATGATTTTTCATTCCATTCCAATATTTGTGTATGATTATGAGGGAATGAAATGTAATGAAATTTTATTCCAATTGAAGTAAAAATGTCCATTTTCATTCCTTCCAAAAATGGATAGAATGTGATGGAATAAAAAGAAAATCGACAAAACACGTGGGTGATGGGGTAAGAGTGGGTGGGTGGTAAGGTGTTGGAAGTAGCGCCCGAAAGATAATTTATGTAATTGTTTTTAGTATTAATAAATGACAGATTTATTCTCATATTATTATTTGTCTCGTGCTTATAAGTAATACACTACTGAAAACCCCAAGTCGTATCATATGTAGCCATATAACTTAGTGTGTGTCACACATGAGGATTAAGTTTATGGTGATACACTTGAAATGTTAGTCCGTGGTGATGTTAATCAAAGTATGGGGTCTATTGATTAAACCACCATTAATGCGCCAAGAACACTTTATGGTGTGACCGTCTTATCCGGACCGTCGACATTGGTTGTCTAAGTGGGGCATTTATATATGATGTAGTCATATAGAACTTGACCGATTTATTATGCATTTCTCATATAATTCCGTGATAAAGAAATCTTATTAAATCACAAGATGGTCATATATGGATTATCCTTAATCCTGAAGTGATTACAGACTCCTGCTTGTTTCAGGATAGGGTTTGATGTGTTCGTTAAGGATCGCTATGAGGCGCGGTCCGAATCACTTTCATGTTGGCACTATTCTGGAATGAGTGAGAAGTGTGTGTCTCACAGATATGGAATTCATTCCTTCTTGCGGGAAGTAGAAAGACAATCCCCTTATTTGTTAATCCTAGAAACTGATCGATCGGCCGAGTTCGTATTGGTTATGAACTAATTGATCATTAGTGGGTTAATGGTAAATAAGGATAAGATGTATTGAAGAAGGTTTACGGAAATAATCCCGCTTAATTACGGATAATCTATGGAGGGTTAGTTTGTATGTAATGATTATATCAATGGACACTTATCGACTCGACTCGATGTTTTGAGAATAAGTTATATCTATAATCGATAGAGTTCAGTTTCGGATTTATGGTGGCGTAATTCCGGAATTAATGAATTAAGTAGAAATATTCTGTTCGATGAATATTTTATTTTATTTATTGTAGCTACTGGTTATGGGTACATGGTCCCCTGGTTGGCTCCTAACACGCGAGTGTTTTCTCGTTTTATGGAACCTCGAGAATAAATTAAATAGTTGGTCTATTTAATGAATATGCAATATTATTTATTTGCTAAATAATATGTAAAATAGAAAAGACATTTTCTATTAAATTTGATGATGTAATTGGTGGCACATTTGAGGATAAATTAGGAGAAGAAATTTTCCTAGATTATCTCATATGTGTAATTAATTAATTATCTATTTGTTGGATAATTAATGGAAAAATAAGAGATTGATTTTTTGGGAATTATCTCTTATCTTTTGGCAAAAATGTATTTTCCTTATGGAAATAGGTAATTGTGGTGTGAAAATGATAACTCTCTTGGCTAGTTATTTTCGTATTAATTAATTATCTATTTTCCTAGCACAACAACAATCACAATTTGCGCCACTTTCACAAATAAAGAAGAGAAAAATTAGTTTCTTGTTCTAGTCATTAAGAGAAGAAAAACCTAGGGTTTTTCTTGTGATATTCGAGGAGGTTCTTCGGCGAGGATCGACGTCCACCAGTCATCGCTAGGAGATACAATCCAAAAGATTGTGGCTTCTCCATCTGTCGATTTACTGTTCCTCTTTAATAAGGTAAATCTTCAACTTTCTTGTAGTTATTAATTAATCATGCGAATCGAATCGTAGTAAAATCGCATGCGAATTTAATTCGTAGCTTCCGCTGTGCATGATCGAGTGTCTCGATCGGTGCTGTGAATCAGATCTGACGATCCAATTATGGATCGGATCCGGATTCGGGTTTCTATATATCCGCATGTGGTATCGGAGCGAGGTTAAAGCGATTTTACGATCATGATTGCATAATTAATTAATAATGAGTGTAATTGAATAAATATTGCATCTTTATATGTTTTTTATATAAATGCGTGGTTGAATGCTTTGGTTGACGAGATGGATTGGGGTTGGTACCTGTTTACCGTTAGATCTATTGTAAACCCAAAATTTCTAGGTATAGGAAATTATGTAATTTATTTTCCTAAGCTAGAAAAAAAAAAAAGGGGCCGAGATGTTTTATTTTTATTTTTTTGGGAATTAGAATTGTATTTTTGTTGTTGTTGATGTTGCTGTAGCACGCTGGGGGGGCTGAGTTAGTATGCTGATGTCAGCATGACATCAGCTGTGCGAAAAAAAAGGGTTTTCACAGCAAGCAGGAATCGAACCGGCAACGTGAGGATATAAGGAAGGCCTATTAAACCACTCGGCTATGAAGCAGTCTACAGAAGATTCGGATCAACTAAATTATATAGAAGCGGCAACTGTAGATAATTAGTTAACCATTAGATATGGTTTAGAACCTTTTCTATATAATAGATTAGATACGGGGGTACCAACGGTCCATCTCAGTAGTTTATTTTTCGCATTTATTTTCTTGTATGATTATTTATGTGATATAACCATGACATGCATCATATTCATGAATTTCACTCCTAACATATGCATACATGTAGATAATTAATCGTGATATTAATTACGTATGTATGAGACGTAATTAATTTAAATTAATTTAGGTAATTAAATTAATTAAAAACGAACGGAATTTTATCGGGATATAAAATTCACTTGATAAAATAAAATTTACTCGGTAAATTTAATTTTGGGATCTAAAAATCATTCGTGGATTTTAATTATGTAGTGATTACATAAAAGAATTTTAATAATTAAAAAATTGGAAAATCCGGAAAAGTTGGACACCAACTGAGCAAAAGGTTTAAAAATTGGTTCGGGCGGTCAACGGGGCTTCGGCTCGACTCGACTTGTTCGTCCAAGTGCGGGGTTAGCCACGGGGGTCCGGCAAGGTCAAGCTATCCGGCGAGCTAAGGTTCAATGGGGCAACCTTAGCCCGATTTTCAACCCAGCACCCGCACACGTGCGACGTTAGCATCGGGGTCCGGCAAGGTCAAGCTATCCGGCGAGTGTCGGCTCAATGGGGCAGCCTTAGCCCGATTCATCCAGCAGTCGTATATGAACCAACGAAGAGGACGGGACGGCTTAGCCAATCCCGACACCGTTCGGTGAACTCGGTTAAAGCTCAGCTAGGGTTTAATACCGATAAGTTGGTGATTGCTTTTCAAGATTTATTGTTTTCAAATTATTGAGATAAAATTCTACGATCCTAAAATTTTATCATGACGATATTAGGACTATAAAATTCTTTTAATGAATTTTAATTGTGTAGTGACTACACAAGAGTTTTTTAAATAATCGATAAATTGGAAAATCATGACTATAGTGTCATTAGTTAGACGGTATTTGGAACCGATAAACTAGTGGGAGCTTTAATTTGTGATTTATTGTTTTTCGATTTGGTGAGAAATTCATAAGTCCTAATATATTAGGATTATAAAATTCTTGGTGAATTTGAATTGTGTAGCGTCTACACAAATAATTTAATAAATCCATAAAATTGGAAAATCGTTAATAAGTGACACTAGTTAGATGGTATTTGGAACTGATGAACTAGTGGGAGGATTAATTAAATATTCATGATTTATTGTTTTTCGGATTGTAAATAAATTCTAAAAATCCTAAAAGACTACCTAATTTTCAAAATAACGAGTGGGAGCGGGGAAGGTGACAACCGACCCCACGGCCTCTACTGTTGGCACAAGCACGTGAGAGAAGGGTGACGCCTCGAGCCGCTTTGATTACGGCCCCCTACGGATGGCCTTCACCCCTATCAAAATTCAAGGCTCGGTCTCCAAAAGGATAGGATTTTGAGTACTCGTCGAGTCACTGACCGACCCTACGGCGGCATACTCGGGGCGTACTTTGAGATCTGAAACAATAGGTCACACTCATAAGGATATTTTTGGAAATATCTTGGCCAAAAAGGAAGGTAATCAATAATTAAATGGAGATGTCTGATTCTTAATTGTTTAATTATTGAGAGAGATTGTCTCAATTTAATCGTCATTGTGCTGATACCGACCATGCGGCGGCAGTATGATGTGAGGTTAAATCCTTGGAATGGTAAGATAAACTACATGAATGACATCACGTTTTTTATTTATTATTATATGTTGTGGTGTATGATTTGATTTATATTTCTGTCAAAAAATTATTTTCGCAACTACATATCACCTCAAGGTATCTAAACTGCTAAACATGATAAATTGACTGATGATGACTTCGTAAAAGTGGAAAAGTAACAAGAACGTTGAACTCAATAATCGAGAATGGAAATTAATTTTTCGGAAGAGAATGTTCCTCTTAAGCCTTCAAACTTAAGTGACATTGATAAGTGTATCACTGCTGTCACTCGTGTCGAATGAGAGACAAAACAAAATTAGTTCAAAGATGACGAGAATGATTTGGTATCAATCTCACTAGACATCCCACAGTTCACGAGTAGTGTCTACTCAAATGAATTGCTAGTTCATGGCCATTTCCTTTATAGAAGTCAAGAATGAGAAGGTAAATGTCTACAAGTGCAAGTAATCTAAACTAAATAAGTTAAAGGCTAAACCAAAATATTAATAAAAGAAAATATAGGATAAGGAAAGTGATTTCGGATCACTAACCTATGAATCCTTAGAGACTTTATTAACCGAGTAACTTGATTCAGAAGATAAAGTTCTTTTGTAAGAACACGGTAGCTGGGTATTCATGATGAAAAGTAGACAACGGACAGTTATTGCAGCTAAGATAGTGAGTGATATAAGGAAATAAATTTCGGATTTTAATCCTTGAATATCGCAGAAATCTAATTTCTGTTTTCAGATTCGTTGGAACGAATGTATTCACTTTCACATCGATAATACAGTTGCCTTAAAGAAAGTGAATATGACATTTGTATACGATTCTGAGACTCGGACTTTTGTCTGATAGAGTCAAAACCACTAAGTAATGCTGAAAAGGTATATGTAACACATCATAAACCTGTTTAGACAAATGGTTTTCATATTTAGATAAACGAGTCTTTAGTATCTATTAATTAGTGCATATATTTTAAAGATAAGATCTGAAGACCGGCTAAGGGTGATTCCTATCTCCCAGTCTAAGAACACTATCTCAAAGGAAAAATGGCTAAATAACCTTTCAATTAGGAAAGAGTAATAGAGCTAAAGAAGTATCATACCTTGTTCGTATTGACCTTCGGGGTCTTATGTGTTGGAATAGTGTCCTAAACCCAATCGGGTTGGACCGGATCCGACCGGGTCGGATCATTTATACTATTTCTTTACGTTTATACATATATTAAATGGCTTTTCTGTTGTCATATATATGTTCTTTTAAAGAACCAATTATGAATTGTTATGTGATAATGTCCTTAGTATTAAGCGTGATAAAGAAACCATGATAGGCGATTATGGTTGATGAGATCTCTAATCACTTTAATAAGTTTGATACTTAAATGTCTCTAAAGCCGATGTACTATTAAACGGGGCATTGATAGTATAAACGGACTAGCACGTATTGGATGTCTTCTCGTCTTTAAGGGCGAGGGACAGATCTCGTCTATCGAAGTGTAGAGACACTTGGACCGTACGTGGACGTGTATTAGAGAATGCGTACGTTGGGATCGACCCACTTACACGGATAAGTGTCACACTATGTGGCGCTTGTGTAATTATCCTTAAGACCGGAGTCTTCATGGCATCACGGTGTGGATTGTCATGCTTTGACACTATTGAGGTTTCCACAGCCACGGGGCGATCATGCGGTAGTGATTGGGTATGATACTGAAGCATGCGGAGTATACATGATTGGTCGTCCGGGAATCGCGTATCCTATTATTGGGATCGAATATCCGAAATGGCCTTCTTATAAGGAATGTCTTACTCTCGTGAATCTTTGCAAAGTGGGAGTAAATGAGTTACTTCGAGAGAGCTTGATATCCAGATTATAAGATACGGTCGTTGATGTTTTGACACTCGACTAACGACCGTATGGATATTATTACAGCGATAGGATTGTAAGTTACACGGTAAGCTGTTTCACATGAAAGGTAGTAGTCATTGCATTTGACTCTTCCGATGATTGGGGGTCACGTGTGTTGTTGCTAGACGCTATCCCGTGATCGTTAGGCATGAAGGGCATTTTCGTAATTTGCACTTTATGTCTACGGCCAACATATTCGGAAGCCCATCGGGTCACACACATATGAACATCTAGTCGGATTAAAATGTGGTTATAAATGATAACCAAATAAGGAAAGTTTATCTCGAGACTATAAAGGTTATAGTGGTAAATTAATATGGTGGTATTTATTTATTATGAATAAATTAAATACAAGATATTAATAGTATTATATTAATTAAAGAATATTCCGGAAGCCAATTTGTTGGTCAAAGGGGCGCCACATTTAAAGTGTATAAGATACACTTGGATTGTGCAATTTAATTAATAGTATTACCAAATATTAATATAAGATATTAATATATATATATATATATCCAATATATATAAATGGCGCCTAAGTTTGTGTGTGTAATTGACACACGTAAATTGCCATTGTTCAAGTTGACATGTTTGACTATTTGGGTATTAATAGATTTATATGTGTTATATATATGTGATATATACGCGTGTGTAAATTGATTTATGGTAATAAAATAAAGATAGTCAATATTAGATATTGACAATATCTTGGGAATATTCAATATAAGATATTGACAAAATCCTAGATTTATTTAATATGAGATATTATAATAAATGAGATAAATCAATCAATTATATTTTCCTTATTTTATTGGAAAAAGGTTTTCTTCCTTTCTACTCTTCTTTGGGGCGCCACTTTCCCTATAAAAAAGAAGTGGGTGTCAAGCTCTTTTGTACAACACAATTGCAAGAGCTCATAGTTCTTGTGTAAAATTGGAGAGCATCCTATAGAGAGTTGGAGAGAGGGGAAAAAGGCCGGTCTAGCAACCGGAGTTTTCCAATAGCAATCCATGATGGGATTCCGGCGGGTCGTTCGTGTGGACTAGCGGTAGAGGCCGAACACTTGGGCGGCTCTATGCGAACTACTCTCCTTAGACGGTCAAAGCGTCGATCTTATAGATCAACCAAGGTAACCACCGTCTACTACTTGTTTGTTTATTGCTTAAACGAAGTCGATCTTGGGTCGATAGGAAATAAATTTTTGAATTCCGCTGCGTTCCCGCGTAGATTTCCTAACATTATGAAGATACGAGCTAGTAGGAGCTTTTGAGTTGTTGACTTTTTTGTCTGATAACTGCTCGAAACACGGATTAGTTTATCTAAATATTTGGAGGAATCTCTGATATTACTAGAGAAACGAGTATTCCATGCTCAGATATAGGCTATAGCATAGTATTTGGAACTGATGCTCGGCCTACCTCCGAGTGAAACGATTTCACTTAAAGGATAAACCATGTATTGTCTTGCATAGTTATTGATATGCTACATTACACTGCTTAACTCAATTAAGATATTTATAGCAAAATGACGGTTTACATTATTATGTAATACCGAGAAGTCAACCTAGAAGATGCTTATGAATTTATGGGTAAGAAGTGAACTACGTTTACTCCACTTCCGTAAATAGAGGCGTTTAGCACTTGGTGCTTGAAGGTAGGACTAGAGATTTTGCATACACGTTCAGATGGTGACTGTTCGTAAAATATCTTAATGCAATGAGTAAAGGCTGGTTATAATATTCTTAAGATTGGATAGTGACGGTTACACTATTACATCCTTTCTAAAAAATGTTTAGATAACAACCTTAGACCTTGAAGTACAGTTACTCAAGGAGTTACTATCTGATTTAATCGGACCACATACAACATTGGTTGTTGGGGATAACACTGATAAATACCACTGAACCATATCAGAATATCAATCCATCAAAATGCAATGAGAGTATGGTTTATCCATTGACTCGCTCTGATTATGCAGACTTTACAATCTGCTGGGGGTGATTGATAACCTATGGTCTTCTGGAAGAACTGTATAGGATACTGATAAAATGATGTCGGTTTAAAACTATATACCTGTAAATGGAGTTTTGGTACTCCAGGTATGTTCATACTCCTGTAGAACCACCTGAGTGTCTCAGGCCCAATGGGAGAAATTGATATACATGGAAAGAGTTGAATGAATGAGAAAGTTCATATTTCTAAGCAAAGACAAGTGGTTTTGGGGGTAACTCCCTGAGAAGTAGACAGTTAAAATGGGTGATGCCCTGAAACTTTCTCACTACTCAGCCTTGCTTGACTCTATGGAAAGCAGAAAGATTAACAGGGGTGATGACCTGAAACTTTCTTGCCGTACAATGGAGCTTAGATTCATTCGGAACGGAAGGTTTTTATCTTAAAGCCAATGGCAGATTGACTGCCTATGCTAATATCCATTGATGGATTAAAGCAAACCTCTAGGTCATTAAAAGTCACATGTTTTGGAATGTGTGGGCTTGACCAGAATATTGATGAGTCTTTTATAGACTGGAGAATCAATATTGGTAAAATAGTAGACATTACTGTTAATAAAAGATAACACTGCAACAGTTGGAAACAACATGGGTGTGTTATCTGAAGTCAAAAACTGACGAGCCAAAGCTTCTCTGAATCAGAGAAGTGGACTATATTCTTAGAATTTGATTCGTTCGAATTTATGAGAACAAGTTGTTGGCAATATCCCATCCATCTTATTGGTTAAAGATGATAATGCATTTTCGAATGCAGAATTCAACGAGAGGTTTCAATGAGTAAGAGCCGTTGCCCGTTGGCATTTGGCAATGTTAGCCAAACATCGGATAGATGTCGCTGTTTGAAGATTATTTTGACTTGATTATTGGTAAATTTATATCTACAAGACACATTTGTGTATTGTCATTTTCACTACAATGGTTTTATTCTCATTAATTAAAATAATAAACAATTTATTTTGATAAGTCCTAACAAAATTAATAGTGTTGATAGTGTTGTGGGAGAAATTATGGATAAATAAGTATTAAATGTATCTTGATTATTTGTATTGAATTTTGTGTCGAATAAAGTGTAGAAAAGGTGATGGGGTCATCAAAACCCATTCCCACTCATCCCCGAATTCACTCTGGACTAATTTAACACACCAATGAAGTGCATGTGGGACTGCAAAAATAAAATTTTGTCCACTATAGCTCAAGGTAAGACATTGTGGAAAGGTAAACTGTGAATGTGAGAGTGGATCTCTCCACTTCCACCCCACCTTGAATGCACAAATTTCTATGTATTTATAATAATAAAAAAATTCTTCTAGCACTTTTAAGAATGGAAACTCTGCTGAAGGTTTAGGGCCCACCTCCGTACATAGCTTTTTTTTTAAACTTTTCCACCAATAATCCTGCATTTTCCATAGTGATAAAACAAGCCATTGTGGCAACACAAGGTTTCACATTAAAATAATACTAAAAGTTGACATCTTTTTGTCACCATCAGATCCACACCCCCAACACCATAGTGGATGCTCTAAGAGTATTCACAATGGCTAAATATGGGACCGGTATTAACAATATATTACACACAATGGCTAAATATTCAACGCCATGAAGGCTCAAAATTTGGGAGTGGATATGGTAATGTCCACATTGTATTTCACACATTGTTCATTGAGTCCAATTAAAATATATTAATTTTTTATTATTTTCTCACAAATCATCCATTCAAATCTCATCTTGTATCTGACAAAGATAGGACCCATTTTGTTTCTTTCTTTACTTTTAAGAGTGATAAATTGAGCCATAGTGTAAAACAACTTTATGGCAAGCTATAAAAATAACAAAATATTGGAAAAGTTGTGAGCCAACACATTGTGAAGTTTCGGTTATAACTGATGCTCTAATGGTTGGGGTTATTTCTTTTCTTTTTTTCTTTTATTACTAAATATACGCAGCGTGAGCAACAGCATGAGCAAAAGATGGGCAGCATGGCATCGGGAAGCATCGTAATTGAAAAGCTTCTCATGAAGCTCATCAATAGAGATAAGAGTGTCGTAGGCCTGAACGGCACGAACAAGGTCAACGTACTCGTCACCCAAATTATCGAGAATGATACCCACAAGATCTTCGGGTCCATTGAAGGCCCGAGAGAGCCAATTCGTTAGCTTTTGTGCGAATTGCCTAGGTTGTCAACGTTTACAGTGGAGTCACCGGAGATTATGGTTTCCGGCGGCTTGGGCTTCGTTCCGTCAACTTAACCGAATAAATCATACCCGATAAGCAGCGATCTGAATTGTACCTCCTAGATAATATAATTATCATCTGTAAGTTTTATTGGAGCTTGAACTATCGAGTTGAGTGGGACGAGGGGAGGAAAGGTGGAGCCGCCGATGGTGGTTGTACCGGTGCTGGTTTGATCAGTTATGGAAGACATGGGGTTGCAGCCGATTGACTGTGAAAAATGGGGGAGAAAGATTCATCCAAAAAGGAAGAAAATGAGAGGAGAATATCTATTGAAACTATGATACCCTTATGGTACGTTTGTTAGGACGGAATGTAATAATTTTTCATTCCATTCCAATGTTTGTGTATGATTATGAGGGAATGGAATGTAATGAAATTTTATTCCAATGGAATTAAAAATGTCCATTTTCATTCCTTATAAAAATGGATGGAATGCGATGGAATAAAAAGAAAATCGACAAAACACGTGGGTGATGGGGTAAGAGTGGGTGGGTGATAGGGTAGGTGATGAAGTAGGGTAGGGTAGGGTGTAAGGGTAGGGTAGAGTAGGTGGTGGGGTAAGGTAGGTAAGATGCGTAAGATAGGATAGGATGAAATAGGGTAGGAAAGGATAGGATGAGGTGGTGGTAGGGTAGATAAGTGAGGTAGTGTAGAGTGGGGTGGTGGGTTATTGATGGATAGGGTCTGGTAGGATGGGGTGGTGGGTAAGGTAGGGTAGGGTAGGTATGGTAATATAGGGTAGGGTGGTAGGTAAGGTAGGGCAGTGGTGGGTATGGTGGGGTGGTGGGTCGGGTAGGGAGGGTGTGATGTGTAGGGTAGGGTGGTGGGTTGTGTAGGGTGGGTAGGGTAAGGTATGGTAGAGTGTGGTGGTGGGTAGGATAGGTATAGTAAGGGTGGGTAGGGTAGGGTATGGGTGGGTGATGGTGGAGTAGAGTAGGTGGTGAGGTAAGGTATGTAGGATGCGTAGGGTAGGATAGGGTGATGGTGGAGTAGGTAGGGTGAGGTGGGTAAGGTAGGGTAGGATGGGTGGGTAGGGTGGGTAGGTTCGGGTAGGTGAGTGGTGGATAGGGTAGGTAGAGTGGGTAGGTAGAGAGGTAGGGTGCAGTGGGGTGTGGGGTAGGGCTACCCACGCCACCACTTCCACAATATTCTATATTTTATTACATTGTTTCACATCTCAAACGCAGTAATGAAATGAATTTATTCCATTCTCATTACTTTATTACATTTCATTACATTCATGCGTAACAAACATGCCATTAATAGATTTGAGGAAATGATGATTTACATTACTGTGCAAATTACAATTTATACAATGAATATAAAGTGTGAAATGATCTACGTAATAAATGATGAATCAATCAATATTAATTACAGGATATTTATACGATAAATGTGTATAAACTATTATTCTCTATTATGTAGAAACCAATAATTATAATGTATACTCGGCAAAATCAAAAATACGAAAGTGTGTTGTGTGTCACTCATTGTGTCTATATGAGTGGTTGTGATATTAACATATCCACGGTGGGAATAGAGGAATGAGTGTGTGCATGATGTGGGGTGAGTGTGGGGGTTGGGCTTAGGGGTTGACGTAAGAGTGATGAGTGTGGTTGTTGGGGATGAGGATAATGACTATAATGGTTCGGTGAAAGTAGTGAGGTATTGTGGTTTGGGTAAGATGGGATAAGATAAGGTAAGGGTTGGGTTGGGGTGATGGTATAGGGGGTAAAGGTAAGGTGGTTGGGCCTAGGTTGGCTAAGGTGATCAAGGATGGTGGGGGTGGTATGTGTGGGGTTAGGGTGGGTGGTAATGGTGAAAGTTGTGATTATGACGAGTAGGGAAATTGTGTGTATAGTAGAGAAATGTAGGGTAGGGTGGGTAGGGGTAGGATGATGGGGTTCGTATAAAGTAAAACCATGTAATATGGTATTTTACTTGAACAATGTAATGTAATAAAAAATCATTTTGTTTTATCTATATTATTGGTTAAAACCGGATATTTGTATTAATTGATTAAATTGTACAAATGTTCGCAAGCGAAGCAAATTAAACTATAAAAAAAGCAAAAAATAAACTAAAGCCTTATTTATGCCATGCTATATGAATCTCTCGGGCTTTTTGTATAGCTTGGGATATAAAAATTGCCTTTGGGGGTCTGTTCCGATCTTCATTGTGAAACTCTTCATTGCGCCAATACCACATACCTGAGATCAATTCCTAAAAGAGGAGTCTCCATAACTCAATATTATCCTTCTTAAACATGTCTTTTTGGAGGCACTTATCAAACCAAGAAGGTGCATCATGGGCATTAAAAAGCTCGTGCCAAAAATGGTGATGCACAATGTCCTTCCACACATTGCGCACCCAATTACAATCCCGAAGAGCATGCAAGATAAATTCACTAGAACTCCCACAAGACTTACATCTGTCATCCTCAATAATATTCCTCATAGTAAGGGTCCCCACCGTGGGTAAGGAGTTTTTACGGATGAGCCAAAGAAGGATGTTACCACGAAGTGGGCCATTAATTTCCCAGATTCGTTTCCAATTTTCCGTATCACTGTTTGCTAAGGCGGTGTTTTTGCACGCTTCATGGTAAGCGGAGCTCACTGAGAATTTTCCAGAAGGGCTGGCGTTCCAAAAGGGAGCACCGTCCGAGTCTAATACAAAGGCTGACCTCAACTCGTTAGCTGCAAAACAGATGTGACGCCAAATAAAAGAAGAAGTCGGTTTAGGCACCGCACATGGAGAACCATACTTTTGCGTCAGAATTTGGACCCAAAGTTTATTTTAGTCCGTCAAGATTTGCCATACTAGCTTCGCCAAAAAAGCCATATTCATCTCTCGGGTTCTTCTAATCGCAAGGCCACCATGGAGCTTGGGTTGGCAGATAGAGTGCCAAGCTACATAGTGTATCTTTTTCTTATCACCATAGTCATCCCAAAAAAACGAGCGAGCAATTTTATCTAATTCGTCAGTGATGGAAACGGGAAGTTTAACCGTCTGCATATGGTAAAAAATCGACGTGGTGAGCATGGTTTGAGTGAGGATGGCTCGGCCCGCTTTCGAAAGGGTGGAAGCTTTCCAAGCTTGCAATTTCGACCGAACTTTATCAATAATGAAAGTGAAATCCTCTTTTTTGACTCTACCATGGTGAAGTGGGACGCCAAGATATTTTTCAAAATGCTTGCGTATGTGTCATACCAAGAATATCCGCAATGCAATTGGTTGTTTGGGAGCTAATATTTGAGGAAACTGCAAACCTAGATTTGGCGATACTAATTTTTTGGCCCGAAATGCAGCAAAAGTTCCTTAGGACTCGGTCCATTTCCTTGGCTTGGTCGACAGAGGCTTCCAAAAATAAGATGAGATCATCGGCAAAAAATAAATGAGAAATCCGTTGCCCACCCCGTGAAACGGAAATCGGTTTCCACTTTTTTCCATCGATGGAGGAATTAATCATCTCACTCAACACTTGCATCACAAGAACAAAATGATACGGGGCAAGGGGGTCACCTTGTTTAAGACCACGGCGCGGTGTGAAACCATCGAGAGGGTGGCCATTACAAAGTACTTCCAATAAACACGAGTAGTGACGGTTATACCTTGATGATACAAGATCGTCGCTTTGACCGCCAATGATTGTGATTGATCTCTCTTTCCATAATTTATTTTTCTCCAATAACATTTATTAAATAAATTATGATCTTACCATAAATCTTATTTTCTCAAAATCAATTAATATCACATATTAATTATTATGGTATATTTATTAATTAAATTGCTCAATCCAAGTGTGACATGTTCACACCTAAATGGCGCCACCTTCTCCATAAAATAACTTATGGAAAATTCTTTTAATTAATATAATTTGTATATATAATTAATATCTTGTATTTTATTTATTCATAATAAATAATTACCACCATATTAATTTACCACTATAACCTTTATAGTCTAGAGATAAACTTTCCTTATTTGGTTATCAACTATAACCGCATTTTAATCCGACTCGATGTTCATATGTGTGTGACCCGATAGGCTTCCGAATATGTTGGCCGTAGACACAAAGTGCAATTTACTAAAATGCCCTTCATACCTAACGATCACGGGATAGCGTCTAGCAACACACCGTGACCCCCAATCATCGGAAGAGTCAAAAGCAATGACTACTACCTTTCATGTGAAGCGAGCTATCGTGTAACTTACAATCCTATCGCCGTAATAATATCCATACGATCGTATCTCGAGTGTCAATACATTGACGATCGTATCTTATAATCCGGACATCATGCTCTCTCGGAATAACACATTTACTCCCACTTTGCAAAGATTCTCGAGAGCTAGACATTGCTTATAAGAAGGCCATTTCGGATATTCAATCCCAATCATAGGATACGCGATTCCCGGACGACCAATCATGTATACTCCGCATGCTTCAATATCATACCCAATCACTACCGCATGATCGCCCCGTGGTTAGGAGAAATCTCAATAGTGTCAAAGCATGACAATCCACACCGTGATGCCATGAAGACTCCGGTCAAAAGGATAATTACACAACCGCCACATAGTGTGACACTTAATGTAAGTGGGTCAGTCTAACGTACGCATTCTCTAATACACGTCCACGTACGGTCCAAGCAACACATGATAAGATCTATTAGGCCCATTTTGAAACCAACCAGGTGCAGAATGTGCCGAAGGAAAGATCATTTGACTCGGTCGTAAGCTTTTTCAAGGTCCACTTTAACGATCATAATACCTTTTCGGCCCAATTTCCTTCGCATTGTATGAAGTACTTCTTGAGTAACAATGATATTATCCAACGTTTGTCTGTCAAGGATGAAATCATTTTGACAATTATCAACAAGTTTAGCAATCATAAGACGCAGTCTATCCGCAATGATTTTGGTGATGATTTTGGAGGACACATTTGCGAGAGCTATTGGCCGTAGCTGAGTGACTGACTCTGGCAAATGCACCTTTGGACTAACGGAAATAAAAGTCTGATTTGTCTCAGGAGGAAAGAATGTCTCTGGAAAGCCATGATAACCCAAGAAATAAGAGACTCGCATACCACATCTCAATTGTGTTGGAAGAAAACCGGGGAGAAACCATCTGGGCCCGGTGATTTAAATCCCCCCATATCAAACAAGGCTGCCTGTACTTCATTACTGCTGACTGGTCGGTTGAGAATTCGTTTGTCCGAGTGGTTTAGACTCGGTATGGAGATGTTTACGGGAAACGGGTCAACAGGCTCATCCGTATAAAGATCAATAAAGAACTTCCGGACCATATGTTTTAGTAGCGAAGCGTCCCTAATCCAATCTCCGTCACTATTCTTCAAATATGTAATATTACTCCTGCCACGTTTTCGCACGACAGAAAGGTGGAAGTATCTAGTATTTCTCTCCCCATTTTCAATCCAATTTGCGCGCGATTTTTGATACCAAAATGTTTCTTCTTGGGCAACGATCTCATCAAACTCTTGGAGCAGTTCGCAATTGAAGTCACTTAAATATTTCGAAGGGGCTCTCGAAATAGCCATTTGAATGCCATTTAATCGGGCCCGGTACTATTTTTTTCCTGTGAAAGATATTACAAATTACACGTTTGTTCTAATCCTGTAACGCCAAACCCAAAGAATGAAGGGCAAGGTGCAGCGACTCCCCTCCATTCTGCTAAGTATTTGCCAAAAAATCCCTAAAAGCGTGGTGTTGTTGCCAACAAGCCTGAAATCTAAACGGTCTATCAACATTAGAGCTGTTTATATCCGAGTGCAAGGACAGGAGAATCGGATGGTGGTCAAAATGTGTGCGAGGTAGATGCAAGACATTTGAGGCCGGAAAACGGTCCCACCATTTACTATTGCAAAGAGCTTGATCAAGTTGTTGTTCGATGGCAAAAGAATTATGAATCGAGCTGGACCACGTAAACCTTGGCCCTTGAAAACGAAACTCAATAAGATCGCACACACTAATAGTTTTTTGCATCCTATCAACAGATGTTGAGATACAAGAATGAGAAGAACAAGTGTTTGGAATTCATTGAGGCAACATCAAACACATTGGTGTCAAGTTGGTTGAAAATGACGGTTAATGCGGTTACAACCGAATTGAAGCCAACTACGCTATATAAACCTGACCCCTGAGCATAATGAACCTTCTTGATCATTCAATTGTAGTTTCCTTATGCTAAATTTCTGTAGAATTTGATTTCTTTTTTTCCCGCCAAAACTGTATCTCGAATTTTATCAAGAACACTTGAATGTTCTTATGTTCTGCGTTTTGATCTTCTTGTATCTGTTCGAATCTTTGTTTTTCTAGTTATTGAATCAAAATTTAACAACAGAAGGTCCCAAAACCGGTCGACCACCCCGTTTATCATCATCATTCACAACTTGATTAAGGTCCCCAATAATACACCACGGGACACGAATAAACGTAACATCTTTATCAAAGAGATTCCACAATTCTTCTCGGACAGCAGCGGTCGGGGAAGTATGTCGATGAAAGAAGACAAGAGGCTCTGTGATTATCAACAGCCTCTAGAAACATAGTCTGATTAGTAGCAAAAAGGAGGCGCAAATCAACAATGTAAAGTAATAAAAAATCATTTTGTTTTATTTCATTACTTTCGTCCAAACCAGCGCTTGGTTCCTTCCTCCTTTTATTTTGAACTTTTTAAAATTTTAAAAAAAGATTATATCAAAACAGACCCATTAATCTTTTTAACACTGCATTATGTTAATAAAATACTAAAGAACAACAAATCATGTCCCTTTCTCAAACAAAAAAATAAATAAATTATGTTTTATGTCCCAAAAAATGTTAAAGGAAAAGAATAAGAAATGCATGTGGCATTTGACATGTCATTCGTGCCTTCCTTTCGTCTTTTTGTGATGTTTAGCAGAAATTGGAAAATCAGGTCGTGTCAGACCTGACATTTGCAAATCAGGTCGTGCCTTTTCTGATATGGAAAATAAGATAAACGTAAAGATCTTTACGTTTAAACGTAGGGAATCCTTACGTTTAAACGTAGGAAACCTACGTCCAATCGTAAAGAATTTGGACACAGCTGAGAGCCTCCTTCTTCCTCAATTTGATTGTTTTTCCCTTTAACTAATGTCATTCTAGAAGCCTGCAATCAAATACTTGCATATGTTGTTTGTCCACTGAACTACCAAGCATTGTTGCTGTTCTGTCAACATTTTCAATGATCGCAATCTTAAATTTCACTTTTTTTTATTTTTGTTCCCGAAACTTACAAAAAAAAATTACGGTTCTTATCATCATTATTCAGTATTCCTCATCTTCAGATACTTTGATTATGGATTGCTTCATTTTTTTTTTGTTTTTTCATATGTGTTTGCGATAACTGGCTTTTGATTATATGTGATTCTGGATATCATTGACATGAACAATGCTTTCTCTATTTGTCATCCACACGCTAATTAGCTACTGAAGACTCTTTATGTAATCGTATATATGCAGGGATATCTTATTACATCATTGGACAAGAATTTCCCTACGTTTGGACGTGTAAAGATTATCTATGTTTAAAGGATTCTCTACGTTTTTGGACGTCGAAAAAGATGACACGATTTACGTTTACCTTATTTTTTTCCGGATGTTTAGCATTACTCCTACGAAATACCTGATCAAAGGCATTCCATAAATCAATTTGAAACTTCTGTGATGAAATTGTAAGAAACAATGTCTACAATAAGGATCGTATCTCCAGCCATGGTATCCGATTGGTGTGTTGATTTTCCAATTTCTGGATGTTTAGCATTACTTCTACAAAATACCTGATCAAAGGCATTCCATAAATCAATTTGAAACTTCTGTGATGAAATTCTTACATTCTCCCACTTGGCCCGAATAGTTATGTTAGCACAACATTAGCGAGTGACTACAAAATTTTTGCATGCCCAAAGTGTCACTCTATGGTTTTATTAAATATGCTTCAACTAATCAATACTAGTACAAGAACTATGACGGTCATGCCCTAATAATTTAAACATTTCCTTCCATAATTACGATGTACAATACAAACTAGCCAAGCAACATAATGAATGATCTTAACAAAAATGTCACTCAGGTCCACTCAAAATGTGTTCAAAAGAAACACTCCATAAATACATGAAACCAAAATACGCGTATAGTCATGTAACAAGAGAAAACGGTCTTATCATAATGAAAAGGTAACAACAATGAAAATCAGAAAAACACATCAGCCAATGAGCCCCATATTGACTACATGATCCTTAAACACAGTATGAGTCAATCCTTTCGTCATAGGATCAGCGATCATCTCAAAAGTGCTAGCATGCTCAAGGGTGATATCTCCTCTCTGAATATGATCTCTAACTACCAAATACTTTATGTCGACATGCTTACCTCGACTTCCACTTTTATTGTTTTTAGCAAAATACACTGTAGTTTGATTGTCACAATAAATCTTTAATGGTCTTTCAACAGAATCGACCACTTTAAGACCACGAAGAAAATTCTTCAACCATAAAGCCTGTGTAGTCGCTCCATAACAAGAGATGAACTCAGCCTCCATAGTGGATGAAGCAACAATAGGTTGCTTCACACTTTTCCAAGATACAGCAGCTCCTGCTAATAGGAAAAAGTATCCAGAAGTAGACTTAAACGAGTCCTCACATCCAGCATAATCAGCATCACAATAGTCAACCATCTCCAAATGTTCAGTGTGTCTATATGTTAGCTTGAAATCCTTGGTACCTTGCAAGCACCTAAGTGTTCTCTTGGCAGCTTTCCAATGATCCATGCCATGATTGCTTTGATATCTGCCTAACACGCCGACTGCAAAAGCAATATCAGATCTAGTGCAGACCTGTGCATACATAATGCTCCCAACAAGGGAAGCATAAGGAAAATTCCTCATTTGATCCATTTCCAATTCATTCTTGGGGCACTGTTTAACACTAAACTTGTCCCCTTTAACAATAGGTGAACTTATGGGTCTACGATTCTTCATATCAAACCTTTTCAAAACTCAGTCAATATAGGCCTTCTGAGATAATCTCAATGTCCTTATGGACCTATCTCTATGGATCTAAATGCCAATGACACAAGATGCCTCACCCATATCCTTCATATCAAAGTTTTGACCCAGAAACTTCTTAGTTTCATGCAGCAAACCCAAATCACTACTTGCAAGTAATATGTCATCCACATACAGTACTAGAAATATAAACTTGCTCCTACTCACTTTAAGGTATATACATTGATCCACCACGTTCTCAACAAAACCAAAAGATGAGATTACTTTGTGGAACTTTACATACCATTGACGGGAAGCTTGCTTAAGCCCATATATGGATTTCTTCATTGTTGAGGGTGAATTTATACGATTTATAACGCTATATTTTATGTTATTTTCTCTCATATTTGTATGAATTTGTATAAGAAATGAGTGTTCAATGGATTTATCGAGCAAATGGTATTTTAAATAAGTTATTCGCAACATAGGATTAATTTATGTGTTTTCATTATGTTTTTATGATTATTTGAGCGATATTACATTTTGCGATATTTTTATGTGTCATAAAAGCACAAATTCAAGCTCAAGAGGTGATCCAGAGATGATCAAGTCGGATTTGATTAAAGAGGAAGAGATAATGATGATTTACAAGGAGATAAAGATAAAGAAATCGAAATCCAGCCATATTGGACTGGCGTCCAGGTCCCGTCCAGTGGACGGGCGTCTGATGGAATTGGACGAGCGTCCGGATATGGGAAGTTGATTCAGGATGTTTGGACGCTGAAGTGGACGCCGTCTGGACGAGCGTTTGGTCATGACTCGGCCCAATTTGAAGTTCATGGAAGAATGGACGGGCGTCCCAAGAACCAGACGGGCGTCCGGTAGCCGACTTAGCAGAACCGACTTTGAAATCTATATATAGTCGGCTGTTCTCTCCACACAAAGGGACTATACTCTCATTATTCAAAACCCTAAACCTAGGGGCGGCTTTAGGCTACGTTTTTCATCTTTTTATTCCTGTTTTTATGCTCTTAGTTTAGATCAAAAACTAGTTACTTTTTATGCACTGTTTCTGCAAATTTGAGTTGCTGAGGATGTTCAGAGGCTAAAAGCTTCATCAAACGAGTATTGTGAAGCCGCCCAACAATTATTGATTTCGTTTTCCTCGATTATACTGTGAGTTTTTAATAAAGGTTGTTTCTTATTCATGCTTATTCATGTTTAATTTGCTCTTATATCGGAAGATGTGCATGTGTTGATTGTTTATTGTTGATGGAAGTCTTAATAAACCCTAGATCACCATGAATAAGAATAGTAATTCGAATCTATCATAACGGAAGTTAATAGGTCGATTACTAGATTATAAACACAAAGTTTGCACCTCTGGTTAGAAAACGCGTTAATCTTACATCGGAAGATAATAGATTGATAGATGAACTTTCTAAGGAATTAGGGTTCATGTTTAGGTGAGGTGAATCACAACCTAGATAAAAACTGCAATATAATCGAGATAGGAAATCAATGCTTGTTGGATAGGTGGATCAATCCTCGTTTGCTCGTTATAAATTTGATTTAAATCCTTAAAAGCTTGAATTTGTCTAGTTAATTTACTTTTATCTGCATCTTAGATTAGTTAGTTTAAATTGGTTCGCAGCCCGTATCCTTCCTGGCTTTAGATCATCTCTTCTGTCCAGTTTTACGTTTTAGTTAAGTTTAATTTTCAGTATTTCGTTTAGTTTTATCCGCTATTTAGCTTAGTAATCGTGACATAGGTTAGTTAGATAAAAACTAGAGATCACAATCGTTTAGTTCCCCGTAAGATCGACCCGGCATTAACCGCTATTACTACGATCCTTATACTTGAGGTTAACCGGATTATTACTTGTTTATTTTGTGTTGATAAAATCCGTAACAAGTTTTTGGCGCCGTTGCCGGGGAACCGGACGGTTGTCTAGTTTTTGTTTTCGTTTTCTATTTTTTTCTTTTTTCTTTTCTGTTTGTTTTTGTTTCGTTTTCCTGTTTTATTCCGTTTTAAATTCCTGTTTTTAGTTGATAATTGTTTTAGGTAGTTGTTAAGTAGATAATTAGGGTTTAAAACTTTCCCTTAGTAGTTTTCTTGAAGTTAGATCTTCTGTCTTTCTGTTTTTCGACGTTCTTTCTCACCTTCTTTTATTCTCTGCAAATTCCTGCTTTTGTTCTAGTTTTCCCGTGAACCAAACGGGCGTCTGGATATTGGACGCCCGTCCGCTGGAAAATTATCGATTCTGTTCTGGTTTTATTCACTTAGACGAGCGTCCATAAGTTTTGGACGCCCGTTCAGGTGTTCCGTCTGTCAGACGAGCGTTTAAACTACTAAACGCCCGTCCGATCTCAATTTCATCTGGACGCCCGTCCAATCTTTTGGACGTCCGTCCGGTATTGTTTTCCTCAACACTTTTGTTTCCTTTTCTCCTTTAGGCTTTTAATTTTTAGTTTAGGCTTTTACTTTCTTAGTTTTTAGGTTTTGTTCCACTTGTTTTTGGTCCGGTTTATGCAAACTCGGAGTCAAAAGGGACCATTTATATACACCCCTGACCCCGAGCGAACCATAGTCCGGCCAAACAGGCGGAATTTCCGTTCTGCGGTTCTGGCAGACAGAGCCGAGCAAGATCTTGAAGAACAACTAGCAAGAGAAATCACCGATTTTGTGATAATGGCCGCCGATAATAGACGTACTTTGCGGACTACGCCATGCCGGGCGAAGTCAAGGTCAACCCGGCTATTGTTATTCCGGCCATTCCGCACAAACCTTTGAGCCGAAGCCGGGACTTATCCGGATGATGCAAAGCACACATCAATTTTTCACGGCTACCAATCAGAGAATCCGCATACCCACTTACACACATTCTTAGAGATATGCGGTACTACACGCATCCAAGGAGTAAGTGAGGATGCTATCAAACTTAAACTATTTCCATTTTCGTTGAAAGGGGAGGCCAAAGAGTGGTACACCTCTCTCCCGTCTGAATCTATCACCACCTGGGCAGAACTCGAAAAGGAGTTCTTGAGTCAATATTTTCCACCTTCAAAGACGGCCCAGTGCTTAAATGAAATTTTCACATTCTATCAGAAAGAGAATGAATCTTTCTTCGAGTGTTGGAAGAGATTCAAGTCCCTTCTTAGAAAGTGCCCCCACCATGGCTTGCCACTTTGGAAAGGCAAGTCAATACATTCTTCAGTGGATTGACCGAGCTTACAAAAGGCATGGTCAATAGCTCTTCTGGCGGGGCATTTCTGAAGAAAACGCCTGATGAGGGATGGGCATTGTTTGAGGATATTGCAAAATATAACTATGCCCCCTCTTATCAAGCAATTCAAGCACCTCCTCCTCCCAAGGTTGAGGAAGTCAATTTACAAAGTTTGATTGCCATCGCAAAAGCGAGATGGTACCACCTCAAGTTTCCAATCCTATAAATCAAACTTCCTCTTTTCCACAGAACCCTCAGGTTCCGTATTGCGAAAATTGCGGTCAGACCGGCCATATGAATGGCCAATGTCAATTTAATCCCCCTGCACCTTATCAAGTAAATGCTGTTCATGACTATGGACAGTACAATCAAGTCACATGTCAAAATTGTGACGAGGTGGGGCACACTTCTAAATTCTGCCCTATGAACGGACAGAATGCGGAAGTGAATGCATTCTATGGCCAGAACAATCAAAGGTTCAATCAGTTTCCAGGCCAGGGCAATTTTCAAAACCAAGGGTTTAATCCATCTTCAAACTTCAATTCGAATTTTAATTCGAATCAGAATTTCAATAGAAACCCTGGTTTTAATCAGAATCAAAACTCGAACTTTTCCAATCCTACGCAAAAATTCAATCAGAATTGGCCTTCCAATTCAAATTCTCAATTTCAAAGTCGGCCCGGCTTCTAGACCCCCGGGGCGCCGCCAGTTTCACTGAGAAGAATCCGAAGGGCGGTCAAGTTGCTCAGGCTGATTTGAACAAAGGCCCATGTACTGACCTCGTGCCATCAAGTCAATATGGTAAGGAGGAGGCCAGTGCAATGAATCTAAGGAGCGGTACACAAGTTAGTGGTCCTTCCCATCCGGGAAACCACTAGCCCCTCCTGCCATTGATAAGGCAGGAGGGGAAGCTGAGCACCTACACTCCCCTCAACTGCAAGAGAAAACTCAGGTGGCTGATCCCCTGAGAGGTGAAGAGTTTGGTGATCCTCAAGTGGCTGATCCTTTGAGGACCAAAAAAGCAAGCGAAAGTCAGGAGGCTGATCCCCCGACTACTAAGAAATCTGAAAAAACTGTTCGTTGGAAGGATCTGGAAGACAGAGCTGTTAGTGCATCCTCAAAAAGGGTTTTCTCTGAGGATGACCTTAAGAAACTTCCATTTCCACCGAGAAAGAGCAACATTCCTTTGATTGAGGATAAGAAGTACGAAAAGGTGCTAAACCTTTTGAAAAATACTCAGGTGAATCTTCCATTATCGGATGTCTTAGTCGAGATGCCTAAGTATACAAAATTCATCAAGGATGTTGTGTCTTCGAAAAAGAAATTAGCGAGGCATGGAAAGGCGATTGGTGAGGATTGTTCCATGATTAATTATGAAAACTTACCAATTAAAAGAGGTGACCCGGCAAATTTGTACTTACGGTTTTGATGGGAGGTCTAGTCTTCCCAAATTCTTTGTGTGATCTAGGTGCCTCTATAAGCCTTATGCCAATGTCCGTATGCAAACGACTCGGTTTACAAAGCCTTCTAGAACCCACTACTATGAGTTTACAATTCGCGGATAGATCCTCTAAGAAAGCTTCAGAATCCTAAAAGACGTTTTGGTTCGGATTGATCGATTTACCTTTCCGGTTGATTGGTATGTTTTAGATATAGAGAAAGACGAAAACGTTCCCTTGATTCTAGGAAGACCTTTCCTATCTACAACTAGAGCTCTCATCGATCGCGATGGTGGGCAAGTGACTATCCGAGTTGGTGACCAAGAGGTGAGTTACAATGTCTTAAAGTCCATTCAAGTACCCTCGGCCCTCCAACCGGATTTTCCATTGATTATATGATGGATGATTTCACCGACTATATGGATAAGCAAGTCATGGTGGTAGAAGCGAGAATATGAGCGATTAGTTGATAATCCGAATACTCATGGTAGGGTGAATCGGATCAACTAAACTGATTTTGAGGAAGAGGCTGTTGGAAGGAGAAGCTTTGGCGGTGGGACCACGAGTAAACTCAATGATATTGAGTTGAAAAGTGGAGATCTCAAGTCTAGTTTAGAGGACCCCCGCGGATTTGGTGTTGAAGCCGTTACCCAAACATCTTAAGTATGTGTTCTTAAGAGAAGGCGACAAGCTTCCATTAATCATATACGCAAGCTTTCCCGTATAGAGGAAATGAAACCGATCAACGTCTTGAAGAAGAATGAGAAAGCTTTTGGTTGGCAAGTAGGAGATATCGGGGGAATATCTCCCCGACATCCGCATGCACAAGATCAAGACGAATGAGGGCGCCAAGTGTGTCGACGGCCCCGGCGAAGGCTCAACCCTCATATGCAAGAAGTCGTTAAAAAAGAAATCATTAAACTTCGGACATGGGAATCATTTATGCCATCGCGGATAGTGAATGGGTTTCCCCGACTCAAGTAGTTCCCAAAAAAGGTGGAATTACAATTGAAAAGAATGAGAAGGGAGAGGAAATTGCATTGAGGCTTGTTACCGGTTACGTAGTCCGCATCGATTATCGAAAGCTCAATGAGGTAACCATGAAAGATCACTTCCCCTTCCATTCATTGACCGGATGCTCGAGCGTCCGGCGGGACACGCATTCTATTGTTTCCTAGATGGATATTCGGGATATTTCCGGATACCCATTGATCCAAACCGACCAAGAGAAGACCACCTTCACCGCCCTTATGGTACATTCGCCTACGGACGAATGCCGTTCGGTCTCTCGCAATGCCCAAAGCCTACATTTCGGCGATGTATGCTAGCCATCTTTGACGGGCTTGTAGAAAAGTGTATGGAGATTTTTATGGACGATTTTTCGGTTTTTGGTCGATCTTTTGATGATTGCCTTGACAATCTTGATCGTGTGTTATCCGGATGTGTGGAAAAGAACCTAGTACTTAATTGGGAAAAATGCCATTTCATGGTAGATGAAGGAATAGTTCTTGGCCACAAGATCTCACCAAAGGTATAGAAGTTGACGGGGCAAAAGTAGAAGCTATTGAGAAGATGAGCTATCCTAAAAATGTGCGCGAAGTGAGAGGCTTTCTTGGACACGTCGGCTTCTACAGAAGGTTCATTCAAGATTTCTCCAAGATAGCCAAGCCCCTGTCCACTTTACTAAAGGAAGACGTTGAGTTTAATTTCGAAGAGAGCTGCAAGCAAGCGTTTGAGGAGCTTAAGAATCGTTTAATATCTGCTCCAATTCTTATATCGCCTGACTGGAACCTACCATTTGAGCTTATGTGCGACGCATCAAACTATGCTGTTGGTGCTGTTCTAGGGCAAAAGATCAAAGGAAAGTTCCAGCCTATCTATTACGCAAGCCACACATTGAACCCCTCTCAAGTTAACTATACTACCACTGAAAAGGAACTACTAGCCGTAGTCTTTGCTATGGACAAGTTTCGTAGTTACTTGTTAGGAGCTCAAGTGATCGTGTGGACTGATCACGCTGCTTTGCGTTATCTGATGACTAAGAAAGAGGCTAAACCGCGCTTACTACGTTGGATATTGACCCTACAGGAGTTTGACGTTCAAATTAAGGACAAAAAGGGCAGTGAGAATGTAGTAGCGGATCATGTGTCTAGGATGTTAAATGAGGAAAAGAATGAACCAGATGATATAGATCTTTACTTTCCTCTAGAAAACATCATGTTGATCGATGGCCGCTCTCCTGATGTTCCATGGTACTCTTCCATTGTAAACTACCTTCATGGCCGTTATCTCGATCCAGAGATGTCTTATCAGGAGAAGAAAAAGTTCTTCTCGGATTTAAAATATTTCGTTTGGGATGAACCTTATCTTTTCAAGATCTCGTAAAGATGGTTTGCTTAGGAGATGTATTCCGAATCCGAGCAACGTGACATCATTGAGCAAAGGCTGCCACGGTGGACCCACGGGAGGTCACTTTGGTCCGTGGAAAACCGTTGCTAAGATATTTCAATCCGGTTTCTATTGGCCTACGATCTTTAAAGATACGGAAGCTTTCGTAAAGCTTGTGATAGGTGCCAAAGAACCGGTACTCTGACAAGGCGTTTTGACATGCCTTTAAAACCCATCCTCGAATGCGAAGTCTTTGATGTATGGGGTATCGATTTTATGGGACCATTCCCATCATCTTGCGGTAATAAATACATCTTAGTCTGCGTAGACTACGTGTCTAAATGGGTGGAGGCCCGAGCATAGAGCTTATTGGGCTACAAAGTTTCTGAACTTTGACTCCCAATCTTGTGGGAAACATCGACTACAGCAGTTACATGAGCTGGACGAATTCAGACTCCAGGCCTATGAAAGTGCCAGGATTAGTAAAGATAAGATGAAGCTACTCCACGATGCTAAGATTAAGAAAAGAGAATTTCATGTCGGCGAACAAGTTCTTCTATATAATTCTAGGTTACATCTCGTTTCTGGAAAGTTAAGGACACGTTGGTCCGGCCCTTTCGAGATTCTCCAAATCATTCCGGGAGGCGTTCTAGAACTTCGTGGTTATAGTGGTGACCCGTTTCGAGTCAACGGTCAGAGGTGCAAACACTATATTG
This sequence comes from Gentiana straminea, assembly GCA_036785695.1. NCBI lineage: Eukaryota > Viridiplantae > Streptophyta > Magnoliopsida > Gentianales > Gentianaceae > Gentiana > Gentiana straminea. Next base: position 13,829,727 of record JAVUPR010000060.1, read on the forward strand.
GTGAACCTAAAGAGACATCTTTGATTGTTAAATTTCTCGATATTCTCGGATGTGGTATTCCGCGAGTCGAAGACTTTAACGAGTTATCACCCGACTTGTTCTCCGAGGATGCCGGAAGTAACCCTTCTGAAGAAGTTCTAGCAGGCAGTGCTGATATGGAAGAGTTTGAAAGGGAGCGTCAGTTGAAGCGTCATCAGAGGGCTCAGAGAATGAAGAGGTCGCCCATGGGGAAGTTCACGCGTATGTGGAAAGCTATTAAAGATTTCACCCCATGTGTGAGATCTTCGTTTACGCGTGCCCACACTGCGATCGAGCTTACACGAGGTAGTGGTGGCGAGAAAAGTCAAATGGCCACGATCCAGGCTGAGTTTTAAACGGTGTCGAGCTAACGACATTAACCAAAAGCGCCACTAGGGGGGCAACCTAGATATCGTTCTTTTAGTTGTTTTTGTTTTATGCTTTGATAGTGTTAGTATTTAAGTTTAGTTTATTCAGTTTGAGTCTTCTTTAGTTTTGTTTTTATCTGTCAGTTAGTTGTGCTTTCTAGATATGGATTTCGGTGTTCAGCCAGAGGAGTTACCTTTCCTTAGGAGGATTCCACTCATTACTGTAGATGACGGACCGGGAGGAACCATCGTTTTGCACGTAGATTTTGACATTAGTACCCGCGTCAAGACGGTCACCTATGTTCTCATTGTTCCCCGTTGTTCGGGAGGTGGAGACTTTACTACTGAGGAGTTACAGGCAGCTCTAGGACGTCCTTACACGATCCTCAATGATCCGATGCTGACAGATTTAGCGCTAGTGCTGCAAGCTGAGCACTTTCGAGGTGTTGATGTAGCTGGTGAGGACTGGGGTTTACAAGATGAGTATGACTTCCCTCCGGCGATTGACATGCTCCGCCGTCTCATTCGAGTGATAGATTGGTTGGACATTTATGATGACTAGCGTTCTTAGGATGTTCGTCGAGCAAACGACGTAAAACAAAAGCGCTGAGTGGGAGGCAACCCACTGTTTCCATCTGTTTTTATTTATTTTCTAGTAATTTTGTACTTCGTTTGATTTTTATTTGTATTTTTGAAGTTTTTGAAGTTTTATATAAGTTTAATACGAACGTGCAATTTTGAATTTGATTTGTATGGAAATTTTATAATTTTTGCACTTATACTGTTTGGACGCCCGTCCAGAACTCTGGACGCCCGTCCGCCTTGACCAATTTTAGGACGAGCGTCCACTAAGCCTGGACGCCCGTCTGCTTTATTCCCTCCAATCCTGTATGCGATTTAAACTCCTGGACGAGCGTCTAATAAACTGGACGCCCGTCCAGTTCATCAGATTTCCCAGTGGACGCCCGTCCGGTATAGTGGACGCCCGTCCAACCTCTGCCTATATATACTCCCTCAACGCATGACCCTTCATTTTTCAGGATTTCAAAAAGCAAAAACGGTTTCTCTCCCTCCTTTTGCCCTAAAATCATCAATTCTAAACCGTTTTGAGCGATTCAAAGTGCTACAGGCCGCCCTTGATACCCTCTCTTCGATTTTCATAACCAAATCCCCCAAAACACGATATTTTTGGAGAATCAGACCCCATTGCGGTCCGACTTTTTGGAAGAAAAATTTGATTTTGGAGGTCATTTTTGTGTTGTTTGGACTCGTTTTCACCTCAATCAACATCTACTCACCCTACTCGGTAAGTTAGTAACAACTTTTCTAGATTTCATTCACGTTTTTGTGAGTTCGATCTTTGGGTCGGCTCGTTTTCTTGAATGTTACCTTACTTTGTTTTTTTTTCTTTCTGGTTTTGGTGTTTCTTTCTGCTCTGTTTTGGTGATGTGGTGTTGTGACGGGTGATGAATGGATTGTTTGGTGATGATTATGGTTGCGGTTGTGGTTTGGTTGATTTGAAATCCCGCTTTGGATGTTAAACGGGTATCTTGTTGTGACTCGGGGTTGTTTTGGTTAGAATAAGGTTGAATATGGTTCATAAGAAGGGCGTGGTTAAGAGGCATGGAAAGGAAGTAGCTAGGGAGGCCGGAAAGAAACGCAAGGAGTTTGATCCTACTTTGGTCGATCCCAACCGGGGTGTGAGTATACGAGAACAACCTCCTAGAGCCACCCAAACTAGAGCTTCTTTGAGAGATGAGCCGACCTCGGACTCTGAGACTAGTGACGATGTGCCTTTGGTACGGATGCCTAGAGTTCAGAAAGGTGGAGGTTCGTCTAGGGCTGAGGAGACTGTCGATGCCACCCAGGAAGAGGAACCAGTTGTACCTAGGGCAGCCCCTCCGAGAAAGAAATCCAAAACCGTACCCCCAATGCCATTACCTCGTCGGTTCGTGAACCCTAGAGCTCATGATGTGTATAGACAGCATTATTTCTCGCGGACGATGTTGATTGAGCGGGCCATTTTGGAGGCCAAAGTCGATCCGGGGTTCGTTAAGTTGCTCAAGGATCGGAAATGGGAGACCTTGATGACAATCCCGACTACCCCGGTGAATAGCTCCGTAGTTCGGGAATTTTATGCTAACTGTTCGGAAACCGATTTGGGGAGGAAGGTAGTCGTGGTTCGAGGGGTAGAAGTTCCTTTTACACCGGAAGTGATTAATCAGAAATACAACTTAGCGACTTTCGAGGGTCGGGACTACAAGGAAGAGATTGTACATAGACAGAGTTTGGGACAGGATCCTTTGGAGGAGTTGAGGTTAAGAGTGTGTCCGGACGTGGCGTGGACGTTAAGACCGGGCGGTGACCGGAAGGAGTTGGTAACCACGACCTAGACGGAGGATTGGAAGGTCCAGTGTCGGTTTATTCAAAGTCGGTTGTTGCCTAAGAACAACTTGACGCACTTTCACATCGGTGACCTAGGCATGTTGTACGCATTGACATTTGGCCTGAACGTGAATGTGGGGCAGGCGCTATATGATGAGGTGGCTATTAATCAGAAGATTTATACCCGATGTTTGATTATCCCTCACTTGATCCACAGTCTCTGTATCGATGCCGGTGTGCCTGAGTACGGGGCCGATCACAAACCGAAGAATCCGAGGCCGATACAGCGTGAGAAGGGTATGCCTTCAGGTCCGTCTGGGATGGAGACACCACAGGAGCCCGGTTCATCTTCGGCCCGCCTAGAGCGTCTACGGCTCCTACGCTTACCGCCTTCGGTCCGGACGCGGCTCGAGCATGGCCAACGGTTTGCGGGAGTGGATGGGAAGACATCGGGCATCTCGAACAACATTTTGACGATCCGAAGTGTTATATGTGAAGGCCGGCAACCGAGGGATGACGGATTTTCGCTCCGAGCCTCGTTGACTACCATTATTTCGACGAGATTGAGCAGGCCATTGCCGACGTTCTTCACGAGTCCGAGTCCTCTTCCGATGAGGAGCAGTCTGATTCGGCACCTGGGCTACGTCACCACCTTCCGGCCCTCCTTCTGATACCCCGGCCCCGGGGCAATCTTGACTTTCTTTGTCTATCTTTTTCGATTTGATTTGCCCGAGATACCTTCATTTGTGTGGTTTTACTACTTTTTCCTCTTATATGGTTCATTGTAATTTTTGATGTTGCTACTATTTATTCTTTCGATGGATCATGTAAGCCATAAGGCACCCGTACTTTCATTTCGACTTAGTTTATACTTTTTTGGTTGTATTGGATGCTTTATCTCTTGTTAGTCTTTGACTTTGCTATATCTTTTCATTTTGGTGTAACTCCCCGTTTTCCCCGAGATGGTTCCATGTTTGTCAAGACGTGCAGGTATATTTTTAGCGGTTTCGTTGAGCTACATTGTCTGGTTACGCATTCTACAGTGTCATTATGTAGGCTCCGGCCTGATCAACGTTTCAATTTACATCAGCTAAGTGTTTTCCTTTTTCTTTCATTTTGCACAACATGAGGACATGTTGATTTTTAAGTGTGGGGGAGGGGAATGTTTCGATAGGTATCTACACATTTGCTTAATTCGTAATGTTTCTATGCAATGAGCTAAAATTTTTGAAATTTTTGAAATTTTCCGACACTTTCGTTTTTGTTTTGTCCCGAGTAGGCAATTCGATTCAATGTTCGCTATTTTTATAGTCATTTAAGCTGTATATCATGTGTTTGGTAAAGTAGTTGTTTCACCCGACACTAATTTCCACGAGCCATAGTGACGATGAGCTATTTATAAAGTTATACCCCGTTTTGGATTAGTGGTTTTTGATTTTCTCGTAAGTCATGTGCTTAGTGCTACGTATATATCGTGAGATTTATGATAGTTTGTATTTAGATCCGAATATGATATACTGTGAATATCTAAGGTTTGAATGTGATAAGTAGCACGTAACTTATTGTCAAATGAAAAAGTTGAAAAGTAAGATATGAAGAATTATTGGGTGTGTCGAAAGCTAGTCGATGATTTGAGTGAGGTAGGGTATACCACGTATGTCCTATACCACTATGATGACTAAAAGCTCACGACGAGTTAGGAAAAGTTGCCTTATGATTGGAGTAAGGTAGGGTATTATCTCGAAATGTCCTATTCTACTATGACGAGGGCAAGAGCTCATTCTGATGTGTGTTTTAAGTGAAAAGTTAAATCAACTGATAAAGTGTTATGAAATGTATATAAGACTAAGTTATCGTCTGCCTTATCCCCAGTAGAAACTGACAGATATGTTGTAGGGATTATCCTCTGAGTATTTCAGAAAGGCCCTAGATATATTCGATCATTCTTTTCGGGATATGTCACGTTTGTAGGGTGCATCTTATGAGTGTCATTTATTACTAGTCTACAAGGGGGTATTAGCTAGTTTTGCTTTGAGTTTCTCGAGTTTGGATATAGTGGAAGTTTTTATGGCTATGCACACACACAAGGGTGAACTTCTGATTTATTGAATATGTGTTATGCACGTTTAGATGTCTGTTCTTCTCTCGAGCCTAACTTTTGTTTTGTTTTGCTCGGGACGAGCAAAAGCTTAAGTGTGGGGGAGTTGTTGAGGGTGAATTTATACGATTTATAACGCTATATTTTATGTTATTTTCTCTCATATTTGTATGAATTTGTATAAGAAACGAGTGTTCAATGGATTTATCGAGCAAATGGTACTTTAAATAAGTTATTCGCAACATAGGATTAATTTATGTGTTTTCATTATGTTTTTATGATTATTTGAGCGATATTACATTTTGCGATATTTTTATGTGTCATAAAAGCACAAATTCAAGCTCAAGAGGTGATCCAGAGATGATCAAGTCGGATTTGGTTAAAGAGGAAGAGATAATGATGATTTACAAGGAGATAAAGATAAAGAAATCGAAATCCAGCCATATTGGACTGGCGTCCAGGTCCCGTCCAGTGGACGGGCGTCTGATGGAATTGGACGAGCGTCCGGATATGGGAAGTTGATTCAGGATGTTTGGACGCTGAAGTGGACGCCGTCTGGACGAGCGTTTGGTCGTGACTCGGCCCAATTTGAAGTTCATGTGAAGAATGGACGGGCGTCCCAAGAACCAGACGGGCGTCCGGTAGCCGACTTAGCAGAACCGACTTTGAAATCTATATATAGTCGGCTGTTTTCTCCACACAAGGGGATCATACTCTCATTATTCAAAACCCTAAACCTAGGGGCGGCTTTAGGCTGCGTTTTTCATCTTTCTATTCCTGTTTTTATGCTCTTAGTTTAGATTAAAAACTAGTTACTTTTTATGCACTGTTTCTGCAAATTTGAGTTGCTGAGGATGTTCAGAGGCTAAAAGCTTCATCAAACGAGTATTGTGAAGCCGTCCAACAATTATTGATTTCGTTTTCTTCGATTATACTGTGAGTTTTTAATAAAGGTTGTTTCTTATTCATGCTTATTCATGTTTAATTTGTTCTTATATCGGAAGATGTGCATGTGTTGATTGTTTATTGTTGATGGAAGTCTTAATAAACCCTAGATCACCATGAATAAGAATAGTAATTCGAATCTATCATAACGGAAGTTAATAGGTCTGATTACTAGATTATAAACACAAAGTTTGCACCTTTGGTTAGAAAACGCGTTAATCTTACATCGGAAGATAATAGATTGATAGATGAACTTTCTAAGGAATTAGGGTTCATGTTTAGGTGAGGTGAATCACAACCTAGATAAAAACTGCAATATAATCGAGATAGGAAATCAATGTTTGTTGGATAGGTGGATCAATCCTCGTTTGCTCGTTATAAATTTGATTTAAATCCTTAAAAGCTTGAATTTGTCTAGTTAATTTACTTTTATCTCGCATCTTAGATTAGTTAGTTTAAATTGGTTCGCAGCCCGTATCCTTCCCGGCTTTAGATCATCTCTTCGTCCAGTTTTACGTTTTAGTTAAGTTTAATTTTCGGTATTTCGTTTAGTTTTATCCGCTATTTAGCTTAGTAATCGTGACATAGGTTAGTTAGATAAAAACTAGAGATCACAATCGTTTAGTTCCCCGTAAGATCGACCCGGCATTAACCGCTATTACTACGATCCTTATACTTGAGGTTAACCGGATTATTACTTGTTTATTTTGTGTTGATAAAATCCGTAACACTCATGATCCTCAAGAAATCGCGCATTTCGTGACTCTACAACTTTGATGGAGTTTGAGGGACAATAAAACCTAAACCCTTTGGAGTTTACCGGATAGCCAACAAAATAACCACTAATTGTTCTTTCATCCAATTTCTTAATGTGTGGGTTGTAAACCCTCACTTCAGCTGGACAACCCCAAACGTGCATATGATACAAATTGGGCTTCCATCCATTCCAAATTTCAAAAGATGTTTTCAGAACAGATTTAGAGGGGACCCTATTTATAATATACACAGCGGTTTTTAAGGCTTCACCCCATAAGGTAATAGGTAGACTGGAGTTGCTCATCATGCTTCTAACCATGTCCATAAGTGTACGGTTCCTTCTTTCAAAGCAACACCATTTTGTTGTGGTGTGCCGTGCATCGTGTATTGTGCAATAATGCCTTCACTAAAAAGGAACTGTGCAAATGGTCCAGAAGCTTGACCATTGTCAGTGAACCTACCATAATATTCACCACCCCTATCAGATCTCACAATCTTAATCTTCTTTTCCTTTTGATTCTCTACTTCTGCTTTGAAAACTTTAAAGACATCAAGTGCCTCACCCTTTTCAAACAGAAGGTAGACATACATGAATCTGGAAAAGTCATCAATAAATGTGAAAAAATATTTTTGTCCATTAAGACATGGGGGTGTGAATGGTCCACATATATCAGTGTGTATGATCTCTAACAATTGAGAACTTCTTTTGGCACCTTTAGTGGACTTGTTTGTCTGCTTTCCTTTAATGCATTCAATACAAGTTCCATAGTCAGAAAAATCTAGAGTTTTTAAGACTCCATCTTTCACCAACCTTTTAATTCTTTCAATGGAGATATGTCCCAATCTCCTATGCCAAAGTCGTGATGAGTTCTCATTAATAATAGTACGTTTATTGCCAATTTCACTAGTGTGCAAAGACAACAAATTATTCTCAAAAATAGAATCTAGCTGAATTTTGAATAAATTTCCATCCAAATAACCAGATCCAACAACTTTATTGAATTTCAAAACATCCACAACATTGTTATGAAAATGAAAGCCATAACCTAAACGAGAAAGTCTTGAAACAGAAATAAGGTTCCTAGAAAATGATGGAACATAAAAAGTGTTTTCCAAAATCAAATGAAAACCAGACTTTAAAATCAGCTTATAACTTCCCACTCCCTCAACATGAGAACACATCTTGTTTCCAGAATAGATGTGT